>CM032782.1:3967418-5178516 GCA_019155195.1 Avicennia marina
AGAGAGGAAGTTTTTTTGTATGAAATAAACTAGTGAAGGAAATAAGTGTGGCGTACAAGGCGACACGTGGTGACACGTGCTGCGGCTTCGCGATGTAGGTGGGTTCCCCTTTCGGTGTTGCGGGAATTGTTGTTCTTTATAATCATTCGTTATGTTTGGAGCCAATTTTTAAATTCAATACATTGTTTCAAATTTTATACTCAACATATTATTTAATAATATTTTTATTTAAATTTAAATTTAAATTTTTTTTATATATATAATTAATTAATTATTTTTTAATTATTATATATTTTTTAATCAATATCTATATATAATATATATATCTATATTTATTTTTATTTATATCCTATAATAATAATAATATCATTATTCTTATAAACTATCACATCATTCAATTATTATTATATATTTTATACTATATATTCAAATAAATAATAATATTCATTTCAATAAAATATTCTTTTTAAATATAATATTCATCTCAATATAACTTCTCCCAAATATAACAAACATAGTCATTTTTATTGGTATTTTGGATAATGTGAAGTGAAGGCTTGAAGAAGAATTATTTTTGGGGACTTCTTTATGGATGATTTAATATGGGAATTGAATTTTCTTGAAAATTAAATTATAATTTTTGGGGAAAAAGCTTTTTATCCTAAAATTAATAATGAAAAATATTTTACCATCCAAATTATGTGATTTTGTTTTGGAGCCATTTTTAGGTCTTTCTAGGATGGTGCTTTTGATAATATTATCTCATTATATAATTTTGTCCTTTCAGTATCTTAGATTGCGGTTGTATGATGTTTGTTTTTGGTATGGTATAATGTTGCGAGCAATTGTATTGTTTGGTTAGTAGATTACAGATTGAAATATTGATGTCAAATTTTTTATTTGAATTTGAGTATTTTTTTCTTAGCACTATCCGTCTGGCTTGTAGAAGTGTTTTCTTGCCTCACTTTCACTATACTAGATCGAATTTTATTTTATTTGGTTTTTTGATAATTATTTTTGATCAATTTATATTTTTTCACTCAATCAAGAACTACTCTGAGTTAGAATATTTTTGTTGGAAAGAATAAAAATTTATGTTTGTTTTTAAATTTTACAATTCAAAAACATAACTCAATAATTACGTTTTTTAAATTTTATATATGTCTCTATCTTATTTTTACATATTTTTAAGATAAAAATATTTTAAAATATACACTATAATTTAAAAACAAATATAGCATAGAATTTAATATTATTTAATTACAATATTTTAAATCCCTATCTCATATATTTTGTGAGTACGGGTGTATTTATGCATGGCATTTAATATAGTAATTTTTTTATAGGTGTATAATCGGTATTATGTGTACTATATTATTAAGTGTTTGAACATATTTTGGATATATAATATGAATTTACTCATATACTATTTTTTGTATTCTTTATTTCTCTATTTTTTAATATATTTTGTATTTGTTTTGTCTTAAATTTTATCAGTTTGTAATTTCTTTTGATATTCTCAAAATTCTTATTTCAAATATTATTGATACTTTTAATTTTAAATAATATTATTTTTAACAATTTTATAATTTATAAATGATTTTACACATGCATAAAATATATCAAATTTATTAGTATTTATTAAGAGCTTGTACCTATTTTGGTTCTACAAAGTAAAATTATATATTTGCTCCCTTTGATCACAAAATGTAAAATCACACATTTACTCTTATTTTAAATTTTTTATTCTTTTATATACTTTATATCTCCCTTTCGATCTATCTTTATTTGTACTATCCTTCAATATTTTTCGCTCTCAATTTCTTTTCACCATTTTTATTATTTCCATATTTTATATTTTTTATATTCTTAATTTTAAGTGATATTATGTTTTACTTAAAATGTGACTTCACAAATAATTTCATTGGCAAATTTTCTATTTTTATCTTAACTAGTAATATTTAATCGGTTTTTAATATTTTGATGTAATCAATCCTATCTTACTTAAAATAAGAATAAAATGCCATTGCTATTTTCATGAAATGCCATTGGATTATGTGCTCGAGTTATTGATTAAGCCTCGATCTTAAAAAAATAATAATAATAATTAATATCAATATCGTCTTAGTAAATTTAAACTTATAATAGCAACCGCCTTTTGTCATTTAATATGTTTCCAAATGTACCTTTAGTTACTAATTTTGATCATTTCAAAATTTTTCCAAATTATTTTCATCTTAATCAGAGAATATAAAATAAATTTAAGAAAATGATTTGTTTCTATCAAATAGCTTTTATCTTTTATGCATTAATTTTTATATCTTTTCGTTCCTTTTCTTTTTTTTTTTTTTCACATATTCACACACGCGTGTAGAAAACACTATATATGAAAATATATCATCATTAAAATATTATAATTTTTATATTATATTTAAATATATAATATCATTATATAATTTTTTTTATATTATTCTGGAAATTAGGCTAAATAAATCTGATAATTATGTAGAATTTATGATTAAATTAAACTAAACAATTATATTTGAATTTTGAACATATATTATATTCAAAATCCCTAGTGTATAAATGTGGACATGTATGTGTATATACTAGTAAAATTGACACATTTTATGCACATACAAATTCTCTATAAATTATAAATTTATTTTATTTTAAATAATAACAAATATTAAGATTAACATATGAAGAATATTTTGAATAATAAAAAAGAAGGGTAAAAAGAATTTAAAAGTAAAAAATTTGAGAGAAAAAGGATTAAAACCTAAAAGTAGATGAAAAGAGAAAATAAGGTTAGAAAAAGTAAAAAATAAAATTAATGATAATGTGTAACTCTACAATGTGCAATAAAAAAAGGTCTTAACTGCATAATAATATAGTGACTATATATATATAAATTAAAAGTATTACAAATATTTAAAATAAGAATAAAAGAAAGAGAAAAAAAAATGCAAAGAGAAAAAAACAAAGAAAAATAGTAAGTTAAAAGAAAAAAACAAGGAAGATGTGATGAAACAAAAATAAAAATCAATAGTAATAGTTGAGTAATTTTTATAATTTGTAACTATAAAGTCTTACTTTTATAATTACATAAGTATAGATATATAATATAGAAAATAAGTAATGATGTAGTAATAATTATATTTGAATGTGTTTAGTTTTTTTAATTAAGGTTATTATTATAAATTTATAATGTGCAATTAAATAAACTTAAACTCTTAATAATATAACTAGAAAAGGCATCGCACTCTATGTGTGGGAAAATAGCCAAAGAATTTGTAATGAAATGAAATTTTTTAGAAAATATAAATTGAAACGGTTAATTAAAAGAGAAGTATAAAAGAAAATGATAGAAGAAATATAAAATAAGGGTAGTCGTGTAATTTTAAATAATGTAATTACAAATCCTAATTAACTTAATAATATAGTAAGATGTTAGTAAAAGTTTCTCTACGTGTGTATAAATTTATTTAAAAATTATAAAAAAATTATAAAAAATTTATTTTAAATTGTAAAATATTTAAAATTAACAACATAAAAGTGGTTAAAATAAGAAAATAATTAAAGTTTAAAACAATTTGTAGAGAGTAAAAATTTGAGAAAGAATACAAACGAAAAATAAGTTAGAAAATGTAAAAAATAAAAATAATAATAAATAAAGATAGTTGCATAATCTAACTTTTTGCAATCAACAAATCTTATTAATTTAATAATATAGTACAAATAGGTATAGTATGGATATAGATATATCTTATGGGAAGGAAACAATGATATATTAATAATCATATTTGAGTGTATTTAGTATTTTTTGAATTAAGGATATTAATATAATTTTACTGATTAAGGTCAATATTGTAAATTTATAACGTGCAATCAAATTACACCCAAATCTAGTATAAATATGGGTTATAAAATTGGATATTAAATTCCATATCCAATTACATCATCATCAACGTGGTAGGATCAATCATACCTCATTGTTTCAAAAAATTATGAAAATTTTTGTTGTTATTTTTAAGTGCGGGTGTTTAAATGTGTTTTTTTAAAAATTATGTAAAAATAAAACAGATAAAGTAATAGAATTTAAAAAAAAATTTTGCTTGTTTTTATTTATTGAGTATGTGTTTTAGGCATGTTTTTTTTTTTTTTTTTGAAATTGTGTGAAAGTAAAAAGGTAAAAAAATAAATATTTTAAATAGTATAATAATTGTATTATGTGGTTTTATACAATAGGATCAATATTGTCATCTATATTTGATAGTAACCATGTAATTCAAATCTTATAAATTAGACAAAATTCTAATTTTATTATTGACATACTCAAAAAAAGGCTGGATAAGAAGAATGAGGACAAAATTTAAGAAAGAAATTTCAATTTCCCTTTTCCAATTTATCATCGTTGTACATTGAGAGAGACAGTAACAAATTACTTTATGTGTATTACGCGGTAGTCAAACTGTGATTAGCTGGAATTGACCACACAATAGATTAAGTGGTCTCTCTCTCTCAATTGAAGTGCTCCATCTACAGTATTATATTATACATAAATTACAAAAAATTGAGCACGACAAAAATAAAAAAATTTAATTATCATAAAAAAAAAATAACTAAGCGTTCATATATGTATTATTATATCTTAAAACTAAAAGCCATTTTTTTTTCTCACTAGTGTAGATTTACTTTGTACTCTTCTTTTAATTTATTTTTTAAATTTTCATCTTTTTTCTCTTCTTTCTCTTTTATTGTATATTTATTTGTATACCTTCTCATATATATATATATATATATATATATATTTTTTTTTTTTTACTTCCTTTATTTTTCGTTTTAAAAATTTTCACATAATTTTCATTTTAAATATTTCATTTATTATCAAAAATATTAATAAAATTTGTATAATTTATAAAACGCACAGAGCATGCATTGTTTGCTAATATTTAATAAAAATTCGAACTCAAAATCCTAAATTTAACTTTACTACTCGTATTTAACTTGCCAAATGACACTTCTTTAACGTGATTAGTGTGCAAGCGACAATTTTTTCAAAAGCAAAAAATTGTTAAAATCTATAGTGTGACAAAATTTATAATTTTTTTTCAATATATATATATATATATATATTTTTTGGTGGGCTACTGTAAAAGTGGCCGTAAGTCTCTTGCTTTGGAAAGAAACAATGACTTGCTCGTGAAAACTCCACTACATGTTTCGTGAAATGATAAAATGTGCATTGATAATTATGTCTATATTAAATTCATATTGGACAAGATATCACATCAATCAATATTCAAATGCCAAATATAAATCTCGATTGAGTTGCCAAATTTGACAAACTAATCTGTGTGCAATAAAATAAAAATATTGAGTGAAGATACGCACCTTGTATATTAAATATATTAGATGACTCCAATGGACTCCATAATATCACGCGTGATATTAAATAATATTATTTTATAATTATAACAAAAGCTATTTAGTTATCTTTATTTAAAAACTAGATATATATATATATATATTTCGTAATAGTTTATATTTACAGACTATTTTAATTTTAAATAAGTTATTTATCAACTAATGTGTAAATCAATGGCTACTTGTTCATGATATAATTATGTATCTACAATGTAAAATTGTAATAATTAAATTTAGTAACTTTAATTCAAGAGAAGATGACAATAATTAAGGTAAATATGAATAATATATTGGTGCCTAATTTGAAAACTAGTTGCTAATTTTCTTATGAAAAAAATAAATAAATAAATTATCACAAACTTTAAAAATGACTGAATTCATTTTAGTTATTGTGTTTGAACTAACCAATAATTCGCACATACCGCACGGCTATGAAACCTTAATATATCTCAAATATTAAAAAAATGGTAGCAGAAGTAGAATGAATAAAAACTACATCCTTATGCATTGAAACATTCAATTAATTATATTTTAAATTTTAATCATATATATTAGCTTGAAATCCCAAAATATAACTTGTTATTTATTTTAAACAATGTCAAGTTTTTTAAAAGTAGAAATAGAAAATATTAAAATAATATAAATTGCCACTACAGTTTTAAAAATAATTTAATTATATTTTTTATTTTCTTAATATTTTAAAATTATTTACATCAACTTTTATTTTTTTAATTTTTGGATTTGTGTTTCTAAGTGTATTGTCTGTGAAAAATGTATAAAAATAATAGCGAAGAGGAGAAAAAAATTAATGATTATATTTTGTGTCTTTGAGGTGAAAAAATATAAACAAATATATTGGACCCAATCAACTCTTTAGCCATTCCTTTTACATTAACCATGTTATTTTAGCTAGAAAATATTTTTCACAATTACATATACCAATCAAAAAATAGTTATTTATGTCGCTATCTTTTGTTACTTAATGACAATTTAAAATCTATATTATCTATATTATATGTTATTAAATGTTTGAGTTTATTTTAGTTTCACAAAATTAAATTATATATTAAACCTTATTAATAGCACAATATAAAATTATCTATTTAGCCTTATTTTTTTTATTCTTTTTCCTTTTTCTATTCTTCGTAACTCATTTTTCTATTAATTGATATTTATTTGTATTTTCCCCCAAAATTTTCACTTTCAATTTCTTTTCATCTTTCTTTATTTTTATGTTAATTTTTTCTATATATTACATAATATTATTTTTATTATTTAAAACATAATCATTTTATAATTTATAAATAATTTCACACACATAAAAAGTATGCCAATTTTACTAGTTTTCAAAATTAATAAATACACACAGAATTTTAATAATATTTAATAATGAAATTAAATCTTATGCACTGTTGCGTTGTGGAGTCAAAACCAATTAAATATATTTGTATTTAAGCAGAATAATAAATCATATGACGAGAGTGGTAATGCGTGCCGTGTAATTAACGAATTTCATCAATCCAAATTCAAAACAGAAACACACACACACGTACACGTGTGTGTGTGTGTGTGTGATTATTATAATCCGACAATGGATTTTCTATTTGTTATAATTTTTAGATGAATTTTTTAATAAAAGTTCGTTATACAAATGCCACATTATTAGTGCAGCATGACTCTTTTTCGCTCTTATATTCTTTTAAGTTTATACAATATATCAACGTTGAGGTCTTTTTTTAGTTATTAAATATATAACTATCGAGTCATCTTTATTTTTATTTTCAATATTTATTTATCTCTCTTCAATCTTTTTATTGTATTTTTGGCTTTTTTGTCTTTCCTTCGTTTGACTCTTTTACGAATTTTTTAAAAAAATGTTTTGCTTTTAAGTTTTTGTGTGCGGTTTGCATACCTTTATATTACTAAGTATAAGCAAGTAGTAAGTACCTAATTTTAGCTGTCAATTGTTAATTTTTTTTTGAAAAAACTCTTTGTTTTGATTTTTGAGTGTATGTTTTTAAGTGTATTTTTTTAAAAAAATTGTATAAAAATAAGAGAAAGAATGAGATAAGTTTTAAAAATATAATAATTGTAGTATGTGTTTTTTTGTATGAAAAATGAAAACAAACATTACCCTTACTTCTATATCTTCCCTTGTTTTTATATTCCCTTAAACGATAATTTATTTATTTTTATTTGAGTTGTGTTTATATCTCTTTAATTTTTCATTCTTTTTTTTCATTTTATATAAGTTTTGTACCATAACGTAATTCTTGAACAACTTTTTTTACTATATATATTGTTATATTATTATTATTAATAAAATTGCATACTTTGTTATAATTATGCACAATATGTACGGTTTTTATTAGTATAAAATATAATCAAATGTGTTAACGCTAAAAACAAATTTTGTTATTGAATTTTGAGCCACTAAAATAAAATCTACTTTTCAAGAATGACAAATATATAACGAAAATTTGGTCCATTCCTATTAAATTCTTTTGTTTTTCGCAAAGGGGGCGTATGGCCAATTTTTTTTAAATTAACATGGTGAAGCACACGAAATAAACTTAAAATGTAATAAGAAAAACATATAAATAAATAACAAGTATAGTCTGAATAATTACTTTTCCATTACACTGATCTTCTTTCAAACAAAGGGTAATGCCAAACCCAAAACTCACCCCATTCGTCATTCTAATATTATTCGCAAGCAACGTGGGATACACTAAATTTTTATTCCTATGCTTTATACAAACGTGCGTACTTCAGAATAAAATTAATAAATTATAAAATTGTTACATTTTAACTAATAAAAATTAAATTATTTACAATTAAAAGTGTAAATATATTAAAATAAAAAATATCAAAAGAAATTGAAACGGGAGAAAGCGTAACTGAAAAATATGTTAAAACAAAATAAAAATAAAAGTTAAAAAAATAAATTAATTTAGAATAAAAATCATTATATAATTTAGCTTATTATTTTAGTAATATAATAAGATAGACAATTATAGCAAATATCTATTTTTTTAATTTACATGTATTTCAACACTTCAATTATAGCATATTCATCATTTTCCTCCCTTAGTGTCACAAACTTTTTCTAATCTTAATTTTAGCCCTCCATAATGATTAGATATTAGCCATTAAAATTTGAACGCTAACTTTCACCCTAACAAAATTTAGTTCAATCGGGGAAGGTGAAATTTGTCTTTTAATTAAATTTCTAAATTGCTCTCATAATTACAAATTTACAATTACTTCTATAACATTCTCTATTCTTTAATTTTGATATTAACCCACAACATGTTTGACTCTTTCTTCCACAAACTTAATTTCTCTTTTTAGTTCATCTTAAATTTTAATAATATTTAACCATCTATCCTTTATTAATGTATTTATTATGTATATTTCAATCCTTGAAGTATATGTAATGAATGTGCTTATTCCTATCCTTGAGAGTCTGAACCTTTGCATAACGTACATATACACTATCGCCTTTTTAGTCTATACTATTTAGTTATATTATTAAGTGTAAGTATCTATTATAACGAACTTTTTGTATTTAGTGTTAAATAATCAAATTATCTTTATTTTCTTATTATTTATTTTTCTCTTTAATCTTGTTTTTTAAAACTGTTTTTCTATTTTATCTTAATAAAAATTTAATATTTTCTCTTCTCTACTATCACCTTTAATTTATTTTCTCTCATGTTTATAATTTTTAAATAATTTTAATTTGTAATATTTTAATTTTATTATTTAAATTCTAAAAAATATAATAATTTTACTTTATTACAATTAATAAAATTGATTAATTTTTAATAAATATGAAACACATATAACGTGTGTAATTTTATTAGTATAAGTAAAATAATATAAATTGATGATAAATAGGATTAAAATGGTGTTCTAAAAATCCATTAAACGACCAGAGGTGGTTACTTTGAGGGGCGTAGGCTCAATAAGTAGTATAGATTTTTATTTTTCTTTAAATTTGTTTTCTCTTAAATCTTTTCACTTTCTTTCTCATTTTATGCAAAGTTTTTAATACAATTCTAACGTTTAAATGATTTTATTTTATTATAAAAATCAACAAAATTTAAATTTTACAATATTCATTATAAAATTAAATATCTTTTTAATTGTGCACACACATAACATGCACCACTTTTACTCATTTTTGATTATCAACACATTAGAGTTATTTTTCACATGCATTCATATATATTACATAATGAAAATATAAAATGTCAATTTTGGTATAATTTTGTATTTGAATTTAAATAAAAAACATGATGTCAACTTTTTTGTAATTATACTAAAGTTTGGTTAAAGTAAGTTCAATTATATCTATACATTATATATCTCATATTAATAAAAAGTTTTATCATATCAATAACATAAAGATTTTATTAGCTTCATGACATATATATTGATAATTTTCTCATTGAGGAGACAATAACTCCCTTTCAGTATTTAAACCCATCATTGTCATATTTTTCAAATATACTGTCTATAAAAATAATCATTATTCTTTCTTTCTCTCTTATGATTTTATACTATTTCAAAAATTTTGCATTAATTTTCATCTCCAATTCACATGAGAATAATTTATCTATTGGTTGTTTTCTGATCCAAAACTAAGTAGGCCTATTTTGTTCAGTCCAATTAACTCAAATTGGGGGCATTCAAATGGCATAATTTGATAAGGATTCTCAACTAAAGGGTAATTTGGCAATCTTAATGAATTGACGGTCAAGATCAATCTAATTTCTAGGTTTGAGGGAAATTTGAAAAATTTCTCAACTAGAGTTGAATAAAAAGAAATGGATTCTATATCCCAAACTACATCTTCCCTTCTCCATGGTTTTTCCCTTTCTTTAGGGTTTTCTTCACTTCGATTTTTGACAATTTGGAATCTATCCTTTTACTTTACTGTGGTTTTAAGGTTCACAATATTAAAGAAAATAGCTTGATCAGAACAGATATTTTTTCCTCAACAGTAGTTTGGTAGGTTGGGTGATGATAAAACAAGATAAGAGAGAAAAGTGGAGATATTTAAGGAAAGATGAGAGCTTTGAAAAGGAGTACAAATAAGAAAGAAAGGAGGAAAAGACAAGTTTTACTTTTCACTTCCTGTTGTTTACATATTTGTGATATGTACATATATATGAACATCTCTTTTACTTATTCTAAACAGATAAGAATGACTGAAGTAGTTACAATATGAATCTTTTGTAGATCTAGTGTAGACTTTCCTTTTTCGGTATCTCCAGTTTATTTTCCTCTTGAATTACGTCTGATTTGATCAAATGAAGCTTATTAGTTTTCTCCTTAAATATATTGAACGCCCTCCATCATAAAGTTTCTCCACCGTTTGCTCTGATGTAGTTGTATTATCCTATTGCTTTATTCATAATGCATACAGTTTCTTCAAAGAAAGTCATTGTTCTAAAGGACTTATGGTTGGAAATTGCTATTGGAGGGCTTTGCAGTCTTTCCAGGAGTCTTTTACTGGGTTAAAATTAGACTATTGAACAAAACCTATCCCAGCCCCTTTTTTGCTTGCTTCTAGCCCACTATGAAGTTCTCCATTAATATCAATGTAAGGTAATTCTTGTAGTGCATTTGTGTTTAGCTCAATTTTCTTTTTGAGTTGAGACACATGAAACACTTGATGGATTTGTAACTATACTAGTAAATTGACCTTGTATGCCACTGGCCTAATCTTTTTTGAAATGGCATGTGATTAAACCTTGCTGCTATATTGTATGGTCATAATTTTAGGTAAACTTGATCTTCTACCTTGAAACTATTTTCAATATGTTTTTTGTCTCTCTATGCGTCCACTCCTCTTGTGCCCTCTGTAATTTCTCCCTCAACATTCTTGAGGTTGCTTCATGATCTTTAACAAAATGTGTTGCTTCATAATATGAAGTCTACACTACCACATTGAGATCATACTATGGTGGTGCAGTTCCCATAAAGGGCCTGAAAAGGGTGGCTCTTAAGTTATTGTGGAGTTTGTATCGTGTCACGACTTAGTCAAAGGTAGCCAATTAGTCCACTTTCTAGGTTTGGAACCTATCATACACCTTAGATAGTATTTAAGGAATTAAATCACCCTCTTCGTTTGACCATTTGTTTGGGTGTGGTATAATGTGTTAAGACTCAAATTGACCCTAATAGCTTTTGACAAATGCCTCTAGAGCCCACTTTGAAGACATTATCCCTATCAGTGACGTTGTCCTTGTATCTTATATACATTACTTACAAAGGCTTGTGCTACTTGTATTACTTAGTAGGGGTATAACAAGACAATAAAATAAGCATACTTATTAAACCTATCCATAATTGCTACGATAGTGTCTTTCCCAAAAGATTTGGGTAATCTTTGAATAAAATTCATTTTAGTATTCTACTATGTTCCTTGTGGAATTGGTAATAGTTGGAGTAGGTCTAGAGGATAAAGTATTTTACTTTTGTTTTTTCTGATAAATATCACACTCCATTACCACAATTTTTACATTCTTGAATAATCCATGCCTGTGGAACTGGGATTTGATCCTCTTACAAGTTCTTAAAATTTCTAGGTGACCACCCACAAGGTCACCATAAAGGTTTACAGCCAATACATTCCTTGGCTCATTGTTACCTCCAATATACACTTTGTGCTTAATTTTCAAAATTTTATGCTTGAAAGTATAGTTGCGAGAAAGGTCATTTTTCTCCTTGTACTTCTTTAATGAGTTGTTGAGTGTTCTCATTTTGTTCCTTACTGCCCCCACTTTAAGGTGATAATGGAGATGAAATTCAGTTTACCCCAAATGTTTAATGCTAACGTCTGGATAAGGTATCTATTGCCTGATTCTCTTTTCAATTCCAGTACTGAATTTTATAATTTTGTCCTTGCAAATCCCTTCTTTTCAATGGGAGTTTTTATATTTTGGCAGAGCAGAAACTTGAGGCTCTCATGGTCTATTTTTATTATGAACTAGTTTACATCTAAAAAATATCTCCATTTTGCTATTGCCATAAGGAGAGCCAAGAATTTTTTGTCATACGTTGAGAATCCTTATTTCTTTAGGGATAATGCCTCATTTACGAAGGCTATAGGCCTAGAATTTTGTGTCAGAGTTACTCTAATTCCAATGTCAAAAGCATTGGTCTTCGACACAAAAGGTTGGTTGAAATCAAACATAGCAAAGACAGGAGCTTTGGCCATGTGCCTTTGAGCTCTTTGAAAGCCTTCACTACCCTAGAGTCTCATTGGAATGCCTTTTTTTTTTTCTTTTCCCAACTACGTTTTGATTGTTGCTGTAATATTTGATGAATTTCTTATAATAACTAGTGAGACCCAAAAATCCCTATAAAGGCTTAACTGTCTTTGGAGTTGGCTAGTTAACAATGGCCTCAATCTTTTCTGGATTTGTGGCTACTCTGATAGATGATAAGATATGTTCTATATACTCCACTTGGTTTTTCCTAAAAGAACACTTTTTGGCTTTCCCAAAAACTAGATATTCTTTTAGTCATTGGAATACCAATCCTAAATGTTCCAAATTCTCCTTTAGCCCTCAACTGTAAATTAAAATCATCTAGGAACTCCAAATCAAATTTCATCAAGTAATCGATTAACACCTCGTTCATGAGACACTAAAATGTCACTAGAGCGTTTATGAGGCTAAAAGCGATTACAAAAATTCATAGTGTCCAGGGTGTGTTCTAAAAACAATTTTGGGTATGTCAAAGGGGTGCATCTGGATCTAGTGATACCCTTATTTGAGATCAAGTCTAGTGAACCATGTTGCCCCCTTTAGCTCATCCAAAAGATCCTTAATAATGGGACTAGGGAATTTGCTTCTAATGGTCATTTCATTTAATTGTATTGACTTGATATATATCCTCATAGTCAAATCCGTCTTAACTAGCAATATTGGAGAATCAAAAGAATTTTGGTTGGGTCTAATGACTCGTTGATGTAAAAGCATTTTAATTTGCCTCTCAATTTCCTCTTTCTTACATTTGGAATGCTTGTAGAACCTTGAATTGACTAGTTGAGAATCCATTTTTAATGGTATTTGGTGATTGTGATTTCTAGATGGTAGTAGTTGATTTGGCTCTAAAAAAACCTTCCAAATATTTGTCCACAAATTGTTGGACAGCACAACAATTTCCTACCCTCTTGGTTTTATGTGGATGCTAGTTAATTAGGTCATCTATTCATCCACATGCAACTTATTCACATTATCCCTTGATTCATGCTAGTTGATTCAAAAAGTCAGGTCAAGGTTATGCTCTTAAGCACTATAGTCTCTCCCAAATGTTGAAACTGTAATATGAGGAAATTAAAATCGAAAGTAATTGGGCTTACTGTTTTGAACCAATTCACACCCAAAATCATATTAGAATTGCCTAATTTCAACAATCAAACGTCTATCACAAAATCTCACCCAAGCATTTTCTAGCTAAATCCATTGTACTCTAAGCTATTAAGAATCTATCTGCTTTTGGCAACCATGATAACCGATGGGTAGGTGTGAACAAATTCTACAGTGGTCCTCATTAGAGCGCAATGGCTTATAAAGTTGTGGGTATTGCTTGTGTCTACCAAAATCAATATAGATTTTTCGCAAAAAATAGCCTTAGGGCAGAACGTACTAGGAGGGGAGCGATCAACTCTTTGAGGGCTACTACCCCTTCCACACATACTTTTTTCATTATTATGTTCCACTATATCCTCTTCTTGATCCACTTTCTCACCTTTCTATTTGATGCAACATCCTTTCTTTGTATTTATTTCATGGGCCTTATTTTTCTCCACATCAAAATCAGTATCCCCTTTTTGTGCTCATTCATTTCTTTATTAGTTAGCTTGAGTGGTGACTTCTAAGGAGTTCTTTTGTTGCCACTTTTAATAGGTTAGAATGAGTTTTTGTACTTCCTGAGGGCTTCCAATTTTAGTTCTTCACGTTTAACCAAATTGTATGTTTCTTACAACGTTTGAGGCTCGAACATGAAAACCGTGTGCTTGATTTCTTTATTCATAGAGCTATGAATGAAATGTTATTCTATTAGATGAGGGTTGACTCTATCATGTAGGGTTTTAAATCCTCAAATGCTTCGGTGTGTTAAAGAATGACGCTCTTCTGATTTAATTCGTGAGAGGTGCCAATAACATAAACCAAATCTTATTGTTAAATTTAGCCAAGAGGGTCTGTTGCAACTCATCCAAGCTAACATAGTTATTGCCTATAAAGAAATTATTGAACTAGCGTCTACCTTTTCATCTAAGGAAAAAAGCAACCACTTAGCGATTTTTGGGGAAAGACGAGAACTTGGGAGAAGGAGTAGAAATAAGAACCAAGAGAGGAAAAGATGAGTTTTACTTGTTACTTTTTGTCCCCTACTTTTATGTGACATTTACATATATATATATATAAAACTATCTTTTTTACTTTTTCTGAATTGATGAGGATGGCAAAAGTAGTTACAATCTTATTCGCCAGACCCTCCATTTTTTGAGCCTCTAGTTTATTTGTGTTTTTAAATATTTTTATTTTGAGAATTGTATAAAAATTAAAAAGAAAAAGAGATAAAATTTAAAAAATATAATAATTAAATATATATTTTTAAAGTCTATAATTTGAAAACAAACATAGCCCATGTAATTAGGTTTTAGTTGAGCACACCAAATTTAATGATAAAATTTCCTATATATCTATTATCATAATAAAACCTTTTTACACAACACTAATTAGGAGTTAAATTGGCACACTTTGTGCGTCTAAAATTATTTATAACTTATGTAATTTTATATTTTAAATAATAAAAATAATATTTTGTTACATCAATTAAAGTATAAAAATATTTTAAATACGAAAATAAAAATATTAAAATAAATTGAAAAGTGAAAATATGTGAGAAAACATAAAAAAATATAAGTTAAAAGAAAATAAATAATAAGTAATACAAATAAGCAAATTTAAAATAAAACTATTTAAATTATTTTATATTGTGAAATTAAAATAGACTCACAACCTTTAACCCCAACATGGGACATCATTGCTCTAACGTCGACCCAATTTTGTGGGTTTGACTGTCAACTTGGTCAAAGCCAATTGGCTGAACATAAATAGATTTATCTCTTGTGAGTTTTTGATTATCTTTGAAACCTACGGGACGGTTATGTTAATATTGTATTTTATCTTATTTTTTAACACATTCTAAAAATACAAATTAAACATGTAATTTTTTAAAATGAACTTAATTTTTTATGTAAATATATATCACAAAATTAGAACAAAACTAGATACCGATATATACACGTATGCACACATTTTATATATAACACAATGATTACTTCTATATAAAATTAAAACCACTAATTATTAATTATTATAAAATATTATTTATATTTTATTTAAAATTGAAGAACCTATCCATTGGTTTAGTTCCTCTCTTCATGCCAAAACAGAAGCAAATAAATGCAATTTTCGAACATATAATATTATAAAATTTATTTTTTCTTTGTCTTACGCTCACATATGTGACATAAATTGTGGCATATATTTAAAATCAAGTTATTATACATACACACATGCGTATACCTTAAAAAATAATTATTCCTCATATAAAATCAAATTTCAACTATATTCCTTATATACACGTATGTGCAAAAAATAAAAGAAAAGAAAAAAACCAAACATGATTTACTTTTACATTAATATTATCCTCAACAGTACATAAAAATATATAATTTTAATATACATTTATCATATCTATAGTGTTCAGCAAAGACAAAATTTCTAAAAAGTACACATATTTTCCTCTAAAAAACCATTGATCAAACAATGCCCATATATCTGTCTCTATTATATTATTAAAGAAATAAGTTTTTTTTTTAAATTGCGTGAAATTAAACAACTATTCATATTTTCTTTTTTTTATTTTTTCTATCTTTTCATTATTAAATTTCTTTTAAAATTGTTATTTTATTTGTGTCATTTTTGATTTTTTTCTTTTCAAATCTCTTTATTCTTCATACTTTTAAGCTTAAATAATTTCACTATGTTTATTTTCAAATTTTAGAATATAAAAATATATATTTAATCATTACACCTTTTAAATTTTAGTTTATTTTTCTTACTTTTACACCATTCTTAAAATAATTTGGACATGTATTTTTGAAAATTTTTATCTCAAAAATTATATAAGAATAAAAAAGAGATAAAAATAATAATTAAATATGTTTTTAAAAAAATATATAATTACAAAACAAAGGTAGCCATCGTCTTTATTTTTATTACTTATAAATAAATTTGGACATATGCAACTTTTTCGTGCAGCACGGCAATAAAGCGCAATCAGGGTTAGGGTGAAATATATCGAGGTTTTATCAGAAAAATATCGCCACGTCGTACAGTCCTTTTTCCCTCAATATATTATTATATTTTTTGGCCACAAGAGAGTGCGAGAAATTGGTAAATGCGATGCGAGACAGTTCTATTTTAGACGGAAGTGTCTGGTCAGGTGGGCCCCATTTGTGAGAGTGGCCACCTGTCTGACTGATTTAATCTTCTTTTGGACGTGTCCTCCCTTCACGCTCCAAGTTGACGCGTGCGCAACACGGGCAAAGTACGCGGCGCATGCTTTCATTATCAATTTTTTGTTTTGGCGATAAATTAATATAAAAGCCTTATACAAATCATATTTGATCATTTAGTTCATTTTCAAAAATACTCATCATTAATAACTTACTATGATGTAATTAACGTTTCTTTTAATCCGTTATCATTGCTCGTTCTTTCTATACTTTCCAATATCTTGCTTGCATATGCTCATGTGTATATACATATACATATATATATATATATCTCTCTCAAGCATATAACAAGAATTTGGAGTCGTTATCGTTGGTACTAAATATATTTACATGTATATATTTCTTCAACTTAATAGTGACTAAACTATCTTCTTTTTTTTTTTTTCTGATTATTTATTATTTATTTTTTCTTTGCATTTTTTTAATTTTCAGCACAGATATGAAATAAATATTTAAATAAAGTAATGTATACTACGAAAAAAATAAACTAAATAATTATTTTAAATAATTACCTTCGGGTCGAGGACTTGTTTGTACAGGACCTTTGAATCTGGGATGTGGAAAAGATTCAGGAGACGTTTGTCCCCAAAGATGCAAAGCTGATTCTGCAGATTCCGTTGGGAAGATGTTGTGGGGATGACTGTTTGGTACGGCAGTTCACCGTTCGATCAGCTTACCACTTAGGAAGATCCGTTGGATTTACACGTAAAGGATTTGGTGGGGCCAGTAGTAGTGACCAGGAAACGGAGTCTTTTTGTATGGAACGCCCAAGTCCCTAACAAGGTCCGGTTTTTTGTACGGAGATTAGAGAATGATATTTTACCGACATTCTTGAATCTAAAGCGCCGGGGTTGTGGAGATGTAAGATCTGCATGTGCTCTATGTGATTCCTCGGAGGAAGATGTCAAAGATACATACATACATACATATATATATATATATATATATATATTCCTTGATTGTCATTTTGCTAGACAGGTGTGGGCATTCGCAGAAATTCCGCGGCGTGTGGTGAGTGCATCATGGCAATCCACTCCCTTTGTTTGGTTGAAGTTTCTGTCCTCTAAGCTGGACGGAGACCAATTCCGAAAAGCCTTAATGATCATGCGGTGTATTTGGAGAAGCAGAAATCGTAAATGGCATGGTGGGAAATGTGATGATACTTGGGGGACTGTGGAGAATGCAAGCAGGGTGTTAGATGATTTGGATCAGGCCTCCTGCTACTATAAAAACAACCCCCCCGCCATCGGGAATTCAAGATGATCTGACACTGGAAGACGATGTTGTTGAAATTAAGTTTGATGGGGCTATTTTCCCAGAGATGGGAGGAGCAGGAGTTGGAGTGCTTGTTGGCTACCGGCGAGACAGTGGGGTCGTTGGCAGAGTGTGTTCCATGTGTTGTTGATCCGCTAATCGCCGAGTGTCTTGCTGCTCCAGAGGCTGTCGACTTGTTGGCGGTGATCACAGGTGGTTGTCTCGAGTTGATTTCGAACCTGCAAGATGCTCATGAGTTAGCAAGAAGTGCCAGGACACTGTAGATACTGGCTACTAAGCTCTGAGTGCATTCCTTTGTGTTGGAACTCTTGGTTTTATGAATGAATTTTTTCAGTGTGTTTTTCAAAAAAAAACAAAAAAAAAATTTAAACAAACACATCTAACCACTACTTTTGTATTTCTTTTTTGGTGCACAGGCAAGGCAAAGCGAGTGCGCCTTAACAACAGCATTAAATATAGATTTTATTTGTGCATTCAATGTATGCATGGTTAAAATTTGAAGTATAAATTATTGTTACACTTGGATTTTTATTTCCATTCTATAAATATTTTAAAATATATTGTATATATACCTTATTTTTATGATTTATAAACAACAAAAATCACGTATACATATTTATTAAACATTATATAATTTTATTGATATAACCAAGTATAAAACTATGTTAATAGATAGTTTAAAAATAAATGGCACAAAAAATAAATAAGAGTCCTATAATGAATTGCTAAGTTGTCAGTTTGTTTATGTTTCATTAATGATGATGATAATCAACTAAAGATATATAATTGTATTAGAAATTAAAAAAAAAAAGAAAAATAAATAAGTTAGGAATGAAATAAGATATAGAAAGAAAGTAAATTAATAAAAAAATTAAGAAAATAAAATACAAAAGAAAGTGGAGTTATTCTAGTAATTTCATAATTTTGTGGTAAAAGAAGTTATTATACGGGCCTCATGCTTAACATTAAAGTATAAATTGATCAATTATAACTAGACATTTAGATTTTGTCTTCTTATTTAATTACCATTATTGTTGCCGTAGTTATTGAATACAGAAATTTGAATTCTGCATAACGTGTGAGAGTAACCAATTAAGTGATGCCAACATAAAACGAATATAAATTACATGCATTTAAGATAAATTTGATCTAAAAATTTAAAAGTTTGATACATGTTATTCTATAATCAAATTACTTTTAACATGTTATTTTTTTGTGACATTATTTTCGTTTTATGAGCATTGAATTGAAAATATGTAAAATTTAAACGTAGAAATTAAATTTCTGTATCTTTTTACTTTATTTTTAAACGTCTTTTGAAGCGTCCAAAGTTTATTCATTAGTATGAATAAATTTACAACACATAAGTATTATAACCGCAATCACAGCAAATACAACTTGCTTTCAAAAGTACCTATGTAGTGTAGCAGACTTATCTTCTTAATGTAATAAAACATACACGTTATATTATTAGCTATAATTCTATATTAATAGATATTGCACATTTTGTCCATGTGCAAAAGTAATATTATAATTTAATAATAGAAATATACGTTAGTCAAAAATTACGCATAATAAAGGACATACAACATATATAAGTGGGAGGAGGGAGAGAAAAATTGAAATAAAAAGGAGTACAAATACATGATAAATAAATAATGAATAAAAATTATGATTGAAAAGATATTTTAGCTAGCAAATATTAATAATCAGAAAGCAAATTTTATGAAGGTTCGATATTAATAATTAACTAGCAATTGAATAGATTTAATATTTGAGCATTCAATATAAGGAAAAAAAGCAAAAAAGTAAAAACGTGTTTGTTTTAGAATTTAAGTATGTATTTTTAGTTGTATTTTTTTAAAAAAATTGTATAAAAATAAGAAATTAAAATTTAAAATATAATAATTGAAGTGTTTTTTTTTTAAAATAGAATAAAACTGAACATACCTTAAACTCATTTAAAAAATCAATGCCACCTCGTTATCTCCAGTAAATGCGGTAAGTATTGATATCATCAACAGAAAAAAAAAAGACTAAACTGAATTAGAGCTTTTAATTATGATTAGTGTTGGTATTATGGTATAGTAGTACTTATGTGGCACACATGTAGAATTTCAAGTCAGCAAAATATTTGTTGAAATTAGAATATTATTGTGTGATAACTTCCCAAATGAAGTTCTGATCTTGAAGATTTGATATGATTTTACAAATATTTTGTGATCATCCAACTAAGTAATGTTGGACCATATCTAGTCACCCAAAATACATCTGATCATATTAGTGGAAGACTAAGGAGCTTGAGTTTTCAAAATTCAAAGATGTGAAGATATTGAAAATCCCATTTTAGAAGGAAAGTCGGTCGCTGTTGCAACAGATAGTTGATAAATTATGACAACTGCTAAATTGACTGAATCAAGAAGATCTGGCGTATCAAGAAGATTCCAAACTTCGTAGAAAGTTGTTGAAAAATGATCTATTTATGTAAACGATGTGAGAGATGATTCATCTAAGCCTAAAGAGTTATTGTGCTGAATTTGTCTAGATCTCAAGGCGTGTATATTGACCAGTTTGGTAAGGTTAAGTGCAATATTCATATATTATTAAAAGTATTGAGTTTATTAAGTGAGGTTTCTTTAATCGAGTACTAGAGTCATGTTCCTCATTTACATTATTTTGACGAAATGGTGGAGATATTTTGGTGTTTGTTCTTTATTCTATTGAGTGAGATTTGTGAAATACCATTTAGTCGTGAATTTGAGTTGGTGGGAAAGTGGAGCAGTTTATCACCCCCTTTTTTCAAGATGTAACATGGTAGTACTCTAGTGACAATTATCTGAAATGATACCAAAGCCTACACATCAAAGTAACTAAACCATGATGACATTAATCAACACAATATAAAGGTTTTGTCACAATGTTGCAATGGAAAACAATTAACTAATATTCTTACATAGGTTACCCTACCAAAATCTTTAATTGTCAAAGTACAATGTATAATCTAAGTTTGCTTGTCCTCTAGCCACTCCTTGTGACTACCATCCCCTAGTGTGCTCAGCCTCAATATCATCTACAAAAAGGGTTCGAGACTTTTGGTGAACAACAAATTACCCAACAAGTGGGTATACTTACTTTTTTGGGAGGGTGAGCGAACAAAAATTTCTTTTATATAAATATCTTGCAAGAAATTTTTTAAAATTCATTGAAAATCCTCTTATAGTGAAATGGGTAAAAAATCACGGAAATTGATTTCATAGTGAGGCAAGTAAAAATTTACAAAGAATCTTTTCATATTGAAACAAGAAAAGCTTTTGTTTTCACTTGTGTTTACATTGCTAATGGGTTTTAGACAAATTGTTTATCATTTTCACTTATTAGGGCTTTAGTCTATGACCCCGATTAAGGAGGGTTACATGTAATTTTATTAGTCATCTCAATCTTTAACTCTGATTGAGAGAGTTGTGTATTCAATCTTTAACTTTATTCGAGAGGGTTAATGCTCAATTTATAACTCCGATTGCGAGGGTCATGTGCAACCTTATAAGTTATCTTAATTTTTAACCATAACTGGTAGAGTCATATATTTAATTTATAACCTTGATTGAGAATGTCACGTGCAGTTTCATTAGATATCTCAATCTTTAATCTCAATTAAAAAGGTTATATACTAAATTTGTAATCCCAATATTTAACACCAATTGAGAGTGTTGTTCTACACTAGTGTATGCTACCAAACACAAGCATTTTAATCTAGGACTTTTCACATAATTAGAATTGTTCATCTGGAAATTCAAGGTAAACAGGTAGCCCACATCCATAATTTTAATCTCAAAAGTAGTTGAGTTTTAGAAATTGAAACATACCAAGGTTCATTTGTTAAAATGGTGAAAATTTCCTTTAAATTCATTGTGTCGGGATTTATGACTTGAAAAATAATAATTTCCAAGAAGACAATTATAAAATATAGTAGATGACCAGTTACAATAGAAAACTTTGTTCGTATAGAGAGAAAAATCATTTTATCATGATGTAGTTAAAAAGCTAGAAGGCAAATCCACTTGCACAATTGGAATTTCATTTATGCAGTAAAAACAAGTTTCAAAAAGGTAGTTGTAAAATTTGAAAGGTGTCTCACTTACTTGGTATTAGCTTAGCTAATTCAATGGTTCTCTAAATTCTAGTCCTTGGTTCCTTATTCCATGAAATAATCCTTGCTTAGTCCTAATTTAAATAAATTAAATATCCTATTCTTTTCGAAGTATAATCTAAAATCCTCAAACACAAGAGTGGTCATTCCTTACAAGGATTGTTGTAATTCTTGTGTGACCCTAATGATTCTCACATGACAGTTGGGTTTTACGTGTTCGAATTGGTTGAAAGCGATTTGCGCTAGTACATGGTGGATATTTGTGGGTGCATGGTGATCGGGGATGTAAAACTTGTGGAAAGATCATAAAAATTAGGTTCTAGATTGACTTTAGGGTGCCGTTGGATCAATATATAGTATTGCTTTGATCAATCTTGGCTAGTTTGTATCGATCCGAGGTAAGATGATCGACAACCGTGGATTCTGGTTTTATGATCGATTATAGTTGATCATGGCGCTTGGGTTGACAAGTGGATCAATCTTATCTATTATACCATTGATTGGGTGGCCACTGGATTTACGATTGGCACCCCCCCACCCCTGCAATCAATTTGAGTTGATCATGCATTAGATCAATCTGATGTCGGACAATCGACTTGGGTGAGTTGATAAAATTCTAATTTTTCATCGTTTTCGTAGTTTTGGGCATTTTAATGACCCAAATACTTGTTTTAAGGCTTTATTATATGAAAGTTCTTATGCTTAACATGTTTGTACATAGATTTTGCGTGGTTTGATTAAGTGTTAGAAAATATAGTTCAACAACGAGAGGTAACAGTGGCTTGTGTACGGCTCCACTCTACAGAGTCCATGTTATGCTTCTTGTATGCGTGTGCACTCATGTATGAGTTTTCTATATAAATGTCTGTGTAACTTCATATGTGTGCATGAAAATCTATGTAAATTCCCCTACAGTGCAAAAAATTCATGTAACATATCCATATGTTGGGAGTTCTAAATTCGGTATGCACTTAACACCAAACTATAAGTTTTAGGTCAAAGTTTTACCTAGGTATTAAGGCTGGAAATTCTCCTCTCCCCCTCTTCTTGTAGCAGTTGGCTATTTCAAAATATAAGGGTGTAAGATTTGGTTTGTGGCCGTACCTAACCCCTTTTATATTTGGGGTCACCTAGGATACTTAAAGTAGGGTTTGCCCCTCTAAACTAGGTAGATATTTTCTGCAATCCTTTCCTTTAAATCAGTCACAATCATGCCAATTTAACCTCTTATGCGTATGGTAATTGCTCACAATTTAACCCTCCACTTGTGGTAGAGTTGACTAGCTTATATACACATTTTTCTTTCCATAATCTAGTTAACGCCATATATAAATAAATAATTAAATGAACAAGTAAATCCTAGATAAATAAATAAATCCAAAATTTTTTATTAAATAAGAGCTACATGGTTGGTTGTTACACCATTAGAGTGAGGTTTCAATTAAGTTGTGTAAGTTTTATAAACTTATTTGATTCTAGTGGACTTAATTCCTACTAGACAAAGCTCTGTAGATATAGGTGTGTTTATACATAGTTGTGTAAACAATTTCTTATGTTCATTTCTTACAAATGACATCATTGATTGAGTATTAACATTTTGGTAAGGTGGAATGAACACTTGAACTGGTTTACATCTAAGTATTATTAAAATTATTTCATTGGGCGTCTGTTTGTTAGTTGTCTGTTCCAACATTAAACCAACGCTAATTGTTAATGATATATTTACTAACGTTAAAAATCAATGAAGGATACTTGAGGGATATTGGTTGCAATGTTATTCTTGTTAATTAATAAAATATTGATGATTATTTTATCAATATTATGACAATATTTTTATGCATGTAAATCTTGAATAGCATAAAGTATTGCATGTGCCAATGTGATCGCGTTAAGAGGCGTTATTCATAAGGTGTTATGAATATAGATACAAGGCTATCTTAGTATAAAATTACTAAAACCAGTTAAAGATATTATAAAGGGCATTAGAGAATTGGTGCAACTTACATACCTTGTATTTGCATGGTCAGTATCATATCATTTAGTATAAGATATTGAGGATATATGTGTGTGGATGCATCATTAGAGAATGAACATTTGGTCAATGACTTGCAGAATGAAGTAGACACATGTAGTTCACTATTTGCTGTTAATGTCTTACTTTCTGATCATACTAAATGCACGTGGACCTTAACCTTGAGACAACACGATTGTTTTGTGTGCATGATGGTTAATGTGTCATTAGGGGATTAAGGACCAATATCTACTTTAATATGTGACAAGGTTATGAGCTTAGAGTGTTGTTGTTTGGTTGTGTATGGAGGCATGCGTGTACTCGATAAAGGATTTTTCTCCTTTCATGTAAGTAAGATGTTTGTCTCATGCAATTCATGTTCCACGAGACGGAAATTATTGGTTAAAGTAGTATGTGATCGGAAAGGAGTTTTTGATAAAAACATTTGTCTTATAAAGAAACGCTAATTAGTTATATGACTGAGTTTATGAATTTGACTAAATTCATAACTCTCGCTTAGTTATAATAAAGTAAAACAAAATGCCTATACTATATGGCATTTATAATCAAGAAGGTTTATTGTAATCCATTCACTTTTTTTTAGATGAACTACGATATAGACTATAAATTAGATGTTATTCATATTCTTCGAGTTAAGCTCGTTGCTAGCTAATGATGAATTTACAGATTTCACACATAAAAACAAGGTAACAACTTAAAGGTATTTGCAAAGTGGTGGGACAAGACATGATAAATCTTGTGGACAAGGTTTGATAAGTCTTGTGGTGGATTTAATTTGATTGAATTAAATTAGAATGATTTATTCCTCATTATATTTGTTAGTAACCAGATCATTAATTAGAAACATGATAAACTTTTAATTTAATTAATGAAGGTTAATTTAATTAAATAGACAAGGTACAAAAGAATTTTTTTGTACTTATTATATTTTTTAATAATGGAAATTATCAACAAAAAATATAATATGCCTTTAATTTAATTAATATGATTAATTAAATTATAAGAAATAAGTCGAATGAGTTTTAATTATTAATTAGATTAATAAGTAAAGATGAATGGATTTAAATTAATTTTAAAGTCCATTTGAAAGGATATAAAGCCCATTCCACAAGCCTTAAGTATCACAATATATATAAGATTGTGTCTTTAAAAAAAATTACTTGGAAGAGTTCCAAACATAAGAGGGCACTATTCATGTGTGAATAGTAGTCATTGAGTTCATCTGTGACACTATTCATCAGAATCACTTTGCACACGAGTTAAAATAGTTACTAACCTCTAACAAAAAATTCTATTTTGACAATAGAAAGTCAACGTTTGGTTATTTGTTTCTATTAGCAAAAGGAACAATTTCATAAAAAAGTGTCAAATAATTTGTCATTGCTTCATTTACTGTGGAAATAGAATTTGTAACTTGCTTTTAGGCTAAAATTCATACATTATGGTTGTGATACTTTATTTCAAGACTTGGAGTTGTCAACACTATTACTATGCTGCTGAAAATTTATTATGATAATTTGCAACGGTTTTCTTATCTAAGAATGACAAGTGCGCTAAACGTGCTAAACATATAAAGTTGAAACATGTTGTAAAGAAAGAAGTTTGGAAACAAATACAAGGCATTGACCACATGAAAAGGATCTTATGATTGCATATCCTTTAAGTGAAGGTTACAAATAAAGACAATTAAAGTGCTTGTTCAAAGAATGGGTTTGATTGTATTGATGATTATTATTGATATGTTTTAACATTTTTGAGCTCAATTATGGTTTCTAACATTTTGACAAATTTTCTTGTTCATTATGATTGTGTACATATTATTGTTATTGAACAAGAAATCAAATGTTCATGTGACATTCATGAGGACCTCTATGATATTTTTATATCACTTATGATGTCAAACTTGATAAATTGCTAGTATAGTGGTATATGAAAAAAAGTATGCAATGTCATAATATATGACTACCATAACTTGCATTATGTCATTTGTCATGTTATAGTAAATTATGAATTTGTTATGTTACGGTAAATTATGAGGATGCAAACAGATGTTTTTATGTAGGCTTAATGTCTACACAATTAAAATAAAGACTTGAAATATTAGGTCAAATGGGAGAATATAAAATTGTGTCCTAATATTGTGGGCACATATTATGGTGTGATTTAAATTAAATATTCTTATTTGATCAATATTTTCTATTTAACAGTGAAATAAATCTCAATCGTTTATTTGGATACTTGATGGATGTACTAAATTAAAGTTATTGATATAAAAATTGATCATCTCTCCACCCATTAGAGTTATAGAAAATATTTTCTGCCAAAATCTTTGTAACGTAAAGAAAGGTTTAGAGATAGAGAAAATTTTTTAATGAAATGGTGGTATTTTTCAATTCTTTAAAATCATGTCACCTTCTGCATCAAGTACACAATATTATGTTTAGTTATTTTGACAAACTATTTAAGCAAGATCTTGGAATTTTTTATGAATGTTTATATCATGTAAAATTAAATTTTACATCAAATTCTTAAGCTCACAATTTAAATTATAATTTTAGTAATTATAATAAATTTGAAATTCCTTTCATGTTACAGTCATTTAAAATATTATTTTGAAATCCTTTATTTGAATTCAAATTCTTAAATTCAAATGAAAACTAAAATAATAGGCCAAACTGTGGATTGGGCGCAAACAGATTCTATACTTCGGCTTCCCTACAAATTTTGTTAAATAAATGAATGAACATTCACTATTAATAGAAAGGCAAAGTACTTGGAATGGAGCAAAATTAGGCTGCAGTTGAAATTGATAACAAAAATAAAATAAAATAAAATATATTTGAAACTTCCTAAAAATAATTTGCACCGTTTGTTTGAATATGTTATTCTTTTGTATCTTCTTTCAACCCATTAGGTGTGGAAAATTATTTTTGCATCCCTTTAAGGGCAGTATATATAATTTTTTGAAAGGCTGATTTGTTAAAAGGCTATTTGCTAGATGGATTTAAATATTAATTAGAAATTTAAATGAAGGGAGATATATATAATTTTTCATACTTTAGGGGTTAATCTGGACTTGTATATATAATTTCTTTTAGGGGTTAATCAGTGTATAATCCACTCATTGATTGATTTAAATATTAGTTGAAAATTTAATTGAAGTGAGGTATATATAATTTTTTTATACCTTATAGGGTTAATTTATGCAAAACTCAAACTTCAAGGGAGGGGCTTTAATTTTTCCTTTAATTAAAGTCATAAAAAGCGTGATTGAATTTATTTTTATTCATATATGACAAAATAAAAATACGTATCACATTTTAAAAAAAAAAAATTAGATAGAACGATGGAGGGTGATATTTTACATGAAAATAAATCATTCCTCGTAAATTATTTTTCTTTGCTAACCGGCCTCTTTGTGTCCTTTCATACTTTTATAGTACTTTTATTATTTGATTATTAACAAACAAAAAATGCTTATTTTCTTGTTGAGACCTAATTTTATCATAAATTTCTCAAAACGTTTTTTACAAAATTTTGCTGTAATATATATAACTTGTTCTAATTTAGAGGATCGCCAGGCAAATAAGCATGTTCATTAAGCAAAACGTTAAATTTTCCCAAAACTAACACTAACTCAATATTCAGGTCAAAAAAACACATTAAATTAATATTTAGTTAACTATAAAAAATAGTGTCGTTTAGTTATTTCAGGAAAATTTATCATCTTGTTGTGTTCTTGTATACGTTTTTTCTTAATATTTTGTCTGACGTACGCTTCATCATTTTAGCTTTATACATATAGTTCTCAGTTATTTTTGTCTTTTTTTTATAACAAATTATAATATGGTGTATTTAAATTTGTTTTCATTGTTATATTTTGCGTCTACTCACAAACAAATATTTATTGTAATGCATTTGTATCACTAACGAATGTATTTCACTTTTTAGGGCATTTGTCTGAAAATTGTCCAAATGGTTGAACTATATATTTTTTGTATTGTAGTTTATTGTTTCTCTTTACTTTGTTACAATTTCAACATGGTATCTAATTAAGATTTAGACCTATTTTGTTTGTCAATGCACATAGTCAAATTCAATTAATTGAGTTCATGTATCGATATTGATAGCAGCCTATTTCATTTTATTTCTACACTTTCGTTCAGAGCATTCTTTTATCGATCCCTTTAATAATTCTTGATTGAAAATATGGAAAATAAAACGTATGATCTCATTGTTTAAGTTAATCATCTCATTCATATTTTAATGTTCAATTTGAGAGGAAATATTGGAGATTAAACCAAATTTGATAGGACTTTGATTAGATATAATTAAATTATTATAATCGCATTTGTGAAATTATAGTGTATTTGTAACAAAGAATGAATGAAGTTTAGTTTTTTGGACATTTGTCCACAAATATAGGTTAAATGATTAAGTTCTTGTTATTCTTTATTTTCTCTGCTTTACTAAAATTTCAACATTAATTATGAGGAAGATTAATCATGCAAAAATGTTTAAAAAATAAGATTGTCTCGACTCACATAATTATTTTTTCCAAATTTTTTTTTCAAAATAAAAAAATTCTCACGACAAGCAAACAAATTGTTGGGTCCTATGATTGTATTTTCAAAAAAAATCATTATGTTGAAATTAATATGAGGTTTTTGGATTAATTTTACGAAACCAACTAATTAATTGTGTCCTTGAAAAAAGTCTTTAACGATTATTTTCGTATCTTTGCTCAAAAAACATGTAATATTGTTTTTAAGTATGTTCAAATACGCACACGCACACGCGTCGAGCCTCTTTAGGGCACATCAAAGAGTATATAGGAATAAATTAAAATGAATCTCTTATCACAGCGTGTGAGATTTTGTTCTCGCTTTTGTTATAAATTATTGCTAAGTATTAATGGAACATTATATGTAATCAGTTTAATAATTAGTAATAATTGGCAAAATAAGCAAAGTAACTTGAAATCCTGCATTAAATAAGACAATAAAATATTTTGTCTTAATAAAGTCTATGATTTCATACACTCTGTTTACGCGGTTCACATTTATCTCTCACATAGTTGAGCGAATTCCTACCTTTTTTTCCTCGGAAAATCCTTAAAAATTAGCATCTCATTTATTACTCTTTGATTATTATTTGATACACAGAAAAAAGAAATATTATAAATATATACGTTTCAATGTAAATTATCATTAATTAAATATATCATTTCAAACACATTACCCAATAAAATAATACTTTTTATATATTTTCTCATTTTTACTTTTACACAATTTTAAAATTTTTAGGCTAGTTTCCCTCACAACCATAATTTGCATTCAAACACTACTTAATTGAAATTTCCAAAGCATTCAACAGGTTAAATTAAAAGTTTGTGTGCCCCTTACCACAAGTTATTAGATATAAGACTATATCAAATTTTCTCTTATTAATTTAATTATAAATATATTAAATTAAATTACCCACTAATCCACCTAAAAAATACTAGTAATGCAGTAGATAGAATGTTCCCCATATTATTAAAACTCAAAATATCATTTACAATGTCACACATCATTAATTTCTCAATCTAATTTGTATTTTGTTGAAAAAATATTTCGTCCATTGCCATTACAAAGTACGAACGCATTAATAATAGATATTCTAACGCTATGCACACCCTATGTACGCCCAGTTGCTTCTCGCTATTAGATTGCAATTCTTAGTAATTTCCATCAAACCTTATTAATTCCCAACGTAAACACATTAATAATAGATATTCTTACTTAATGTGGCCTTAAAACTAGTATTCAGACCAATAGAATACCAAAAACATGTAAAATTTGAGTTTACTTAAACTGTCTAGATTGGTGCCTGGTACTGGATCACCCCTTGTTAATACTGATGGTGCGATCGACTTGGATCGATCCCAAGAGGTCATAATTGTAATTCTAGTGGCTTCCTAATAGGTAGGATTGAACCCTTGTTGATGTAAGATGATGTGATAGATTGAGATCAATCACGACTAGTCGATCGTAGCTCTAGTGCTCGACAGAGTGACTACCTAGACAGCCCAGCCTTTGCATGATCGATCCTAGTCACTTTGAGAAGGGTGATTGGCCACAATCAATTGCAAGGCTTAGGATTGTTGTTCCAAAATGCCCTATAGTCGATCGACAGACCACCTGATTGATCCATATTGATCACGATGGATCTCGATGTTGCTTAATCGATCCACCAATGCCTTAAAATTGATCCAAACCTATTTTTTTATAATTCTTTCACCCACTTTGCGATCCAGATCAATGTGCACTCATAAGTGCCCATCATGGACCTACCTGAACCACTGTCCACCCTACTTGAATATGTAAAACTCAACAATAGTATGAAAATCATCTCGCATAGGGCAAAACCAACCAATGTTTCATGAATTTGAAGTTGCACTTAAGGATCGAATTTGCAATTCATTCCAATTTGGAATTGAATGAAAATTATTTTATTGAATAAGAACCAAAGAACTAATAACCAGTGATCAACAGAACTAGTAAAGCTAACATAAGGTAGGTGGGTTACCTTGTAGATTTTAATAACTACCTTATTTTTTAATTGATTTCTATTGTGCAAATGAAACTTTTATTAGGAAAATTAATTTTTATCAAGTTTAGTGAATTTATACATGTGATTTAAGGTGCACTTCCTCCATTGTTTTTGAAAAATTCAACTGTTTTATCAAATGAGATTTGCCATGCTTCAACTACAAAAATTCAACCTCTTGTTATGAAGCCGTTGATGTGAGTAAGCTTGTGCATATGCTCACAATAAAAATTTATTGAAATGTTTATATTTTATGTACGGTGAATTTTGGTGAAATGGCTCATGACTCGGTAATAAACACTAGTGTAAAGAAACCATTTCAATTGAGGTTATAAATTGAGTACATGATTCTTTCAATTAAGGTTAAAGGTTGAGGTCATGATTCTCTCAATCGGGTGAGAAATTGAGTGCATGAGTTTCTTAATCGGAGTTAAAAATTGAGTCATGTGATTCTCTTTAGTGAGGTTATAGATTAATACCTTAATCAGTAGAAAGGAATACAGGATGTTCGAAACCTATGAGCAACAAATGAATATGTGAAAGTAAATGATTTTATTGATTTGGAAAAGTAAATTTATTCTTGTCTTAGTCTAAAAATTTGCGATGGTTTTGAATTTTTTTTCCAGCTATTTTACATGAAAAGAATGATATGGTTTTTACACTTATATCCCAAAAAGACATGAAAATCTATTTATTGGGTGATTAATCACTCACAAATTTCAAAACCCTTTTGCAAACAACATGGTAGAGGACGAGGACACTTGGGGGTCATAGAATGTTGAGGAATGGATGAAGAGAGTCCTTAAGTTATTGTCTTATTTGATAAACTAGAAACATGTAAAAATGTCAATCGTTTATTTTTCGCTGCAATGTTGTAATAAACCCCTTACATTGAGATGATTAATGTTATTAAGGTTAGTTACTCAAACATGTGGGCGTTGGTATCCTTCAGGATAGTTGTTTCAAGAGTACTACTATCTTGCGCCTAAATTAGGGGCATGACACTTCATCTTAAATTTCTTACCTAGTGACTTATGAATCTTACTAGCTCCTTGACCTACAAGGTTAACAAAAAGAACTTGATTCTTTAATCTTGTTTCCTCTTGAGTGAGTGTACAAACAACTCATTAATATTTCACTTGTCTTTTATAATGTTGTAATTAATTTGGAAAGGTTCATATTTAGAAAGCAATAAATTCAAAATGAATAGCCTAAAATGGAGTCATCAATTGTGGGTCTTTAATGTTGCTACAATATTTGTCATCTCAAGCACATGTTGCTGCATATTTCACGATTTATCATACCTTTTAGTCATAAGCTCAACCATTAGTGTACCAACGGGAGACTTGTTTGTGGAATGAAAATGTTCTTCCACAAGTTTGTGGTCTTCTTTAGCACTTTAAATTTGTGAGATAGTGATCTTAATATTGTTCTCAATGGTCATTTGCATGAAATTAATGCATAATCTATTAGATCTTTTCTGTTCTCTATAGTTTGATTTCTTAGTCTCGCTGTTCATGTCCATAATGGTAGCAGTTTTTCTTCGAATAATGCTAAGTCAAGATCTAAAACATTTAAATGAAAATCGACTTGTTTGCACCATTCATAAAAATTTAAACCATTAAATGTGGGAACAGAAGAAGCATGCGAATAGAGAGAGCCAGCTGTAAATACATAAATGCTCAAAAAATTTTCAAATTTAAACAATTAAATATATTCTATTCTTTTTAACAATATATAATCATAAGTTGGCTCAAAACTTTATTATGCAATTAAACAAAACTCATTAAATATAATCTTTGGATACACAAACATATCCATCAAGCAAATGTAGATTTCTTCCATTATGTTTACTAGACATAGAATATTAATTTACATTTGGATAAATCTTGAAATCCTGCTAACTAATAAACTGTCATTTATTCACATGAATTCAATAATGGGCATTTTATGCATATTTGACCACTTAAGACATGACAAGAACAATTGAATAGTTTGGCCTTTTGGTGATTAACAAACTATCTACTTTATATTTATGTCACGCATAAGTTTAATATATAGACAAATTTTCAATTTCAATATAGACAAATGAATTCTTGATGCAATATCATCAAAATATCAATCATAATATAACTCTAATTACATATAAAAGGTGAAAAAGAGTAAAGGTGATCTTGCCAAATTCTGCTTGATGAGTTTAATGTCTACTCATCATTAACCAACAAAAATAACCAAATAAAATAATGATTGGGACATCAATTTAGATTGCTGGCATTTAGATCTTTAGCCTCACAATCAAAAGCAAATATTGTAAAATAAAGCACCATCCTCTTATTATGACTATTTTTTTTCTTTCCAGACGGTCTTTAACGAATCAAAGCAAATCAATTCTGAAGAATGTGGTAGCCTAATCTATCAACGTGCCCGTGCCCGTGCCCGTGCCCTCGTCATTACTCTCTCCTTTTTCGATCTTCTTTTTACCTTTTTTTTTTATAAATTTAATTAAATTATCAATTACAACATTAGAACCAAATCACGAATTCATGATTAACAAACTAGCAAACATAATTACAAGTCAAAATCAGCCTAATAATCACAATAAAATAATGGACAAATTATTTATTCAAAACACACGCTTTGATACAACACACGGCATGAAACATTCATAAACAATTCTAGATCATGAATAAAAAATTTGTCATAACTAACTAAATATAATATTGCGTACTTAATGTGGAATACGACATGATTTTGAGGAATTGCTTAACCCCACATTTTCACAAAATTGATTTCTTTCTTTAAACATTTCTTTGCGTTTTAAAGATTTTGATGGAGAATATTTTCTATAACTCTAATAGGTGGAGAAAAGACCAATTTATATATTCATAATTTTAATTTAGTATGTCCATCAAATGTCAAATAAATGGTTGAAGTTTGTTTCACTATTTAATAGGAAATATTGATCAATTGATAAATATAGAATTTTTCATATTTTAAATCATACCATAATATGTATCCACAATATTAGGACACAATCTGATACCATAATATGTATTCACAATATTAGGACACAATCTTACATTTGAAATAGATTGTTATTTAAAAAAATACAATAAATTAATTATGATTTGAAATTCGTTTCATCAAATTTTTCAATCCTAATGGAGCGTGAAGTCTATATCCAATACATGGGCACTAGTTAATTATTTACGAAATAAAAAAGGGTTTTTAAGTGGATGAAACCTACCTCAGCTTGGTTAACCCTGGTGAGAAGCTTTCATATGTGTGTGTTACTTGGTCCATGTTATCCAAATTTCACTCATTACCTTCCACTCTTAGGCGCCAATACTTTTGGTTGACCTAAAGTTTTTAATTACTCTTTCTTTAAATTTGATTCTTGTCTTCATTTTTTAAAAAATTAATGTGTACTCAATATTATGATTTTGTTCCAACTAAAACGAGAATTTCCCGCTAAAGAAGGCTAAAATGTTTTTTGCGTTTTGATTTGAAGAATTGACAAGGAAATTGAAAAACTCTGTGCATGCTTTGCGATGACAAAATATTTGAAAAGTGGGAGTGGACAACTGGAGCTCTTATCCGTGTTTATAACATACATTTTTATCACATTTCTCTTCTTTTTCTAATGTTCGGATTACATGTTTGGTTGCTTTCACTTTTCAATATCTTATATACGAGTTTGTGTGAGTTGCTTTTACCTTTGATGGTTTTTTGTATGATACAAAATTAATTTTATTGATTAATTTCAAATCACATGTGAAATATATTGCCAAGGAAAAAGGGCCGTGATTCAAGGAAATGATGTCAACATCCATAAAACAAATTTTGTGTGTATCATTTTATGATGCATATACATGTACAAAACTAGAATGAAAACATCCAATTTTTACTGTTACAATAAGAAGACGAAAGAGGAAAAAATAGAAGAAAAGAGCTATCGTTACTCTTTTTAACTATTGAAGTTTCTACGATCCCATTGTCACCTGTGGAGATGCAGTTGCTCCTTTTATAAAGTTGGTTTAGTCTCCTTAATAATATCAATAAATTTATGATACATTTTGTATCCGTCTCAGTCATCATATTTTGGTTGATTGAACTATGCTTTGGGTAGGGTGAGAAGTTGTCTTGGATCACTGGTAGGTTCTTTTTCATTCTCCGCATGCATCACTACTCTCTTCAACTTCAAGGTCTACATGATAGAATTAACTTAAAGTTCAACTTAGTTCTTAAAAGGTCTTGAATTTTGCTGTTAAGAAGAATTTTTAAGATTCGAAATAAATGGGGATAGATTTGGGTGAATATATTTAATTTTACCCCTTATGAGATGTTGCACAGTAACTAGCACTCATATTTAGGGGCCAGAGTGCTCAAGTAACATTAGCTCGAGATGTTATTGGCATCTCGACATGTGACCAAAGGATATCCATACACGAACTTAAGAGGATGCACAGAAGGTCCAACTGCTACATTTCAAGGCTGTTTGGGTTTCCTTGAATCAACTGAGCTCGAGTCTAGGTTAGCCAGTTCCATTCGGGCTTAGTAGGTAGGAAAAGCAATCCATTTCTGGTCCCATGCTTAATTTGTTGTACTCGTGGTACTAAGCGGTTTTTGGTAGCTAAAATGGCAAGTCTGTCGCATATCTATACTTCTAAACAAGTTCACTCCTTGAATCTTTGTTGTTGTTGTGGCACCTAACAACAAGTAAATCAACCTTACCCTCGAATTGTAATGGGGAGAGCAAGCAAACAAACAAGACTACTGTCTTTCATTCTAGAGGCACGTGAAGATCTAATTATTAACTTTGACAATTCTTAGGACAACAATAGCTCAGAGATGGTTTGCTTTCATTATGATACATCAACATAGCGCTCGAGGTGGACGTGCTTTTTACAAGTTGATTGTCTTTTGAAGCTGTATTTAGTTAAAAAAATTGAAAGACTTGAATCACATTGAAAAGAGACGATAAAGTACAAGACAAGAATTACATGGTTTGACTATTTAGGCCACTATTCATAGGCACATGTATAGAAGATACAAACTATGTTTTTTTCCTTTTGATTTTCTCTTACAGATGTATTACAATAGTTATCTATTTATAGATGAGGTTTACAATGTAATAATGAAAAGAAATCGAATCATACAAAATATTCCTAATTTCAAATGTAAAATATGATATGATCTAATCAATTCAAACCCAATCAAATTTATTACTTTCTCTCAACGCTCCACCGAATGTTTAACTTGAGGAATGAGTTTTTCATATTTTCAACCTAGAGATCAACAAGAGTGAAAAGGAACTTCAAAATAGGTTTAAAACCTACCAAAACTTTGCTAAATTCCATACAGTGAACTAAAATCGGGCATTGAGAGCACCAATCTACCAAAAATTGACCGCTAAATTCGGCAATAGCATTTGGAGGGGCGGTTGATTTGAAGACAACAAACAAAGTCCAATTGACAGTGACAGCAAACTCAGCTTTCAAGGCGGGGAAACAAGCCTTCAAACCAACATCTCTCTTGGATATAATGAATTAAACAAAGTACCCACTTTAAATAGCCAAACACAAAGACTAATTAAGAACAATATTCCAAAATAGAAATAAAACAGCCCACACATAATTCATACTAGCCAAAAGATAGCCCATAAACTAATAGACATTCAAACCTAACATACAGATATTTCATCCACAAAAATTTCAACCCATCGTTTAATAGCCCAACAAATTAATTAAACCCAATTTATAGGTAAGGCTTATAATGCAATAATGGAAAGAAATCAAATCATACCAAATATCCCTAATATCAAATGTATGATATGATATAATCTAATCAAATCTATTAACGACTAATTTGATTTTCTTTCCAACATATTTAAGGCATTTGAGGTTAGTTCTACTTTAGTTTGTTGAATTGGAGAAACATGTAGAAGCCCTTGAAAGTCCTTGTCTGCACTCTCCATGTAACAATATCTTGAGCCAAGCTATTAGTGGGATGGATTATTATATAGAAAACAAGTCCTTGCTTGTTTAGGCCTAAGTCATGGAGATAATGTCATTCTGGCATTGGTTAAAGGAAATCTAGTATTATTTATTCAAGTTTGAAGGCATTTTGTGCATCCCTAACTTGGAATAAAGTTAAAAAAAGAATTGCAAATATATCCATTTTTAGGTTTCATTGTCATTTCCAAAATAGTTGTAAACCCAAAGTTAGCAAGAAGCAAGTATTTGAAGATGCGATGAGACGTTTTCTTAACAAAAAATTAGGCTCAAACATAGTTGGTTCAATCTTGAATTCTTGAGTGAGACAATCTTTAACTGGGATTGAACTTTGGTTAACTTTTTCAAGCTAAACAGAGTAAAAAATTTTTATACCCAGCATGAAATTCAAATCACGAAGGGGGAGGGTTGGCAATAGGAATGCTTGGGACATTTCACAAGGCCGCACCTAGGCCTCAGTCATTTGACGAGGATGAGACACAACCATCTCCAACACAACGAAATGTTCTATTCTTTACCATGCAACACACGAGCTGTCCATCCACTTCTTGGAGCTCAGGGGAAGGGATTATGATTTCTAACATTCTAGGCATGAACAGAGAGTCCAATGGCCGATGGCTGGTCAGGGAGTTGGTTCACATCACAACTCGTACAATTTAGTAAGTATACGTTGATTTCATGTTGCTATATAATTTTATATTGAGGTCTATAACATACATACCGCATTTTTGTCTTACAAACAACACATTTTGGTATTTTTTCAATGCTTAGAAAGAAGTAGTTGATTGCATTAAATTTATAATCATCGGCCACTACCATGGATCGTGGACTTGGTACATTGATATGCCACACAACACAAAGCAGTGGTGGTTTGAAAATTTTAGGATATTGTGTTGTTTGTAATTGCACTTTTTCTTGCTTGACTTGTCAATATAGTTGCATGTCCAGTATACATGGAATCTAGCTGACAACATTACTATTGAGAGGGTAGTTAAGAAAAAGGTAGTGGAGTTGATTTGAAAGAGCTTCTGCTGAACTAGGGCATTGGAAAAGAAGGTTGATTGGGTTCCATAGGAGAGGTGGTATGAAATGCTTGCAAAGTAGGTTGAGGATACATTCAGAGCCGTTAGCAATAAAAATAAAAATAACCATTTAGTAGGCGATTCCATATCAGTTAGTGCACATAATGACCATCTTGTAATTTCTTGTCAGCCCTAAATTCAATTTGCAATAGATATTTCTTTTTTTTTTCAAGAAACAACATTTTTGTTTTTTCATTATTGCCTAAGAATCAAGTTTAGGTAAACCCCTAGCCTCTTGAGTTATACTCTAGAATTTTAAAAAATGTAGTTGAAGAGTGGATAGGTTCTTGAGCATAGAGAGATGGGGTATGTGTTTCATGTCTTTTAAATTAAATTACCTACTATAATTTTCTTTGTGCTATGGGGTCAAACAATATTAATGAAATTGTTTTATATAGAAGATGTTGTCTAAAATGTAACAGGACCAAGAAGCCATAAACCAGGAATACCCATCCTAGGAACTTAGTGGAATTTCAAGCTTTTGCAGCAACAGAAATGTAGTCCTCAATGTCCTTAGTGAGTTCAAATGGGATAAGAAGTAGGAGCATATTGGCAGCTGCTTTGAGGTTGTTTCTCTTTGTCATCTTCACAAGCAAGAGAGCTCGCTAGAATGACGGATACATTGCAACACATTTATGACGGATACATTGCAACACATTTAAGATGAGTTTAAAACTATAATAGGAGAGTTGAATGACTATAGGAAGGAGTTGAAAAAGACATAGTCCAAGTTGGATTGTATTATGAATGCCATTAGAGCATAGCTTAAAATTTCCTTGGACTTCCTTGATGAGGATGATGACAATAGTGAGGACAATGTAGTGGTGATGAGAGGCTTGACAATAATGAGTTGGTTGTATTTCTTAATAACCTCTTGTTCAAAATATGGTTGTAAAATAAATTAAAAATGTATTATATTTTGATATTTATTCCTATGGCTTATTGTGTAAATTGCTCAAACTATTGTTTCTTGCAATTTCAAGTGGATATGTATATGTATTTTATTTACCAAATATTAAAAAAGCAGGCAAAAAATATATATAAAAACAAAAAAATTGTCCTAAATCTGTCCCCGATCTATCCCTAATCCATCCCAATGACGTGCCCTAATAATCTTAGCTCCATTGCAAAATTGTCCCAAAACTAGCTGTCACAAAACCTTCTTAAAATAGGTCATCCCAAAATCATCTCAAAACATGTCAAAAAATGCTATACTAAAGCCATCCCTAATTTGACTGTCCTAATCCGTCCAAAAACACCCATTCCAAAACCATGCCATCTCAAAACCATCCTTAAGCTAATCATATCACAATTGTCCCAATCCTTGGGACGGGGTAACATTTGCCATTGCAAATTGCCAAGATCGCTTCTCTAGGTCGTCTCAAGATTTGAGACAACTTTTCTAACCGTTGCAATTTCCCTGATAGTTAATTAGTGACTATCTTAGATTTTGGGATGGTATTCTGCAAAGCTGTCGCAAAAGATCTATGACGGGGAAATTCAAGATGAATTTAAAGCCGTTCTAAAAGCTGTTACAAATTGAGTTGCCATGAATTTTTGACAGATAGTTGTCCTGGATGGCCGTCCCATTCTGGTTGCATTTTAGTAGTGCTAGATGATAGTGAAAGGTCGGGATGGCTATGAGAACTTGAGAGTGAAGTAAACTAAGTGCTTCTTTTGTCAAATTAAAAGGTACATGGACTTCCTTATCTTATACAATTGTAGTTTGGACATGAGTTTGTTTGTAATTTTTTATGACCAAGCAAGCATACTTCTTTGATGCTTGTAAGAGCTCACCCATGGTTGACTCGTCCAACATGAAATGCAAATGCCTTCTAACTGCATAGTCTCGAAGAGGTTGAGATGTAAGCATGCATTTTGGAATATTGGCATTTATGATTTACCTACATCATTATTATTTTGTAATGTTAAAATGGGTTGATGATGGGCAAGTCGTTTAATGGGTAAAAATTTTGGGGCTAGTCTTATATTCTCAGACCTAAATAAAATAAGTTTAAAGTTTTGGCCAAATGAAATGGAAGTTTCTAGCGATGACAATTTTGTAAATTTAAGATGTAAGAAGGGTAAAAAAGGAACAAATGGCTAGAGTTAGGAGCTGACTTCTAATTGTATGGTTCAGGGCTTCAATAAAAGTGTTTTCTTCTTAGTTGTGTTGCTAGATTTTTTTTCTTCACTCCGCCTTTTCTCTCATTCTTCCTATTCCTCCCTTTATTTTTTTGCCCGATTTCTTCGCCATAGGCAACTTAACCATCAAACCTTTACATTTTTTGGACCTCTTTGAAGAGCTCTTTTGATTAATTCGAACTGATTTGGTGTTTGACACTTTTATTCCTTTGTTTGAATTGTTATAGTTCTTGATGAACCTATATCTTAACTCACCGTGATGATGGAGTTATTTTTGACAAGAAATCCTTCTAAATGTAAGGGTTTTGGTGAGGGAAAGATGATGATGACGAAAAGGGAAAGAAATCATAGAATAGAAAGGGTAAGGTAGTAAAGAAGAAACTGGAAAGAAATGAGCTATTAAGTTTCTGTTTATTCTCAATACGTTCTTTCTATACAATTTCTTTACATTTATAGTACTAAGATCTAGATCTTTTACTAGATATCATATTTCTACATCAAATCAGATACTGTGCTTGATTTGATGCTTGTGTTGATGTTGATATGCTGATCCTTCTGCCATAGTTGCTCTGGTGCCTATATTTCATGGTGATCTTTTGTTGACCAACTTGTTGCTTTTATTTACTGCTAGTATAATCCTTTCACTATTTACTTTGATGGATCCCTATAACTCCCTTTGGTTTGTACATTAATTTTCCCTATATTTGATTTCCGCGATTCGAGCTGTATCTTTTGTGTTGCCACGATGGATGTATGAATTTGCATTACATCCCTCCCCCATTTTGAAATTCCTTATTGTTAGGGAATGGTAGTAAAAAATACACTGCTGGAGAACCTTTGAGTTTTCCTAGGTGGTGCTTGTTGGGTCTGGATTAAACCATTGTACTAAAATCTATGTGACTATTCCCCTTCCCCTTTTGACTTGTCTCTGGCCTAAAATAGCCACTGGTTCTAGTCTAATTTCTCCATTATTATTTGTTGTTGATAGATTCTGTGTTGGTGGAACGTTTGGCCTAATCATTTTCTTTAACTATGATATATGAAAAATAGGATGAATGTTTGAGTTCTTAGGCAATTGTAATATGTAAGCTACCTGTCCGATCCTGTCAATGACTGTGAAGAGACCAAAATATTTGCATGATAGTTTATGATTTGATTTGGTGGCCATAGACTATTTTCTGGAAGATTGTAATTCAAATATACTTAGTCCTACACTGAAAATTCTCTTTCCACCCTTCCTTTTTCTACTTGCATTTCATTCATTCTTGTGCTTAGGACAACTTGTCTCTAAGTAGCTTGATTGCCACTCCATGATTTTGGATGAATTTGGTGATTGCCTCATTAGGGGTTTCAGTTGCCAATTCAAATCCAGGTTGTGGTGGATTAATTCCAGACACAACCTAAAAAAGAGTGGTTCCAATACTGTTATGATAGTGTTGTACCAGTATTCAATTAAGGGTAACCGCTTTAACGACTGCCTTACTTTGGATCCTGTTATGCATCTTAAATAACATTCCAAACTTTGGTTTATACTTTCTGTTTAACCATCACTTTGAGGATGATAAGTAGTACTCATATTAAAACTTAGCCTAATAGCTTATAATTATTGGCTCAAAAAATTGTTGGTAAAAATCTTATCCCTCTCACGAATTATTAACTTGGGTAAATCATGTAGTTTGTAAATTTTATCATTGAAAAGTTAGGCAACTTGTGAGGCTGAGTAGAGATGGGCCAAAGCGATGAAGTGGCATATTTATTGAGTTAGTCTACTACAACCATGATGCAATTTTTACCAATTGACTTGGGAAGTCCCTCAATGAAGTCCATACTAAGGTCGTATCATTTTTCACGTGGGATTGATGGTGGGTAGTTTTTGATGATGACCCTTTCCACTTTATTTTGTTGACAGACATCACACTCCATTACGACCAATTTTACATCCTTAAACACTCTTGGCTAGTTAAAAATGCCTTTCACCCTCTCGTAGCACCTAAAATATTAGAATGTCCTTCCACTACACCACAACAAATATCCTACACCAATTTCTTTCTTTGGTCATCTCTTGCTCCAATGTAAATTTTATGTTGTACCTCAGGATACCATATTTAAAAGTATACCTAGAAGAAGGGGTTTGTCCTTTGTTTACTTCTTCAATGAGTTGTTGGGTATTTTTGTCTGTTTCATAACTCCTCTTGACTTTTAATAACTATTTTGGGCTAATTGTAGATATAGCACTAGTTTCTAAAGCTAAATCTTCCCAAATATTTGACAGGGCATCTACTGCCTTATTTTCTTTCTCTTTTTTATATTGAATTTTATAATCTAATCCTAATAGCTTGGTTAACCCCTTTTTTTGAATTGGGGTTGTAATGCTTTGAGTTAATAAATGCTTAAGGCTCTCATAATCAGTTTTTGCAATAAACTAGTTACCTTCTAGATAGTGTTTCTATTTGGACATTGTCATGAAAAGGGCTAAAAATTATTTCTCAAATGTGGAGAGTCCTTGATGCATGATTAATAATGCCTTGCTGAAGAAAGCTATAGGCTTAGAATTCTACATGAGAGCTGCTCCAATTCCTTGATTACTAGCATCAATTTTAATCATAAAGCCTTAGTTGTAATTTGGTAATGCTAGTATTAGGCCAATAGTTATTGCTGATTTTAGCTACTCAAGTGCTTAAGTTGCTTTTGTATCCCATTTAAATGCACCTTTATAACATGCTAGTGAGTTTCTTGCTAATTCTATTGTAGTCCTTCACAAATCTTCTGTAAAACCTCATTAACCCCAAAAATCCCCTAAGGGGCTTCATTGTTTTTGGAATAGGCCATTTTGTCATGGTCTTTACTTTTTATGGGTCGGTTGAAACTCTTTGTTAAAATATGATGTGCCGTAAGTATTCCACCTAGGACTTTCTAAAAGAACATTTGGACATCTTTACATAGAGCTGGGTATCCCTAAGCCTTTAGAAAAACAAGTTTTAACTATGCAATGTGCTCCTTAAGAGTCTTAACTATAAGTTACAATATTATCAAAAACCACTTAGACAAACTTTCGAAGGTAATTTGATAATACTTGATTCATTGGACTTTAAAAAGGTGACTGGTGCGTTTGTTAGGCCAAAAGGCATGATTAAGAATTTAAAATGACTGTGATGAGTCCTAAAAGCTATTTTATAAACATTGTTTGAGCTCATTCTAATCTGGTGGTATCTAGAAATCAAATCCAGCTTAAAAATAATGTGACCCCCTTAATTTATCCCATAGCTCCTTTATAATTGGTATAGACTACTTGTCTTTAATGGCAATTTCATTTATCCTCCTGTAGTCTACACACATCTTCATTGTACCATCTTTCTTTTTAACTAGTAATATAGGTGAAGAAAATGGGCATTTGCTATGTCTAATTATACCTTGTTTTAGTAACTGATCTACATGTCTCTTGATCTCTTTCTTTTCTTGATTAAAGTCTAGATAAGGACTAAGATTGACTAGTTGGGCATCTACCTTAAGAGCAATTAGATGGTTATGACTCCTTGTTAAAGGAAGTCCTGATGGCTCAACAGACACCTTAAGATATTGATTCAATAGCTGTTGGAAAGGTGTGGGAATGCCTATTTTGTTGGGCTTGCTATTTTATGTTGTTTAGTGTTGTGACCCACTCATCTTATTTGTTAGGTTTCAAAGTATCCACAATTTCATGGCAAGTAAGTTTGAAGGCCTAGTGTGGGCTCTTTTCCATAAGAATTATAGTCTTTCCCTCATAAACAAATTGCAATGTGAGTAGGTTAAAATCAAAAGTCCTTGTGCTTATGGTTTTCGATTAATCAACACCTAAAATCATGCGGCAGTTTCCCAAATTAAGTATATGAACGTCATATTCAAACTTTTAATGTTGCATAGTCCATTTTAGCCTTTCGCACTCCTAATTACTCATTAGTTGGTTACTGTTAGCAACCATCAACACCATGGGTTGTGCTTCTACTTGTTCCATAGATGTTCCCATTAAAGCTTTAGGACTTATAAAATTGTTAATGCTACCCATGTTTACCAAAATTAAAATTAGACGACCACAAATTTTAGATATCCTTATGGTAATGGGTGGAGTGTTTCCTATGATGGTGTTTAGAATGATCTCAATTTCTGCTCAGGTATCCTCATTGCTAGGCTTTACCACTTCCTCCTTTTCTTCCCTAATATGGTGTGTTCTCCTTCAATTTGGTGCATTGTTTGTTCTTTGCACTGGTGTCCTGGTTCCCACCTAGCTCCACACTTGAAACAGATTTCTTACTTGAATTCAAGATTGCTCCTTTGGGATGGTTTGTTGGGCAAATTTTGTAATGTTGGTTTTTGCTACCTTACTTTACTATTGCTGTTGTCCTAGGTGTTATTCTCTGTCTCTTGAGGAGCCTTCAGTTTGAGTTCCTCATTTAGTGCCAACTCATAAGATTCCTTCAAAGTTAAGGACTTAAAAATCATTATATTGTATCTTGTTTTCTCATGAAGTCTATTACTGCTCTATTAGATAGGGATTAAATTCCACCATACTAGCCCTTACATCCTCAAATATTTCAATATAATCAGAAACTGTCCCTTTCTACCTAAGTTTGTTGAAGGTATCTAGTAAAAGCCCCAAATTTTGCCTATCATATTTTTATATCAAGGCACTTTGCAATTCAAGCTAGGTTATAATTAGAATTAAGGGTTGGGACCTGGGTTTTTTTTCTTTAAGGGTATTATAGTATTAGAAGTACCTATTTAGCTCCCTTATCCAATATCTCATATTATTTCCATTAAATGGGGTTAGTCCATTTTTAGTTTGTGTTGGAATTGAGTTTTTGGTGGCTCAATTGTCAATGGTTTGTTTGAGGCTCTTGTTTGGTGATAATGGGCTTAGGCAAAAGGGGTTCCGGGATGTGTGGGTTGTTGTGGAGATGTAGGAAGAATCCCTTTCCTCTAGGGGTTGAGGGAGAAGCTTCACTGGCTTGAACCCTTGTTACTGTTTGTGCTTGACTCATAAGTTGAAATGTATTAATCATCATATCTAATGTGGAGAAGGTTTCTGATTGGGATTTCTCTAATTTCTATTGCATCTCCTTAAGTTGGGAATCAAAACTATCAGTGATGTTTCTTCAATTTTCCTCCATTTTAGCTTCCAACTCTTGAATTTTTCTTTCTATATTTTTCTTGGCCATTTCTTGCTGTTTGATTTTAGCCAATTTGTCACAGGTATCAGAAAGTAGCTTCGATATCAACTATAATGTTAAAGTGGGCTGATGATGGGCAAGTTGTTTAATGGGTTAAAAATTTTGGGCTAGTCTTATGTTCTGAGACCTAGATAAAATAAATCCAAAGTTTTGGCCAAGAATTGGAAGTTTCCAATGATGGCAATTTTGTGAACTTAAGATGTAAGAAGGGTAAAAATGGAACAAACGGTAGGGGCTGACTTGTAATTGTATGACTAAGGGCTTCAATAAATGTGCTTGCTTCTTAGATGCACCGTTAGATTTTTTTTCTGCACTCTACCTTTTCTTTCCTTCCTCTTATTCCTTTGTTCATTTTGTTGCTCGCTTTCTTTATTGTCAGTGATTTAATGCATCCAACCTTTATATTTTCTAATCCTCCTTGAAGAGCTCTTTTGGTTAATCAAAACTGATATGGTGTTTGATATTTTTATCCCTTTGTTTGAATCGCTACAGTTCCTGACGATGCCGAACCTTAACTCACCATGATGAAGGAGTTATTTTTGACAAGAAATCCTTCTAAATGTGAGAGTTTTAGTGAGGAAAAGGTGATGACGACAAAAAGGCAAAGAAATTACAGAATAGAAAAGGGTGACAAAGGCAGTAAAGGGAACATAGGAAAGAAATAAGTAGATAAGTTTCTGTTTATTCTCAATACGTTCTTCTAAACAAATACTTTTACATTTATAATATTGAGATCTAGATCTTTTACTACATATCATATTTTTACATCAGAATTAGGTATTGTGCTTGATCTACTGCCTGTGTTGATACTGGTCTGCTAATCCTGTTGTCATAGTTGCTGTGGTGTCTTTATTTCATTTTGATCTACTGTTGACTACCTTGTTGCTTTTATTTACTGTTGTTATATTCCTTTCATTATTTACTCACGTGGATCCCCATAACTCCCCCTAGTCCACACATTAATTTCCCTTGCTATATTTGATTTCGACCATCTAGGCTGTATCTTTTGTGCTAATGTAGGGGATGTATGATTTTGCTTTGCATATTTTTCCTTTTTAACTATTGTGGTATCTGATGTCCAATTGTCTACTCCAGAATTGTTGTTGTTCCTTTTGTAAAGTGGTTTGATTATCGTTGTACATAATATTTCTTAATCTCAAGATACAAATCACATATACCCTAATTCTATCACTATGGAGAGGGTGACTAAATTTTGCTCTAAGTAGGGTATGAAGCTGACCTAGAGGCCAAGCAAGGATTGGTTCCTAGCCTAAAGCTCTAGCGAGGTCTCTTTTATCTACTATATATTACTTTTTGGATTGAGAGTTTTTGTGTTTATTTTATTAAATTTGAGTTATTAATACTATAATTATGTTAGCTTAAAAATAATTTTTGGAATGAAGAAATATTTTAACTTTCATGAAAATAAAGCTCTTTAAAGATGATATTCAAATATAGCCACTATGTTTTACTCAATTTATTACTTAAAGTTTATTGATATTCTATATTTGATAAACGTATTGACATTGGGCACACATAAATTACAAAATATATTACTGAAAAATTGACGAGTAACGAAGGCATTTGATGGGCTCAATTCCTGTGTATTCCCGCCTTCGTATTCCATTTTCTTATTCCACTCATATAAATTTGACATGAGTAAAGAAAAGAGTGACTGGTACAGAGAATTGTGTGATTAGAATGGAGATTTTGAAACCTCTAAAAAGAGATATAAAATAATTTCCATATCAATGGTACTTGTCAATTTTATCTAATTAACCACTTCTATAGATTCCTCAAAATTTGACGTGTATATATATACACATGCTTATATACAAATATATAACACAAATGTCATTAATAAATATTAACTATATCCAAAAATATTTTAGTTGAAAATGAAATTTAAAAAAAATTCACATTTTAAGAGTAGATTTATAGATTATTGTGTTCTGATAATTATTTTATATAAATTTAAAAATACCACTACTTTTAGGTGTGATGGTCTAAAATATATACATAATTTATACTTTGCCCAATGTTAAAATAAGTTCAAATTTGGTCCTAAATTTTTAAATTTAAGGCTTAATTATTAATTCAATTATTATAAAATATATAAAACAAATTGCAAAATTTTAAGATAAACAACAATAAAAGTTTATTTAATCTAAAGAGACATAGTACCCAAAATATTTAAAGTTAAATTATTAATTTTTTTTCAATCTAGTGCAAATTTAGCTAGCTAAGCTCAAGCTGTTATATATTATTAAGCAATATTTTTTGAATAAAATAACGTACCATTATAAATATGTATAACTCTTAGATATTACTAGTGGAATTTTATGTCTATTGATAATTCTGAGATTCATAATATTTTACTCCTTTATTATCAATATTTTTGCCAGTTTCCCTATTTTCCGCGTTAATTGTGAGAGAAATTAATTAAGCATGTTTAAATTGTTAATATGATGTTTTTAAGTGTTTTTGGGTAAAAAAAAATTAAGTTTGGAGCAATTCATTCGTTTAAAACAATTTCTAATATGGGCAGGCTATAAGTGCAAGAAAGGTGTTTGTAGTTGTAAAAAGAAGTGGCACAATTGGAAGAAGGAAATGCAAAATCCATTTCCATGCTCAACTGTGGCACTTGTTAACAAGGCCCTCGCGGCCATGAAGAAAGATGTTACAATTGTGCAGAGGAGAGCATAGCATTCTAGAAAGTGTCACACTTGACACTCGGTAGTCACTAGAAGCACCATCATTATTGCTTCTCACGACCATGAGGTGAAACTCCACGATAGTGAATAGGATAGTAGCAGAAGCCAACGCCTCATCAAAGATGCCTGCACTTGCAAGAATGGTCACCACGATAGCAAGCTCTAACGAGCCAATTGCAGATCTAATTGCGAAAACACACCAAGTGTGATTTTTCATAGACAAACTCGTTTTTTTTTTTTCAACTTTACTCAACTCTAAATATAAAAAGAAGTCATAATTCACATATAAGAAGGCCTAGAGATGTAGGGAATAGATTTTGGAGGCTTAAACAAGTTACTTGGAGAGAAGACAAATTTCTTGGAAGCATATACGCAAAGATTGGGACATTTCCTATTCAAACACATTTCATAGACTTAGATTCTTCGTGTTTCTTTTGTTTTTAAGACTATATTGAATATAATTAATTTGACTTTGATTAGTTTGATATTTTCATGAGTTGCTAATTATTTTTTAAGATTTTGTGATTGTGATAAAAAATGAAAATTTTGAATTTTCTTTTGATTAATTGTCTTGGCGTTGGTTATTTACAATTAACATTTTGTATTGTAATTAAAAGAATTGATCACTCTTTTTATTAATTTGTGAATGTGTAGGGAATAAAGGAAGGGAAACTTGTGTGTTAGACGCTTAATTATAAACATTAATTTTGTTAGAATGATGGAAGTGAAACCATAGGATTAGTGTGTGCATGTGTTGTTAATTACGAGATTTATAATTTGACTCGATTAAATTAAAGAGAACCCACTAATATCTTGAATTAAAAATTTAAGAGAGTTTGAGAAGATATCCTGAATACTTTAAAATTAGTAATCAATGACAAGATAATTAAATTAATAATATAATATAAATTATTTATCATTCCGAGTTAATCACGTGATAAGGAACTAGATTTTCTAACCATTATTATTTGTTCCAGTATTTATCTGCTTGTGCGAGTACTTGTGAGATACTTTATTATTTGATTCTTTTGTCATTTTTTTTTAAAATTTCATTTTAACTAATTAAATGAGCTTAACTAATAAATATTTAGTTATATCAATAGATAAGACACCTTCTTTTTAGATATGATATCTATACTTATTTAGTACTATCTTTTATTATTTATTACCTTAGTATGAGATGATCGGCATCGAACTTTTGTTGCCATTGCTGGGGTTTATGGTGCCCACCTATTGTTTAAATTATTTTATAAGTAGCACCATGATTTCAAATAATTTAAACTCAAATAATTTTCTTTTGGATTATCTTGAAATTTTGTTTCCTTATAATATAATGGTTATATATAATATAACTATTAATCAGGAACATTGATTATTTATATATCACTATAAATGTGTGTTAGAATTATTAATGAATATTTCTGAAATGATATAATCTGATGCTCTCTCTCTCTCTCTCTCTCTCTCTGTATATATATATATATGTATGTATCAAAATTGTGGAATCTATATAATAGGTTAATTAAATAAAAATAGCAAGAATTATTGATAGGGAAATTATTTTATATTTCTTTCTTTCAATAAAGATTTCAAAGTTTCTATCCGAATCACACATTTTTTTTTTTTTAATCTTTGTTAAACTTCTCTTTGCATATGTCAAATTTTCTATTCTAGTCATACTTTACTTTGTATTTGTCAAATTTAAGTGAGTGGAACAAGAGAGTGGATTAAAAAATGGGGAATGGAGTGTAGTGACTCGTCAGATACTTCCATTGTGGAAATTCATCAAACAGCTGGAGTTGGTATTTGTCCTCCATAGGAAAGCGGCAAGTTGAGGAGGTCAATTATCTCTTTTAAAACTCCAATACTTTGATACATATGAATACTCAAATAAATTGACACTAATTTGATAATCCTTAATCAAGGGATTGTGAATGTATTTTTTACCCATCATTTAAATAGGAAATGGCTTGGGGAAGTGTAGACTAATATAATTTTATCATTAGACAATTATAATCTTGAGTTGCATAATCGTATATATATATATATATATATATATATATTAATCTAATGTAAGATAAAGATGAATATACATATGGATAACAGCAGAGAGAGAGGGAGGGCAGTGTCAAAAAGTAATTAATATATATCATTCCTAAAAATTAGTTTAAGAAATGATTGATTAGACGCAATTTATTGGAGAAATTCGCGGTCTAAAGCTATCATAGAGCTGTCACTTGTTTTTATCAAAATAAATAAATAAGATGCAAAACTTTTGGCTTATTTAGTTTTACTTATTCACAAAAAATGGAGGTAAGACACTTCAATAATTGCATTTTTAAATTTTATGTCTTTCACCTTTTTAATTCTACACAATTTTTAAATAAAATACAGTTGAATTTTAAATCTTCTATTACTACCAAAAATATAGTTGAAGAAGAAAATATAAATATTTGAAATTTATTGTAAAATAAAATTACCTAAAAAAAATATGATAAATTTAAAGTTCATCCCTTCGAATCGATGCACCCTTAAAAATTTTGTATGGCTGTCTTTCCTGCAGGGAGGAGTCATTATTGCCCAGTCATTATCGAACAGAAAGGTTGTAAGACACCTTTGGATGGGCCCAGATGCTTGGAGTTTGTCTTGAACTCAGCCCAGAATGTTCTTTTTTTTTCTCAATAGAAAGACACTGGCCTAATAACGTCACTTCAGCAGAAATTTTGATAATCATTTTGGAAGTATTTGATAAAAAGAAATGTAATTTATGCTACAAAGAGATTAGGCTATTCGAAAGTTAAGCCAATGTTTGAATGTTTATTTTTTATGGATTTTGGGTGAGAAATGAATAAATAACACAAAAGCAAAAATATTATTTAAAAGGTTAGTATTTTTAAAGTGTGTGTATTTTGATGAGAAGAAAAAGGAATATCAAACTACAATTTCATATGCAATATATTCAATCGTTAACAAAAATAACAAATAATTCTGTTTTTCTTTATAAACATATCACAATTTCGACAATGGTTATCCAATAAACAAAGCAAGAAAATTAACTTTTAGTTATTATGGACGCATTTGTATTCTAATAGAAAAGGGTGTGGAAGTTTTTATACAACTTGTTGAACCTAATTTTTTACGTAAGACAACTGGCATTTTTTCTTATCTACTCTAAATCCATCTTACTTTATAATTTTTATTTTAAATGCATCACCTTGCGTCTCTTTGATATCGCAAGTGCTTCAATTATTTAACGACCAAATTAATACATGGTAAAGAAGCATAAAAGGGGAGAAGATTTTGGTTAACATTATAGTGATAAAAAAGAGAAATCACTTCATCAGAATTTTATTCTCATTTATTCTAATTTAAAAACGATAGTTTATCCAAATAATAAAAAATTAACAAAAACATTCTTAATACATAGTAAATTAGGTAAAAAAATAAAATGAAGAATATTCGGGTTCGTATTCTCTTAAAAATGGAGAAAATATCTAATGGCTTTATTATTGTTATTCTAATTAAAGAAATTAAAAGACCAAAAAATTTTATTATTATTGATGATCAATAATTTTTATGATTTTATTTTTGACCATAGTCAACAAAGGAACAATGTTTTAAGAACCAGATTGGTGATTGAACTGGTAACTTACTGAGTCACTGGTTTTACCGATTCAAACATTTTTTAAAAAGCGGTTGACCAATACTTGTCATAGTATATCATTTATAGATATATATACATGTATATACACACACAAATATTTATATATTTAAGCCTGCATATTTTCTACACAAAATTATTTTATAAAAATTATAAAACAAAAGTAAATATTTCACATAACATAAATATTTAATACGACAAATACATAAATTTCAAGGCATAAATCTAAGTTCTAATATAAATCCATGAATTACAAAATAACATAAAGCAATTTAAATAATACAGTTAAGTAAAATTATAATCAATCCCAATCATCATTGTCATCAACATTATCACCATCATCATCAATTACAGTTTGACGACTAAAGTTTTCAATATTAATGCATTTTGCAGTCATTATGTCATTTTCTTCACCTGAAACAAACAATAATATTAAATAATAATTAACAAAAATTGGTAAACAAATAAAAATACAAACATTTTTAACAAAATTATAGACAGTTTAGAGTTCGATCCTTCTTCGTTTCTTGACACCTTTTCTTCAAGGATATTTTCCAACTCATCGTTATTAAGTTCACCTTCAGGAGTTTTTTCAATGATATAAAATTCGGTTTTGTCAATACACTTGTAATCAATTGGATGATAAGGTCTTTTATTGTACTTAACCCTGTAACAATTACAAATATAGAAATAAAAAAATTATAAAATTATAAATACATTAATGAATTGTAAAAAATGAAATTAAAATTAATAATAAATATTTGTTTACCTATTTTGCAAATACAAGTTGTAATGTACAAAAACCAAATCATTTAACTTTTGATATACCAACCTATTTCTCTTCTTAGTATGAATACGCTCTAAGACACTCTAACTACGTTCATATCTCGAAGAAAAAGTTATCTGAATTCTAATAACTAACTTTTGCGATTGAGGAGTATCAATTCCAAACAATTTCCACCAATCATCTACAAATTTAATCATTGAAAATTAAATAAGAAAAAACTAACAATTAATATTATATAAAAATAAATGAAAAAAACAATTCAAAATTATGGTTTACCTGGCCAAGTTGATCTAACACTGTTCAATATAGTAAGTCTAGCAAAACTCTTTTGTCTATCCCCATAGAGGGATATTTCATTGTATGCTTTTGTTCCTTCATCATCGCCCATTTTGTTGTCAATATAATCTAATAATCGCCCATTTTGTTATCAATATAATCTAATAATCTTTATAAAACCTCTAGTTTTATACCAAAGATTCTTTATAATAAAAAAAAGTAGTGTTCAAGTAATATGCAGTAGCATGCAAACTTTTCCTTAACATCTTATCCCATTTAATATCAATAATATTAATATATTGCCGATATAACCTTTGTTTATTTTTAAACAACTCTTTAATTCACATCCTTACTTTGTACATGCTTTCATATACATAACTCAAAGTTGCTTTTTTATTAGAATCACAAATTCTCAATAAATATAACAGTGGAGCTCCAATCCTCACAATAATTATACAATTATTTCAGAAACTCTCATGCAAAATAATTTGTTTCATTTCTTTTGTAATATTCTTCTTCAAATATATTTTGAAATCATGAGATGTTACCATTACTTGCAAATTCTCTTTATGATCACTTGAACTTTTAAATGTAATAAAAGTTGTGACAAAATGACTATCTCCAGGTTTGATAATTTCCATCCAATCCTCTCTTTTCCTAAAGTAATTAACTAGCTACTTGTTATTGTAAACATAACAAGTCATTCTAGATGTAAGAATAACTAAATATTAACATAAGGCAATCCACTGATATCTTTCAAAATTAAATTAACACAACGAGTAGCACAAAGTGACCAACAAATGGTTGGATACTTGTTTGAAAGTAATTGACTAATTGCCTTGTAATTACTTGCATTATTTGTAACAACATGAACCACATTGTTTGGATCAATCATTTCCACAATTTTAGTAAACAAGTTGCACAAATTTTGAACATTGGCCTCAATATCAGATAAATCAACAGACTTGACAAATGAAATTCCAGAGACATAATAAACTAAAAAATTAATCAATGATCTTTGTCTAGAATCTCTCCAACCATTACCCATTACTGTACAACCAGTTTCTATCCATTTACTTCTAAAGGAATCAACAATCAACTTAACTTTTTTTTTTTAGTATCTTTCAAAAGATTAACACGTAAGGTATGATAGCTCAGCCTAGTATAACCATGACTTATTGAAGCAATTTTACTCATAGCAATTTGAAAGTAAGGAGAATTGCAAGCATATAATGGTATACATGTATCATAAAACCATAATGTAATTGTCATATCCACATCATGCCATTTTTCTTTACTTTGTGAAGAAACTTTTATAGTAGGTTGAAAGGGATCATGAATGACACTTTTGAAGTAAGTTTTTAATCCAACAGTGATTTTTCTCTTGCTTGATGATGTGCCTATTCATCAACGAATTGATACTTTTTGAGATAATGGGTTGAAAATTTCTTAAATGTCATTATCATCACTGCCTTCACCAAATACATCATAATGAATATCTAAATTACCCTGTCTTTCTCTTACTTTTTCATTATTTTTTTTTTCAAAGATCTTTGAATCATAAACTGAACTTTAAGTGGAACTTTTTTACGACTTGCGACATTCCTTTTAACCCCAGCAAGATGTTGTTTCATGCGATTAATTCCTCTACCTTTAAAAGATAATAAGCAAAATTCACAAGTGAAAATCTTTTTTCCTTGAGCGTTTGTACACTCGGTGACATACTTCCATGCTATATCTTTTTTTTTTTTTTTTGACGTGGATTAATTTCACTTCCACTTCCACATGATTGTTGTGCTTTTCTACTGCTAGAATGAGAACTCGTACCCTCCATTAAATTACAAAATAAAAATTCATATGTTTCATAGACACTATAAAATTTGCAAACACAATCTTAAATTTAATGAATATTTGAAGAACTTAAACACATTTGGGTGTTAATTTTACAACATTATTCTCTTATTTTTACAATTCTTATAACTTTTTCAAACTTGAAACTCACATTTTTATCAAAATGGCTTTCAAACATAGCCTTTACATTTTCACCAGCAAAAAAGCATCCAAACATACTCTGTCAGCCACGAAACTCACGTTATCATTTATCAAAATGGCATTCAAATATAGCCTTTACATTTTCACTAGAAAAAAGCACCAATAAAACATTATCAGTCGTGAATCTATAATACAAAGCAATGTGCTCAATAGTGATTTCCAGTATAGTAGTAAGTTTAATTTTTTTGTATTCCTAAGAAGCAAAGAAGAGTAGCAAACAACGCTACAACCATTTCCAGACAATAAAGCCATGCATGTGCCATCTACCTTGGAAAGCAACTTGATTTTTAGCCAAGGAAACAAAACCCCTGTAGCAATTGGGATGGAAGCTAGCCGTGTTTCTTGAATTTATTTTCAGTTTTTCATTGAAAAATTGAAACTTATCTACCTAAATTATCACATTTAACCAAAAAATCAACGAGCTAATTACACTATTACAGTGGCCATAACCAATTAATCCTAAAAACCTTCATAGCTTAACAAGAAACTTACACATTTATTCACAATCTTGAATCAAGGACCATTCATAGACTTCATTTCAAAGAATTCCAACACCAAAAATAAACTATTTGTGAGCAAATAAATCAAATAAACGAATTTATTTGGTAATAAAACTCTAGGGTCTTGAACATAGCTGTGATTTGTGAATTTGATAAATGCCTGAAAGAGTTCAAGACTGCAGAGAGCAGATTCGGCAAAAGATGGACACCTGGAGTCTCGGACAAAAACAGACACTTGGACAATGGTTGGAGACTCGGCAATCAAGCACGATGGACACTAGGCAGTCGGCAACTCCGCGTGAAGATGAAGACAGAAAGAGGAGGTTCGACTTTGGCTTTAGCAGTGGGTAGATTGGGTTTTGTTGTTCAATTTTGGCAAAGAAATTGGGTTTGGGGGTTTGTTCGTTCGTAGCGCCTGTTTGGTTGTGGAAATCTGGCAGATTGGATTTTTTTATTATTATTATCGATCCAGTTGAAAATCGATCTAATCAGGTCACCAATTTTTCCAATTTCAGCCAGGTGATGCCGATTTGACCACACGAAGGGTTTTGTGTAGTAACCGGCCTAGACACATGGCCGGTTTCTGGTCGAACCGGCTGGTTTGGGCTGGTTCTAAAACCATTGTGAAGGAATGCACAAAAACTTCATTTTTAATATGTGCAATGTATAGTTTTCTCCTAACATAATTAAATATCCTCTATTGCATTTCATCTTATATATTAATTTGCGGTTGCAAGTTATGAGTATAAACATCAATTTAATTTGAAATATTTTACATTATTTAACTTAGACATTATTCAAATTTTCAAGGGAATATTTCCTATGGTGACGATTTAATGTAAACATCAATTTAATTTAAATTAGGGGATCTGATTTGAAGCATTGGGTTGTCTGTGAAAATACGCCAGCCAACTCAAGTCCTTCCAATATTGTCTGCTATTCAGACAAAGCCAGATCTAATATATTTATGTCTAGGGATAAATTCTGACTATACAACTTTGAATAATGAATTAATATTGGTTGAACATTATCAACTGGTCAATACTTTATAGCACATGGAAAATGCCAACTATTTTTTTTATATAATTATACGATTTCTTGAGATCAATATTAATCTTGATCCGTTATCTTGTTTATTAATCGAAATGATTGATTATCATCTGTTCCATCTGAATGTTAATGCTGCCATCGGCAGTAAAATCATAAATTTTTAATCAACTATGCAAGAACTGACAATTGGAACTATTAATTAAAATTCTTGGGCCTCTAATTAGTTGTTATGGAATATCAAAAGTCTTATACACTAGACCATGTTTTCAACATCGATCCGACTAGTTTGACTAATTTAATCAAGAATTAGCCGATTCTTTAATCTAATTACACTGAAAACATAAATCATTATTTGAATAAATAAAATCTAATCAAATCCGTTCAAAAAATCGATCAAAATCAAGTTGAACCAATCAAAAATATATAATCTAGAAAAGATCAAAAATAATATTCTTTATCCTATTAAATACTATTTCCGTTCTTTCCTAGATTATATATGTTTAAAACTACTTATATCAAGCATTAGTTTCTTTATAATTTTCAGTTCTAGCATTCTAATTTACTGTTTATTATATAATACATATTATAAATGTAAGATACGTTTAATAAATTACTGCACTTGTGTATAATGTGATTTTTGAAATTTAATGATTCTAATATTTAACTCTAGAAATATAAGGATTCTATATTCAATCAAAGAATTTTTAAATATAACCAATAATTATATTAATTCCTAAAAAGAATCTTCAGAGCTAACCCTGAAAATTTTTTATATTGAACAATCATTTCAAAGTTATATAGTTGTCCAAAAATATAAACAATAAAAACACCCTATACCTAAAATATTATTTTAAGTAAAAATCTTAAAAAACATGTCATTACAGAAACCCCAAATGCAGAAATAAAGCAACAGATTAGCATAGTGTATGGGATCCCAAATTTAAAACGGGTTAAAGGAGGAGAATCATCATAGGAATCCCATTCAATGCAGGAAATAAAAATGAATCACATAGTCGACAAGCCCATAAAGAAAGGATGCACCAAATCAAAAGGCCAGGCAGCTTGTCAGCACAGATCTGTTCTTATCTGTATAATAAATAAGGAAGTTAACAAGGGAGTCCGATATTAGTTTTTATTTTATTTTATTTTTTATGCAGAATTTCATTACTGCAAGAGAAACAGCATTACAGCATTTCTGGCTAGTCTGTGAGCAAAACCATTCAGTTCTCTCCCAACAAACTGAAACTCAATTTTATCAAAATCCTAACACAAGTACAAAATATCCTCCACAATTGGAGCTCCCAACGATAAGTCCGTCATATGTAGTTGAAGCAAATTGATCAGACTAAGACAATCGACCTTTGTATCTTCCATCCTTGATCAACAGCCAGCTGTATCGCTCCTCTCGCAGCTAAGCAACCTGCGACAAACGGATCTGAAGCATGTGATACTAGTCTCCGTATGTTACTCAGCTCCCTACCATGGGCGTCTTGGGCAATGACTCCTATTCCTACACATACGTTAGTCGCAAATGTAGCTCCATCGAAGTTAATATGTTTAATATCCTGGCCATTCTCAACCTGCATCAGATTAGTACTTACAATGTTCCTATCCCCGCTGCCGTTGGCTTCCTGTTGAAGATACGACATTAGTAATGGCTTCTGCTGCATGAAACAGGTCGGACATTACCTCCACTTACCCTCCGGTTCCTATAATTCCAGATCGCCCAAAGTAAAACAGCCCACCATTGGAATTGTTCATCCTCCATGCAAAAACGCCATCCACTGAAACGCTGTGTCATCACATTTTGATATCGTATTCCCGTGCAAGGTGTGATAGAACCCATACTTGCCTTGCACGAAGGCATTCCAAGAGGACATGTTTCATCTCCTCTATCCCATTGTCGCACAATTTGCATTCCTCCTCCCTAAGACAGCCGCCCTTTCGTCGAGGGTTTGCTGCATGAGGTAAGATTTCTTTTCCAAAAGTCCATAGGAAGAAGAGCCCCTTGCGCGGCAGGCGTAATTTCCATAGAAAGTTCCACAGGGCCTGTTAACTTGTTACTGGCACATCCATTTTCTTGGGTACCATCCGCCCGTTGTAAATACTGTTTGGCCACAACGTATGCAGACCCGTCGGTGAAGAACCCATTTTTGTGAGGTGCCAGACGATACAATCTCCAACGCGAGTAATTTACCTCAGAGGTGTAGTATCTATTGTTACTCCTTCCACCTCATCACAGCATGAATCCTGACGCACTCATTGGAAGCAAGGGCTCAAGAACTTTTAACTGAAGCCATAAAACTAAAAATTGTTCCAACTAAGTGTTAGATCTCATCAAGAGGAGCCGGAAAAGGTAAAGAGTTGGTCGCAAAGGGGCTGGTTGCTGGCAAAAAAGGGGTCAACACAACAAACACTAGCTCAAGGAAGAAGAGGGGCGAAAAAAAAAAGACAAAACGAAGTCCTTTAAAATCTGCCAAACAGCGGCCTGGATAAGGTTTTTAATTGGTCTAGGTGGTAAACGTAGTGATCAGATGGATCTTGACCGTTGAGATCATTAAATTACTCAATTACCCTCCAGCTCCAGAGGCTTCTGACAAATGACATCGTCCATGGCCTAATTTTAAAATTACTTGGCCTTTTGGACTTTGCATTATTTCCCATCAGAGCACATCAAACATCAAGTGGACTTATTAATTTCACTGGGCCAGAATGTTACATTACAGTTTGGCATTCAGAGCACCTCCTTGGCACCAGCGGAAATTAGCAAGAACTAGATTACAACACATGACAGAAAAAAACACAGAAAAGCAGATACAATAGTTGGCAGCCCGCATTGTGGGTAAGCTAAAAGAGATGACTAACAACTTCCAAATTAGGAGAGTCCAGAATAGAGCAGAAGACTTGCACTCGCCCACTTCAAATAAAATGGGTCAGTTATTAACTGTTTTTCAACATATGAATGGCCAGTTGTCAGCAGCAATGACACTGCCTGGTGTGGCACAACCCTCAACACATGGTGGAAAGGGTGTTCTAGAGACTCGTCAATGCCACCTACATCACTGGGATCCCTCCTTCACCAAACCAATTACCGACACATTACGAGAGCTAGCCACCACAAAATGAGACCAACAGAGAACCATTCCAGTCAAAACCCAAGATCGACCTAACTCCTTTTGACGGGTCAAATGCGAGATTCTGGATTAGGAAGTGCAACTAATACTTTCAATATTACAATACACTAGAGTAGGGAAAGCCATAGGTTGCAGTTCTGTGACCAAAAAAAAGTGGAACGTGGGTTCTGCAATTACCTTATTGAACGGACTTTATCAGTTAGCAAGAGTTGCAGAATGTAGAAATAACCAAGTATGACTAACAGATGTTGGGGCACATAGTGTGACTCTTAACAAGCTTAGGTAAAAAGGATCAGTATTTGAATAATTGGGGGATTTTTTAGGACCTTAGCCCAAGAATAGTTGAATTTAACCTAAACTTAACTGAATATTTTGTTCATTGCTTCATCAATGAACTACATAATGAGATTAGATACAATGTGATCATGTTCAAACTGAAAATACTAGAACATGCCTATGAGCTAGTGCAAAATGAGAAACTCAAGATTGACGCCTTTAAGAAACATAAGTTTTCGCTACGTGCTATTAATAGCAATAGTGGTAGTAAGAATATCCAGCCAAGACCCTTAGTTAAGCAACCCCTAAGGGAAATATATAATTTAAAAAGTGAAGATTACTTTTGCTATGGGGAAAGATGAAGCCTAGGCCACAAGTGTAAAGGAAGGGGCTATTAACTAGATGGAAGGTGAGGAAGTTAATGAGTTAGAAAACAAAAATGAAGTTGAACCAAGTGATGATGACAAAATGACTTATGGAGAGGTAACCCTCAATATAATTACTGGGTAATCTTCCAAAGCACTCTCATAATTAAGGCTACTTTTTTCGATAAGATAATTGTGATTTTAGTTGATTTTGGGAGAACTCACAATTTTATAAGCCACAGTGCACCAGTGGGCACACCAATTGAACCTATGCACATACATCTCATAGTTGTCACTGTAGCTAAAGGGAGAAGAATACTAAGTAGTTTAGAATGTCAAGATTTTGGATGACAGATTTAGGATCACAAATTTCAAACCAATATAAGGTTGCCAAAACTTAGAAACGGTGGCATGATCTCGAGGGTAGATAGCTCAAGACTATGAGCCTTGTTACTTTTGACTTTAATAAGTCTCTCACCTTATAATTACAACCATTATCTAAGATATGCTCAAAGCCATTGGCCGGCCATTGGGCAAGTATCACCAAGTTTTTTTAGAACCTACTTAATTATCCCGAGCTAAAATTCATGATTACAGAATTCCCCTTAGGCTTAACACTCAACTAGTAAATTTGAGGTCCTATTAACACCCTTATGAGAAGAAGTCATAAATTGAGAGCCTGACAAAAGAAATGCTGGATCAAAGTATTATACAGTTAGCCAAAGTCCTTTGGTCTTGCCTATCTTTATTAGTAAGGAAAAAATATAATAGTATGAGGATGTGTATTGATACTGAAAACTTAATGAAATGACTATGAAGAACAAAATTCCCTTACTTATTATTGAGGATTTTCTAGATGAATTGGCTGGAGCTCACTATTTTACTAACTTAGACCTACAATCTAGGTACCACCAAAACCATATGCATCTAGATGATAAATATAAAAACGCCATGGATACTTTGAATTCTCGATTATGCCATTTGGTCTAACTAATAAACCGACTACATTTTAGAGCCTCATGTACCACATCCTGTCTAACTTCTTAAGAAGGTTTTTGTTGGTATTTTTTTTATTTTGGTCTATAGAAAAATACTGGAGTAACATTTGGACCATTTGGCACAAGCATTCTAGAAGTTATTGGGACGTCAATTTTTCATTAAGCTCAAGAAATGTACATTTGGTTAGTCAAAAGTGGAATACCTTGGCCAAATTATATCCTTCAAAAGAGTTTCTACTAACCCTGCTAAAATAGAGGGCACAGTTTATTGGCTAACCTCAAGAACGATCAAGTTCTTACGAGGAGTCCTAAGTTTCACAGTTTACCATCACAAATTTGTCAAAGATTATGGTAAGATTAATAAGGGTTTAACAAATCTATTGAAGAAACACTCTTTCAAATGGGATTCCCGAACCGATGTGGCCTTCAAAATTTTAAACATTGCCATGACTCAAGCCCTTGTTTTGGCAATGCTAGATTTTAGCAAATCATTTATTTTGGAGACTAATGCTAGTGGTATAAGCATTGGGGTTGTGTCAATGCAAGAGTCGCGCTTAATTGCAATAGTAAAAAAGGCCTTGTTACCTAGAAATCAAGGACTATTGACGTATGAAAAGCAGTGTCTTACCCTTCCTACGGCTATTACCCAATGGTGCCATTATTTAGAAGTAGATTAGTTCATCATCAAGGGAGACAGTGAGATAATTGAGTATCTACTAACCTACAAAGTTACTACTCCCATCCCAAAAAAAAAGGGGGCTTACAAAATTACTTTGACTGGATTATAAAATACATTACGATGTGGACTAAACCTGGTCAGATATTAATTGCATAATAGACCACACTTTTTTGTAGAAATAATATTAAAATATGTAATAAATATATGCTTGTTGATGCATGAAGAGGGGAGGAAAAAGGTGAGATTTTTTCATTCTTATCATCTCACGGTCTCTCTAGCATTGTTCATGGTGTTTTTCCTTTAGCAATGGAAAATTTATTTCATCCATTGTTCACTTATATTTTTTGCAATTTATATATTTTTATACATTTCTTTCATCACTAGTACCGTCTATGGGATTGCTCTCACGTACTCACTTTAGCATAGATGGTCAGTTTGAGGAGTAAAACTGAGATTGGGAAGGAAGAGGAAGAAGAAGCTTGGTTTTAAGTTCATCTATGACTAATTTGTAGAAGAAAGAAGTTGTAAATTCTAAAAGGTTAAAAGAATGGAGTGTCTGCACCATGACCTCCACTACAGGCTCCCTTTTGTCATTAATGTTCTCCCCAAAGAGTTCCGTGGGCCTTCTAATTCTCCAAATTTAGAAACCTTAGACTAAAAAATTAGATCTTATTTGATATGTAAGAAAAAGACCAAACAATGCTTTGACAAGCTATTCTTTTAGAAGCTTCATCGACTAGCGTGGTTTTTCCAACAATGAAAAGGGATTGTCTTGGTTTGTACTTTGCCATGGTTTCTTCGTAATAGAGGGTAGTGACTCTTAGGATACCTAGCTCTTGTCACCAAGTTCTTCTTATTCATGCGTTTCTTCTCAGTTGTGCATTTTTTCTCATTCATTCTTGTCATCAAAAGCCCTTGAGCCTTTCTTCACTGATGCGACTTCACAATTCATACTCAACATCAGATGCCCTTCACACTATGGTTGTCGTTGGGTCTAGTGATTATTGGTATATATTATTCTTATGGTGAGTCCATGGAGTTATTGGCTAAATTTTCTTTCAATAGGATGGGCTATATTAGTGCTATGATTACCAACATTTCATTCACATAAAAGCATATACTCAAAGAGATCTGTGACTGATATATAGTACTCACTTGTATGCCTACATTTCAATGATTGCTCTCATTATATGCGTGGCACCTGCAATGAGTTTTGAGGGACCTCAATTGATAAAGCATAGGTTTAATGATGCAACTGCTAAAATCCATTAAAATCTGCTAAATAGGGGGTCTGGACAAGGTTTTTGATTAGTCTAGTTGGTGAATTGATGGAATTATCCTAAAATCAAGCGATCAAACAAATCTAACCGTTTATATCGTTAAATTACCGAATTGCCCTCCAGTTCTAGAGGGTTCTCGAAAACGGCATCATCCAAGGATAAAATTTAAAATTAGTCAGGCTTTGGGACCGAACATTTTTGCCCATCAAAGCTCATCAAGCATCATCTGGGCTTATTAATCCAAGTGGGCCAGAAAATTACATCACAAAATGAAATTTGAAGCTTCTCGATTTGATGGGTAGATGTGACTCCAACCAAGAAAAAGACAGTCAAATTTCAAAAAGGCTCAAACCAACCGGTCAACAACAGAATCTTTGGGATCACGCGCACTACTGTTCACTTCACTGTCACCCATCCAATTCCATCTTCCAAGTAATGCGGACAACATCAAAAGCCCACGACTGAATTTTACGACTATGGGTAGGATTTAACAGCACCAGCATCCACCTACCGCGCGTGCGTCGTTTACCAGTGCGCCGCCCCGCATGTGATCATTGGGGTGGGGTCTACTGATTTCGGTTTTAAATTTTTTCGGATATGAATCTCACCACTGCACCATCGATTGTTAGCGCTTTCCCACCATCCACTGAGTCATCATCAATACCTTTGTCCGCTCTATCTCGAAGTGACTTTCGCAATGTAATGCCTGTTTTATTTATTTATTATTTTTTTGAAGTTTCATGTTTAGCGATACTCTTTATGATAAAAATTACTGATTATGTTTCTTATCCAATCAAAAATATCACATCATCTTCTTAAATCTCATACAACTAAAAGTTCTACCTAACAATTTTTATTAAATTTAAATTCAAAATTTTCTTTACTTATATTTATAACTAATTAGTTATTTTTTAATTATTGCATCTATTCATAGTCAAGTTAATATTTGTACACTCACATTTATTATCTTTATATTTTAAAACTATAAAATATCGTTATATATTATCAAATTATTCAATCATTATTATATGTTTTTATACATATATTAATACATAAATTCAAATAAATAATTACATTCATTTTATTAAAACATTCATTTCAAATATATTATTCATTTCGATAGAACTTTTATCAAATATCATACACCGAGACACCCCATCCCAGCATAGTCATTCTAGTCGTAAAACATCCATTCAATTAACATAAAACCAAGCATAGTCATTCTAGTAGTAGAATATCCATTCAATTAACATAAAACCGATCGACTTTGGACTAAAATTCAATTCATTCACTCAATCAAAATGAAATTTTTAGCAATTCATTTAATTTTAGATTTTGATTAGTTTAGTTCTCCAAGTATCGAGTCAGAATTTTGATCAATTTGATACCCAAAAACTATTAAATACTTAAAGTCAAAGAAAAAACATTTATTTGACATCAACAATAAAGCTTACTTCCCAATGGAAAACAACTGTACAAAACAAATAGCCCTAAAAATATATATTAAAAGGTATAATACTAAACAAACAGTCCACAAAATCATTACCTTAAAAACTCCATCCTAAAAAAATTCTCAACCCAAAGGCCCAAAAACACCCTAAAAGTTTTCTGAACATATTTTTACATCTTTTCTCATTTAATTAGTAATAATAATAATATAAGATATTTATTTTTAAACATAAAAATATGTTCAAATCACTGTTAAATATTAGTCTGACATCATGAAAAAAGAAAAATCTTGACTTATAAAATGTTGTGTATAAATTAAATAACATAACACTAAATATAATATAATCCAAATTAAAACATAAACAAAAGCACAGCATTATTTATAAATAATACCAAAATATGCCATACTATAACTCCAGAATAATTTATATATACAATTAAAATTTGCATACTTGATACATGTATTATATAATTATTATGTTTAAAAACAGAAATAAAATTATTTAAAATAAAAATGTTAAGCAATATTTTAAAAATAAATAAAGATTGAAAGAAATTGAAAATAGAGAAAATTTAGGAGAACATAGAAATTACAATAAAAATAATTAAAGAACACAAGAAATAAATGATATAAAAAATAAAAGAATTTAAAATAAGGATACTTTTGTAATCTTATATCATACACGAAAGTTGAATTATATCCTTGATGATATTGCAAAGATAAAAAGTTTGAAAAGAGAAAACATTAGGATAAAAAACAAATAGAAATAATTTTAAAAGAAAAAATAAAAATGGAATAAAATATACAATAATTTAACGTAGAGATAGTTACATAATTTTATAAAGAGCAACTAAATAGACTTATATCTGTAATAACATGGTATAAATGCGTGTGTATTTTGCTTGTCTATGTATTTTACTCGTATGCGTGCAACCCGTGAACAATTATTTTCCTTACTGATCATACCTTTAAAGGATTATTTAAAATATACGTGTATATGTTAAATATATAATATTTAGTCCCATATTTCACTAACTATATCTAGACAACGACTATGCTTGGATGTAAATTATCTTCATATTTTTTTTTCATAAAAAATCTACAGTACTGTCAAATATACTAACTAACAAATAATTCTTTTTATTTCTTTATCTCTTATTTTTACATTATTAATAAATTTTCATATTAATTTTCTACTATCATAATTAGCGTTCAAACAAAGCCAACATATTTCTACATGTGTGTGCGTGTCTACATACGTACATACATACATATATATACATAGATACATACATACATACATACATATATATATATATGCATATTACTACAATCTCTAGGGTTGATTAAAGAAAAAACTAATTGAAAACCAAAATAAAGCCTTCCCTCAACTGAATTTGATTATTTGTTGAGTAAATAGATAGTAATTTTTTCTAGAAGAAAAGTTGGTGAAAAATAGGAGAGAAATTTTTTTCAGTAAGTAATAGGAAAAGTCCATATCGGGACACAACAGCTTGGAATTTGTTAAAAAGGTATTTTGTTTCTCCATTGCTATGGAAAAATTAATAAATTTTGCTAAGGAAAAATACTAGCTATATTTGTTTACTTGTTATTAACTATTTATCATCACTTAAAAATTTTATAATTTCTATATTTCACCACACAATTTTATTTAAATTTAAATTCAAATTCAATTCAAATTTAAGTTTTTTCATTTCGTATCTTTTATAACTAATTAATATTTTTTCAATTATTATACCTAATTATAATCAAATTAAAACTTATTCATTTAATTTTCTCACTTACATTTATTTTTATTATTTTATAAATATATATTCTATTACTGTATCATTTCATTATTATATATTAAATATATATAAAAATAATTTTTTTACTCACTTAAATTTTACAAATCAAATATAAAATTTTCCCTCATTTAAATGACTAAATAAGATAGAATGACTAAATTTTTCTCTCACTTACATATTTAGCATATATTTTAGTTGTATTACAAATAAAAATAAGATAATATATATTGGCAATACATATGCATATATTTAATTTTATGTGTACTTGTTTAATTTATATATATTCATATTTTTACCTATAATATTTTTAATGTTTAATTTATTTGATAATGATTATAAAATATAATATTTGTTAATGTATATTTTTAAATATAAAAATTAATAAAATTATTTTAATATTGTAAAATATATATTTTTTAATAAATTAAAAATGAGTAAAACCATGGGATGAGATAGAACGGATACTCTTTATTTTTTAGAATAGTGATTTTCAATGGGAATATTTATTCCCAAAGGAATGGTGACTTTTGATAATTAATCGTATCAATCATAGTAAGATGAATGACTATGAGAATGATCATTTTATTCTTGTTGCATTCTTGCCTATTAATCGTGCCATTATAGGTTTTTATTATGGATAAATGCCATCTTTTTAGTTAAAGGTTTTTGTTTATATTTATTTTGGGATAGTTTATAAAAAAAATATTTATATTTTAAAATAATATGTATTTTTTGAAAAATAATCGATGAATCTATGGTTATGATGTAGTGTTACTAATTTTCATTTATTTTTCAAGTAAACAATGCAAATATCGATTTTAATGTAATTAATTATTTTTAAGTGATGCATTTATGTTATATTATTAAGTGTTCGTGCTAATTTAGTTGCATAATTATCATTATTCAATAAACTTATATCATTACACTTAATTAAAGAGATCAGATATACTCAAATATAATTATTATAGACCATTACTATTTTCTATTCCATATCACCATTGAAGAAAATTTTTTACTGTATAATATTAAATTATACAATTACCTTTATTTTAGATTCTTTTATTTATCTTATCATTTTCTTTCTCTTTTTCTTTTTAACTTCTCAATTTTATACGCATTTTCTCTCAATTTTTTTTGCTCTTTTCAAATTCTTTTTATCATTTTTTAATTTAGAAATTATTATATTGTTAATTCTAGATAATTATATTTCTATTATTTAGAATATAATAATTTTAAAATTTATAAAAAAATTTACATTTATGTAATTTTACTAATTTTCTTTCTAAGTGGTCATCATTTCTTCTGCTAAAAAGGAAAAAACAAAAATAAAGGGACGTGACTAATGCGTCTCACGTTCTGGGGATAATTGCTGTTGAACATACACTCCAGGGTCCTGGCGTTTCTTTTCTTAATTTTCTTGGTGCATGAAATTTCGTGTACCACCCACCACCATTTGGGAATGGAACAATGGAATAATATAAAAAGTTATTACAAATAAAAAATGCGGATATTTCACATTGAACTAGTCGATTGTGCCACGTGTACCTAGGTGCAACACATATTTTTATTCTTTTCAATATAATATATCAACCGATGATTTGTTATTTCACCTATACCGTATTTTATCATTTCAACCAGCAAAAATGAAAAATAGTGTTGAATTAATATTGAAAATTTAGGTCATTGAGCTGTAATTAATGATGATGGTGATAATGTTGATAGCCATAATGATTATGATTAATCATGATTTTACTTTGAGATGTTTTTGTCACGATATTACTAATTTTAAAATTAATTATTTTTTAGATGATTTTAAAACAATCTTAGTACGTATTTAAATATGTTGTTTCTAAACCATCTCTAATTTGAGACGGATTTTGACCTTCCCAACTTTGCCACCCCAATCTCCCTAGTTTTTGGTAGTGAGTGATTCATTCATTCTTCTTCTTATTATTATATTAACTAGGCGATTTAATAATTTTTATTATCCACAATCGCTCTTTATAGTATCAAACACAGACGCTGAAAGAATGAATATCAGAAGTATTCCAATAAAAAAAACCATATTTCTACTAACTGATGGGTAACTTTGTCTCCAGCTTGATGCAATGCGCCACATACCACAGTTCAAGACAATAATATCTATAATTGTAACCCGGATAATTTGCTTGGTAGAAGAAACATCCATCGGTTATGGTCCAATGTAAATATTTGACAAAAATAAAAATTAGGGCTAAAATTTAGAACTATAGCTTAAATATAAAAGAAAAAGAGATATATAGAGTTGAAATAAAAGATGAATTGGTTGAAGTTAGAAAGCAAAAATTCATTGTAGACAGCAAATTCAAGAATTTTAAGTGCTTGCGAGCAAATATTCTTTGTTAGAATTTTGTTTCTGTTGCCTCAAACTGCCAGGGAAAACCAGAAATTTATCAAGATCAAATGATTCTAAGTTTCTAACTCATCCACGTGCCTCGTCCATGAATTAACACGTACATCCCATCATGACGTCACCGGTCACTTCTCTTGGTTGGGAGTTTGATGCCTCAACAAGTTAGGACTTATCTTAGTTCAATGATTTCAAACTTGAGTCGGTGATTCAACCCAATAATTTACTTGTTAACTAAATTATTGATCGATCGATTTAATCGATTTTTAATAATCGATATACTCAAACTATAAATATATAATTCTATAAATGTGAGTTTAACAAAGATGAATTAATTTGCATCCAAACACAGTCTTAGTGTACATGAAATTGACAATAAATTCTACAGAATTGAACCACTATTCCTGCCCAAAATACCGTTTTTATTTTAATTTGCATCCAAACGTAGCCGTGGCGTACATGGATTCAATAATAAACGTCTGCGGTTGCCTCCATTCAACCACTACTGTTACTTGGAGACAAATAAAATTGTTAATTCAGCCAAAAGAAAAAAGGCGTGTTCTCTTTTCTAACCCAATTCCAACGAGCAAAGGAAAAAAAAAAAGGGAAAAAAATGGTCAAAGTGAATCTTTGAAGGAACTTGGGGCTGAAATTATTTGGAGAAAAATGATGTCAGCAGCGGCAGACGACAAATCCGACAACGGTGGATAGACGCAAACAAGGAACAAGAAAGAGTAGAATACGAGAGATACTGGCTTGACACACAAACAAGCCCTAGTTCTCTTCTTCTCTACAAAGCTGTGTACTTTATTTCTTTCATTGTTTTTTTTTTTTTTACTTTATCCCATAATCATTTCTATATATATGGACAGTTTGATCAATATTTGGACCGGACATATGGCCGGTTTCTGATTAAACCGGATGAAGCGGTCGGTTCGACTTGAGCATGAAAACATTGCCTTAGTATGTACCCTACAACCAAAAGCAATTTGATTTCATCAAGTATTTTAAATTACTCAAATAAATGGTGACGCGTTGAACTGTGCTAAACTTGAGGAATCAATGCATTGTCCCCCGTTCGACAATTTCTTCGCGCTTTGTACGCAGTTCTCCAATTTTGAATAATGTCATATTCTATCATCAGAAGCCATATCGTTAAAAAGAGGAATGGAGCTTATGACATCAATATCCCTTGAGCATAATGTCGACCGAACTTAACTAAACTGGTACTATTGTGACAAAATCCAATTCACGAATGCAGTCTCTATCTTCTGTTTGCGTTTTTAAAAATAAAGTATAATAAATTAATCAAGTTCATTGACTAAATTCAATCAATACGCAAAAATCAACTTTATTGTTGAGAGAGGGCTCATCGATTGTCTTTCATATCATAGCCTGCGACGTGAGAATTTGACCTCACAAGTCCAATTTGTCCATGAGTCATACTTAATAAATGCATTCCACGCGCTTGAAAAATACAAAATTTAATATTTATATTTTTTAGAATGTGCCAATTAAGAAGCGTGTTGAAATTATTTGTGTTTGATGAATTTAATTCAATTATTAATTATTGGAAGCGTGTAGTCACCAGTTCATTCAAATATGGAAAGCCAAATGGATGGGTCATTATCAATTATATACTTTCCAATCTTTCCATAGTCTTTCAATGTATGGTACAACTTGTATTTGATTTATTTCAACATTAATAAGATTAATGTTATCTTCTTCCCTTGAATTTTATTGTTTAGCCCGCCACCGTGCATTTTGCCCCTTTTAAGTTATATGTATTGTAATACTTTGGCCTTCAATGGCATTTCGATATGAAATATTCATAAAAATATTCCTTAATTGCATCATACAAGACCGGGTACTCTAATCATTGTATATAACTTCATAAAAATGCTCCTTAATAATATCATTTACAAGTACTTATCCTGTTTCTCACGCACAACTTAGTTTTGGCAACTATACAAAAATTATTTGTTGTTTTTATTGCTAAGGTTCACTATATGTATCATGAAAAATTTTTTTGAACTGACTTTATATATTGAGCTAAATTATTTATGTTTTTTGGTATGAATTTTTTTTGTGTCTTTTTTGAAAAGTACGTAAAAGTAAGAAAGAAGGAGATAAAATTTAAAATATATAATGATTATAATATATATTTTTAGAGAATAAGAAGCAAAACAAACATTGTGACACTTACACTATCAAAAAGTCTAAACCAGATACGAAAAAGCATGCTTATTGAAACCTACCACACCGGATGGTTATGTTTGGAGGGTGGGTTTAGGAAGTAGACAGATGTTTGTTGGGAATTGTGTATAAATAAGTAATATATTTAATAAGAAAATTTTGATATTTTAAAAATTTTAATTTATTAAATATATGTATATAAAATTTATAAAAATGATTGATTGATGAAATAGTATATATAGATAATAATTATTTTTAAAATATAAATATATAAAATTGAGGGTCTTTGCATATATAGATTTAAGTATTGATTTAATTTTAAATGGATGTATAAATTGAATAATAATTGGTTAGTTATAAAAATAAAAGAAAGACATTTAAATATGACTTTGGATAAAATTTTTATTGAATTATAACATTTTATAGCAAAAAGCTTAATAAAGAGATTGGAAACAATCGTAGATGAGATCTTATATGGGCTAAATTAAATTTAAAATAAGTAATTGCTAGTTGGTCGCAACTCATTTACATTTCAAGAGTTCGAAATAAGTTTTATTCGTTCAAAAAGTACAGCTTCCCACCTTTGGATAGTGTTCTTTTCGCAAATTATTATTAGTTTTTACTATGATTACAGTCCCCAATCATATACAAAGCTAAACAAATAAATAGGCCTCTAATATGATTGATCTTGTTAAATTAATAACAAGAATTATATGACTGAAGCCTTCAACTCTTAACATCAATCCAACAATACACGCCACGCGTACAAATAAATAAAACCTTCATGAACCTAATTGTCTCAATTATTTTTTAATTGAGTCATTTAGACATTTGTTTTGCTTCGATATTTAAAAAGAATACAATTGCACATATGATTAGTTAGCACAATGCCATATAAAATTAGCCGCAATTATAGTGCCTCAAATATATCCAACCTTAAGCCCTTTTTTAATAACAAATAATAATTAAGAAGCTTTTAGACAATGAGAGAGTAAAGTTAAGTTTTTTTAAAGAGAGATAATATAGAGAAATAATCCCAATCAAATTTGTAAGCAATGATGAAAATGGAATTAAAAGAAAAATATATTAATCATAACTATGATGATATTAACTATATTCTAAAATATTGATACCTATTAAAAAGAGTTTAGCCTAGTACAGATATGTTATTTGCCGTACAGAATTCTTTTACAAAATACAACTTTAATAAACAAAATACAACTTTTAGTTCCCCATAATATCCTTGAAAAGTTTTGCACTCAAACTGCATGTTTGGAGGGCATTATTGTCATTTCATAAGCACAAATGGTGGCAATTACCGTGACGAGAACCAGTTTTCTTGTCGGTTTATTATTATCGATGCCGGAAAGAGTGGCTTGGAACCATTTTTTTTTTCCCTCAAAATTAATTTACAAAAATATCCTTTTTTATTTTTTTTTTCTTTCAGTTTTCAATATTTTCTCTCTTCAAATTTTACTTATTATATTGTTATCTCCTCAACTTTTTTCTCTTATCTAATATAATTTTTATTTTTGATAACTTATTTTTATTGTTAAAATTTTAATATATTTAAGTCTTCTTATCATGATTTTAATTTTTATAATTCATTTTTATTATTAATTTTAAAAAATGTGTTTAATTTAACTATATTATCATTAAATAAAAAATTACGTACACGTATAGATTAAATAATTTTTGCAAAATAATAAATTCTAAAAATATATATATATATATATATATATATATAATGATTTCAATATATTTATACAATCAAAATAAAAATTTATCTGTGATAAAATATTATACTTTTAATTGAGATAATTAATATGTTGAAGCTACCAGTTATTATTATTTGGTTACGCGTACATGTTATGCCCGGTCTTTGTCTTCTTCTCTCGTCCCATTGAAATAAACATCCCAACGCTGCACAAAAGCTATAATGAATTTTAATGCTTCCTTAGCTTCACTCTCTCGATATTTCAGCTCAAACCGTCAGCATTCCGTCATTTTCTTCCTGCTGACGTCATCTTTCCGGCTATTTCTTGGTTTACAGGCGTGGTGGTACCTTGTTTTCCGGATGAGATTTGCCTGAGAAGTCAAGGTGGATTGTTTTGTTGTGAGTTTGTCACTTTGTTGGAAATTTCCAGTTTTGTGCAAGTCAAAGTTTTTGTTCGGTTGGCAGTGAAGATATGACTGACGAAAAGGAGGGAAAACTTGCTCTGTATTATGTCTGTTTTGTCCACTTGTTTATGTTTGTTATATTATGAGAATTCTTGCACTTCTGCTTTTATTTGACAATGAAATGAAATTGATCTCATGTAATTTGATTATGTTTGGTTTCTGGGAATTTCCATATAAAGAAAGGAGGAAGGACTATATAACTTTTGATACATTTTTGACCGTCTGTTTTTGGTTGAAATATTAATTAGGAATTGGCTTGGCTTGACGGCTCAGTGTTTTAGGTTTAATCACCCTTTTACATTTTATTAATCAACAAATACGACACTCTTGCGTCGTTGGAATTCCATGTAAGATTTGGAAGATTCTCTACTTTTCTGCAGGGTAAAGTTTCTTTATTCCATTCCAGTTCCCTCTTTTTGTTTATTATATTGTTAAAATTCTCTGCGCTCAAAAACTTTCTGAGTCAGATCATATCTTTTCTCAGTTTAGGTTTGTTCCATTCTGCATAAGCTCTAAGCGATTATGTACCCGAAGAAGTGCACATACAGATCGGAAATGAGCTGGATTTGTGTCTATTAAATGGGTGTGATTATGTTTGAATGGTTATGAATAAAATTTTTTGCTTGTGTTAGGTTATAAACTAGCGGGGGTGGTGGCACTATGGGGCATTTCTCTTCTATGTTGAATGGGCTGGCGAGGTCACTAGCGATCAAGACAAAACAAAATCTAAGGAACAATTGCGGGAATTGCAATGGAAGGGACGCTGTTGAAGCTATGGCAAAGGACGCGAAGAAAAATGATTTGATATTGAGGACATCAGGCTTTGTTAATGTTGATGGGTACAACAATTTGGCTTCTGTTTTCTCAAAGAGAGGAGAGAAAGGTTTGAACCAAGATTGCTGCATTGTTTGGGAGGTATGCTCACTGATTATTCACTAAGGTTGACTCTTTTGGACTGAGCACTTTATATTGCTCTTCCTGTGATCCTGTTTATCTGTTCCAGCAGTGTTCATTGTTCGGATTTTGTATTCTATTAGTTTTTGATTTCGTAATAGTTTGAAATCAGCTGGAACTTTTAGTGTTTCCATTCCTGATTGTTATGATGAAAAGGTGGACTTGATCTTGATATTGTTTGTTGGATTGAACAGCTTTTTGTTTTTGTGCCTATAGGACTATGGATGCCAAGAGGACATGATGTTTTGTGGGATGTTTGATGGGCATGGTCCTTGGGGACATTTTGTGGCAAAGAGGGTTAGAGAGTCAATGCCATCATCTCTTCTCTGCAAATGGCAAGAGGCTCTCGTTGAAGCTTCAGTTGATTCTGATTATGATGTGGAATCAGAAAAAAAGCTTCACAGATTCAATATATGGAAGCATTCCTATTTGAAGACCTGTGCTGCCGTGGATCAGGAGCTGTACCAGCACCGTAAAATTGATGCATTCCACAGTGGAACCACTGCAGTGACAATTGTTAGGCAGGTAAATCAGATTTCTTAGCCTTAATCATTTGGAATCACAACATAATCCCCACCCAATTCATTTTCCACTTGCTGCCTCTGTAAAGGTTATTCAACATCTATGGTAAACGCATTATAGGTTTGGATTGGTGAAGCCTTTTCCTGGATAGGTTCTCAAGTTCCACATTTTTCTGGCTTCATGTGAGGCTTGCTAGCCCTTAGACACCTATGGTTGTTTCCACAAAGTATTTGACTTTTCGAGGCTCTATCTGTGAATGCATTATCCCGGTACATACATACATATTGCCTTTTGCGCTTGAGAGTCCACCCACAGCCCACAAATCACCATTCCACCGTCACCTCCATCCACGAAGGACCACGAAGGGAAAAACGATTGTGTATGTGATATATTGGACGGTTGATTGTTTTGATCATCAATCGGCCATATTTGCTGTTGAGGAAAATAGGGGGATGCCAAAGAGAACAACTACTGTTGGCACTTCCCACTTTAAAGTAAAATCATGTAATAATTGTAATATTATTTTTTGAACATTAATTTTAGCCCTTTTCAGAATTAAGTACATCACCGACTTTCCAACTATTCAAATTTCAACCCTCGACTTCTGCAACATGTTGGCCACTTGTAATCTCTTTCTTTAATTACGTAACAAGGAAATATGCTGTAATTTTACGTGGCACTATAAACTCCAGAAGAGGAAAAAGGCATATACTTTCAACGGTGACAAAAGGTCTTTAGTTGTGCGAGGTGGTCCTCAAGAAATTGGTTGGTTCAGCAGAATCTCTTGTCATGTATTATTGAACAGGGGACCAGCAATCTTTGGAGTGCTTTTCTTTATTCAATTAACCATTGACAGTTTCACATGTGATTGTTACCGAAGAATGCTCTAGGATCACCTCTACATTTAGTTAGCCATTTGTTTATAGGATGGAAGCTCATAATTCTTCAGGCTTGAACATCATCTAGCCTGAGAATGGTACTGTATAAGTGAAACAACATCATACTTGATGCAAACTTGATAAGCGATGTTGCACTTCAATCGTTCTTGGCATATTTGCTAGAATCATGAAGCTATACAATTATATTAGCATTGTCTAAACTTTGTTTCTTCTCAAATACTTCGATGTTTTTCCAGGGAGATTTTATTTTCTTGGCAAATGTAGGTGACTCGCGCGCTGTACTGGGCACCACTTCCGACGATGGAAACTTGGCAGCAGTTCAGCTTACCATGGACTTCAAGCCCAATTTGCCTCGTTAGTCTCTACATCCCTCTCCCCCAAGGATTTTCTTTGCCTACATGTATATATTTTTGTGTCCCTTTTTGCATCGGCTCCCAGGTCTCTGTAACACATCATACTTTGTTACAATATGGCTACAGAGGAAGCTGAGCGAATAATTCAGTGTCAAGGCAGAGTCTATTGTCTGCGTGATGAGCCAGGGGTCCATAGGGTGTGGTTGCCACATGAGGAATCTCCTGGACTGGCAATGTCTAGAGCTTTTGGGGACTACTGTGTGAAGGATTTTGGGCTTATTTCCGTGCCTGAAGTGACTCAGAGACATATAACTAAGAAAGACCAGTTCGTCGTGCTGGCAACCGATGGGGTACGTATACATAGCATCTTCAATTGTACGGTGAAAATACGCGTCCTGCATCATATTTTCATTGGGTGCAACATTTCTATAAATGCAAGGCCCCGATTCATCACTGTTGATATTGGCACACATCAAAATGCCTCTTCACACAGTACTTTGATGGACTCGTGACTGTAAAATTATGTGATCTTTTGAAGGTATGGGATGTGGTATCCAATCAAGAAGCAGTGCAAATTGTGTGGACGACTCCCGACCCGGCGAAAGCCGCCAAGCGTTTGGTGGAGCTCGCTGCAGCTGCGTGGAGGCGAAAGAGAAAGGGCATAGCTATGGACGATATATCCGCTATTGTACTGTTTTTTCATTCATGTGAACAACAAATTCATACTCTACCTTCCCTCAAATAACACTAATGAATTCATCTTAATCATCAACTATTTTCTGCTCCGTCGTGCCTCTATTTGTGGGGTTATTATAGGTATTAGCCTACACCTTTCAAGCATAGTCCTTGCATAAATTACGTGTTTAATTTTTGAAAGCGTTCAATTACAAAAATGTTGCTCTACAATTAAAATTTCTTTGACCAGAATACCCTTTTTGTTATAAGTTTACACTCTTAAATTATTATAACTAGTGATATATATATATATATATTTATATATATATAATATCATTCATAAAATAAAAGAGGAAAGAACCTTAAAAAAATAATAGAAAATTAAAATTAAGAAGAAAGTTAAATAAATTAAGATTGATAAAAATAGTTAAATAAATGAAACTAGGAAAGAGAGTGAAAGAAAGTATATAAAAAATAAGAATAATTGAGTAATTAAGTATTTGATGAAAAATAGGCTTTATCGTGAACTAAGTAATTTTGACATGTCATATGAGTGCTTAAGTTTAATAAATTGAAAACGGATCCATTTATGAATTAATTTAGTCGCAAAGACAACTCCTAATATATAGACTAGATAGATATTTAATGTAGATATTCAAATAAACGGAACATTATTCTATATAATTGTAATTAAGAAATAATTTTACTTATTGAATTAAAAAAGAATGGTGTATAACTCAAAAATAACAAACGTAAAACATTCAACTTACAAGAACGAAGAAATAAAAACAGAAATTAGGACAAATAATGTATTGTCTATAAGGTATTGTAATTTTTTAAAAATGTTTCCTCCTAATTATTTATTTTTTTGGTTCTAAGAGAAATTGTTTGAGCTTTTAATGATTACGTCCTGATCAACCATAATTTTAATGCATTAAGGATTCTAGCAAATCATGTCCAAACATGGTAGTTCGTTCTAAAGGATATAAGAAAAAATATGGTGGCGTTACCCATACCAACAATAAGAATTGACAAAAATTAGTAAGAGTGCAAAAAATATATGTCTTATTCACAATTTTCTTTTATGAAAGAACTTCTTCATATTTTACTAAATCTTGGGATAAAGATAGATAAACTAAGTTTCCCACAATACTTTGTGCATCTCAAAACTTTTATGTTGATAATTAATTAGTCAATATAAGATATAATAGATAAATTTGATATATGTGTATTTTAGCAAAAGTATCGGCTGCATGTAAAATATTACATTGAAACTGAATATTTTTGTACACAGTTTGGACCATGATCTTTTGGTTATGCCCAATCAGTCTTGTCTCTAGTCTAGCCTATTTAGTTTCTAACTGTATAATTTTCAAAATACTCTTTTATATATATATATATATATATATATATTTATTTCATTATATCTCTTTTTTAATTATATTTTTTTCTTCTTACTTTTAACTTATTATATAATTTCAAAATTTCTCTCTTATTTTATAAATAATATAAAACTAGTAAAATTCACACACTTTACGCATAAGCAAAATATTGATAAACTATAAAATTAAAGCATTTTGGATAATAGAAATATAATTATTAAAACAAACAAAACGGAAGAAAGAAAATGGTAGAAAAAATAAAAAAACTTAAAATAAGAACAATTATGTAATTTTATATTTTACAATAAAAAGTCTTATTTCTTTAATAATATAACATAGAAGTAGATATAATTTAAAATTATACAAGTAAAATCACATCTTTAGTTTTAATATATAGTACAAATATAAAACTGGAAAAAGAAATAAAGAAAATTAAAAAAAGAATAATTTAAAATTAGGAAGTTAATGAAATAAATGAAAATGGAAGAAGTAATGTAAACGAACAATGTATAAAGAATTAAGAATATTTAACTAACCACACTGCATGCAACCATATTCCCTTATTTACGTAATATATATGATAAGGATTTATACTTGTAAAATATTATTAATTTATTTATAAAACTATATACACACTTTCAATACCTTTTAGCACTAATTTATACTATCTAATCAAGGCTAAACCTCCTTTACTAACTGCCTTTCTTTGTCACATATTGATTTCCTGAAACACCCTTATTCTAATTTATTTTTTGACTTTTTGTTCTTTATTTACCCTTATCAACGTATTCTTATTGTTTCTCATTTTTTTTTCTTTCCTACGCTTATCTTACTTTTATATCTCTTTTATTTTGATTATTTTTATTATACAACATTTTGTATTCTGATAGAGTGAAATTAATTTGTACAAATTTTATACACTCGTTGAGTTTTTGACATTCCTATTATACAGTATTTATTAAGCATATACATTATTATACATTTTTTATACATAGCTTTAGTCTCAAAATATAATTTTTAAATCTCTCTCTCTCTCTCTCTCTCTCTCTCACTCATCTATGTTTACACTATTTTTTGATATAATTTTATTCTCATTTTCCATTCATTTTTTTTTTCTCTATATGTATTCTCTTTCTTATTTCAGCCTTTTCGTATACTTTTTATTTTAAATGATTTTACTTTCTTATTAAAAATGGTTTATATAAATTATTGAATTTGCAAACCAATGTATTAAACTACATTAATTAATATATGAATATATTTTATTGTTACGATTTTATGTACATTTTTTTCAACAGCACAACTAACTAGCATAGCCAAAATACTAATATACCTTTATGGGTTTAAGTTAAAACATTTTATAAATACAATGATTGCTAAATATCTTTTTGATATTCTAAAAAATGATTTAACAAAATTTTTAAATAAGTTATCAAATATTTAGTTATCCTGCCTCAATTTTCTAATTGAGTACATGTCTGTGTACACCATATTGTTAAGAATATAATAGAAACTGAGCTGCATAATATCTAATTATGTAAACATTTTTAAGTCCTTTATATGTTATTTTCCATATTCTCTCATTTTTTATTTATTTCATTAAATTCTCTCAATTTTTATTTGTTATATTTTTAAACTTATTTCTTTTATTATCATTTTTATCCATATTATATTATTAAGGATATTTGTTAACATTTGAGTGCAAAATATATAACTGTTAAGATACTCATAATTCTTTATCTTTATATATATATATATATATATATATATTATCCACTCTAGTTCTTTGATTTTCAATTATTTCATTCACCTTCCTAAATTTTAATTCAATCTTTTTTTAAGTTTCTTTATTTCTTTATAACTTTATGAATTTTATGCATGATATTGAATTTATATTTAGAAAGTACCATAACTATATTTATACACACACAGCATTTAGTGTCTCTCATTTTCAATTTATTATATTTTTTATTTAATATTCTCTCTCTCTCAATTTTAATTGATTCTATTTTATACCTTTCTCTCATTTTTTTTTCCGTTATTTCATAAATGATATACAATTTATTTCTATATTTATTTATGCAAATGTGTTCACTCTCCCATGTTATACTAAGGCTAAGGACCTTATCAAAATATTAATTCATTATAATGCTCTTAATTTAAAATTCTATATTTTTCGGGCCTTCTCCATCTTTTTAATTATATCTTATTCTTTTTCACATATTTTATACATCTTCCAACTTTTTTTATATTTTAAAATTTCTCATATACTTTTAATTTTGAAATAGTTGTATTTTCAATATTAAAAATACTTTTCCCAACACTTTCTGGTGAAACTACAGCTCCAAAATTTTAAAAAAATTTAATCAAATGTGGATATCTTACTATTATTGTATCTAGCGAAGTTAGGGTCAGAATACCTATTGATCTAAATTTCTTCAACCATCTATATATGAGAATATATCCCTTTATCTTTTGGAAATATTTGAAGACCCTTTAGGCTATTAGTCAATGTATTCACATGTTATTTTGATATCTGCTAGATGTGCTCACTATAAATGCAGGATCTAGACGAGTATAGATTTGTGCGTCTACTATGAAAAGTATGCACACTTTTGATACTTGCTAGATTTGTGCATACTTTTCATATTTTTTATAATACTTTTGATTTAAAGTTCACAAGTGAGGTATCGTTTAACTTCCTTATATTGTAAGTGCTTTAAGATGAGATTTTGCCCAATCAAACTCAGAAAGAGTTTTATTAGTAGCCTTAATAGGTATTTGATAGAGAATATAGATATAAGTACTTTACCTTAAAGTGAGTGCATTAAGATTGCATGAGAATTTACAATACTCAAAATATCCTTAAAGGTTTAATATTATCTTTTCATGACACTATTCATGCTTAGAGAGTTGGGGAGCAAGTCCACATTTGGAAATACCCAAAAGCTTGTGCCACATCAACTAGGAGCTCTCATTTGGAAAGTTGGGCTTTGTGCCTTTGGTTTTGGGGCTCTTAGTGTATGTTAACCATATCAAGCATATATATGTTATCTATCCTGCATTGTACTAGAACCAAATAATTTAGAATTGATAAAAAATTCAACTTTTCGATTTCTAAATAGCTAAACATACATCATTCCTAACATAAATCAAAAATTGAAATTAAGTTCTATCTAAATGACAATGCAATTGAAGTATTTATTAATAATAAATAATATATAGTATTAAGCAATAAGCTAAAAGTTTCTATGTCCATAACTTTCATTGGATCCCCAACTCCCATTCGGATGAACCTTTGATCTTCATTTGATTGTCAAGTATACATATGAACCAAAACCATGACTACTTGAATACAAATAAAAGAGAAAGGGTTACCCATCTCATGCGCCAAACATGATACCCAGTGTAGTTTTTCTTTATATGAGTTAGTTTCTTACTAAAAAGGCATTTACTCTCAACCTATGTCTGCCCTTCTCTTTCTACTAGAATTAGACACTTTTCATCTTGTACTACTTCAAATGTAAGATGAACTTATTTAATTTTCCTTTTAAAAATTTTAACTCACCTCAAGTGGACGAAATTGAGGAGATAGGAAAATCAATGCTACGTAAACTAAAAGAACCTTCGAAAAATCAATTTTCAGTGCTTTCAATTTCTCTGCATGATAGAACATATCCAAAATTTATTCCTTTGTGTTCCCGTCGCTCTATACCTCATAGAGATAAGTTTATAAGGGCAACCCTTGTCTCTGGCTTATCACTCTTTGCAAAGCATTCTTCGAAGGTTTTAGGAGCTTTTTAGTGCTTATTACATGTGTGGTTATTTTAAGTCAAACAACAACTATTTTTTTGGACCAACATGTGACCTACATGAAAAGAACATACATAAACACCTTGACAATCCACAAACTAGAAGTCTCCATAAAAGAAGTTATTTCGATTAGATACCATTACAATCAAATGAAATGAAATATCAAGTAAGCCTAAAGTTGAGCACCTTAATGTTGTTATACAATTATATCAATTCAATGTAATTCATACAGTAAGTTTTCGGAAATTGTGTCTAAGAACCCTTGAGAAAGCCCCTACATGTCAAAAGTAAAAAGTGCATATGATTAACAATGGACCAAAGGGTTAAGACACTACTTTCCTAGCTTAAGAGGTGCACAACCAATAATAGATTGCACATGGGAAAATAGGAGTGATCAATTGCAAGCTTTGTGATCATTTGTATATATGATAGAAAATTAATGATAGAAAAGGTGCTTAATTCATTTGATTTATATTTTCTAATGAGAATCTACAACAAACCCAAAATTTTAACCAAAACTAATAGATTTTTGATACATTAACATGTATAATTTAAAACATGTATAAACTATCAAAATTCAAAATTTAAAGTATGAAGAAGATTCAAAGTTTGTATAAATCTTAAAATTTCATGGACTTAAATATCAATGGAGATAATTATATACAAGCATCATGAAAGTAGCACATAGTTATTTTTTAAATAATTCCAAAATATGTGCCCACCTTGGTATCACTAGTTGGGATTTATTCAAATGAATTTTTCAATAATTGAATCGTTGCCTAGATTTTTTATGGGAAAATAAAGAATATATAAAATCACACCTAATCTATGATCATGATATGCAAATCTAGAGATAATTGATTTTCTAATTCCTTATTTAAAAATATTAGCAAAGGAGACCCCACTGACATAGGAAATCAAGTGAGATGTTTTTTTTGAATGAATGCTTAGGAAAAGATCCTTTTTATATATATTAGCAACTGGGATACAATCAATGCCTGTACAAAATAGACAAAGCACTTACAACTGTAGATATACACATCACTTATAATATTGAATATAAACTAATACACATAATAAATGTAATAAAAATTAAAATTGAAAATTTGAGAAAATGCAGATAAGGATGTGATAACATATAAACGAGAAGGATAACACATTAATTTTTGATCATTTACCTAAAAATAATGATAATCAGAATTTGATGCGCATACACACACAGACACATTGCAAATGGTAATGATAAAATATTGAAAAGAAGAATGAAATTATCTTATAGCTAATTTACAGTCATTTTTTTTTTCCTTGACATCTTCACACCACCTCAGATAGTGATATTTAAAATATTAAAGTAAAATAAATAGGTTGAAAGGTTATGTCATGATGAATAGCACTTCATATAAAATGTGAGACGAAAAAGTTTATTGCAATCATATGAGCATCCTCATCATATGTGCAAATTGTTTCATATTAATTAGACAAATTAAGCTCACAAAATTAATATGGATTTGCCAAGAAATATTGCAACGTGAAGAAAAATATAATATGCAAGTAAACCATAGTGTATAATGTTGAAGTAGATTCAAGACAATTTTTCAGCATGTTATAGAGAAAATATTGTTAGTAGAGAAAAAGAATATGTATGAATATTATATTTGTATACCTTTTGTTCTTTTTATCCTCTATCTCATGTAGTTGGTTTTCACTGGCAAAAATAATTGACAAATATGTGATAGTGACTTTGAATATATTAAAGATAAAACATAACAAATACTTTATATTTATTTGTTTCTTTAAAAGTTTCATAAATACTTGTAGAATATGATTTCCAAAATCTATTCTATTAATACCAATTGTAATATTCCAACCTACATGTATTACTTGCATTTTGGAAGGCTGCAAGATTGAAAATGTCACATAATAATATCTCATTGGCCTTTAATTTTGCTTAGGTGCATTTATTGAACATAAAATAGAGACTTTATCCTTTTTTGATGGAGTTTGGGAATGCGATTCTTTCCAAAGAGTCTACTATGTCATATTTTCTTGGAGTTCTTGTGTTTGAGCTGCAAGAACTTGGAATAATTTTTTATTTGAAAATATATATGTACATGCGTAGAAAAATATCTAAATACTATTAACTTGTACAAATAATAAAAGTTCTATAAAAAGGCATTGAGATAGGTTTTATATATGAGAATCATTAAACAGTCATGGAAGACACAAGTTTTGTAAATGAGAATCATTTTAAAAAGTTATAGAAGAGACACTTACAAAAAGGAAATCATCAATTGTATTGGAGTATAACTTCTTTGTAAACAACATTTCTAATATATACACTGACACTTCGTTTCAAGTTTCCACTTTTGATCAAAATTTTTGTTGAATCTTGTGAAACCCCTCGTGAAATTGCCACATATAATTGTCCATGGCTAAAGACGTGATTTTGTGGAAAATTCCAACATTTGGTAATGTCTAACCTTGAGCTTTATTTATTGTAAAAGCAAAACTCAACCTTATTCGCAAATTAAGAGCGGTTCATGACAAATGACAAGTCAGAATTCTCTTCACTTTTTAATGGAATTTGACGTAAAAAATATCTTGTACCATTGTAGGCACCTGCAATGATCTTTGCATCAATGAAATTTCTGTCTAGATTTTGCCTTATTAGTCTAGTTCAGTTACATAGTTACATTAGTTCTCAAAGGCATTATAGGACAACCTTGTTTCTATATGAGTTTATGTGGGGTAAACCACTTGGACTTATAGAGTTTAAGAACTCATCTTGATAGAGATTGTTATTGTCATCATCAACAGCGAAGTAAGACATATATATATTCTTATCGCCAGGAAATAATTCTATCAATTTTTCATTGATGTTGTCAACATCAATATTTTTCAGAGTAATAATTGCCCTCCCCACCACTTAGTTGGTATCATTTTCACGTCTAGCTAAATTTGTGAAAACATAATTAATTAGGTGATAAATTGATTGTTCTCCTTCCCAAGGTATGGCCATTTGGCGATGCAAGTCAATGAAATCACAGTGAACAGTATGTTATAATCCATCACCAACTCTAAGCAAAATTTGTATGAACTATTCATCTTCAATAAATCACATATTTTGATGCAAATGTATGACCCTCAAATCGCACTCGAAGGTACAATTTGAAATGCTTGCGGCAATTTGGTGTTCAATTGATCCTCTTTTCACAACTTGTAGTACATGCCTTAAATCTCTATCAAAGATCATAGTTTTCCATCTAAATGGCAAATTATTTCCCATTATATCTTGAAAAGAATTATTCATTAATTCAAACGCATATTGATTAGCTACTGGTGCCTCATCCCACAATACCACAATAGCACATCTAATCAGTTCATCAAGATCACTTTACTTGTTAATTTTGCTATACCTACATGTCATTGGCTTAAAAGGAAATTTTAAATATGAATGTGCAGTCCTACTTGTTGCTAATAGTTGGCAAATCAAATTTAGAAAGTTTTCTTTTGTATTGGTGCAATAATCTTTGTGATTCAAGAAGTATTCTATTAATGTTTGAAAAGATATTTGATGAACTAGAGTTTACGTAACCCTTAACCAAAAAGGGTTGCAACTTATTTGAGAATTATCGCACTTTAGTGGGTTGACAAAATACTGATATTGTAACAAAGAGCCTTCTTAATGCACACTATGCATGCTTCTTCTAAACATTGATGAATGTAATCATCTTGTTGAAGAAGTCCTCTTTTCTCAGCAGTCTCTTAAATGTTGCATATGTAATGCAATTTACAATTTGTAAATCTTCAAAAGGTTGAGGACCTCTAATATGGTTTAGAAGAATATGAAGATAGAATCTTTCACCTTTTGACAGAGAGACTATGTACATTCCTCCAATTACTTTATTTTGATCTACACATAGAACCCAATTTTTTTGAGACTTATGCCATGCGAAGTGCTCTACAAATTCTCAATAGAAGTACTTTCCAATCAATGTGGGATCACAATTGATTTTAAAGAATTCAATAAGCAGTGTCTTTAAGCTACACTCATTTGCTAAGATATCACGTATATGCTAAGATACCTTCTATTCATAGTGAAATCAAAAATTCTACTAAATGCTTTTGGTGTGGAAATCCATCTTCCATCAACATATTATTGAATCTTATCAAAGTTTTGATCCTTATGCAACTCAAGAGCAACTCGATTTGGTCCTTTGTGAATGTATTTATAAATATATTTGACTTCCTTGATCCTGCCTACTTTAACATTGATATGGCAATCGTATTTCCAAATATGCCATGAATAGTAAGGCACGACCCAACCATTGTCCACAACAATTGTATCATTTCCAACCAAGTGCGTTGGTTCTCTTTGATGCTTTTGTTATATTGGATATTAATCATTTCCTTGAGTTATATATGCAGAGAATAGCTTTAGAAATTCCTTTTACATCTCTTATCTTTCATGCATGAACATTGAGGATTGTATAATCCACATGGCCCATGAATCACGTGTCTAAGGCCTAATTCATATAGAGTAGTCTCTTCTTCTTTGGTAGGTATTTTTGCACGAATAACTTGATCAAAATCATATGGAGAACGCAACTTATCTCTATTTTCAAATATGACTAGTAAGTGAGTATGTGGTAGACCTCTTTTTTAGTCCTCAATCATATACGAATAAGCACACACCTTGCCTAGAACTCCCCTTTCACCTATGTCTGTTTTAAATTCATCAAATTTTGCTTGGAAGAATTAGATAACCAAACTTAGGCAGTTTTGAGGTGATTGGTGTGGATACAGCTCATTCCTTATCTTGAACCAATTAGGATTATATGTTGTTGTTAACGTCAGAATTGGTTTTCCATATGCTTGCACTAAAGTGATAGCATCTGCACTAAAGCCATAGCATCTTAATACCTTTGGTAAATATCACGTGGCCTTTTGGCGAAAACGATGGGAGTACTACCTTATGACCAACATAGCCTAATTTTTTCTAATTTCTAAGTATAGAATATAATGTAAACTTTCATTAATAGCAAGTAATTTGTGTTTGAAATTATACCTGCATTATTTTCACCTTTATATAAGCAGTCTTAAAGTAGTTGATAGAGAACAGAATGAATATTTTATTGATTTTAATGTATCTACCTAAGTCTTTGAGTATCAATCTTGAATAATTGTCCACAACATACTATTGCAAGATTCGACCTCCTCAAAGTAGAAGAGAAGGATCATTTTCTCATGTCTATAATAAAAAATAATCATATTTTAGTATGATTGGCCCTGTGGGAATAATGACTGTAAATGGTGTTCATTGGAAAATGTGAAATTAGTTTTACCAACCTGTAGCATGTAAGCATTAGAAATCTCAATAGGTCAAACACATTCCATTAATATTTTAGGCATTGGTGTCCTAACCATATGTTCAATGTGGAATAAGTAATGGATACTGTAATAGGTCATAATAGCCGACAATGGCTTGTACATTCATCAAACCCTCATTAAGACTTTGAACAATAATGTCTCTATTGCTCAAGTTTTTAATGTTTGCATTATCAATAATAATTGCTACAACTTGAGATGATGTTGGTAAGCAGTATTGGCGTCGGTTAGGTGGTAGTTATTTTATGATAAGTCTGCAATGAGGAATATTAGAACATTGACCAAGTTGTTAAAACATGTGATCAAAAGAATTGTATTGATCAAGGATCCTTTGTATCTAGACCAATAATTCCTTGTTCAACTCTTGATTTTCAAAAGTTTGTTGTCTATTATGTTCATTGTCTACAATCCACACGTACTTATACCTTGGTCTACTTTGTGGGGTTGGAAGAAGAGTCCCTATTCGATGAGAAACAATACCATGTGTACGACAAGAATATATTCCTTGTTCACCACTTGTGAAGTTCTCATCTATAAGAACTCTTATGGAGGTGAAGAGAAAACATGGTTTTTAACTCGAATGTATTGCCTAAAATGTCTTCCTTTTGCTATATTTGCGGTGAGCAATTCTTGTAGCTCAACCGGTGTTGGAATTCTATTTAGTGATATACGCCCACTTCAACAACAAAGTTGAGAGGTTTCACCTACTAATAACATCACAAGACAGTGTTTGCATTTCCTACTTTGAGATAGTTAATACCTGATATAACCCTTTCATTCAAAAAAATTTCTTGCCAAGTTATCATATAAATGCAGGCGAGTTACTAGGTGTTCTATGTTATTGGCTCTATTACACACACTTGTTCTAGCCAATTCAAAAGTTGAGCACACATTATTTCATATAATTGGGTGTTTAGAGTAGGATTGTCTAACCATTCCTAAATCATTGCCTAAAAATGAATATGTACTTGCAATTAAGTGTGAAACTATTATACATTTGTACACTATTATGTAGAAAAGAAGGGTGAATACTTCATGAAAATTTTAGTTGTAATAATCAAGTGATATTGGTTTGAATTTGGAAGCACGTGCATTCATCATAGACCATATCCTATTGAAAATTATACATACGTAATGTAAGAGTGACAAAGTATTTATAAGCGCATAGTTTGCAAGGGTTTTGATACTTATAAAATTTGTCTTTGTTAACACAAATTTTCAAAAACAATTGCTATTTTACTGTTTCAGCTTTTTTTCCTATAAATATTGAATTTTTAGGTTAAATTTAGTTAATTCAACTCTTAGTTTAAGCTAATTTTGTTTAATTTTAAAGTTTTTTCTAATACATGTGTTGTTTGTTATTAGTGTATTACTAAAATTAATTAGGATTTGCTCTACAAAGACAAATGACTAAATTAGTCACCTCTCCTTTATTTTGTATTCTTTTCTTTCATTCTTTATAATTTCCATTTCCCCCATCACAGTAACTGAGTGTGATTTATATTATATATGCTCATTTATATTTTCTTGAACTTTTCTTCCTCTATTTTTGTTTATCAATTTCAAAATTCTAATAATTTATTTTTGTTATTAAACTATGAGCATTCATATTTTATTATAATTTTTAACTTAATTTTATATAATTTCGTACGAATTTCAACTTCAATTTTCAATTTTCCATCTTCATTACTACTACAAGTTATATGCTCAATAAATTAACATGACTATGTGTAGTGTTAAAAAACTAGTGCACTTATACCTATACCATCTATATCGATGCTATTTGTACCATCGGTACTATCTATACTATAATATAAAATCAATAAGAATTTTTAGTTACATAAAGTAAAGTTATGAAGCTACCCTTATTTTAATTTTGTATTTTCTCTATTCTTTTCTTTCTCTACATTTTTTCTAACTTTTATTTCTTTATTTTTTTTATCAAATTTTCTCTGGCTATAGGGAGTCAATTAGTTGTAACAAATTTATAAAGTAAGAAATACTGAAGGTTCAATGAGGATGACTGCATAGTGAAGGGCCACATAAGCAACCTGTTTTCTGTTAAGACATTTAATTTCACTGTAATCCACTTCAAAACCCTTTGGATATGTTCTTTCTAGATCATTTGCCAGGAATCTAATACCAAGTTTATTTGACTCAATGAAACTTTGACAACGTCACCCTACACATAATTCTTGAGTTGCTATTGGGACTTATCATCGTCAACATCCTTAGGTTATAGTAAAACTTATTCACTAACTTAGTATAAAATCTTTCAAATAAGTTAGTGTATCAAATAGACCCAAATTCTTTACAAAGTTTGAAAATCTTATATCCTTATACTTCATAGTATCTAAACTTTTCCAACAATAAAGCTTCAATGTTGTAAAATTTTTAACCTTTCAAGATTGGCTATGACAAACAGTGTTGTTAAAATTGGCCTAGCCCAACCGGTTGGACCAGATTAAACAGGAACTAACTAGCTGGTGGATTTGTTTGTATTTTTCTGTTTTCTTTTTTTTATTATTTATTTGTTTATTTTTTTTGGATAAGAAGAAGAAAAAAATGGAGAAAGAGGAAGAAGCAGAAGAAGAGAGGAAGAGAAATAGGAAAGGAATGAGAAAAAGAAGTGAAGGGAAAAAAAGAAATAGAGGAGAAATTAAAAAAAAATAGAAATGAATAATTAGATTGAAATATAACAGAATAAATAAATAAATAAAAATTAAAATGTATAAAAGGAAAAACATCATACCATAACATTTGTTTAAGTAAGTATTTATTATTTTTTGTCTTTGTATATGATTATATACTTAATTTATACATAATAAATAAGTTATTAATTAAGAACTAATAAATCAATTATTATATATATATGATTTGTTTGACTTTTAAAAATTTTAAACTATTATTAACATATTTTTAAATTTTTTGTATTAAAACAATATATATAATAAATAATAATAATTGACTAGTTTTTAAATTCGATTGAACTAGTCGAACCGGTCGAATCAAAGAACCAATATGATGTCCGGTTTTATCTCTGATCCGATTCTGAAAACATTGGGGACAAAGTATGGTAAGTTGTGGGGTTTGGTCGCATTGATTTATTTTTCTTTTCTTGAGTGGTTCTTTCGTTTCAGCCACTTGCTTCTTTTTTTTCATTTTACTACTGGTGTTAGCAGGTGGGGGCGATTCATGTACTTTATAGCATGCTTTGTCACTAGAGTTTGGCCCTCAAATAGTTCTCCTGCAGCCACCATCCTAACATTAATGTTCTGTTATTGTTTAAGGGCTACTTCCAGATTTGCAAATACCACGATTTATTTCTCCACTTGAGCTTCTTGATGTTTTTCAAGATCTTCGGTTTCCAAAACCCCTAGCTTGTGTAGACTCGTGGATCTCCTCCTTCGATGTTGGAATCTTACTGCGTGGAAGTTCTAGTGGTATTGGGCTTTATTCTAGAACAATTTGTGGTAAAGTTAGGGTAAGCCTTGGTAAGGCTGACAGTTGTGCTTGGTTTTGTTTAGTACTCTTGTGAGTAGCTTGGTGGCCTAGTCTAACCAAGAAACATAACACACAAGAGATAATGGTGAAGGGATATTAGACACAAACAAATAAATAGAGATAAAGAGGGTTTAGAGACCATAGGGAGGAAGAAAATAAAATATTTTAGAATCCATGTAATTATGGTAACTAATTGCACAAGAATCTTGATAACCTCCCTCCAAAATTTTTCCCACTTCTTCCCCTCTACAAATTGGACTTTATAGTTTGGATCTATGCTAGGCATTGACCCAGCTTTCATCTTAAGGTCCCAAAATTTTTCTAGTTTAAGGCTTCAGTAATAATATTTGTATGTTGTGACTTTCTTGCAACCTAGTCTAAGATAATTACTGTATTCTCCACTAACTTTGGAATGTAGAGATACCTGATGATGATATGTTTAGTTTAGGATTCTTTGAGATGCTTATAGTGCTTTGGCTATCACACATAACCTACATCTCACCTTGATGAACTCCATAATCTTGTAACATTTGCTTCATCCAAAGAACTTAGACACAACATGCATCAGCTACAATATATTCCACTTTGGCTAAGGATTATGAGATTGAATTTTGCTTTCAGTTTTAACATTAAACAAGATTATTTCTAGCAAAAAAAGTCTTGCTCTTTCTATAATCCACATTACCTGTCCAATTAACATCACTAAAACCAACTACATTAAGATTAGAATTTTTAGAGCACCATAATCTATAGTCCATCGTAGAGTTGTTGTAGTGAATATCCGTTTGGTAACAGTTCTGTAGCTCTCCTCCTTTAGGGCTAATTAAAATCAAGCACACACTCCCATCTTACAACAAATATCCAACTTGCTTCTTGTAAGATAGAGCAATCTCCCAATCACACTCCTATACAAGTCGAGATAGATCGAAGTTCAACGTCATTCTTTAACAGCTTGGTGTTGATAAACATTGGTGTTTCAATACCATGGAAGTTTCTAAGGCCAAATCCTTTCATTGATCCCTAGTGGATTTGTTTTAGGATATAAAGCACCATTGCATCACTTAGCCCAAAAGCCTAAAAAATAGTTAAGTTCCCCTACCATACTCATTTCAATTTTTTTTACATAAAGGCCACAAACTTGCCCGCAAGTTGTGGAGAAGTTGATCTATAAACTATATTGTCCACATAGATTTGAGCCACTAAGATACGAGTGTTGGATTGCAACATGAGCATTGTCTTATTCGCTCCTCTTCTCACATATCCTTCTTTGAAGAAAAAACCGTGCAAATTTTTTGTACCATCGCCCGTGGTGCTTGGTGTAGATCATATAGGACCTTCTTCACTTGTAAACATGATGGGGGTGCTTTGAGTCCTCAGAGTCCTTGGTTTGCTCCAAATAAACCTCTTCATGAAGAATACCATTCCAGAATGTACTTTTTACATTCATTTGGTATAATTTAAAGATGATGCTACAAGCAATAGCTTAAGCAGCGAATGACTTGGATTTTTAGCATGGGGGCAAACTTTTCATCTTAATCCACGCTCTCAACTAGTGTACCATTGGGTGACCAACCTTTCTTATCCCTGGTGATGTTCTCATGTTCATCATTTTGTTTTTGAAGATTCATTTTGTACCAATGACATTTATATTCTTTAGTCATTCGCTAGCTCTTAAACATCATTGAGGATGAATTGGTATAATTTTGACACGTGCACGAAAGTGTGAGATAGAATTGTTAAGGCATGACTTAATCTTGAGAAAATTCTGCTAGCTTGAATTGTAAGAAATCAATAACACGCAACAAATTTGTAAGAACTTAAGTTCAATGATAGCCACAAACAACACACCTACATTGGTTGATACATCATAAATCCTCCCAAGGATATCTTGGAATAAATCAATTTTGATTGAAATCATAAGAATTGAAAACAGTCAAATTTTTTGGAAAAACTAAAAAAAGAACTTCATTAAATTCAATAATCAAGAGTTCTCTAAAAAATATTAGAAAGGCCTATTTATAGTGTCAAATCCTAGCCAAAATATCCTAATTTTTTTATACAATAACCTAAAAAAGTAGTAGTCTAATTATGTAAAAGAATCCTAGAAGAATAAGGACATATTTTTTGCACACCAACTGTCCGGTCGATTTGGAGATGCTTTTATCGATATGATTGACTTTAAATCAATCTGTTTGTGGCTGCGATCATAGCTCTGGAGGATATGTCTTTAGCTATGTCAATCGTGGCTCATTATGATTGATCTTTACTTATGCAATTGATATTAATGTCGATCCTCAATTTTTGCAATCAATCTAGGGAACTTGTGATCATAAGGACAAGAAGTTCAAAACAATGCAATATCAATCCATGCTCCACGTATCGATATCTTTGCATGCGTTCGATTGGGACTAATCTTAATTTCATTGTTTCCATTTGTGCATTTCATTATATTGTCCTACTAGCCTTCCCTTGACTCCCTAGGCCTTCACAAGCCTCCAAATTTCTTTAGAAACTCATGCACAAGGGCCGTAGGATTCTAGAAGTTTATTAGCACTAACTTACATGATTGATCCTTCAATTACTCTTGCTTCGGCTAAGTGCTCGTGTCATTCCCCTATTCCTAAAATAGAATTATCCTCAACTCAATAGAATCCTTATTACCTACAAGGAATAAACTTATGTAAGCAACAATATGGTAGAATGCTAATATTGCTCTTACCTCATAATTCTTCTCAACAACTCTTGCGTATTATGGATAGGTTAAGGCTCCTTGACTTCCACAAGTTGCAAGTTTAGTCAAATTCTTCCCAACTTATTATTTAAATGAAAGGTAAAATATAATTATGTGGAATGACCCTCTGATCCCTCTAAGTGAAAGCAAATGCACCAATGGAAATGGCCACTCTTTGATGAATACATCATCCGTCTCCACTTGAACATAATCTTTGCAATTCCCTTTGGTTTTCTTCTTCTAAGGATAACTTCAACATTCCAAAAGATATATTTTAGAAAAATTGTGCCAATCTTGGTAATATGTGTGTGTTCAAAATAGGTTAGTATTCATGCATTCCAACGATCCAACCTTGCCAACACGATAGCCATTAGGAAACAATTCATGTAAAGGCAAATCTTACGTTAAATAAGAAATTAGACTAAGACTTCTCATTAACCTATGGTCATCACAACTCTTGTAATCCAACAAATTATACATAAAAATCTCCACAATTCACTTACAACTATATGTAATTTTGTGTGATTCATGCAAACAATAAAAAATCTCACTCACAAATCGTTTGTACTTAAACACATCATAATTCACACATTGTACATCATTTACAAGATTTTGTCTACCTTGTTTACATGCATGAGCAATGATACCAAATTTAAGCACAACACAAATCTCCTCCTCATATACTCTATGCACAAAAACTTCAAAACTCTTATTCTTTAATCTAGAGTTAAGCACAAATCTCTTGAATTTTCTTAGCCTAAGGTAACCTTGCTAAAGGCCTATTACCTTTGCTGTGTGTAACCTAAAATGAAATCATTGTAGAGGTAGACACTTAGTAACACAAATATCATAGATAAGCAATTCAGGCAAGGAATGAGAAATGCAAAGCTTACACATGTAGCATCCCAAATATGAATTTCATTATGCTTGTATTGAACGAGCGATACTACCACTACACTCCATAATATGAATTCTTTCACTCATCCCTTTGAACCTTTGCATTGGATTCTAAAATGTATATTATAGTTCATCTTACGATTCACATGGAAGTGTCTACATTCCGACCAACTTAACAAAGTTTCAAGTTGCAAGTTATAGCTCCCTAAAGTTCACCGAAGTTTGTCAATAATCATGGAATTCAAAAGTGCTCAACAAACATGCATGATGAGATACAATTTATCAATTCCCACTCATAAACATGTAAATCACCAAGAATTATGCACTTGAATCTCAAAATTTCATTAATGCCATGAATCCTCCAAAATCCACAATTGAATGTTAAACTTACTGAGTAAAAACCATCTTTAAAGTCATATTTAGCAAGTAATGCATCACTATGCCACTTATTTGAATAAAAATTCGATGAAATATCGTACCTTTGACAACTTATCTCTTCCCATGGTGTAACATCGCATGGACTTACCAACTCCTTTGTAAGTAGGACTTCATTAGCTTGAGCTTGAATTTCCATAAAAGACTCTACTCTAAAACGATTGTAGGTTGCAAGGAAGAGATAGAAGACAAAAGGTAATCCAATGATTTAGCAAAATTATTTTTCTGACCACTAAAACTCTCTCCCTGTGTTTTGTTTTTACTAACTCAATTTTTTTTCTTACATTCCTTTTCTTTTTTCTCTCTTCCTTTTACTTCTTCAATTTTTTAAAGCTCATCCACACTCAATTTCTTTTCACTCTCTAGTTCGAGTTCACATTCAGTTTCCATTGAATTGCCATGAACTAACTATAAAGGGTTACAAGATGTAGATACTTCTTCCTCCACGGACTGTGAACATCATCATCTTCTATCAATGTTACCTCTAGCTTCTTGGTCCATGTTTTCCTCTAAATTCAATTCTCTCAAGTTATTGACTTTTTCTTCATTAGGTAGCTTATCATCCAAAGACTGTTCTTTATCATAGTTTCTCTCCTCCACCAATGATTAATTTGTCTGTTCCCTACTCCCCTCAAGGTTTGAAACATCACCAACAACATAACTATTTGTACAAGAATATGTACAACTTACCTCCCTTGTTGGTATAGATTTAGTGTCACTTGTACTCCCATGTGATTTCTCATCAATGGTTTCACAAATTCTATGGTGAGTCATCCTCCTAACACCCTAGCTCTTGAGTTGTCCGCTTAACTTAGATGACTTTCTCCACCATTTCTTTGATTGCTTTATAGAACAAAGTTCCACTATCTTCATTCAACCCATCAAGGAACTTATTCATAATTTTTTGAATGTCTTCCATCACATTAGCCTTCATCATGGACAATTTCAATTGTTCATACTACTCTAAACACTCAAATTTCCTTAGTTTAAATGATTGAGAAATGCATGTCAAATGCATAGGTACAAGTATGGCATGTACCTCTTTCTTATTTCCTTCTTCAATTCTTACCATGTGGTGATTTCACATTCTTCATATCTTCATCTACAATTAACAAGTTCACTCAACCAAATTTTAGCATAGTCAATAAAGGCAAGGGTGGTGAGTTTTACTTTATGCACCTCCAAATATTGATGAGAATAAAAAGCTAATTCTACCCTCCTTTCCCACTTAAAGTATGCGTCAGGGTCTGATTAACCTTGGAATGAAAGAATAGTGGATTGGACCCCGTTCATAAGCTCACCATCATCCTCGAGATTTCTCTGTGAATGTCTTCTAGAAATGTCATCAACCTCAAACTCATCAACATCATTAGAAAACTAATCACTACCACACCAGCCTCACCTGTCTTGATGTGCGATTTTGTCTTATCTAAGCATCAACTCCCCTTTATCCCAATCTTTGCGAGGTAATGAACTATGGCATGTACTTGTACAAGACACCTCCAAGTGTGCCAATTTTCACTTGATGCTAGCTAGAGTATTTGTCAGATGCCTCATATTGAATGTATTGTCCTGACATTAGAGCCTCTATACATACTGAAAATGTGGGATATAGCTTGAAAATGTGTGCATGTGTGAAAGTGTTCCTCTTAGCTCACAAGATATGAATCACTTGTGTTTTACCTCTCACTCGTGTATTGACAAAACCACTTAAAATAATAAGCTCACCCACTCAATTCATTTGTTTACCTTGTGAAATTATAAGTAGTCCCTAAAAATTCAAGTAACGCGTCACTAAGAAGCATTAAAGTGTGTGAAAATGGAAAATTTTGGGGTTTTAAATAATCCCAGACAAGAAGGATCAATCTAGATGCTAAACAAGCTAGAAGATTGATTTGGAAGCAAAAAAATCAACTTGAAGCTAAAAGGAGCAAACATAATGGATCCTAAAGCAATTGTGATTGATTTGAAGTTGAAAGGATCAAGCGTGATTAATCTTAGAATAATGGAGATTGATTTAGGCTAAACAACAATGTGCGATTTATTTGATAGTGCGATTGATTCAGATTAACCTTAGCAGGATCGTTCCCACCACGATCAGCAGTACAATTGATCTGAAGTTAAGTGCAATCAATTGCTGCCTAGGGTTTTTAGCAACATTCTAGCTTTTCACCCAAAATTCAACCCAACCTCAAATTTTCAACCCCAAACTTTACAACTTTGATAATAAATTTTCCAAATCACTCTCTCGTTTTTTAAACTTTTCCTTTTATTTTTTTTCCAATGTTATGAAACTCCATTTTTTTTTTTTGAAATTTATGAAGAATAGATGGAGAAAGGAAGAACAGGAAAAGAATAGAATGGATACAAAATTGGTGCTTAGATTGGGTATTAAATTAGAATTCAATATAGCTAATTTTGATACCAACTGACGCATTCACAGAAGTGTGAGATTAAATTGATAAGGCATGACTTAATCTCGAACAAATTCTGCTTGCACAAACCATAGGAAACAATTCAAACACAATGAATTTACAAAAACCAAAGTTGAATGACAGCCACAACGAACACACCTACGTTGGTTGATATGTCACAAATCCTTCCAAGAACACCTTGGAATAACTTGATGTGGATTGGATTCAAAAGAATTGAAAGCACTCAAATCCAAGAGAAATCCAAGTAAAAGAATTTCATTAAATTCAATAATCAAGAGTTCTCTAAAAATATGACAAAATACCTATTTATAGTCCCAAATCCTAGTCGAAGTATCCTAATCTTCATATGTAATAACCTATAAAAGTAGTATTCTAATTATGTAAAAGAATCCTAGCAGAATAAGGAAATCTCTCTTTTTTCCTTTTTTTTTGCATGGTAGCTATCTGATTGATTGAGATATGCTCCAACTAATTTGATAAAATTTGGATCAATCTATCTATGGCTACAATTGTAACTCCAAAGGATATGTCTTCAACTATGCCAATCATGGCTCATTGCATTCGATCTTGACTTACGCAATCAACATCAATGTTAATCATTAGTTCTTGTGCTCATTTCATGGAACTTGTCATCATAAGGATAGAAAGTTTAAACCCATGTGATATTGATCTATGCTCCATGGATCGATCAGCTCTGCACGTGATTGATTAGGATCAATTTGACTACTCTTTATTTTATTGTTTCCATCTATACAATTGCGTCAGATTGTCTAACAAGCCTTTCTTTAACTTCCCGAGCCTTCTGAAGCATCCAAATTTCTCTAGAATCTTGTACACAAGGGCTTTCTTGGATTCCAGAAGTCTAGTAGTACCAACCTATGTGATTGATACTCTAATTAACTCTTGCTCTAATTGGGCGCTCGCACCAAGTTCCTTCTGCATTGCCAAGATCTAATACTCATCTTGTAGTGATTTAAATATGTTTTTAGGAACTTCCATTGATATAAAGCAAGAATAGTTGACAAGGCCTTGGTAATTCACCCGTTTGACACCTTTGGTCCTCCATCAATCATCAAGTTTTCCAATAATTGCATTTAATGGGTGATTCTTTCTAACTTTTAATGATGGTTCTCAAACTATCTATCATGGTCCTCCATCATTATTACTTTGAGATTGTTTTGCAGTTGTGACATCACTACTGTCTAGTGGTTGTGGTGTTCTCATCAATGGGTGCAGCAAGTTCCTTCTCTTTATTTTGTTTTGCTTCATCATCCAATCTTTCATTCTTTTCAAGGGATTTTTTTACTTGATTTTCCTTATCATTAACAACCACATTAATAAATTCCATAATGCATTTAAATCATGAGTTATAGACCTTATAGGCATTGCTTGTGGTTGAATAACCAAGAAAAAATCCCTCATCACTTTTGGTGTCAAACTCATTAGTTGATTCCTAATCTTTTATGATGAAGCATTTATTTTTGAACACATGGTAGAATCAAACATTGGGCTTTCTACCTTTCAATAGGTCATAGGAGGTCTTCTCAAGCATTGATCTGACATGAACTCAATTGATAATGTAGCACATGACATTCATACCCTCAATCTACCATTTTTTGCTCATCTTCTTGACGTTAAGCATTACATGTGCCATCTCTTGTATGGACCAAGTTTTTCTTTCCACAACACTATTTGTTGGGGGGGGGCTTTGGTGAGGAAAACTGTGCAATTTCATTTTAGAATAAAATTCTTTGAAACTCTGGTTGTTGAATTTAAATCCATAGTCACTTCAAATTTCTAGTATTTTCCCCTAAGTATCTTCTCTTTTGGATTGAAGTTGTAGACATTGCTTCTTAAAAGCATTAAAGGTTTTTAACTTCTCTGAAAGAAAATCTACCTATGTATAGCATGTGAAATTATCTACACAAACAAAAAATAAGTTTCTTACCTTCTGACTTGCAACATCAGTAGGCCCTATCAGATCTATGCGTAACAAATCTAGATCTCTGGAGGTGTGAAGGGGTGGCAACACTGGATGTGATTCCCTAAGCTAATTGATAATTCACATGCAATCATATGAAGTTGATGGATAATTATGCTCTATATGCTTAATTTTGATGAAATTATAGCTTATTTTGGTTCAAAGTGGGTAATTGTAGCTACAATGTGGAAATGAGTACAAAAAGAAGAAAAAACGGAAAAAAAAAATGGTTGCAGATCAATCTTTGAGTATCAGGTGATCAATTTGGGTGATTTTGATTAATTCGGTACACATATAGAAGATGGCCAATGAATAGTTCAAAAACGAACTTTTTGAATTTGCGATTTGTTATAGGAGTTATCAACCTATGTCGATCATGATACATGCTAATCAAGTCTAATTGACAATGCTAAACTGAAGGGTTGACATGAAGCAGCTGGAAAATTGATTTGGAGAGTGTGGATCAACATAGTCAATCAAAACATGTTGTGATTGATCTGAACAATGAGACATTGGAAAAATAAAGTTTAATACTAGACAACTCTTATCCCTTTAGCAGTAGAAAAAGATACTAGAAAGAAACAAAAGAGGAAGATAGATGGATTTTTAGAGAGAAATTTAGGGAGAATCACCCTATGCACATTGAGATCAAAAAGGAGAATAGTGAAGAAATTCAAGCAAATCGTAGGTGGATTTGAAGATCAATTATTTGGCTATATTCTACTGAGTTTTTCTTTACCTTATCTTTTTTGTTTCTCATGATTGAGTTTTTAAATAATTTTATGATGGGATTAGTTAAGAATATGTGTGCTAAGTTTCTAGTGCTTAAGAATCTTTTAAACGAATTTGAGCCATGATTTGATTTATTTGATTTAGATTTAATATAATATTTTTTGTTCAATTGTTTATGTTACATGTGTTGAATTCTAGTTAGTTATATGTGATTGAATTATTTGTTATGAGTGAGATTGTAGACTTGAGATAACCCCTTTTATATATTAGAATTGAGGTATACACATTAGGTGAAATTTAGAGTTGAGACATTGGTGGAACCTAATGAAGCATAAATGGTGTAATTACATAGATGTGTTGAGAATGGCCCTAAAAAGAGATTCCTAATTAATTCAAATAGGTTTCCATTCAACACTCAAGATACGTAATAGAAATAAAATTGAAACCCTTGATTACTAATTGAATAGAATGAGTATTAAGATTGGTTGAATAATTAAATCTAGTGAGGATTAGTGAGATTAATTTCCTAAGTAATTTTTGTATACTAATTATCTCCATTTTATCTTGTGTTGTTTGGCAATTGGTTACTTGCTTGCTAGTTTTATCTACTTAGTTTCTTATTATTATTATTATTGGATTCATTTAGATTGTTTGACTTGTATTTTGGATTAGTAGTAGTAGCTGATAGTAGTTTGATTCTTGATTCCTACAAGAAAATACTCATGCACAATGCAGTACAGTAACCTGACATCATGGACTTGCAGCACATTGCAAATCAGATTTTCGTGTGATCAAGTTCAATAGTGCCATTGCTTAAGATTGAGCTTGATCATTCGATACCACTTTTGTGAATTTCGTTGAACTATGGATCAAGCCTAGTTAGGTTAGTTTGTAGTTTATCTGCTTTCTAGATTGATTTTAGTTAGATTTGAACTTAGTTATTCTAAGGTTTAATTTGTTTGTACATTGCACTATGGGGTTACAAGACCTTTTGTTTGATTCTGAAATAAAAAGAATTTATCATATGTCAAGGAAAAAGATTAGAAAAAAGAGAAGTATAACTTTTGAGATGACAGAAATTCAAAATAATCCAAATTAAAAAGAAAATGCAACCCCTCAAATACAAGATGCACCAAGAGCGCTTCAGGATTGCTACCAAGCCGTTGTGTACTAAAATTTCTCTGACATTCAACAAAAACTAGTACGAGGTAATAACTTTGAGTTGAAGCGAGCATTAATAAGTGTGAAACAATACAATTAAAATGAGGGAGTTGTATAATGAGGACCCTAATCTTTATCCAAACACATTCCTTGAAATTTGTGATACCATAAAGATGAATGGCTTTATGGAAAATGCCATTCACTTAAGGCTTTTCTCAGTCTCACTTCAAGATAAAGCAAGTGAGTGGCTGCATTCCTTGAAGCCTGGAAACTTAAATTCTTGGGAGGACTTGCTCAATTATTCTCAAATAAATGCTTTCCTCTCTCAAAAACCTCTCAACTCTATAGCGAGATTTCTTAGTTCCGATAGTTGGATTATGAGCTTTAGTATGAGATATAGGAGTTTTTCAAAGACTTACTCTATAGATGTTCTCTACATGGTTCTCAAGATTGGTTTCAAATCTGGTTATTCTATAATGGTCTTATTGGCCAAACTAGGATCATAATGGATGTCGCCACAGGTGGTAGTATGATTGTAATGATGGAAAATGAAGCTTATTGCCTACCTGAGGAGATGTAAACCAATAACATTGGCTAAATGAAAGGAATCAATTAAGTATGGTTATTTTAGGCATGTTTGATGTTGATTAGTTGATGGCCATGAATGTTCAAATTTTTGCCCTAAGCAATCAAAATATCTCAATTACTTGCAAAGGACTCTTCCAAGAAATCCATTGAAAGTATGGCAAACACTTTTCTTAGGGATGGTTTGGGTAATGTTGAGCAAGCACATTATATAAATAATTGTGCTTTTACTCCTTGCAATAATTTTCTAAATTAATACCAAACTAGGTTATGGAATTATAAAAATTTCTTGTATACAAGTATGAGAAATATTCTCAATCCTCTACTTAGATACAATCAACCTTCCCTTGCAAAGAAGCCATCTTTAGAGGATTTTGTGACTTTCTTTTTCATGGATTCAAAAAAAGACGTATGAAAAGTTTTAATCAAGTTATTTAGAGATCTACATGAGAATTTAGAGGCTTCAATGAAAAATTTAGAAATCTAAGTTGGATAGATAGCTAATGTTTTTAACCAAAAAATACCTACATCTTTTTCACTAGCTGACATTGAACTGAATCTAAGAGATCAATGCCTTTTCATAACTACAAGGAGCGGATTGGTGATTCAAGCAAACAAAAAATTCTTGCAAGAAAAGCTAATTGAATCTGAAAAGGAAAAAGAGAACTTTTGTAGGTCCTCCTCCACGTACTTCTCCGCCATTTCTACTATGCTTCCATAAACAAAATTGGATGAACAAGTCTCCAAATTCCATGAAATGTTTAAGAAGATTCACATAAACATTCCAATCACTGAGGTACTTGAACAAATTTTGAATTATGGAAATTTATAAAGGAAATTGTGACCAATAAAAGAAAGTAGATTGAAGGGGGGACTATCTAGCTTACTAAGAGGTGCAGTGCCATAGTCCTCCCACCATTCCATAAACATTGAAGGATCTAGGAAGTTTCACCATTCTATGCACAATTGGAAAAAATAAATTTGAATAAGGTATTATGCGACTTAGGATCAAGTATCAATTTGATGCCTTATTTGGTTTTTGAGAAGCTAGGAATAGGGGAGATCATGCTTACTAGCAGATTGTTGACTTTTTCTAGAGGAATCATAGAATATGTCCTTATTATGGTTGACAAATTCATTCATCCAATTGAGTTCGTAGTTCTAGACATAGAAGTAGATAAGGATGTACCGTTTATTTTGGTTATCCATTCTTAGCCATTAGTAGGGCTATGATAGATGCTCAAAATAGTATCCTTACTCTGAGAGTGAATGATGACAAAGTGAAATTTAACTTCAACCATGCTCTGAAATTCCCCATGATACTTTTAATTACAATAGGGTAGATATTATTAAATCTTGTGTGGAAGAATTTGCGGGGGAGTTTCATACAAAAGATGAGTTGTAAAATGGGATTGCAAGCTTCAATAAGGTAGCGAGGCACCTCCACACTCTAAAATTTCATAATGTTAATTTTGTTAGTTTTACCATGCAAAATGGTGCCACTATAAAAAATTCTATTGAAAATCCCAAGAAAAATATGAATAGTCTCCCTTGACTTCCAAAGATTTGATTCTTAAACCTCTTCCTTATCATCTCTTTTATTCATTTCCTTCTCTCTCAAGAAACAATGAGTTGAAAAATTACTTGTTACCTTGAGGCATCATGAGAGTACAATATGATGGTTTAATTTTTATTTAAAGGGGATTCTTCATCATTTTGCATGCATAAAATTCCCATGGAGGATCCAACAAAGCCAACAATAAACATCAAAGAAGGTTAATTCTTGCTATGCAAGAAGTTGTAAAAAAGAAAGTCTAAAAATTACTCAAGTCTAGATTGATTATCCAATCTTTAATAGCTCTTGGGTAAGTCTTATGTAAGTGGTTCCAAAGAAAGGTAGAATGATCAAATTCAAAATTAAAAATAATGGGTTCATATCCACTCACACAATCACTAAGGGTCAAGTTTGCATTGATTATAGAAAATTAAATATAACCACTCAAAAGGCCACTTTCCTTTGTCATTTATTGATCAAATGCTCGATAAGATGACAAGACATGAGTAATATTATTTCCTCGATAGATATTTCAAGTATAATAAAACTCCAATAACACTCGAGGATCAAGAAAAGACCACCTTTACATATCCATATGGTGCATTTGCCTATTGGCATATGCCATACAGCCTCTATAATGCTCCTACTACATTTCATAGATTCATGATAGCCATATTCCATGATTTTGTGGAAAATATCATGATGGTATTTGTGGACAGTGTCTTTTTTTTCTTTGGAAGGTTTTGTGATCATTGTTTAGAAAATCTATCCAAGGTCCTTCAAAGATGCGTAGAAAAGAATTTTTTGTTAAATGGAGAAAAATGCCACTTTATGGTGAAAGAAGGCCTAGTTCTTGGGAGTCATGTCTCATCTAGGGGCTTTGAAATAAATTGTGCTAAGGTGGCAACAATTGAAAAGCTTCCTCTCCCGACTAGTGTTAAGAGTGTTTATAGCTTTCTAGGGCATGCAAATTTTAATTAGAGGATCATAAAAGATTTTTTTTTCAAATTTGCCAAGCCTTTATGCACCTTGATAGAAAAAGCCCACCCATTTGAATTTGATGATGCTTGTATCGAAGCCTTCAAATAGATTAAACAAAAGCTTTTTTGGCACCAATTATTATTATTCTTGACTGGAGTTAGCCCTTTGAAATCATGTGTAATGGCAGCAATTTTGTTGTAGGGCAATTTTAGGCTGAAGAAGGGAGTGAACATTTCCTGTGATTTACTAAACTAGCAAAACTCTCAATAAGGCTAAAATAAATTACTCTTCCACCAAGAAAGAGATTCTAGTAGTGGTGTTAGCATGTAACAAGTTTGGTCTATACATTCTAAGATCTAAAGTCATTGTCAACATTGATCACATGGCTATTCACTATTTTTTTGAAAAGAAAGATGCAAAGACAAGGCCAATTCTATGGATTCTCTTGCTTCAAGAATTTGATCTAGAAATTCAAGATAAAAAGGGGAGCAAAATTATATAGGCAACCATTTTTCTAGAATAGAGCAAGCTAGAGATGAGAAAGTTAACAATGGAGAGATGTTTCTTGACGAACAACTCTTCACAGTCATTGTATCATTCTCGTGGTATTCAAATCTAGTGAATTATGTATCAAGTGGCCTAGTACTACTAGATCCTTCTTACAATCAAAAAAACAAAAAGAAAAAAATTGTATGATGTGAAAAGTTACATGTGGGAAGATTCGTTGCTTTTCAAGAGTTGTGTTGATCAGATAGTTCGTAGATACATACTTAACTCTTAATTCGAATCCATTCTAGAGGCATGCCATAGTTCACCATATAGCCTTTTAAGCCTACTTATATAGTTGCAATCAAATTTTATTGCCCTACCTTGTTCAAGGATTGCTATGTTTTTGTAAAAGCCTATGATAGATGCCAAAGAAGTAATATTATCTTTAGGAAGCATGAACTACCTCTAACTCTTATGTTTGAAGTTGAATTATTTGGAGTTTGTGGTATCGACTTCGTGGGACCTTTTACTAAATCCTTTGGATAGCAATGTATCTTATTAGTTGTTGATTATGTGTCCAACTGGTTAGAAACTATTGCTACCCTCACTAATAATGCCAAGGTTGTCCTTAAGCTTTTTCGCAAATACATTTTCACGAGGTTTAGCATGCCTGAAGCCAGCATCAATGATGTAGGTATTCATTTTTGCAATAAATTATTTAAAGGATTGATAGCTAAGTATGATGTCAAACAAAAAATAGCTCTAAGTTATCATCCCCAAGCTAGTGGATTAGTCAGGTGTCCAATTGAGAGATTAAATAAATCCTTGAAAAGACTGTAGGAAATAATAGGATAGATTGGACACGTAAGCTTGATAATGCATTATGGGCATATAGGAAAGCTTATATGACTTTGATTAGAATGTCTCCACTTCAATTCATGTATGGTAAGTCATGCCATTTTTTTGTAGAATTAGAACACAAGGCTCATTAGGTGAAAAAGAAATTAAATATGAATTTTAAAGAGGTTGGGGAACATAGTTTATTGCAACCAAATAAATTTGAGAAAATGCAATGATCTATAAAGATAATACCAAAAAAAAAAACATGATCGACACATATTAAGGCGTGTGTTCAAACCTAATTAGCAAGTTCTTTTGTATAATTCATATATTAAACTTTTTTCCTTGGTAAACTGAAGTTTAGGTGGTTTGGTCCTTCCACCATTTCTCAATAATCTCATTTAGTATTGTTAAATTGGTCACAAAAGATAATGATAAGTTCTATATTGAAGGGCAAAAGCTCAAGTATTAATATGGACAAAAAGGACAAAGGAGTTGAGAAGCTTTATGTGTCTGATGTTACAAATTGAACCTATTTGTGTTGAGCTAGAGAAATAAAATTAAGCACTGGTTAGAAGGCAACCCAACGTTTTCCTACTTTCCATAAATTCTAGTTGATTTAATTAGGATAATTTAAAGATTAAAGTATGGTAAATTGAATTTCCTAGGCCTTAATTTGATTCTCAACCCATAATAATACTTTTTTAAAAAAAAGAGAAATAAATGGTATAAAATTCTAAAATTTGTGCTAGAACATGTGTGGGCTCAATTTAGACCGATTAGAAATGTTAGAATTGACTTTGGACTAAGGTCGATTGATATTGGGCCATATACGATGGATCAGGCTTATACACAATCATAATTACAAAGATCTCATCTAGCCTAAATCGATAGTGATACATGGATGATTGATCCAACCTTGGACGATTAATATCACCTTAGGTTTGAAATAGGTGGTGATTGATCATGACGGCACTCAGACTTTAAAATCAATAGTAAATTGATATATTCTCATTCCAACACCCCAGATCTCTCTTCACCTCCCAAAAGCACATTTTTGTGCCAATTAAATCCAAAATTTGTGGTGAAATAGTGATTCCCATTTCCTTGTCTTCAATTTCATCAATTAATTTAAGGAAAATTTCAAGGTAAGTATTCAAACCCTAGTTTTCAACCTTTTTGGAAATTGAAATGTAGAATTAGGATATTGAAGGGTTTACAATGAGATTTTAGTGCAATGTGATATATTGGTGGTGGAGTTGCTAATTTTAAGTGATTAAAGTTTTAGGTTCAGAATGATGAATTTTGTGGATTAGATATTACTTGTTGAATGCATTATAGTAATTGTGGAAAAGGCTAGTGTTAGGGAGAATTGTTGCTCACTTGTTGAATGAGATTGCTAGTGTGCATGTTAGGCATGAATTTAATTGTGGGGGAGAATGTGCATTTTTCAATGTGTTGAGCATGATTATGAATGGGATGCATGTTTTCTTGGCATTGTTGTGTTGGTTGTTAGTTTTCTCATGCTATGATCAATTGGTTTGTTATTTGACTTGATATTTGTTAAATTGAAATCCATTCTTTTTGTCCAAGTGATGGCAGGCGGTAGGGGGCAAAGATTGACATGGAGGGACAAGAATGATAATTAAACCATTTACATCACATGGTGCATTCAAATACAATTTACAGGAGTTGTGTGATGACCCTTAAGCCAAATGGAGGATGGCTAGGGGATAGGCCTATGTTTTTCCTACATAAATATTTAACAAGGTGTATGAATCTATAGTATCACTTCTTATACTGCAATGCCTAGGGGACATAAGGCAAATGTCTCTAGAGATTGTGCTTGTATATTGTACGCAATAATGTATGGCTACAACTTTGGTACGAGGGTAATACTTTATAGAGGTATATTATATGCTGCTGATCACCTTAATGTTAGATTGTTGTATGCTCATATGGTCACCAAGATAATACATTGTGCCAAAGTTATTCTAGAGGGAAGAGCCATGCTTAAGCCATTTAAATTACTTATTACTATTGTGGCAAATCATTTGAGTAGGTGACTTCTGTAGGTGTAACAAACTACTAGCACTGTAGCAACTGATTATGGTTGAGAAGAATGTTGAAAATAAAGATGAGGATAATGGTGCTGATGTACTAGCCTCCATGGATCTAGATTTAGTAGTTGATGAGGGAGTAGAGCAAGTGCCTCCATAAGAGCCTAAAGCACCTTAGTTAGAGTAGCCGTGGAGGCCACAAGGATTGTAGCATCATATACATGAGCTCGTTCGAGAGTAGCACCTGATGCATGATGAGATGATGCCCTATTAGGTCAAATTGTATAGCTCGACAACCATGTCCATCTCTATCATAGCCACACTAGGTTTCACCACACATACTCTAACTTTCACTACAACAGTATTTGAGATGAGTCATTTGTCAACATTATATTGTTAAATGCATGACTAAATTCATGGCTGTGAATATGGAGTAGTTGTTTGATGCACTTGCCTTCTTAAGGGTGATCAAGGATTAAGTGTGTGGGAGTTTTATAATTCGCATGCAATCATATGAATTTGTTGGATAATTGTGCTCTGTATGACTAATTGTAGGTACAAAGTGGAATTGAACAATAAAAGAAAAAAATGGAAAAAAAAATGATGCATGATCAATCTTGGAGCATTATGTGATCAATAGACATATGGTGGATGGCTAATTGACAATGCAAAAGCTAACTCTCTAAATTTGCGATCAACTATAGGAGTGATCAATCTGTGTCAATCGTGATGTCCGCTTGATTGTGATCAACAACATTGAAATGAGGATCAATCCAGAGCAGCTAGGCAAAATGATTTGGAGAGCACAAATCAACAACGATCAATCCAAAATTTAATCAAATCAATCTGGACAGTAGAAAATTGAAGAGAGAGGGGGAGAGAGAGAGAGTCTCAACAACAAACAACTCTTATCCTTTGATGAGTACAAAAAAAGTAGAACAAGATAGAAGAGGAAGTGAGACAACCTTTTAAAGAGAAATTCAGAGAGAATCACTCCAAGAAATGTGGAGATCAAAAGGAGAATTTGTGAAAAAATTCAAACAGATCATAGGTGAATCTAAAGATTGACAATTCGACTATATTTTCCTAAGTTTTTCTTTTCCTTTCCTTTTCTATTCGTTCTTTTCAATTTCCTACAATGGAGTGTTTCTTTTCCTTTTCTTTTCTATTCCCTACAATTGGTTGAGAAGATGTGTGGCTAAGTTTATAGTGCCTAGAAATCATTTAAACGACTCTAAATCATGATTTGATTTATTCAATTTAATTTTAATACAATATTTTCTATTTAATTATTTCTGTTACCTTTGTTGAATTCCAGTTATTTTTATATGATTGGATTATCTGTTATGCGTGAGATTGTAGACTTGAGAGAGCCAATTTCACGTATTAAAACCGAGGTACGCAAGGTATACAAAATTTTATGCTGAGAGATTAGTGAAACCTAATGAATCATTGAAGGTGTAAAATTGATGTGTTTTAATTTGTTTTCATTCAACACTCAATAGAGGTAATGGAAAAAAAAGTAAAACCTTTCATTACTAATTGAATGGAATAAGTATTAAACTAGTCATATGGTTAAATCTAGTGAGAATGAGCGAGATTGCTTTCCTAGGTGACTTTTGCATATTAATTATCTCTTTATTGTCTTGTGTTGTTTGGCGATCAATTGCTTGCTTGCTAGTATCATTATTATTATTTTGTGGTGTTGTTGCTACTACTGCTGTTGTTATTATTGGTGTTATTTCTAGCTTCGTTTATGTTGCTTAACTTGAATTTGGGATTTAGTAACAATACATAGCAATAGTTTGATTATTGATCCTTTTGAGCTAATTTTCATGCTCACTAGTATTGTAACTTAACACCGTGTACTTGCTGTACATCAGAAATTCTATTTTTACGCAATTATTGCTTTCCTTATCAACGTGGACCACAAACACCTTCTTTATTTATATAAGAATAGGTATCCCTTTAATTACACAAGCTTTAAAAATCCTCATGAGGTAATGGTAGTTCAAGTGCCCTATCTTCCTTTGCCAAATTTCACTTTTATCTGCATTTGCTATGAGACATGCCGCAACATCATTCGAGAGGTAGCATTTTTCAAATGATTGTCTTCCAATTAACACTTGGTTGTTTTTCTCATCATATACATAACCTTTATGTCTTGTAAATTAGACATGGAGGTTTTGGTTACAAAATTGGCTAATATTTAGAATGTTGGCCTTTAATCATTCCGTATGTAACACATCCTTTAGCTTGGGCATCCCCTCTCCATTTAGAACCCCTTTTCCAACAACTCATCCTTTCTACTCATGACTAAATGTAACATGGCCTCTAGCAAAGCTTGTATATTCAATTAGGTTTGACTTGTCCCTTTTCCTAAGCTTGAAGTAGCTAGTTTCAAAATATCAAGTGGTGTTAGAGCATGCTTGAACTATAGTGTATGTGGCATGGCAACAAAAGTCAAAATTTCTAACCCATACCCTCTTTTATTGTCTTTTAATACTTGACTAGAATTTGGAATCAATGTTTCACCCATCTATATATTCTTTTAAAAGTGTAAAGCAGTTAGTGAAAACATAGCCATATTTACAACAATATTTACATTAAGTTTGTACAACAGTAGGTGCGACTGTCTAAGCAAATTCTCGCATAAATTGGATCTCCTTAGGGACTAACTAGCTAGATCTTGATTGATCAATGAAGCTAAGGCCAAAATGATCCTTTGGAGTCATACACGTGGTCAATAGATTATCGAATTTCATCTTTCCTTTGTTTAATTTCTTCGAGGTCTCCTGGGCTTGTTTGGATTCCACCATGTCATCTTGGCATTGCTTCGACACCAGGATGATGTCCTCCATCAGCTTGTGTTCTCCTTTTGGAGAGTCTTTATTCCAACCTTTAGTATCATAACTTCATTCTTAAATAACAAAATTTTATCATACATCATTTTATATGTGGGCATCAATTCGTTCAGTATGATTCAAAGTCAGTGTCACTGTTGCAATTTTAATGTATATCTAGAACTACATAAATAAGATGAACAATCTTAGCTTTTGTTCGAACACCATTGAACACAACATGATTATTAGTCCATTCATCATCTTCTGATTCCTTTGAACCATCATCACTTTAGGTTGTGGCTATTGATTTCCTTTGTTTCTTCAAAGTGTTCGCACACTCGACAAAATATACCCATAATAGTCGTACCCATGACATTGGACACCTTTTTAGGCAAATTATTTTTGAAGTCCTTAACATTTTTGTTGCCACCTTGTCCAATAATTCTTTAGGTGCAACTGCCATTGTGGTTAGAGGGTCTTTTTCTTTCTTTCTTCATAAACTTTTTCAATATATTGGTCACCATAACCACTTCACCATCGGTGTTGGAATTCTCCTCCTCTATATTGTTTTGTTCAACTTTCAGGGCCATCTTTTTATCTTTTTGGTTTGAACCATGCTCATCTCAAAAGTTTGCAGCAAGCCATCAACTTATCAAGTCTTATTTTTCTCAACATCTTGAGCCTCAATGGCTGCCACTTTGCAAAGAAACATTTAAGGAGTGAAAATAAAGTCTTCCAGTCTAGCTTAACTTTTGCATACCTCTTGCCAAGCTAACATTCTAGGTTAGCTATGTCATGAAGTTTTTCATTGAAGATGGCACTTGTCTTATCCCCTTCCACCCTCAAATTCTTAAATTGTGAAGTAAGAATTTGGAACTTAGAAATTCAAACAATACTTATACCTTCATGGATATTTTAGAGAATATCCCATGCCTTCTTCGTTGTTTCGAAAGTAGAGATTAATTTAATTTGTTCCTCATAAAGTCTAATGAATATGGCATTGATTGCTTTGGAGTTTCTGAGGGTTGCCATCTCCTCCTCAGCCATCTAATCTCTCCCGTCTTTGACATCTTTACCTTTGATCTAGGTTATTGGTGCACTCCATCCACGAAGGGCAGAACTCAAGGCCTTCTCTCAAAAGACTACTGAAATCTCTCATCCAAGTTTTCTAGTATGAATAGTTAGTTTCATCAAACAATAGGGGTCACGTTAGGTCGTGTTACTGAAGCACCTTCTTTAACACTCATGATCAGACCTCCAATTCCAAGATTTAACTTGACTTGCAAACCAAGTCCAATAGTGGGGAATGCGGCTTTAAGACCACTTATTGGTTTAGTTAGAGTAGGTGTGGTAATTTTAAGTTAATGTTATCACATTTATGTTTGAATTTCACTAAGAAAAAATTCAACGAATGTAACACCACCACACACGTAAACTAGAATTTGAAAATAAACACAAGGATACACAATATGTTTACATAGTTTGGTGACCGCCTCCTAATGTTGTGGGACAGTCACCCAGATCAATCAATCCACTATTAAAGGTGATTTCAACTACATCAAATGAAGAATAGGACCCTTTCCTTTCTACTACTTCATTTAAATCAAATCCATCATTTGTTAAGTGACAAGTCGTCAAATTCCCTTTGGCCCCAACATATATGTTGACATTTAGTGCTTAACTAACATAGTCTTGACAAAACTCAAAACAAAAGTTGCATATGTATAAAAATACGTGTTTTCTCTCTATAAGCTCTCAGAACACTCATGAAAGTCACACCTAATCATTTCCAACTCTGCCCCATTTCTTCAAGATTTTGCCTTTTAAAATCTATAAAAGTCTAAGTCCAAAATATTATCAAATCTTTAGTTAAGATCATGTAGACTTTGTCCTAGTCAATAGCTCGATATTGTAATTTCTGGTGGGAGGATATCTTTCCTTTTGAAGTTGATCCATCCTATTTTTTAGCTTCTTATTTCTTTCCTCCTATTTTGAGAATGCAATCAAATTTTGTTCGTGCTGAGCCATTCTTGGAGTGTTTTAATCTCTATTTGAACTTTAATAATTATGGTAAAGTCAAAGTCTATGTATTTCTGTATGTTACAAGATTCTTGACTTTCATAAGATAGAAATATTTAAAGTCCACTTCTTTTAAATTTTGTTAAGATTTTTTAACAATATTATTTCACTTTTAATTTGTACAAAGTGCCGACACAATTACTTCTCTTATGATTTCTTTTATTATTTAATACTTTACTTCTCTCTTACTTTGAACTCGTGGTTTTTATTTGTATTTGCTTTCAAATTTTCTCTTTTTTCAATTTTTGATATGTCTTGATTTTCTTATTTTATCTTTTATTTTTTATTTAAAATAATTTTATCTTTATTATTTAAAATACAAAAATTTAGAATTTATAAATAAATTTGTATGAGTGGTGAAAAAAAATAGCGAGGTTCTTATGAGAAAATGAACTCGTGCAATTTTAAGGGACACAGACTCGGTTTCAGACAATCACAATCATTTGTGTGCGATTGATTCAACACAAATCATTGAGGATAAATGCAGAGATTGATTTGTGACCTGAAGCCCTCGAACTCTTAAATAATTATCCAACAAACTCTGTAGTGGAAAGAATCGAAAAACCAATTGAATATACCATATTTACATTGAAATTTACGGCAAGAATGATACATGATATTTATTTCACCTTCAATGGACCAAATTTGGTCCATTTTCTCTGCATTCAACAATCAAATAATTCATCCTTCCATTCCCTTCGAATTCTGTATATCTCCCTAGCTACACTACCATATGTTGAAATATTTTTGTTATTTGTATGTTCAATGGAACACTTGAGGAGATGCATAAAACTCACCCTCAATGAACATTGGTCTCAAGTCATCTTCTTGACTCATGAACTCCAATGGAAAGGCAACGAGATGTCCTCTTACTGATTTTAACTTTGTCATTGGGTCCATGACAAGAAGTTCCCCATTCTGATAGAATTCGAGTTTTTCAGGAGCCACTCCCAAGTCAATAGTTGTCTGCTGGAGTTTCTGTTTCCAATGGCTCATACTTTGTCTAAGTGCCGATCTAAAGTCAATGGAAAATATTATTTGTGGTCATGCAAAGTAGAGAGGCACAACGTGATACAGATGTAAGAATATCGATTGTGAGTAAGGCACCTGGAGCTGATGGTGTTGTTGGGAATGCAAGAGAAAACATCTTGGTAGATGTTTGTATTCGACTGTCAATGGAAAATGTCACTAGTTAAGAGAAAAGCTAGGAAAGCTGAAGGAGAAATCAATATTGCAACTCAAAAATCACTTGCATGATATTATGCTTCCAGTGAGTATGCAAATTTGTTTTAGGCAATGTTTTAGCTTAGTATAAGCTGGACAGTTACTGTCTCAATAGACATTGAAAGTTGTAGTGACTAAAATTTGTTCTGAGGTGAGTCTCACAATATACTGTCAAGTATAATACACTTCAACACTACAAATTTAAAATGAATGCATGATGTTAATAAATATTTCGTACCTTGGCAACGTCTAACCACAAGTCTTTGTACGTAGTGTCAGCTACGGGGTCTTTTATTTGGGCAACCTGGAATTGGGAGAAGATTTTAGTGCTACAAGATATATACACACATGTGATAATTGTAAAAATATCAAAAGATATCCAATCAAGACACACCAAGAAGCCCATGTAATCAGACAAAATTAGGGTTTAACCCTTTCAAGAAATCAGATGCCACCTTGATTCTCTTAGTGCATCTTCATTCATATTTACAACTATGATCACCTCTTCAGTACTTAGACCAAGATGCTCCGCCCATAAGGAGAGCCTAAGGTTGAAAGCAAATTTTCCAGCCTTCCATGTATTCCCGTTCATAGATGAATCAACAAACTCTTTATCTTTTATGAGGACAGCAATCTGGATATCATGTGAAAAAGCATAATGTTGTATTATATACTTTTTCCTATAGAGCAAGGTTATGACAAAGAAAATACAACATTATCTTAGACGACACTAGAGAAATAAGACAAAGAAAACAGATATCAGGTGATCATTAAATAGACAACATAGAGAGAAATGAGAAAATAAGACAAAATAAAATTAATTGCAACTGGTACTTTGCTTATACATATTATTTTATATGTATATTGTAGTCTGTGTGGTTGTGAGTACATTTCAGTGAATATCATCATGCAAGTACATGGTGACATGTGAGTGCATGTAAAGCTTACTTTTACAAAGAAACATCATCATTGATGAAATAAGTGAAAATTGAAATTGGTTGGGTCATTTCAATGGATATACGTGAAAGCAGCATATAAACATTTGTATAATCCTCCAAGCCTTCAGTTTCCTAGAAAATTTGTGCTCTTACCTCTGCAACTATAACATTATAAATCTCAACCTCTTGTAACCCAATAGATAAGCTCTACATCAACGAATGATCTGTAAATCATCAAGTGAATGGTGGAACATACTCACTTCTGAGTCTCTTGACCCCAGCAAACTCCGGTCATTTACGTTGGATGATCCAATCAAAGCACAAGAATCATCTACAATCATCACTTTACTATGAACATAAACCTGTACCAGAAAACAATGTCCCAGAATAGGGTTAATAAATAATATTGACATGATTAAAGTGTCCATGTCAAAACTAATTGTCAATGAAGGGATATATTGCTTAGGTTCATATACTGGCTTGGAAAGTTATGCTGTACTGATGATGTAAAACTTCTAATATAAATTGGACATGCTACCAAATCTGGTCCATTAAACATACTATTTAACTTGACAAATATTGGCGATTTTCCCATGGGAAGCTGTGGGCACATTGAACCTTTGGCTATAAAGTATATTTCTAGTATTAGATAATGGAAATAAAAGAAGTAAAGAAGAGTGACTTTGAAATAATTAGGACAAAACATACCTGACTTGTGACCACAGGACCGCCAGCAAAGAGTTGGCCATAAGTTCTCAAACCAAAGAAAGATATGAAATCATGGGCTATGGGACCCAAGTTTGAGCAAAGTTTTTTAAGTATTGAACTTTCTCCCCTGCAAATAGTACGATATTGCCAGTGCACAATGGCTCTAACAGTAGCTGCACCACTGTCATCCACACCGCCCTGTTCACGGAAAATTTGGTGAGGAAAATGAAAAAAAAGCCTATAGAGATGAAAGTTGCAGGAAAATATTACCTGAAACCCAGGTAAGAGTGGGAGGACAATAATGACTCTGAAGCATGTGTTCTCTTTGTGTGCCCGCATTATGCGGTTATATAGAGATTCAAGCACACGATTTTGTATGACTTCATCTTCTGAAAGGCCGGATATAAAAAATTGATTCTGGAAGTATAGTGGACAAGGATAAGATTGATGAATTCTCTCTCTCTTTGCAAATTCAATATCAATTTAATACCTAAGATGAGGGATGTAGGAGAATATATAGCAAACAAATTAAAATAGAAGTTCTTTACAATGTCACATTGTAGAAAAAGCTCCAGTTTTACAGCATTCCATGTTAAGACTATGATTTTTTCATATACCTGACTTGAAGTATAGTTCAAGTAATACTTTACCAGGTCAATTCTTACTAACCTGGTTAGCAGGATACCACTTTAAGAAAATTCATTTCTATTAGTTCTACTATTAGTTTGAAGCCCACGAGTTGACTATGTCTATGACTGTTACTTCAATTGTTATAACCACATACGTACAGCATAAATTATTATTACAGTGGATCAACATATTATATAGTGAATTAACAAAATAAATATTTTAATATTTTCCATAAAAGTCAAATTTCATTTTTGCTATAGCTATATTTTTTTAATTGAACCCATAGACTCGAATTCTATGGTCATTCGATAAAGCTAGTTGTCCAGCAACATTATTGCTCGTTTGAGTCAAGACGGTACCTTAATATCTTTTAGGTAATAAGTTTATACTCTAAGAGTTAGTTTCAAACTATGCACATATAATAGGAGTCAACAGTCAACAACTGGTCCCATCTGAGAGAGAAATTACTAGTTTGAGAACTATCGAAGACCTAATTTGTATAAGGTCCTATCCACAATATATACAACCTAGTGCTCCAAAAACAATTTTCTTGCTTACACTTGTTTCAGAATTTACATATGTGAATGATTTCATCTAAGAAATGTGAAAAAAATAGATGTATAAAGTCTCACCTCAATGTATATGAAGTGCTCTGCTTCTTCAATGAGAGCACAATAAGCTCTATGAATGCTATCTTCAGTTTGGCTCGTTCCAGCAGACCAATGGCTGACACTTCTGACAACCTATATAAATCAAGTATAATAAGTAAATCTCACCATATAAATAAATAAATGTCTACTTTCAATCTCAAGTACAGAGTAAGATTATTGCTTTGAGAAAGTCCATGCTTGATCAATCCAGCTCAGCCGGGTAGCTAGATGTGGTCTAGCATAGAGCTCTAGTATTGTTTTCACAACAAAAAAATGTTGACTAGTAGAATCTCCTTGCATTATATATTTACTTATACTATATGTTAAGTGTTTGACAATATTGTCCCTTCTCATTTATTATCTATTTATTTCTTTAAATGTTTTCCCTCTTATATCTTATTTCTTTTTACATTTCTTTTACTTTTTCCTCAAATTTATCTGTATTTTTTTCATCACAATTTTATTCTTTTTGAAAATTTTAATATATTTTTGAATTGAAGTAATTTATTTTTGTTATATTACAATAAATAAAAGAATATAATTTATAATAAACTCATTTTTTAAAAGATTTTCTCCCGTTTATTTCATTTTGAGTTTTAATATGATTTTAATTTTAAATAATTTTTTTACTATATATCAACTAATAAAATTATATGATTTATAAATAATTTTGTATGCACATAAAGTGCGCAATATTCACTGGTACTAGATGATTTAGTTTGCTCCAGGGGCTCAAAAGGAGGTGAGATGTTGGAAAAAATTAATGCAACTACTTGGCTGTTTTCTCCTTTCTTCTTCAGATTCTATGATAATTGTAGATTTTGAAGACCTTAACCTTTATTAATCCATGGTGGGTTTAACCAAACAACAACATATTAAAATTGAATCTCTAAGATAGATAAATTTCCAAACAGGGTGCAAAGAAAGTCTATTCACCAAAGATAATAGACGAAAATATAATTGAACATTTCCGTATAAGTTTGAATTTACAGAGTTAAAGATTGAAAAAAGTCAATATTTTACTCTTAGTTATGACATTCTATGCACAAGAGCTTAATTTGTTGAAACATTTATCACATCGAGCAAAATATAAAGGCTATGTTCGTCACACAACTTTCAGTTTCTTAACTCTATACAAGTGTACATTTTCAAACTCAAATCAATACCTATATGTTTGCACATATGCAATCACATTTATATACATCTATACTTTGAAAACTAATCATTATACAATCATGTTATTCATTTATTATTATATATTTTATATATATAATCGAATTAATCAAAATTTTTAGAACATATAAATCCTACAACTAAACATATTATTTATCTTCACACAACTCCCATAAAATATCATCCCCAACAAAACCCTTCCCGCAAACATAGCCAAAACATATTGTTAGAGTATATTAAAAAATATATATAGTTAGTTTAATATGTGATGACTCCATAAATGGAGTCATTTATCCTATGTAATTTAGGTGATTAAAGTTAGAATCTCGGAGTTTTTTAAACATTTGTAGGATTATTTGTGTATCTTACATAAATGTTGGTAATTCACCTTTATTAATTTATGCATAATTATGGTTGATGGAAATGGTTTTTTGTGATTATGTTGTAGGTTGAAAGAATTTTAGGCAAGTTTGACATGGAAAAATTTGGAATCAACTTGGAAAGTTTAGCAATTGAGAAGAAAGGATTCAGCAAAAACTTTGAAATGTTAGCAATTTTTTGGGAAGAATCCATTTCGGCTGAAATTTTATTGGACGAAAGACTAATGAGTTAGCTTTCCAACTATGCAAATGACAGGTTGATTGGATGCCAGGTGAGAAAGTTATGCTAAAAAGAACACAATTATTAGTGCAATGTTGAGACAGGCAGCTAGATGCGGAAATTAATATGGAAGTACGATTTGTTTGCCCTTCTATTGCTATATATATATATATATATATGCGTATATATGTATATATTTATAGAGTGCTATATATATGTGTGTATATATACTTATAGAGAGAGAGAGACATCTGCAGGTTCATACTATGAATGATGGGCAGCCATATCATGTTTTAGCTAGGAAAAATTCTCTCCGTTATTTTTACCAAGAATTCAAGGCTAGGTATTGAGAATTGAAGGATTGTCAAGCCAAAGCATTCAAGATGCATTATGCAGAATAAGATTTCTTTTTATCCTTATTTTTTGTTCTTGAATTCTTAATTTATGATAATTGAAGTTTTGCCTTGTGTTCCTAAATATCATGAGTGGCTAATTTAGTTCTTTTTGGGAAATTGTAATTGTATAATTGAATTTAATTGTTTTGAATATTTTGATATTCTTCTTATTTGTGCCTTAATGTTTTCTAAGTCTTGATCACACTTAAATCAATTTCTTGATTTAGGAATAATAACAAAAGTGAAATTCTTGAATTATAGCAACCAAACAAGAAACACACAATTTAAAAGAATAACAAAAGTGAAATCATGATTGTTTACAAGTTATATGTTATTCAACAAACTTGAACATTTCAGATAATTGCATGTTACTTACAAGCATGTGAGTTATTTGATTGTTAGAGTTAAAAATGATCCAGTAAAGAATTTAAGAATAACATATGGATGAAAGACAATTAAACAGATTATTAGTAGAAGAAACCACTAGTCAATTCTTCACAAAAATATAAGCTCTTTAGAATCCAATTCATCTGAATCAATAAGGCTTGAATCAAATCACATCAATACTCATGTACTCCTCATGGAAACAATACTCTACTCAATATTATTAAGCAACATTATGCTCAACATTCAAAGTTCTTATAATTAAATATTCTGTAACCTAATTCATGTATCTTCTGTTTCCTTGTTAAAAAATTCTTTTTTCTATGTAATAAAATTAAAGTTATGGTAGTAGTAGATTTATATTTGAAATTATTTGCAATTTTTACCCAACCTCATACTAAAAATTGAGGTAGAATTTTCATTAACAAATTACAAGTCAATTTTTTCAATTATTTTCTACCGCATACAACATCTACAACTTTTTCTTTGAGAGAGAGACATCAAAAAGAGATCTCATAACAGAATTTCTGGGCACAAGGAGTCATAAAATATCTTAATAACTGTCAATTGTTAAAGCTAACCTGGCATTGACATATACTACGGGGACCAACTTGGGTTATTCCATTTGTTGACATAACCTGGAAAGCTTGCACGTGTGTTCCCCACCAATAATGTTGGCCTTGCAGATCAAAATCTGAGACTACTTTCACTAATGCTCCACTTTGGGGATTTGCAGTATCATGATATTCCTGGAAACTATTTCTGGGTTCTAGGTAAGATTTTGGATAGTTGGAATCCTGGTAAGAAAATGAACTAGCTGCAAATGACCAGTCAGTTCAATCAGATAATATTTATTGCATTCAAGCCAGTTAATTTATTGCTCATAAAGGAAGAATATAAACCATTTGCTTCATGAGGCAAAAGCAGTGGGATGTCTTCAGGTGGTGTTTCTGAAGAAAAAGAATCTTTTGTATTTGTTGCCTCAGGATTTAATTTAGAGATCTTCCTTTCAATATCTATATCTCTGCTTCTTCCCATGTAATGTGGTAAAACCATGTGATGCTGAGGCATAAGTAACGGTATATTGTGTTCATTCGGTGCTTTGCTTCTCTGTGTTGATGATGGAAATCTATTAGTGACTGAAACTTGCTGAGAATCCAGAGAAAAATTACAAAGCCAAACCTTTGCATGGTTCCAACGCTGAACAAAATGTCTAGCAACATCCCTGCACGGGGGTCCCCATACTGCACAGTGAACATCATGCCATGGCATTCGAGGATATTTCTCTCGATCCAGTTCATCTTTCAAGGTGTCTTCCCAAGAATTGGGTTCTGATTCTCTGCATAATCCATGGAAAGAAGTAATTCAATAGAACCCTTTGGACTGTTTAACGTATATCTTACTTGTTTAGGATAAATCAAAGTCATATAAGATAATACTTATTAATAGTAGTCATTTCTGTTATTTACTGTTTCTGTTGTTTGCATGGTTTCATGATTCTCTCTTAATGATGCTTGTGCTGGAATTCACTACACTACATAAATCAAGGCTATTTTCAGAGCTTATATTTTGGTGAGAAAAATAATTTAGAAATATGTTCTTGTGTTTGACTTTGGAGAGAGGGAAGAAGAATATTGTTACATAAATACATTAACTATACTAACCAACAGATTTATGCATAAATCTCATGTACTGTTTTATGATATTTATATGAAATATATTTACAAAAGATACTTCTTTTCCCAAAAAGTGCAAGTGAGGGGATTCTAGTTCTCTGCGTGCTCCTTCATTACTTCCCTACATGGTCCTTCCTCCCTATATCCAAACATTAAAAGTGAAACTTACCAAATTTAGTCTAGTTCATAATAAAATTGATAAAATAATTTTAAAGCTCTAAAGAAAGTATTAGCCCGAAGAATGTTGTGGTATTCTAAACTCTAGAATCTCTTTACCACTCCCAAAGGGTATATCACTTACCTTGGGTTATAGTAGTCCTTTCCTGGCCACAAAAGAGGTGGGAAATCACCAACTCTGTGTTCCATGGTGTCATAACGGCCAAAGCATAAATCTAGCCCTCCAATAAAGCATATCTTGTGATCAACAATAACAATCTTTTCATGGTGGGACCTGCATGCACCAGCTGTTACTAATTTTTTGAAACGAGTGAATGAAAATGCATATAATGGAAAGTCTTTATTGATCTGAAAACTTGAATTTCTGTAGCAACAGCTCACCATAAGTACACCCCAGTTGACAAATGATCAGGATAGCGTAAAACTTTAACATTTTCATGAATGTTGAGAAGTTTTTTCTTACTGCACAGGCTGTTAATTTTTAAAGCAAGAGAAACTTCCTTGTAGAGGAGAATGTGTATCTGCATGGTAAATATAGGAGGCATTAGAAGAGAACCATAATCAAAATATTAAGTGAGATGAGAACAAACTATCTTGACTGCAGCTTTGGTTAAAGAAATTACGGTACAGACTTTCAAAGGATATTCAAGGTGATAAAGACAGTTGACTTTTGTCATTAGGAAAAATTAAGATGAGCACGTATATGTCATGCGCCCAATCCAACAATGGTGTGATGTATTCGGCATATTGAGAAATTGTGGGCCATGTTTTCTTGAAAACAACTGAAACTTTTCTTGAATTTCCAAATTTCAATAGAATAGTTCAGATTCCCAAATTTGTGCAAAAATGTTTTATGTTAATAGTAACTGGATTTTTGAGTCAACCAAAAAACAACTATTTAAACAATCAATATCCTTTAAGTTTCTAAACTCAATTAACTTGAAAAGGAAAGTAGAAATAGATGGTTGCCAACTTAAGATGTCAACAAGATTGCTTAGGTTTATATTGCTTTTATGCAAAATGTTAAAAGAAAGTTCATTTTTGTAGTGTAGAGATTACTTTAATGATCCTCACATATTGGATTCTGAATGCAAAATACTTTACCTGAACTCCTTCCTTTGCTTTAGCCTCAAGTAAAGCATCAAGCCTGGAGCTGCCGTGATTGTGAAATGGCCGTCTTAAATACAATTCAGGGCAAAGCCACCACCCAGTCATGTATATCTGCAGATAGTCATTTATAGAGCTTTTAATGAAAAAAAATGGTGACAAATATTAAATTGGTTACACTATCTGGCTGAAAAACTTGACCTCTGATTTTGCACTCTCTATTGACAAAGCAATTGCTTCAAATGCTGCTTTGCCATCTATAAACCATTGAGCTAGGCTTCCATCTTCGACAAGGCCTCTAGTGGGGGCAAATGAGTTAAAACGATGAGGATGACACCAACTTTCAGAATGCTTTGATCCAACTGCATTAATTGCAGACAGCCAGTCTTGAACTTTAGCTTGGCTTGTAGTCCTTATCTTTATGTTTCTGTTCCCACAAGAAACCTTTCGATCATTCAAAAAATCAGAGATAGTTAGTTGCTTCTGAGTGGAATTATTTGAGATTGCAGAGACGTTCTAAAAACAAGATGTAACCAAGTTAACCAAATTGAATCTAAAATGCTATGTTGATTTAACTCATAGGAAATAAGTAAATCATTTGCCTACAATCTTGCTTCAAGCCTATCAATAGGGAAAGAAGAAAGGAAATATGACAATCATGGCAGCAATAAGATATTCCTCTTTCGAAACCATGGCCAGGATTTACAGTACAAGATCTTCATTCAATTCTAAACCTCCAAGGCCTCCAACCTATCATTTACACATAGCTTATGCAGTACAAATAATTTCACCTACTACTTCAAATTTTTCAAAACTATTAACCCAGAAAAAATTTGGACATGTAATTAAATTTATCAAGTGAGAAGTGGTAAACAAAAAGATAAGTGCTACATTTAGTTTTATATATTTGGAAAGTGAACAAAACGATACTAAATATTCCAAATTAAATAGGTACAAGACATCTGCCAAACTAAGAATGTGACTTTGCATACCATGGCACAGCAATAAAGTCAAATTCCTGATAACAGTTTACTTCATATCTTTCACCTGTAATACTTAGCAAAAGATCGAGGGAAGAGGGCACCAACCTGAAATGCATAGCGCAAAGGATTTCGTTCCTTTAACACTTTTGCCAAGCATACTTCATCATGGCCTTCAACACTTGAATCCAGTGGGACATCAAAGACAACTATGTCTAGAAGTTTGGTGGCAAAATGATTTTCAAGGAATGCCAAGAAGCCCGGTTTCAGGACAAGCCAAACCTAAATTCAGGTTATGGGTGATTGTATTGCCAATAAATTGAAAATCGAAAAAGGAAAAAAAATTATGTACCATACATAATATCAATCTAAAAGGAGAAAATTTTGGAGATTATGTAATTTATATCACATTAATTAGGCACAATTAAATGGAAGAAAGCTTCATTTCATAAAAAGCAACTATAAGTTGTCTATAGCCTTTTGTGGACTATTCAAAATCAGGCGTGCTTAGTTTTTGAGCTTAAGAACACCCAATTCGCAAAAATCAACAAGATTTTGGCAAAGTTTATCAGTTAAAAGTAAATAAAAAAGCAGCTTATAAAGTATATAGTATTTTGCTTTTGGAGTTTGAAATCCTACTATCTCAGTGTGCAGTATGCATAACTAGAATTTGTCTTAATCGCAAAATAAATATGCACACAAATGGGTTTCGTGGAGCATCATGTGAATAGTCATAGTTGCCAATTGCCCAGTTGTCAGATTTTGCTGTGATTCAATGAAACACATTTAATTACTTTGAAGAGAAAGAAAATCATTATGCCGAAAACATTTGCATGAAAATAGCATAATTAACCACAGATACATCTATATTGCAGTTTTTGAATTGCCAATCAAACAATTCATTGGCATTCTTTAAGGTTTGGAGTTATAAGATCTCTGTACAGCTGCACATACTTCAATTAGCAGAAACCCTAAGATGGCATAGAAAACTAAAACAGGGAAAAGGGTGCTTAGACAAAAGGAAAAGCATTTAAAAATTGAGAAATGAAAATTTATCTTCCATGTTTTTAGTGAGTGAACACATACTTTTTTCCAAGTGTTGCCACAACAGCCAGAACAACGACACAGACAACATCCTGAACATGTGTTATCCTCTGAAAAAATCGCCAAGTGCTTAACCATCACATAGCCTTCTTTCATCTTTGGACCATACTCTCGTGAAAATGATAACCTAGACACCTCCAAGAACTTGCACACCTGGAGTAAAGAAAGAAAGAAGTTAGGGGTAGAATCATTTGCTTCTGAATGTAGCATAACGAATAACACTAAAAAATATCCCCTGAAAATGAACTTTGGAAGCATATAGATAATCCACAAGCAGCTATGAATGGCATAAGTTCACTGTGTGAATATGATAAGTAGAAGCTTATGAAAAGGTGCAAAGAAAAAGGCAGTCTGATAGACTTTATGAGTGCAACTGATTCTGCATATCACGATAAGTGAAATGACATAGCAGAGATGATCACACGGAAAAGCCAGGAACTTGACTAATTCATGGCCATCCAGGGATGAAAAAATTAGTGGATTGATGTTATCTTCAGAACAAAATATTTATTATTTTGATAACTGGCAACATCAATAACTCCATTCCAACTAAAAATATAGAATAAATGCAATTTCTGGCTTGTTGCTTATGAAATGTCTTCAGCTTAAAATGAAAAAAAAAAAAGAAAAGAAAAGAAAAAGAATCTGAAGGAACAGTTTTCAGCTTCTAACATTTTGTCTAATTACAAAGAATATCAAATGCAGTAAACAGAATTAGTTTTCTCTTTTCACCTCTCTTGAGTTAATAATCTCCAAGTTTCCCAGAAAATGATTTAGATAACCTTGCATGGCAGCTTTTGCTTTGTCCGAAATTGTCTGCTGTGTGCCAATAGCAGGACGAATGATTGACAGAGCAGCTTTTGATGGAATATATCTGCATAAAAATTGGTCTCTAAGTAACAGGATAAAGATGGGTAAAAGCCATTCCTGAAAGTCAAAATAATTAAAAGATTGAACTTTCAAGCACCTGCTTTTAATAGTATTGTCATTGCCTATTGGCACAGCTCCATCATCAGGCTCATCCTCATCATGCATAACTGTTGCATGCTCTCCTAATCCTATGTTTTGTAGCCATTCTCTTACCTTTATGGACAAAATGACAAGGATCAACAACAACCTATGATAAAACATTGTCGGAATACACCATTGATGATCTTGTCAAAAAATATGAAAAAAAAACACAAAATGCAAAAAAGGAAAAGCAAGGCATGTCATCGTCCAAAGGGTGCACGGATAGAAAGAAAACCTGCTCTTGCTTCTCATAAAATTCTTCAATAATTGCACGTTTCTTCAGTGCAAAGTGTAAATAAAAAACTTGAGAAGCTTTCTTCAACAAATGCCACTTGAACTGTCAAAATAAATTGAAGAATACGCTTTAAGAATGCAAATTGCACATAGTAAGAAAAGCTAGACAAAAAAATTTTGTTACTTCCAATTCTCAATATGTGAATATACCAGTAAAAAGCACATAAAAGGGTAAAATAATGTGATAACTGAAAACAAAGAAACAAGTGATGATCATGATATAAAAAGATTAAAAAGTAATGATGATAACATCAAGTTTAGGATCTTGCTCACTGGTTCTTGCAAACCTACAACAGAGAGGTCAACAACTTAGAAAGTGGTTACATACTTCCATCTTAAGTCAAATATAACTTAACATCATTATAATAAGGACAAGAACTAATTCTTGCTTATGCTTATACAAGTGTGGGAATTAGAAACACAGTAACAAGAAGAATTAAAGTTGATTTGCCTCTATACTGTAGAATGTGCTGCTCACTGAATGTATAAAAATCTACTACACTAAAAGAGGCCAGCCATTCAGCTTATATAGGTAATACTTTCTCCAGTTTCCTTTTTGGATAGTTAAGAGCTCATAAAATTTGCATGTTAAGTGAAGACTGATTAATAAAATTATAACTTGGAATTTGGTATTTAAGGTAATACGGGAATTGAAAAAGGAAGCCATTCTTCACAAAAACAGAGTGCTTTTATATGAACGGTAAAATTAACTTTGTGTTGCCATAACATAGTGCCATATGTAAGGCTCAGACACATGAATCTTTTATAAATCCACTAAGCACTTTGAATTGCAAACCTGTAAAATTCATCTCTACGTTGAGTTCTGGAAATTTTGAAGGTATAAATGGTTTCAGTTTCACTTTTATCTTTTTTTTTTGTCCAACCATTTCTAATCTTAAGTTGTCAAACCTGGATAAAATGTCTAAAAATCACAGAAACCGGATAACCACCCTCCTTAGCCATTCAGTGTCCTTCTAATTTTATTCCATACTTAAAGACTCCTGAAGCACAGAAGAAACTATAGTTAAACAAATTGACACTTCTGTGCTGCCATTCTTGCAAATTATTTTTCATTTTAAGTATTACTCCAAAGTGTAATGTCTTATCACAAACTAAAAGCACATATAATTGAAAACTTAAAACACACTTATTTTGGTTTTACATAAAAGGCTGCATCTGGATCTGGTAGTACAGTAGGAAAAAATGAAGTTCATTTGCTTGAATAAAAATGATGAAAGTGCTAACTAATTTTCTTTTATCGGTTGGGAGGGAGGCATATTGCCATGAAAATATTGGCCAATGCACATGTTTATTAGATTTACTGATAAGGTTCACATAGAAGCTAATCTGCATACTTGTTTTTTCAGGAAAAATGAAAAATTAATGAAATTAGTGCACCCATTCTGTTTGTTGTTCCTCCTGCATTAGACCCGGATCAAGTCAGAAAGCAATAAACAAAAAGGAAAATTCTTTTGTAGCATGGCTTTCCAAACTGCAACTCCTCAAGATTACGAGTCAACTTGACTTGAACTAATCGTCTTATACATCTGGGATCTCCATCAAAGTTTTCAACATAAAACAGAGTTAAGAAAAACAAATGTGTACTCCTGCCGCAACCAAATATACGAAACAAGGAATAGTGGAATTGATAATCTCATCATTTCATTCATTGACATTGTGCGAGGAACACTGCATTCTATGCAAATATCTGTATATTAAAGATGCGAACGTGATTGGATCCACTCCACGAATACCACATCACATGTAAATGAGTGATGCTTTGCTACATGCAACCACCAAATTACAGGATAAAGTAAGCACAATAACCACCTATTACACGCTTAGTTATTTAATTAACAATTGACGAAAGCTTCTTTGTCAGGCACACTAAACAAGTAGTAGAGCTGCACTAAAGTTATTTAGTTAACCCCAATCAAAGAAAGCTTCCTTAGTCAGACACTAAACTAGTAGAACTGCGACAAATTTTCACCTAAAAATCTCACGCCTAAACTACATACAAATCCAAATTAGACATAGCTTCATTTCGAGATCCATTTCATCTCCATTAAGCGACTGAATTCCTAGAGCATCTGACTTTATAGTTCAAAAATATAATTAGATATTTTAAAATTAAGTAACCTAAGCCCCTAGGCTCCTATTTTCTGATAAAGGGTCCCCGTTCTTTTGCCGACATCTAGCCTCCCAAGAAAATGATATAGAGCAAACGCGAGAATAGAAAAATAAAAACAAAAGGAAAAAAATGATAACAACAATAAAGCCCAAATGATGTCCAATGGTGCGGTAAACCAGTTACTTCATCTGTTTCTTCAAATGCTACAGCACTACTATAATAGATTAGACTACCCAATGAAGCAAATATTAATAATTCAAAAGATTCACAACACACAAAAAATCGCATCATATCAGTATTATAAATTCAAAAACTCAAATTTGAGTGCGCTTCTAAATATAAATAATACATACAAACATATGTGTAATGCATGGGATGAAAAGGCGGAAAACAGAAAACCATTCGCACGACACTCAAATACGAAAGCACGTGTTACTCATGTGGAAAGCAAACACGACGGAGAATTGCCGATACCTGTTTGTACCGAAGTTCAATGGTATATGACAAAAGCAATGGAGTGATGTCACTTGCATCCGGCCGCGATACCGACACGATGATGGCCGTCGGCAATTCCTCGAAAATCCTCTCGGCCTCCGCATCGGCGCCGAAACGGAGCGAGTGAGACGACGAAACCGCCGACTGACCGACACCGGAAATAAGCCTTTCCGTCGACATTACCCAATACACGCACTCAGATATCAACAAAGGCTCCTCCTTGCATGCCCTTTTCGCGTTTCTTTATATACATATCGTGCATTGAAACACGCCCGAAGAGCGAGACGGAGCTTTGGTTTGCTTTAACTGAAAATTCCATATTTCTGATGTTTTGCGTGAAGCGTAAAAATACGGGAAAAAAAATTGGGAAGCAAGGTGGCTAATGAGGGGGGATGATCGTGTTACGGGGGGGTGCATGGGATTATCGTCAAGCACCGTGTTTAGATGGTGACACGTGTGATGAGGAGGGACGTGGATCTATTGGATTGGTTGTGTTTGGAATTAGGGATTGGCTTTGGAAGTTTGTTTCGGCTTCTGATTAATTCCCAGTTTTCCTGTCGTTGCGTAGCTTGACAAGTGGGAGATGAAGGGAATTTAGTCAAACCTAGTTGCGCTTATATGAAATGACAAAATTATTCTACCCTCCTCCAATAGTTTGGGCCGAAAAGAATAAGAAATGGAGAAAGAGTTCACATTAACGTGGCTGGCATTCGACATTGATAATTAAAATGACAGTTTTTATGAGTTCAACAGTCGAATATGCACGCAATAAAATATTGTGAGCGCATATGATATATTCTATATAAAAAAATTACACAAAAATAAAAGATCATGTCTTGTTTAACTAAATTCAGAAAAAGAATAAAAAAAACATAGTTTGATCCAAAAAACTGTGATTGCTAGTTATTTCATTGTCGCTTAAACTAGGCTTCATAAACTCTACAAATTGAATCAAAGTCCTGTGGCACGTGGTCACGAAAAAGAAAATATTATAATAATTAAAAGGGTGGGCGGGCTCGAACCGAGCTTTCGGTGAAGGGCTATTTGGTAATTACAACTAATGAGAGTTGCGAAAAGGCACGTCCCCCAAGCGGCATCCTTGGTGGAATATCCTTGTTGCTTGTGGTTCCAAATACGAATATGCCATAGACACCGACGCCATATACCATTTCCCCTCGTTGAGGAGACTCCCCGAGTTTCCTCTGTTTTTTTTTTTTTTTTCAAAATTTTTATCTATAATTTAAAAATTAAAAAAACACAATTAAAACAGCACAATATGATGAGCTTACTTTTCTTCCACGGATTCTCAGTGTTGTTTTCCTTGAGTAAAAGGTGTTTTGCACATTGATGAGCTTGGCTCATCTCTCTTTAAGACAAAGGTGAACGTTCGCTTGACGTCAGTTGTTTTTCAAACTTCAAAGCAGGGACGTAGTTGAAACATGATGCCTGATGGAAAAAACATTCCATGACCCAAAATATTTGAAAATACCGTTGCTATCTATTATAAAGTTCAGGATTAATTATTGAATCCTGTATGTTTGTATAATTATTAATTGTATTTATCTTACTTTTGAAATCATAAAAACATTCGCTAATATTATGATGTTTGCATATTTTTCGAATCTGAATGTCTAGTTCAAATCTGTATTTTAATCGTATGTTTTAAATTGCAAAATATGCAAGTGGTTTTTGAATGATACACTTGCAACTATATTATATTCTTGTGATTACGTACATTTCTAACATTGAATGTAAGATACTATGCTATGTTTGGTTGCTTATTTGGATGGTTTGAAATAATAGAAATTTTGTAGGGAATGATAATTATGTTTGGCAGTAAAATTTTGATGGAAATAAAAATTTTAAATTTATTTAAATTTGGGTACTTTTATATGTATATAATATAATATATAATAATAATTAGATGATATGATAGTATATTATTTTTATACTTTATACAGTATATAAATATAAATGTGAGTATATGAGTGAGTATGTGTATATATATAGGTACTAATTCAATTGTAAATTAATGTAAAATTGAATTTTAAATACTTATTTATATGTGTAAAAGAAATAATTTAAATTTGAGATTGAATAAAAAATTTTGTAGGATATTAGTTTGGGTAATTTTTGAAGGGGTGCAAACCCACCAAAATTAGGTTGGAGACAAAGCCAATCCAACTTGAAAGAAAACATGAGTATGGTAGGTTTCATTTTTCCTCAAACAGACACAAACTTAATCATTATATTTTTTAAATTTTCTCTCTTTCTCTTTCTTACTTTTACACAATTTTTGAAAAAAAGAAATACATTTAAAAACACAGCCCAAAAAATTAAAACAAACATAGCCTATGTCTTTTAAGACGTTGTATTGTTCAAAATTTTGCTTGGGTTATAATGTTTTGATTTATGTATATTTTTGTACATGAGGACATAAATGCTTTATGTATAAAGAATGTGGAGCTACGACCAGTTACTCTAGTATCTTTGCACACTCGATGTGGATAAAAAGGTTAAACAAAAATTAATTTATTAATACAATAAAATTTCATAATAATTTAAAATAGATAATATATAGATATTAAACTTTTTTTATCAGTTTTTAATATAAGTACAAAAGGTATAAATTATAATTTTAATTTGAATACAAAATACAAGATTACATTAAAGATAAAATTTTATATTATTATTATATATGATGCATGACTGCGTGTGAAAAATAAAGAACTTCTAATGTTTTGAAAATTTAAAACAAATCAAAAAAGTTTTTAGAAAAAATATGAAGGCTTAGTCACTGTTAGTTATTTAATTTAAAATGGGGGGATATTTGTATATTTGATAAATCATTAAGAGACAAAAAAAATTATTATAAAGAGAGCTGGCTTCATAATATAGTTAGATTAATTGAAAATAAGGGTATAATTGGCAAAGTATTAAAAAAACCATAGGGTAGTTGTCATAAGGTTATAAACTTAATTAATAACTAATAAAATTTGCACATTTTATACATATACATATTTATTTATAAATTATAAAATTATTGTATTACAATTAATAACAACAAAATTATTTAATATTAAAAAAAACGTAAAGAATATTTGAAATAATAAAATACAGAAATATCAAGAGAATTTGGAAAAGAAAAAAAAAAGAAGAGAAAGAGAACACAAATAAAAAATGTTAAAAGGAAAAAGAAAAAATTAAAAAATTAAAATTAAAACAAGAAAATTATGTGATTTTATATTGTACAAAAATATTTTTAAAATGATAAAAAAAATCAAAAGAATTTAAAATGACAAAATTTGAGAGAATCGAACATATAAATATAAATTGTAAATTTGATTAAAAGAGAGAATAATATAATAAAAATAATAAAAGTATTTAAAATAAGAATAATTATATAAATTCAATTTATATAATCAAGAGTATTTATTAAAATAATAATATAGTCGAGAATAGATATAGAGCAGATTACTTATCGAGGGTATTTTAGAAAAATCATTAAACGATCAAATAAAACCTTATCTATATTGTGATAATATAAAATATTAATTCTAATTTGTAAGAACGTAAACGCAATAACCCCAATGTAAGCACGCAGACAAGATCCCATTATGCGTATTAATGACAGCATATTCGATTCTCACGATAAGTCATTCGCGGGGAACGAGATTACGATCTGTATGGTTGTATGTGTGCAAACAACGACCCTTACGATAATTGTTGGAGAGGAGATTGTTGCCATTGAGCAATTGATAACAATTGGTCTCTTAATTGGCTTACAGTCGTAAACTTTGATTTTTAAGTTGTAAAATCAAAATTCTTAAGTAGCACAATTGCAGCCAACTACAATTTTAGCATACTACATTATAAAAACAATATTTTTTAAATTTTACATTAATTTTTTTATAAAAGCTTAATAGGTAATGACGATGTTGACTTGTTTTCTTGCTTGTTTGGTAAATGATGATGTTGACTGTTGTGTATATATATGTGTGTGTGTGTGTGTGTGTATCTCTCTCTCTCTCTCTCTCTCTCTCTATATATATATATATATATAAATTCATAATATAGCCATGTTACGTAATGTATACTCATAATATTGCAATGTTTACGCAAAACACAAACAAAATAATACACTTTCATATAGTCTCTTGACATAGAAGTAGGGGTGCACGATCAATTTAATATTATAAATTCTATAAGACTTTACGTAGATAGATTCACAAAAATTCAAATTTTGACTATTTATAAATCTTTTCAAATCGAACAATTTAAGTTGGACGATTTGGCCTTATATGCCACTGGATTGGTGGTTTAAAGAGTTACAATCTCATATATATGGTCACGTAAATGTTTTAAAGGTTTTAAAATATTATTGGTTAATATATTATATAAAAAATGAAAGCACCAATTAATAAAAAAAATTATTCATTTTTGTCTTTCTTACATTCAACTTAATATTTCTTTAATATTGGAATTCATACATATTACTTTTTTTTTATCATATATTATTAGTTTCTATTCAAATATAAGCCATAACTAAAAAATAAAAAGATCATTTATAAGTATAAACTAAAGTTAATAGACAAAACAAAGATAATGAGAAATAAATTAATATTCTCAAACAAATAGGTCTTCTTATATTTTTTATAATTTGGATGTGTGTGAATAAAAAGATTTTTAAATATACACAAAACATACATCATGTATGTGTGTGTGTGTGTACGTGGTCGAGTAAGGGACAAGGTTTGAAATGCCAAACACGCACGCTTAATTAACTCAAAAGTAGCAAGTTTCAATATTTTGCGAACCGTGATTTTTTATTGGAAAAATTAAAAGTAATGATTTATTGGTAGTTTACAGGTGGTTTACGGCAATTGATCAAGTTAGTGGGCTTAGGTACACCTCTACATAAAAATATTGAAGAAAAATATGAGTTAAAAAAGAAAAAACCCAAGAAAAACACCATATCATGGATTTTCCTTATTAAAAAATCAAAATCTTAATTTTACTTTTTGTTTACTGCTTTGTTGAAATAATTTCTAAGAATATTGAAAAAATAATACAAAATCAACAAAAAAATCATGGCTTGAATGGTGTATGAAGCACTATCTTTAGAAATTATTTCGAGTATGCGAAATATTTCTCTAAATTAAACAAGTATTTTTTTTTTAATTGAGAAGATGATTCAGGAATTAATAAATTGTATTTCCATCTAGCATAGAAAAGAAGAAAATAGGAAAATGGAGAAAGAAAGAGGAAATAATGTTGTTTTCTTCTTCTTTGTCACTATGAATCCAAAGGCCTTCATTTATAAATTTCAAAGGACATCTTTTGAAAAGTTGTATCCATTGGAAAAGTGAATGTTTGTAGAGTTGTGGTTAGTAAAAGAAATCCAGTTAGAAAAGATATATACAATCATTTAAAATAGACACTTTTAATAATTGAAAAGTTTCTTGATTTTTTAATATGGAAGATAAAAATTTTTAAAATACTTAATATTTTTGCAACACTAAGTCATAGTCATAAAGTTAAATATAAACTCTAAAATAAGTTTGAAATAATTTATTGCCTCAACAGTTTTTGAAATTATGATAGACAAAAATTATTAAGACAAGATTCAAAACGTCTAGTGCATTGTTTGTCAAACTGTACATGGACAACGCCACATTATAAAAATAGCATTCCACGATACGATGTGTGTTTGTGTCTAATTAAAGACAAATAAGTGAACCAATACCTAATAAATGTTCAGAAAACTTTTGCAATGCTGATCTATGCGGAAAGTTTGTAATCAAAAAATTTTCGGACAGTATCTGTCAGTTAATATATCATACACATATACATACATACATACATACATATATATATATATATATATATATTCTGAAATGAATTTGAACCCAATAGATGAAATCTTGGTTTCAAAAACGTCTCCTATGAGACATATCATTTGATATACTGTTAAGCAACAATTTTAACACCATACGAATGTTATATTAGAAATTTATTATTTACGAATCCAAAACCAAACAGTCGTTTAAGGATAACAAGATGAAGAAAAGGAAAAGGTTTCTTTTAGATTTGAGAGCCAAACAGCGTTTTCAGATGATTCTTTTGTCTACTCCTGCTAGTATTCATTCACGTCGGTTTGTGTCATGAAAATAGTTAACGAACACTTAAAGAAACAGACTACTTGCGAAGTTGCTTGAAAGGGTGTTTGGTCAATCTTATTTTCAATAGCTGATAAATGATATAGTTCTTAAGATATTTTTAAAACTTATAAGTTTATAAATATTATTTTAAAAATAAGTTGAAAAGTATTAGGCAATATTACTTTATAAGATTTTATTAAAATTTATAATTATAATTTATTATAATTTTTTTAATATAATAATAAAAAAATAACATAAATATTATTAATAAAATGTAATTCAAGGATATTAATATTATTTTTAATATATAAAATGAATTTGTTTACAAAATATTTAAAAATAAATTCAGCGTAGTCAATTTATTTTTAAAGAGTTTATAAGTTTCAAACATTTTATTTTTATAACTTACAAATTCTTTTTTAAAATAATTACCAAACATACATGAAAGCTTACGAACTTATAATCATCTTACAAACTCACCCAAATATCCTTTTAAGTCATGTCCATAAATTTAGTGTAACTTCCAAACACCCTCCAAGCTCAAAATGCATGCAACTAATCCGTCAAACTTTCTAAATGAATAGTTTTAAAAAGTAACTTTCAAAATGCATGCAATTATTCGGTCAAACTTAGCATTAACCAATAAACATAACATTAACTGACATAATAATAGTTAACTGGTTCATTAGTCAAATGGCGTATCTTTCTACTTAACTTTTTTGGTCATGAAAGCTTCAATTTTTCCGAAAAAAATCATGTTTCTGAATGGCCATTATTGATCATATCTAAGTAAAGATTAGAGGATCAAAAAATTTTTGTCTAATGCATTTCTATTTAAATTCTTTTTTTTTTTTTTTTTTGATTTCTAACAATTTGCGCTCTTTATGTATCACAAGTTGTCCACTAATATCACTAAACTATTATTAAATTATTCCTTGGGACAAGTGTTTTTTCTTTTCTTCTCTTTTTTTGTGAAAAAATTACTCTTCTTAAATTCATTTTATCAAATATAAATCCAAATAAAGAGTAACCGTAAAGAAACGCAGTCTAAAAAAAATGCATAAAGAAGCAAACCACCAAGTAAATAAAAGAACATAGTGTCATTTCGTTAATTTGTAAAGTGAAATTATATATGGTATAAATAAACCCTTATTGGTAAGTGACAAGATAAAAAGTTTTCACTTAAATCATGTATACCATTTCATCATAAACAACACAACATTTTTTAAAGTGCAACAATCAAATCAATTCTCTAGGCTCAGGTCCGTATATATATATATATATATATATATATATATATATATATATATTTAAAGTGCAACAATCAAATCAATTCTCTAGGCTCAGTCCGTGTATATATATATGTGTGTGTGTGTGTGTACACGTGTGTGTGTGGACAAACAAATTTTATACTTAAATTTCTATAAACAATAAATTTTACAAGTATAATTTTAAATTAAATCTAATATATCATATTAAATTTAATTCTTTAATTCTTCTTTTGACTTAAATAATTTGGAAGTTCTAAAAATTTCTAACAAAATTCAATAGTTTGATCTTCCTTGAGTCTAATTTGATTTGGGAGAAACATTGATTTGTGGTTTAACATAACAATTTTAAATTAAATATCAAAATTCAATACACTTAACAGAGAACACTTGGGAACTTCTTTTAAGGGCATAATTAAGATTTAAGGAGCTTTTAAACTTTAATCCTTCTTTAAGTTATATGAAATTTTAAAGAATGTTAATTCACTGATTTAGAACAATAAATGTGAATCAAACAATAAATTTAATGAACTTGCACAAAGAATATGAGAACACTATAGAACTTCTTAAAAAATTGTGGTGAGAAATTCATTAGCCTCTTTTCTTCAAGACTTGTATTATGTGTTGCATTATGTGTTTGAAGCTTGCGTAGCCCACCCATATTTGTAGGGGTAGAGAGGCCTCACCGCCATACTTAATGGATAAGGCAGTGTGGACTGAGTGGCCACCATTTCTTAATGAGCTATTGATTTTCAAATTTTCTCCGCTCCATAGTTTGAAGTCACATGAATGTGTCTTGTCAAATGAGAGTGTGCAGGCGCAATTTGACTGAGTAGCTTACACATTTGTCACAGTTTAATTGATTGGCTATTTTTATATTAAAATATCAATTTATTATATTATTAATTTTAAGAATTATATTTAATTAATTTTTTAAAATATAAATAATTATTTATAATTGATATTTAATACAAATAATTGCCACATGTCACTATTTGATTGATATTAATTTTTTGCTTGTCTACAAATGCTCTATCAAAACTTGTTTACGAACAATTTTATTTTTCACGGAATATGTCTCAATTTTTTTTGGCTTTGTACATGAGTTTTTGTATTTTTTTTTTTTTTGTTAAATTTCTTCACTATCGATAATTCTTAGGTCATCTAAAGGAGAGAGTACAAATTATTTTTTTTGGCTGGGCTTGCTTCAATTGAATGGCTCACTTTCTTTCTCTTGAATTGTCTTATGCAAGAGCCCACATTCTGTTGTGGGCTTGTCTTCACAAAGGAACCCAGCACTCCTTTCAACCTTTCAATAATCCATAACTTAAGTTTGGGCTAGTTCAAGAACATGGCCTACCCATTTCCTTTTCTCTTTTGCATCTCTTTTAGTCCACATGAATTCATGGTTAAAACGCCTGCAGACCTTTGACTATTGTTGAACATTGGTTGTATTTTAGACGTGCAAATTGCTATGGTTGTGTCAGCTCTTAAGACAAAATTTGATTTCACATTCTATTTTGAACAGAGAAGGTTATATTTTGTTATTTAGAAATAGAAACATTTAGATTCTTTCAATTCTAAATTTATTAGTTCTAATACATTACTGTATCGTAACAATCTGAACGTGCTTGATAAGGTTAATGCAAGTAATGATTCCAAACTAATTGAAACTAAAGATGTAAAATGTGAGTTTTTAGCAAAAGTTCATGTGCTTTATAAACACAAGCGTTTGGGTTATATTGTAAACAATTAAAATTTTTTTACCCGATCAAATGTTGCCACGTGGTTTTTATTATGATAAAATGTTAGTAATTAATTATTTGTATTTTAAAAATTAAGAACATAATTTTTAAAATTAGATAATAAATAAATTAATATTTTTATTACAAATGGCGCTGCCCACTTCAATCACGACAAGTGTTGAGATGAGCCAATCATATTATGACACGTGTCAAGTCTTGTAAGTTTGGAAGGGAAATATTATTGATTCGGCAATTAATTCGTGATTATCCAATTAAAGGAAATAATGTCAAATGAAATATTCACAACCAATTAGGTGGTGTCACGCCGTCAATTATACATGGCAGCAGAACCTTTTCCATCCTTATAAATAAAGATAACATCTACAAAAACATAACAACAATACAAGAAAAGAAGGAGGCACAACAAACAACTAGAGGAAATACAACAACCAACTAAAGAAGCAACAAAAGATTTCAAGTAAAGAAGTATTCCAATAGTTCAAATTCTCACCACCAACTTTAAGCAGTTTGAAGGAGTTCGTCATCAAATTCCAGGTATTCTTCCTAAGAAATTTATCAAATTCCAACGTTTAATCCACATTCAAGGTACTAAAGTAGAGGAGTAACGTTATTGAATGTTTCGGTCAACATTAAAGAAGATCGAAGCTCAAAAACTCTCTCAGTTTCAATTGAATTCTTTAATCAATATTCAAATCATACAAATTGAAAAAAGAATCAGAGGATTAAGTTAGAAATTTTATCTATAAAATTCATTTGATTCAAATTACAATTATATTTGTACAAATTTTTATTTATAAAAATTCAATTATAAAAATTTCCTCCTACATGTATATCTTAGACATGAGATTTGACATGCTCGTAGCTAATGAAATTCTCAAGCCACCTGATAATAAAGATAATGTTGAGATAATGTTGAGTACAGAAAAATGAGACATAAGCTAAAAGTAGGGCTTGAGAAGTCAAATGACATATTTGCAGGCCATTCCTCAAAGTTGCTTGAAGTCATCAACATATTTCATCATGTATTTTTTTTATGTATTTTTTTTATGATTACTCTCAATATGACTTCCTTTATTTGATATCTGAGAAATAACAAACATTGGATGCCTTAAGTCCTATATGGCTGAGATTGAAACTCAACTTAGCAATATTATAAAAGTCGTCAAAATGAATTGTAGTGATGTGTGCTACTATCGATATAATGATCTGGTCAATAATGTTTAGGGCCATTTGTGCAATATTTAGAGGAGAGTGAGCTTGTTCTCTAATACATCATGTCAAGTTCTCCCAACCTAGATGGTGCAATAGAAAAATAGAGCAAGACACTTATGATTATAAATTAATAGTTATAGTATTTTTTTACCACAAAAACTGCCTAAAAATTCAAAATCAAATACTTTTAAATTTTAAACTATTATTAAATGAAAATTAAATAACCATCTACTCTTTAATATTCTTTTTAAAATATTCTAAAATGACGTATTTATGAAACATTTAAAAATATCCAAAAGTAGCATGCTCTCCATGTGCCTTTGAAACAATTATTACAATACGCAAATCAGAGCCATCCATTGCCCAGCTTTTGCCTAGGTTTTCAAAATTAGCTATATCGGAACTTGTTGGTTTTTTGGTCTAGTCGTAATCAAAAGATTAGTTATTGTTTGAATTAGGAGTGTTAGTCAACCGAGTTGCTCAACTTGACTCGATCAAGCAACTCGGTTAAAACTCGACTCAACTCGATATAGTCATCAAGTTGATACTCGAGCTCGATCGAGTAGTTCGAGCTCGATTCTCTATTTTTTTTTATTTTTGTCAAACATAACCTACACTCTGCAGTGTACTCAGCTCGAGCTCGGGCTCAACTCGATAAGCTTAAGCTCCAAGCCTAGCGAGCTCGAGTTTGAGTTGTAAAATTTTGCTCGAACTCGAGCGTGAGTTCGTAAAAAATCAGCTCGAGTTGAGCTTAACTTGGGTCGATTCTAGCTCTAGTTTGAATTCGTATGAACGCGTCAAATCCAATCAAAAATTGATTTTACTATTTTTCTTATTGATAAAAATCTTAAAAATATAAATTTTTTTAAATAAATAAAATATTATAATATCTTCTTATAATTTTATTTTTATCTCTTAAATAATTTATTATTGTATAAAATTTTCACTCTCTATTTTTTATTTATACTTTTTATAATTTTTATCTATATATTTTTCTAATAAAGTTATTGAAAATTTGGACATTGCATGTTGCATTTTGAAATTCAAAAATTTCAGCATTGCTTCTATTTTTCAAAACTCATTTTTCACACAGTGAAGGTGAAATGTGACCGCTGGACTCTGATTAAGAAACTGCAAGACAGGCGAAGGGACCACTGCACGGGAAGCGCTTTGACTGAGGATATCCTCCAATATCGAAATCGGTTGGGAAAGGATTCCTAGCGAGCAAAATACTGTGGCTTATGAAGCAGCTAGGAGTGTGCATGGTGAATAGATATGCTAGCCATACTGCTGTAGTGTGCAATAATTCCTCTATTATGCCTCTGTGCTCTGTGATCATGAGTTTGTTTGTTTGTTTTTGAATTTGGATATACATTTTTAAATATTTTTATTTAAAAAATTACATAAAAATAAAATTTTATAAAAATAGTAATTACATATATATTTTTAAATTCATAGCAGCAGATCCACCAACACCCAAAGGCCAGAACCTGGAGTGTGGGACCAAAGTCTCCACGTTTCGACATCTGGAATGTGGCAGCCATCTCCATCCCCATCTGGAGCAACCTTTGCCACCATCTCAAAAAGTTTCCACTTTGGTGGCCCAATGTTTCGTTCAACCAGTCTTTGGGGAATCAAAGTTGTTATCTTGGGTTCCTTCGTGTTCGGAGAAATCGCGTTTGAAAACAATGTCTGCTTCTGAGGGCATTTGCTCCACTAGAAGCCTCAGTGAGATACCCGACGAGGAAACAGCGCAGTTCAGTGTTGATCTTGTGGCTGCCGCCAGAAGAAATCTTGGGTTTCTAAGATTTGTGGCTGACTCTCACTGGCTGCACCAGAATTCAGCTGTTCTTGAAGCTATTAGAAGGTTGCTTATTTACTTATCCCTTTTCTGATTGGTATTTGTAAATTTGAAATTGCAGCAGACGTGGGATTCTGTTATTTTTGCTGATTTTTTACAGATATGATCAGCTGTGGATGCCATTAATTGCGGAACTTACAAAGGGATCAAAGCCTCCTATGATTCTTCCTCCACTTGATGTTGAATTTGTTTGGTTTTGCCATTCTCTCAACCCGGTAATTGCCCTTTGTCCTCACTTCCTTAACCTTCTTCTTCTATCTTTTCTGCGCCACACACACACTAACAGAATTTCGTTGATGAGAATCTGACAAACTTTGACTTTCAGGAGAATTACAGGCATTACTGTGAGTCAAGATTCTCAAAGCTCATTGGGAAAGCAAGCATTTTTGACGAAGAAAATGAAGAGTATGCACTGAACAGATGCAGAGAACTCTGGGAGCATAAATTCCCATCCGAGCCATTCGAAAATGAAATTGAAACCAGTGTGGAATACCATCCATCTCTCGGTAGTGAAGATCTGTTGGATCAGGTGTCAAATCAGAGAAATTTGTGCAGAATATTCACTGAACCATACTATTCTGAGATGGTGTATTTAGTGGCAGCCAAGCAGAGATACAAAGAGTTTATTTACATGGTTCATAGATTTGCGGATGAATGTTCTTGCTTGGTGCCCACTTCTGACGTTCTGCTAATGTGGCTCACTCATAAGGCGAGTTTTCTTCTTTTTTCTTTGATAATTGGTAAAGTTTCTTGTTACTAGGCTATAGATGCCCATCACTTTGTGATTAATATGGTAGAATTGTGTGGAAAAAGTAATAAATAAAAGAAAGCGCCTTTAATGTGGTATTTGTGATAAGAGCATTGACAGAGAATGTTCATTGCTCCATGGTTGTTTGTCTATTAGGATACTAGAGTGGCACATGGGGCATATGAATTGTTCTGCATGCTTGTTCTGACTTTTTATCCCCACTGCTTCTCTGGTTGTTCACTTTTGGCGCACGCGTGATTGGCTGCAAATTGTAATTGATTGTTGTTGCTGTGTTACTACAATCATATATTTGTTGGGAGAAATTGCTTATCATTTTTGTTTCTTCTCTTTTTCAATGAAAAAATAATAGTTATAGGTGAAAAGAAAAGAAGGAAGAAGGATCGCTGTATTGAGGTTACTGCTCTATTATTGCTGGTTTATAGCTTGATACATGGCAAGATCCACGACATAAATTTCTAATTTCATTTATTTATGGGCAATTAGACCATACTTCAGAAAACGTGTTCTATGTACTAATATACCACTTTAGGCATTTGGTACAAGATTTAACACTAGATAGAAAAGAATGCTGATGATCTCCCTCTCTCTCTTCCACTGTCCCTCCCTCGCTCTCTCTCTCTCTCTCTCTCTCACACACACACACACACACAACACATGTGCACTTGCATGAGAAAAAAAACAGGGAAAAGAAAATACATGAGCCCGAACATGTAAATATTTATTGGTTTTCATACTTGTCCTACTAAGACAAATGGATGAGTTCATGCAACATTTGATTCGCGTGCTAACTGCACAGAACAAGAATACCGGAAGAATGTTAACAACAAAGATTGATCAACATGAATATTTTTGTGGGGTCTTTTATGACATAGAAACTAGAGTAACAACTCCAACCTCTCTCTTTTCAACAGAATATCTATTCTTAAGCTCTTTTCATTAACCATACTAGTAAAAGTTGTGCGCTCTTTTTTGAACTTTATTATAAGTTTTCAAAATTAGAAGTGAAAAAAGATTAGAAATAAAAAAATAAAGGAAGATTTAAAGAAATTAAAAGAGAATGGAGAATGAAAAGATAAAAAAAATAAAAGAATTTAAAATTAAAGGTAACTGTTCAAGTTTAAATCTTGCAACCAAAATGTGCTCATGTCCTCAATAATAATAATTGTATTTTGTGTTTTACTTGTGAATTTTGGCACTCATTTGCTGTATGAATGCATACAATTTATGCTTATTTGACAAATATATGATAAGATCATGTTCTATTTGGATTTATTTATCAGAGCTATCCAACAGTATATGCAGTGGATGTTAAGGAGTTGGAGGGAGATATGGAGGAAATAGTTGAGGTAGGGGATGCAGTGAAGGAAGAAGACATAGAAGAAACAAAAATGTTGTGGGAGAGAACATTTGATCAACCATATGAGAAAGCAGGCAGTGCAGCCATTGCAAGGTCCGTTGCAAATGAACTGCCATTTTACTGGGATGTCACAGATACTGACGTCAACACAAGATACAAGTCCATGATACCCAGGTTCTTATCTGAGGTTAGTCGGCTTAGGAAGCTATCTATTTCATTTTACCACCGAACATTTCCCAAAATATGAAAAGGCCATGCTTTACTTAAAACAAGTTGGCAGTCAAGTTGCTTTTTCCTGATCACAAAGGTCTAAGAATTTCTGTTCATTGAATTTGGGAGAAAAAATATACTCATTTCACACATTATATTTTGTCCCACTTTATGCTAGGTGTTGTCTTTTTGGCATTGATGGACTGAACTCCAATCTTATTGATTGGCTAACTTTATTAATGCTGACTGAGATTAGTTGCAACAAAGTGAATGATATTAAATAATTAATATCATGTTAAAGCAACTAAAGTCTGTTAAAAAACTCAAAACTTTTAGAAGAAGTGGTCACTCGACATGCCAAATAAAAGGTCCTAATAAAAGGTTTGGGTTCAAATCCCAACCGCCCCTGTAAAAAAAATTCCACGGGATGAGCATAATATACAAATCTTTTACGTGAAGTGCTCATTTAACGAATCCTTTTTACCCGTCCGCATGTTAGTGGAGCATAATATTCAAAGGGCCAATTATTCATTTGTCTTGTGGAGCTGTTAACAAGTTACGAATTCATGCACGAGGGATCCTGCAATGTGCTAGTCTTTTAAAGCCATGCAATCTGCTGGTCTGGTTCATTGGGATTTGGAATTATTAACAAATAACATGTTTTTTTTTTATGTTTTTCAAGCGATGGCTATTATCCTAGCTCAATTTACAGATCCTATATGGACTCAGGTTTGCGGTCTATAAGCCTAAAATTGAAGAAGAGTGCTCTGTGATACTCATTGAATACCAAGTGCCCAGGATCATCGTATTTGTTGCAGTTGCTTTTGCTGTATTACCATTGTCATAGTGGTCAACTTGTGAATGGAGCAGCTTCAGAAACCAAAAATCGATAGCTGTGTTTGTTTTGCTTTCTATAAACAAAATACACACATTATAATAATTGCACATTTTAAGTTTTATCTTTATTTTTCTTTTACTTTCTCGCATTTTTCAATAAAAATACATCTAAAAATACGCACTTAAAAAATCAAAACGAACATAGCCTATATTTTTGGGTGAATGAATAACAATGACTATGCAATTATTTGTAATTTCAGGTGTGCATATCAGTAAAAGTAATCTCAAATATCAGGCAAATGAAAAGGGATCTTTCACGAGAATTTCTGCGTCTCCAAATGGTGAAGTGTCGCAGGGAGCTGAAAATGGAAAAACCAATATCTTACTTTATGTCAGAATCATGGCAAAAAGCGTGGCATGTCTACTGTGAATTTGGCACCAAAGGACTGATACTTGAGCTCCGTCACCCAGGTGGCCGCATCTCTAAAGCCAGTTCTCTGCGCAAGAGTGTATCATTTTCTTGGAATGACTTATTACGGGCACCCTCTCTCACATTAGGGAAAGAGATTGATGAAGGATTGAGAATAATGGCTTCAATAACTCCACCTGTACAGGGGTCGTACTTATTGAAATGTGTATCAGACCGGGTGACAGATGACTCAGGTGCAATGATATCAGATGTAATTCTGAAAATGAATCAATACCGACCACAGGAAGGTAGATGGTTATCTCGGACAGTTCTGGACCATGCAGGCAGAGAATGTTTTGTTACTCGAATGAGGTAAAAAATTGTTCATCTTAGAGCTTTTCTAGTACAATGCCTTTCCACAGTGAACAGTAAAAATTGAATCTTCTGCATTACAGAGTTGGAGAAGGTTTTTGGAGGAGAGGGGGCAAAGCTCCTAGAACCGTGAAATGGGAGGAACGGATTATAGAGATACGTGAAGGCTCTTGGTCTTATGTTATTGGTTCCGGTTCAATTGGTAGATCACCTGGTATGTAAAATGCCGTCCTTCTGACACCTCTCATCTCATTCCCTTTCCATCTGTTGGTGTGAGTTATATCATCTCTATGGATTTTTGGGATTAAAAAAAAATAGAGAAAAAACCTGTGCTTTGTATTTTATTGTGTTTCATTCTATTCAAACACAAATGTGGATTAAAACTTAGCTCAACTTCTTTCTTCCAGTAATTACATAAACTTGTTTGATCTCTCTTCAGTGCTAGTCTTCCTTAGTTCTTCCGTCTGATCTTTTCTCTTAACTGATTGCTTGTGCCATCTAGTACAGCAGAGGTGGTTGGAACCGCTACACCAAAAGAACCACCGGAAGGATTCCAAGCTTCATGGAGCTTCTCAACAGGAAATGAATTGTTAATACAGTGGCATGCATCAAAATCAATCTCAGGATTGAGATTTGATCTGCAAAATAAACTATCTTCTGAACCACGGGTGAGAATCTCCATCCAACATGTTTGAGAGAAGTCACTCGACATGTTCAGTAACTGTTTGTTAGAACTTAACTATTACAGGTGAAGTTGCTGCAAGGGAGACAATTGCAATATCAGGTCAAGAAGTCGATTCTAGAGACTAACGCGGGAAAAGAAGGCATTTCAAAGGAACAAATGAAAGACAGAAGCACTGAGGAAGATGAATTTGTGACTCTAGTTAGGTTCTCAGAGGAAAACCCCACTGGGAAAGCCACTGCTCTTCTGAACTGGAGGCTACTGGCAGTCGAGCTCCTGCCAGAAGAAGATGCAGTGCTGGTACTTCTTCTCTGCCTGTCAATACTCCGCAGTGTCTCAGAAATGACAAGCGAGGATGTAGGACACTTGTTGGTTGGGAGAAGAATGAGAGAAGCTAGGATCGGAGACAGAGACTGGGGGTCGGTTACTCTCCATCCCTTGTCGTATTCCCCATCGGTTTCTTCTCCGTATCTTCACCCATGGTATTGGCATGCAAACTTGGTCATGGCATTCCAACTGAAGGATCAAGTTGTAAGTCTGCAATCTTCAAATTATTCACAGGCAGAAGGTGGGGATAAACTGTACAAAAGTGGAATCATACCTTGAATCACCATGTCTGATATTATTTGCGAGTTGTGACAGAGTTTGAAGATATTGTCACATTATCCGGCTCTTTCTTTATGAAGATGATTATATGTTTGAAGGGCTTCTGGAGCAGAGTGGTAGGTTGAATTATAACTTCAATGCAAGTGACATTGAGTAAATATTTATGTTATGCTTTCCAGTTTACGGGTATTGGTAGTAGGTGATTGGAAACATAGGCTATGCTCGTTTCCATAATAAGCAAGATTTGAACTCTAAAAAACACACAAATTATATATAATATCTAAAAATTTCTTTTACATATATGCACACAAAAAAATATTTAACATTCAATCATTAATTTTATTTAAAAAAATCATCACTTATATACGTAGACACTTTCCCACGTATTGCAAATTATTATTTGCTCATGTATATAATGTCACATTATTTAATTATACATATTTATAAATTTTATATTATTTAAGTATTCTCACACTAAAAATATATTTTCAATTCAACTTCAAAATTTATAATTAAATATAGGCATATTCAAGTGGGAGGTGGCTGAAAACGTTAAAACATCTGTTCTAGTTAAGTAGAAAAAGTTCTTTTGAAGATGAAAATCTAAACTATTTATCAATTTTATTTACAGTTATACGTCACAAAACTTTTTCAGTTATATGTCTCATATACGAGTGGATCTAATATAAATACTTTCTGTTTAAATAGATATCTCATCATATATATTGTATAAATAACAAATGAGAAATATATTACAAATTTAGTGGGCTATGTTTAAAATTCAACTCACTTAAAGCTCATTTATTTATTAAAAAAATTAAATAAAGTGAGTTTAGATTCAGATCCCTACTTATTATTACCTGTAATTGGGTCACTCTCCACACACGAGTAATATTGTGTAGGAGGCCTCGCTGTTCTTATGCGTATTAGAAGGGAATGTTTGGCTAAATTTATTTTTAAAAACTTATATGCTCATATATCTTGTTAGTGGTTTTGAAGCTTATAAGTTCATAAATTTTATTTTAAAAATAAGTTAAAAAGTGTTTAGATAAAAATAATAAGATTGTTTTATAAGATTTATTGAAATTTATAATTATACATCATTATAATTTTTTGGTATAATAATGATATAAATGAATTAAATATCATTAATATAACATAATTAAGAATAACATTGATAATCGTTTTTTATATATAAGATGGAATAACTTATAAGATATATTAAAATAAGTAAGAAAAATTAATTTACTTTTAAGGAGTTTATAAGCTTTGAAATTCTCATTTTTGGAGTTTATAGGCTTTTTTCACAAAAAATTACAAAACACTTTTTAAGATCTTCTAAGCTTACTGAAACAGCCTCTTAGAATGTTTAAGTTAAGGTCATCAAGTTTACGATCTCACCTGAAAATAAGCAAAGAGAAATGCTTCAAAAATCAAAGTTGAATTTGTTATAGTTGGATAGCTAAGGAAAATGAATATCTTAATGAAAGAACACGCATTGTGAATAGGACTTTCTGCTATATATTACATGAATAATATCAAAATTTAAGGAGTTGAAGTATGTTTAAATCCTAAAAATTACAAGAATATGGGATTCTTTAGGAAGAATCAAGTAGAAACTTGAAATAATTTCATGAAAAAAAAAAAAACAATATGTCTAAAGTTTAAAAGCAATGTCCTACATATTCCATTTAAATTGTAGAAGAGTGCCCTAACCTAAAATACTAGTATCCTAATTAAATTAAACTATTTGAATAAATTCTAAAATTAAATTTGTAATGTACACTTGATTTTTATGTTTTACTACTTGATTGAGAGATCTAGATTTGCGATCTAAAACTTTTAAGGTTAAGCACGTGCTTGATTTGTATTTTTCTACTTGAGCTTTTATGTTACAAGTATTCCATATTAAGCTTCTCCCTTGTGAAAAAAACTTGCGCTCTAATTGTCATGAACTTCAACTATAATGGCAAATCTCTTGCATAATCAAGGAAAAGAGCAGAAACACTGAATTTACTTAAAATCTTCAATGATCCCAACAAGTATGCAACATAAACATTTGCGTTGATTTTTTATAAGATCATATATGGTCCATATTTTCTTGGTTTAACTTATTATATTGTCCTATTGGAAACCTCCCTTAGCGCAGGAAAGCATGATCTCATCACTAACTTCAAACTCCATATGTCGTTAACACTTGCTTATTGTACTTTCAAATTTTGTATTTGTATCCTTCAACTTTTCTTGTACCTCAAGTTGAATTTCTTGGCATCTTTTACCATTCTTGTTGAAGTAGAACATATCTCCAACACACTAGATAATTTGACTAAATTTAGTTAGAAATTTTAATATAAACTATGGAATACGAAGACATACTTGTGGAATTATGTAGGATACTATCAGAATCAAACTCTACAAGTGGCAATGCTTGGTCTCATTGTCTTGATCTATTTCCACAAATTATATGCATGAAATATCCCAACATGAGATTCACCATCTTCGTTTTTGGATGTGTTGTGTGACAAATATTCAATGCAATGTTGAATTTGGCACTTCAAGTAAGCATAACACTTTCCAAATATAGATGTACAACATGTGAAGCATTTAACATGTACAATATTAAATGCATTTACATCATGGAAAACCAATCCAGAATCATAAATATGGTGTCCACTAGTTGTGACTTTGACAATCCAAGCACAAAATGCCTAGGCAAGTCTTCTCAAATATTCTCTGAAATAGGAGGTAGAGTACGAAGACTTGTATTTTGTGCTTACCTTTTAAATACTTGACACACATAACATATGTACAAATCTAAATGCACAACCCTCTTTAATTGTGGCCAATGGTACTTTTCCTCCAAGCTTTTTGGTGTTTTGTCCATTTTTAAGTGCCCACTGAATCCACCTTCATGTGAATCGCAAATTAATATATATTTGCAAGAATATATAGGGAATGCAAAATCAAATTTCCTTAAACAAATAACAATTAAAAGTATGGAAATCATCCATTGTAGCACTAGTCCAACGAGACATCCAAATATCCATGATATTCACATTGTCATCATATAACTCTTTGAGCACCTCAATGCATTCTTATTTTGTTGCCCCACCTTATGTTTAAAACAATTGAAAATTGTTGTATATATGCAATTCATTGGGTATGTATCTTACTAATCTATTTCTACCTATTAACATATTTAAGTGTTGGTCATCTGCATATGCACGAACAAATTTGAAATCATGCAATACTCCAAATGTCGTATACTACAGACCACCACATAAAATTCTTGCTTATGAGTTCTACCTTATTTCGCTTAATTTCTCACTAAAAAATGCCATAGGTCAAGACATGCAATAAAACCTTGAATGAACAAACATCCATCTTCTCTTCATCTATTTAAATTTCTTGACCTTGAAAATACCATAGGTCAAGACATCCACCTTCTCCTCATTTATTTAAATTTCTTCAAGACATGCAATAAGACCTAGGAAGACTAGACTCATTAATATGAAAATGCACTTCTGTAGGTTGACGGACTCTCTATGCTACTTTAATGTTTCCAATACATGCTACAAGTGCTTTAATGATCTTATGTGGGAGTACAAAAAATTAATATATCATTAAAGTACTATAGCTTGAACTTCTCAATAAATAATTTTAGTACCTCATTCATCAGCCTCGTAAAAATAATAGGTGGATTTTGTTAACTCAACTGACATCTCTAGCCACCTATACAATCCCTCTTTTTTCTTTTCTTGAGTGTCTTTTTCCACTTAAACCTAGGCCTTATATGAACTTAGGAATATCCACTCCTGAAATCATTTTAGAATGAAACTATGCAGCATGAGAAACAATCCAACATATCTTCTAAATTATAAATGAGACAACAATAGAGTACTGTTATTTTATTTATGGTACAATTGTCCATACGGATGTGCCATGGCTTATTTGGCATAAGCAATATTACCACTATATATGCTCATGCTAACCTGAACAACTCCTTACTCATCTTGAAATTATAGATAAATCTTTTATATAATGTGGCCATGCATGAAAAGTCTATATCTTCTATACATTCTCAGAAGTTAGCCAAGCCTTAATTACCTCCACCTTTTTTTAATCAATGCAAATTTCTTTAGTGCATGCTACAAAGCCTAAGAAGACTAGACTCATTGACATAAAGATGCACTTAGCCCCATTTGGTCTTGAACACAATTTTCTACTCATCTGTCGACCTTATATGAATTTAGTGACATCCACTCCTCAAATCATTTTAGAATAAACTTTCACAATACAAAGACAATCTAAACATATCTTCTAAATAGTGAATGAGAAATTTACAATGTATTATAATTTAATCACTAGTGCAATTTCCACACACTTGTCCCACAACACATCTTTTTTTGGCATAAGCAAAATTAGCGCGACAGCTAGGCTAATGTTAGTTGTAACCCTAGTAGTATGGTTGAGTTATGTTGGCATTATATGGCACAAGGTACACATGTTGCAACACATATTGCATCAACAGACTGCCTGTTGCAACCAGCTCTGAAGATCTGATAGGATTTACAGCAAGGTTGGTATGTTTAAATGGAATAAAATAAGAATGTAATGAATATAGGAATGGAATTACAAATTGTATAATGTATTCTATGACTAGTATGTATAAGGAATAAGAAAGGAATAGAATTGTTTTTCATAATTTCGTTCTCATAATTGGCAAATAGAAATGAATATATAAATACTATGAACTTACTTATAATGAGAACATTATCCTTAAATGATAAATTTGCATACGATTGTGCATTAAAAACTTGATTGATACTTACAAACACCTCAATTAGTGAAAAACAAAATCCACCAATTAAAAAAGACTTCTACACAATAGTAATTTATTTATCAATCCAAAAGCATCATTGTTTTTTCATATGGCATAAAATTTCAAATTTTTTTTTTTTATAAAAAGCTAATATAGAATAGAGAACAAAAACAAAAATGTATATCAGTTAAAAAGAAGACAGAAAGAAAAGAAAACAATAAAGGAGATGATAATGATGGTAGATATGGTTTTTTCGTGTCAACATAAAATTTTTATCAAAAAACAAATTTGTACTTGATTGTATGAATATTATTTTACATTATTTATAAAATAAAATATAAAGAATGAAATTTAAAATAGGAAAAGGTAGAATAAATGAAGATTGAGGGAAGATATTAACCAAAAAGATAATTAATTAAAGTTTAAGGACACTCAATATTTATGAATATAAAAAAATAATTATTAAATATAAAATTTATACCATTCACATAATTCATAAGTTGATAAAAAGGAAATAAATCTAAGAAATAGAAATATAACTTGAGAGAAGTAAATAAAAAATAAAAATTGGGGAAGTATAGTGAAAAATAATATTGAAATAATTAAAGGTATTTTAGTAATTATATATTGAATAACCATAATATATTGTAGAAAGGTGTTTTCATCAAACTAAAGTATAAGTTTATTTCTAATAGATTAGTAACGTATAATCCCATGATGGTGGGAGGGAATGGTAATTCCCATATTTTTGGGAATCAACATTTCTTCGAGAATAGTGATTCTCATATAGAAATCATACTAACTATATGATAATCATCTGATGATGAATTCTGTGATGATCCACTAAAAGGTAGCTTGAATAAGGATGCTGGAAGATCATGCTTGAGGAAGGCAATCTTTTCACCGATGTCAACCATTTTATAATTGTGTTAAAAGATTATGTGATTCAAAAGGATTTTAGTATTGTCAAGGGCAAGAATGAGAGGGAAAGACTCATCATATATTGTGATGTTGAGGATGCAATTGGAGAATTCATGCATCACTTTTACCTGATAGAGTGACTTTTCAAATTAAAGTTTACAAGTCCAATTACCCCCACATTAGGTACGATAGAACTAAAGAGGTCAGTGGCAGTTGGATTGCATCTAAATTGGCTAATTTATTGAGGGATAATATTTGCCTTAAAGTGAAAGTTATTAAAAATGAGTTTGCAAAACTAGGGTGTGAAGTTTAGCTATATGCAAATTTAGAGCTAAGGAGAGGGCTCTAGAAGAGCTTTAAGGTAGCCATGTTGAGTCATATGCCTAGTTTCCAAAATATGCAAATGGTGTTGTTAAAAATTGAGGGCAGTGTGGTGACTTTGCAATGTGAGTTCTCATATAATGGTGAAGCATCTAATCAGTCAAGTATACCACCTACTCCAACGTTCAAAAGTGTTTTCTTTCGGGTATTTGCTTTGAGGGATGGTTTCTTGGAAGGATATAACCAATTTATTAGCTCTAAAGGAGCCATATATGGGTGTCTTGCTAGCTGCTAAAGGTTTAGACGGCAACAATAGGCTATTTCCTCTAGCTTTTACTGTGGAGAAGGTTGAATATAAAGACAATTAGCTGTTCTTTTTTTGAAAACTTATCTTGCCTGCTTGGTGGATTCTCAACTAAGGTACCATGGACCTTTATGAGTGATATACAAAAGGTAATCGCATAATCCCTAATCTTATAATGCTTTATAAATTTTTTGTCAACCTTTATAATGTCTTGTGACATTTTTAGATGCCATTTCAAGATGGCATATAGGGATTGATTGAAGCCATTTCAAAAATTGTACCACATGCTTTGAACAAGAGTTGTGTCAAACTTATTTACGCCAACTTCAAGTTGCACTTTACTTGGGTTGCCTTGAAGAAGTACTCTTAGCAAGCTACTAGGTCTTACAATGCTTAGGGCTTCAACTTTGCCATGTACAAAATCAAGGAGTCGAAGCCCCAAGCATATGATTGGCTCATCAAAATCCTAGGTGAGCATTGGAGCAGACATATTTTTGATATAAAGATGAAGAATGATCACATTACTAAGAACATTTTAGAGTCTTTCAATAATTGAACAAGTGAGTATTTGTTAAATGTTGAGTATTTTTAATATTTGGATAGGTGAGTCATAGTTATTATCTTTTAATAATTGGATAGGAGAGTATAGAGGGAAGGCCATTCTCACATAGGTGGACAAGTTGAGGCCAAAATGATGAGCAGATTGGACATCAAGAAGGCTAAGGCAAAGCAACAGTAAGATAAAGTGGTGTCGAATGTGATTAAGAGGATAAATGTTGTGAAAGAAAAAGCTGCAAAATGTTACTTGTTGATAGTTGGAAATGAGGAATTTAAGGTGCGAGATGGGATCATTTATTTCCTAGTCAATTTGAGGGCAAGAAGGTGTAATTGCAGAGTGTGAGACATAAGTGGAGTCTCTTGTAAGCATGTAGCAGCTGCAATCACTTACATGAAGGCTAGATTAGAGAGGTTCTATGATAATGCCTTTTCTACCAAGAGGTATAGGAAGGCATATGGCCATATTATCTATCAAATGTCTAATCTATTATTTTGGCATGTGGACATGGATGTGAGTCCCAAGGAGTTGAGCCCTCCTTTGACTAAGAGGAGAGTAGGTAGACTTAAGAAGAATAGAAAAAAGGAACTGGGAGAGGCTCCAGTACAAAAAAGATCTAGCATCGTGAGGTGCCAAAAATGCTAGAAGTTTGGGCATAATAGAAGGACTTGTCCAAACAACCAAGTGGTTGCATTCTAACTTTGTATTCACTTGACATTTATTTTAATATTAATTCATGCCTTATTCATTAATTGAATACGGCTTGGGGTTGCATTCTAACTTTGCATTCTTGTCTTATTCATTGGTGATGAAATTAGATTGTTCGAGATAAAAAAAACTTATACATACTATTGTACTTTGTTAATAGCTTCTAATGGTGGTTTGTATTGATGTTGGTAGTAGACACAAGCTTTAGAAGTCCAAGTAAGTGGCAGCAAGAGGAAAGCAGGTGGTAACAGCAGAAAGAGGAAAGCAAACATTCAAGAGGCACCAAGCTATATTAGCCCTTGAAATTCAACCCCCTCCCCTTACCCTTTGATTGATGCTCCTTCATCTTCAGCCCTAGAGATGGGTAAAAGTCCTTCACCTTCAACTCCAAGTACTTCCATAACTCAATGATCTTCCATAACACTTGTGCAGTTGAGCCCAAGGACCAAAGGGAGGAGGAGTACTGGAAAGAGACTAGTAATAGCAACAACACTAGCATGAGCATCAGTAGGGGGTGATATTAGTGTCAGATCATAGGTTGTAAGGACTAGAGTTATTAAAGAGGTAGAGGTTAGAGTTAATCCTCAGTTTCTAATTATATAATGTGATTTTCTTGAATTCTTGCTTTTTTTTAATGGTGGATTGTAACTAAATTGCATACTAGAGTTTGTTTAATTTGGTTGGGATGTTTATATGTTGGCCTGATGCATCAGGTGGCCGTATTCCAAATCGCTCTTGCCTTGTATATGATAGGTAAGATTATTATGGATTGAATGATTTTAGTTATGGTTAAATTTGTTATGGTTGCCTTGTGTGTGCTTGATAAGGTGATATTTTGTGTTGTGAAGTCTACTATAAGCTTGGCAAGCTGTAATATGATAATCATGATAGGTTGTATTATGTTCAGTTGATTGTAATCTGATAATGATGTTTGTTATGAACTATCTTATTTGAAAGCTAACTTTGTATGTAGTGTTTGAATGTTGTCGATGGATGATGTTTGTGTGCTAGGGATACAGTGTTTTGAAAGCGTATGATGAGTGATGTTATGTGTGCTAGGGATTATAGGTGTTGTTTGATGTGCTAGGGATAATGTGTTATGATTAGTATGAAATTAGAAGTGTAATTTGCATATTACTACTAGGTCCTCAACATTATTGTGTTTATTAGTGTGATTGACATAAAATTTACATATTACTACTTAGTTCACAATATAAGAGTTCATCAATTGTATATACTACTTCATTAACATTTGTAGTATTTGGTATAGTAAAAACACTGTGAAAATCATGACATTTGCTAAAAGTAGTTTGATAATTAGTTTTTCATTAGTGGACTCTTCTCTTCCTTGTGATCTTTGCATTACACTTGTAGTTTTTATCTTCTTGTTGGGTTTGAGGCCAAAACACTTATAAAACTTCTTTCGAAAGGATTTTTAATAGGATGGCACCACTCAGAAAAACCATTATCCAAGCAACTATACCAAAGTTTGCCTGGATTTTGTCATGTTTTAGAAACTATAATTGTTGTTTTTCTTTTCCCTACATATCTTGCATTTCACTCTTCTATATGTTAATCCAACAAAAAATATTGTGTAAAACTCCATTGAGAAGCCATATTGCAACACTAAAATTGAATACCCTTTATGTATAAGACAAATTTATAGATGCATTAGCAACAACTAACAATAGTCATGAAATGGCTATTGTGTAAATTTTCTAAAAAAATTACAATACAGTACTTCAAGTTATTTAATATATTACAATTAGGTCCAATGACTATTGTGTGCATATTATTATAGATTTGGAGGGTACTTTTGTCCATACAAATATGTCAAATTCAGTCAATCTCAATCTTCATACTTTAGAGGGGTATTTTGGCTATTTTTTTTTGTTATTTTTCCACTGGAACTCTACGCAATAATGTGTTTTTGGGCAAGAGGGTAATGGTAATTTTGGAACCAAGAGGGAGTAAATTGTAATTTAGCCAACCTTAAGGGGCTGTGGATGTAATTCTCTCTCTCTCTCTCTCTCTCTCTATACACACACACACACATTCATAACACATGGAGATAGAGTAATATACAAGTCTGGTGGCAGCCTTAAGAATTAAAGCCTTTATATTTGTCAAAGGAAGAAATGCACACAGGGTGGGTGTTTGGCAAGCAACCCCACACACTGTTTTTAGGCATTAATGGCTATATATACACATATACATATGTTTATACACACACACACACACTAGATTGTAGTGAGTGATCAATAAATAATAAGAAAGAGGGATTACTAAGGAAAGTGTGAAAATTTGTATTAATATAGGAATTAAATAAATTCAAGGCATTAAACTAAGAGTTTAGAAATTCTATTATAAATAGAATTATAGAGGTTAATGAAGAGAAATGGATAGCAATTCAATTTATTAATTAAGTTAGATGATAAATAGTAATCCTTTTATAGGATTTCAAAGACACAGATCAAGTGCCCAACTCTAATGTTTGGAGTTAAATTCAAGCTAATGGTATAAGGGCATGATTCTTGATGCTAAAGATTAGATTTAATTATAAAAGAATTGGATTTTTAAAAGAAATTATTTTGGTGTTAATAGGTGCTCTGGAAACCGAATTAAGTATTGAATTAAGTTGCTTTGACAGAAATTTAAGTAGGTTTCTCCTTCTATAACTATAGCTTTCTATTTTTGTTGGAATAAAATGTTCTTATTTAACTTATGAAATATTTTGGATACGAGTATGCAAATTTAAATTTATAGTCAAGATGGTATATGCTATTTATTTTTATGCATATGCATGATCATAAAATTCAGTGCTCTTGACGATTTAAAAATTAATTAAAAGCAACGAGTTCAGACTTTTAAGTGGTTATAAAAAGCAATTTTAAATCATCTCAATCGAGGTTTAGATTGAACCAAGTGATCCCTTAAGTGAGCTTAGAAGCCTTTTAGAACCCTCTCAATTACAATTAAGATATAGATGTATGAATCCTTAAGAGATATAAAAGTTGTTTTATACCTTTCTTAGTTGAAGTTAAAGACTAAAGCCTGATTAGTATATTGAACATTAGTTTCCTAAAACCTAATAAGTATCTGCAAGTTATAAAGTATTTGTATTCATCCATCTTATATTAAAGTATGTTCATGTTATTGTTGACTTGTTTGAAAGTCGATATGTATGTTAGTTTATTCAATTATGAAGTTTGGTTTATTGCTTTAAAAATATTGCATTAGCAAGTCATGATATATAATTTATTTTTTATAGAATAATGAACTTACCTATTGGATGACTAGTCACTCACTTCTTACAAACTTTGTAGATGATATGGTCGATTAAGGTGGGATGAACAATTTTGTAGATGGTAGAAAATTTAACACTTCTACTCTAGGATGTTGAGTATGAAATGGAATTTGTGCATTGTTATATGGTTGTATATTTCCACATATATGGCTAGTTTGCTATGTTCCATTGTGTAATATTACTTATCTAAGAATCAAGAATGAAATTTATGTTTTAGTGACTTTGGACAATTGGCTTGAACACTTTAGTATTCTTTAATTTAAGAGTGTTGTCGTGCTATGTCTCAAATTTGAAGTGTGACAAGTCCACTACTAGTTATTGTGTTTTTATTGGTGGAAATATGGTGCCATGAAATAGCAAGAAGAAGAAAGTTGAGTCAAGGTTTGGTTGCAAAATCACAGTCTAGGGCAATGGTACAAGTTGTTTGTAAGATAATATGAATACATCAACTTCTATCTAAAAAGTTGGCATTTAATTGTCCATGCGGAGCAAGTTATAGTGTGACAACCAGGTTGCCCTTCATATAGTCTAGCCCCGTGTTCTATGAATAGACTAAGCATATTAAGGTGACTATCATTATGTGTGACAAAAACTATAGTAAAATCTAATTTCTAAATTGGGGAACAATTAGGGTACTTAATTATGAAAGCTCTTAATAGGACAAGGGTCGATTGTATTTGTAACAAGTTGGGTATGATTAACTTCTATACTTTAAATTGAAGAGTGTAATGTATGGTGTGTATACTCTATAAAATTATATCATAATAATAAAATCACCTATTTAGACTAGGCGGGAGACTAGATTTGTGCACAGATGACATTTGGTTGGATTTTTTGTCTATAATTAGGCAATATTTTTAAAACTGGATTGGTGATCGAATTGAAAAACTAATTAGGTTATTGGATCGTTGATTCGATTGATTGAACCATTTAAAAAAAATTGGTTATTTTAAATTATATAATATTACATATATATGCATATATGTTACCATTAAACTAATTTTATAAAATAAATGTAATTCAATTTCATGATATACTAAATGATGGATTTTAGATATAATGTTTAAAATTTAATAATTCAACTAAAATTAAAAATTATTACACAAATTTTGAAACTTATTAAATTCAAAACAATTAAAAGTATAAAATTCAAAAAATGGTCTTGCAGAATAAAAACACATCAATTAATATGAACAATTTTAATTTTGAAATACAATAAATAAATTTTCAAAAACTTGATTGGAAATTTAAATATGTAAACATTAATAAAAACAAAAGTTAAAATAAAAACTATATATTCTAATTAATATTGAGGAATTATAAATGTAAGAAATTTTGAAAAAAAAAACTGAAAATTTTGTAATTTTTTTCAAACAAGTTACCAAATTTTTTTGTAATAATCGTGGTTAAGACCAGTTTGATCAATTTTTCGACCGTTTTGACCGTTTTTTACCGTTCGTACCGATTATGTACTTTACCAATATTTATGCATTGACTGGATTAGAAACCTGACCGATCCGATCTGGTTTTGAAAACAATGCAATTAGACCTCTTGTGTTTGTGTGTATTTATACTATTTTTCTTCTTGATAACGCAAGGAATTTTACTCTCTCATTACACTTGTAATCCAGTAGAAGGAATCTTGCTTCCCACCAAGCAGCCATTCCACCCTTCAAATGATAGGCTACCCACTTAACCTAGTGATCTTCTAGAATAATAAAGATCTTGAGAAATCTCTCGACCTCAAACATCCATTCAAAAATTCTTTTATCTTCAAATTTCCCTTAAAAGTCAGCAACTCAACTTTAATCTAAGGCTTGTCAAATTCTTTATCTCACGGTTGATAACTCTTGGTGCAAGGCCCCTATGATGATCCCTCATTACTTCTTCATTGAATGAATCCTCTCGAGATTGATAGGCTAGAATCCAGCACTTCATCTTGAATGAATTTTTAATTGTTTCCTGGTCTAGAGTAAATCTCTGATCCCACCACCTCTCTCCGATTTTGTGACTAAGGTACTACTCCACGATGTGTTTTAGAATTGTATAAATGGCATTTTGAAGAGTATCTATCTTCTTGTCATGCTCTAGCTTCATGTGTTCTATCTGCTCATTCAACTCTAAGGTCAAGAAAAGCTTACACTATTACCACCCAACGCTAGGGCTTGATACACTGAAAAAATTGTTCTTGAGAAAGAGGAAAGCTTCCTCTAGTGCTACCTAATTCTAGAAACTTGAAATGATTTTATTAAAAGAATAATAATATGTCAAAAGCCTAAAAATAATGCCCTGTGTATTTTATGTATATTGTAGAAGAAAATCTAATGAAAAATACTAGCATTCTAATTATAATTGGTAGTTCAAGTAAGTTTTGAAATTCAATCTGTGCCGTCGACTCAATCATCATCATGATCTGGTGCATGGTGAATCCGTGTTCTACATGAGGTTTCGCATTATGAGCGTTCCACATCTTATATCTCTTCCGCAGTTTCATGAAGTGCAACTAGCTAATTTAATTATATTATATGAATTACATTTATGAGGTCCACAACCTTTATCATGGCATATTTACTATTGCTTGTCCATTTTTTTACGTGCAGTTCTCGATGAACTAATTTCATTATTTATGACTGATAAGAGGTAGACTCAATAATTTGTGTGCATAATTATACAAATAAATTTACGTTATTTTCTAACATAAACCTTCTATCCTAGATAAAATAAGAAAACGAAGAAAAAATTGAGAAAAATCTTATAATAAATTAAAATCGAGGAACAGAATGAAATGAATCAAAATTGACGGAAAAAAGTAAAAAGAAAATATTTAAATGGGCATTGCAATACCTGTACATTTGGTAATAAAAAAGAAACCTAGTAATAGTAATAAGAGGCGCACTTGATGTATGTTGATAATTACGTAAATAAATTAATAACATCTTTAAGTATAATTTTTTATATCATTTATAATAAAAAAGAAAAAAAACTTGAAAAACGAGGAATAGAATAAGCTAGAATTGAGAATAGAGATTAGAAACTTTTTTATTTTAGAAATTGTATTTCTTTTTGTATTTATAAATATGTATTTTATTTTTGTGACTTTTGAGGTCCATTTTCAAGTAATTTATTTAGACACCAGGTTAGCCGCACGAGTGACAGCTCAACTCGACTTCTTAATTTTAGACAAAAGACAAATAGGAGCCGTAGAGATCAGGTAAAGCCTCTTTCCAATTGAACAAAATATATTGGTTTTACTTGTTTTCAAATTTTAATACGTGTTTTTAGGTATTTTATTTTAAAAATTGTGTAAAAGTAGAAGAAAGAAAGAGATAAAATTTTAAAATTATAATAATTAAATATGTAATTGGTCTAAAATTTGAAAAGAAACATAGTAATATTTTCATATCCCCCCCGCCCCCCACACAATTTGTTTTAGATGGATCAGTTGAGGAGTAAAATGCGTGTAATAGAATTATGACAATGATAATATGCACCGCTGAAAATGTTGGGTTTATTCAATCAGAAAAAGAAAGAACAAAAAAAAAAAAAAGATGTATTCGCCTCTAGACCCATATTTGTTCGCATGTTTTGCACAAGAGTTTTTTTAGTTGAGATACAGGTGAAATGAATACCCAAAGCTGGCAGTTTCACAACATGAAAATTATTGTGTGTAGTTCTGAAGCAAGTCTCTAGCTAAAAGACGGGGCGTCAGCATACGAATATGACGACTGTGGAGGAGCAGTTACATCTGACTGTGGAGTTGAAACTGGGGTGCCACTGGGAGAGATAGTTGAAGGAGCACCTCCATACATTTCTTGTATACTTGACAGGAGACTTGAAACTGGGTTACTGCTGGGAGAGATAGGAGACGGAGCAGCTGCATGTGGTTCCCCTATGCCTGATTCAGGAGATGAAACTGGACTGCTGCTGGGGGAGGTATGTGGAGAAGGGACTATGTTTGGTTGAGGAAATGAAATTGAGCTGGTGCTGGGGGCGATAGGTGAAGGAGAAGCTGATTTGCCACCAAGATAGGTAGACGGAGAAGCAGCTGTCTCTGGCTGAGGAACTGCAATTGGGCTGCTGCTAGGAGAGGTATATGGAGGAGCAACTGCGCCTGCTTGAGGAACTGAGATTGATTCGGCACTGGGAGAGAGAGATGGAGAAGCAGCTGAAGCTGGACTGCTAGTAGGAGAGACTAGCGGAGGAGCAATTATGACTGTGTCAGGAAATGAAAACGGACTGGTAGAAGGAGCTGGACTGCCACTTGGAGAAACAGACGGAGATTGGGAACCAGGTTTGGGACTAGAATCAGTACTACCAGCGGATGAACTTTTATCGGCTTGCGACCCCAAATCCTTGTTTTCTTCTGGCGCTACAGGAGAGTAATTAATGTTTGGATCTTCTTTAGGCGCGGGGAAGATGAAGCCGGAGGCATAGGGGACATGAGCAGTTGGAATCCACCGGTTACCATCGACAAACTCGGCAGCCGTGAAGCGTTGGATCCGATTTGGAGGCAACTCTTTGACACCGGGCCATTTCACGCGGCTTGTCTTGGGGGCAGCGGGGCCTCTGTTGTTGAATTCCGTGTAGAAAAGAGTTTCCAGGGCGAATGTCTCGTTCCAGGGCAGCCATCCCTCGGGCTGGATCAAATCATCTATGAAAGACTCCATGATGATGGTCCTGGAGTACTCTTTCCATGGCCTGCCGAGGTACGACTTGATCTTGTTCTTAACAGAGTAATACTCATCGTCAGCTTTGATGGTGCAGTTTTGGAGGACAAGTCCTGTCGGCTGGCGCACGTCCTTCCTGCCCTGTGCGGTGACGATGCATTGCTGGTTGTCCAGAGGCTTCCTGACCAACATCGTGCAGCCCTGCAAAACGGCGGCGCTGTCTCCAAAAATGAAGTCAATAGTGCCCGATATGACGCAGTCCCTGTAGAATTGGCGGTAGGTGTGCAAGTAGAGAGTGTCTTGGTGGCCATCCATACGGCAATTATAGAAGATGACCTTATCGGCGCTGACCCGCAACGCCACGGCCTGGTGCTTTTGTGGACCAGCGGAGTTTTCGAAACCAATGTCCCTCGCTACGAAATTATCTCCCTGAACGGCTTCAGTAGATTAAACGAATTGGGGTTATAAAGTCGTGCGAAGAGTCCAAGAGAATGGATAAAAGGTTAAGAACAAAGTGCATTATTAATGCATACCAACAGTTGCTGTATGGTAGGTGCTGACTCCATCTATGTAGTTCAAGTTTCCGGTTATCCTTGTCTTGGTGGGTCCGTCACCGATGAGCAACAGATGTGTCAGACTGCTGTTAACCTTCACATTCTCCTCATAAACACCCTCCTTCACGTACAGCACGAATGTTTCATTCCTTTTCTTGGGGATGTGCTTCAGGGCCTCGTTTATTGTCTTGTAATGGCCACTCCCATCCTTCGCCACAATGAGGTTCGGCTTAATTTGCCGAGGCGAAGCAGCAAGGAGTTTGCGCCTGTTGAAATCCATCCAGTCAGGGAATTCATCACCATGACCCAACACGGCGACACCTTCTGACAGGAGACGTCGGCTCTGGAAGCTTTGGATACCCATAGCCTCAAGGTACGTCGAGAGCTCCTCCACCATGGCGAGTGCATTGCTGGTCATTTGCATGCCTGCTTCCAGGGCGTTTCTCATTTTCTGTCCAGCATTTCCAGAGACATCGTCAAATCCATCGAGGCACGTTTCTTGGTGCGTAAGGGCACCGCTGAGCCAAGTCTTCAAGTCCAGGAGTATGTCATCGACATTTGTAATGTCAAAGCTGTTGAACTTGGCAAAGGATCTCCGGAGATCGTTGACAGCGTGATTCGCTACCTCGCCACAGGTTCTAAGAGCCGATTTCGCTCTGGGATCGGTCTCAAGTTTCCGCAGAGTGGTTGACTTCTTGGCCGCCTCGTTAATGTATTTCATGGCAGCCCGGAAAACCACCCTAATGATCTCTTGTGGGTCGGTGGTGTTGGTCCCAGCGGCTTTGATGCTGTCCACACAGGTTTGCTTGTAATCCGTGGTGTCACAGATGGTTGTTATAGCCTTACGAGATGCAGATACATCAGGCGATTCTTCTTCTTCACCACCATCTCGATTGACTATGACAAGAGCCACCACCATGGCCACAAGGATTAGAGAACAAAAAGTGACTATGGTGATCTTTCTCTTGCCTGTATCCATATTATTCTCACAGTACTGTTGATCGTTTGTTTCTCTAAGCTTTTGTTGTTTCTACAAAAATATTCAATGCAATGGAGAAAGGCCTAAAGAGGTCTTCCCCTTATTGAAGAATATGAAAAAAGGGCAAGCATTGATATTTGTACCAAAAGCCTGTAAGGGCCCAGGGAAAGTCTGGAGTACATTATAAAAGGTGGCTATTTTGGGCGTGTTGATATTAGGGTTTGAGGGTAAGACAAAGTAAACCTCACATTCACATTAGAGAAGGGAGGGCCTGTAACACGATAGTGGAGCTCCGTGGAAATTGGAGATTTTTCATTCCAACCACTCTATCAAATAATGGTGACAATCATGGTGGCCAAAATTAGTTAATATAGCGTTGGGGGTCATAAAAAAGATTGTTAAATCGTGATTTAGAGAAGAATCTATCCTATAGCCGAATTTGTTGCTTCTTTGCGGTTACTAAATTTCAGCATTCAATTACATCATAAACACTTGGATGACTTGTCCATGTGACCAAGAATTTACTATAGGAACTTTTGAAACATTTCATTTTTGAGTGGAGAAGTTTTGGTGTTCGATATATTCTGTATTGATCAACGATCCATTGAATGAACAATAAATCAAAATACCTGCAGAACAGTATCAACAAACCTGAAAAGCATGAATATATAGGATTTTATCTAATTCTGTATTCTCTTACATCATATAATGTTGACTTCCAATTAATCATAAAAAATTGTACACTATTTTTTTTAATTTCTTATAAAAATCATGGCAATGAGAAACAGTTCTATAAATGATTTTATTAATAGTTATGTAAGAGAGAATTTCTAAAAAATAAATTATTGGGATAATTACATCCACACCCTTTGAGGGTTGGCTAAATTACAATTTACTCCCTTTTGATTTCAAAATTACCATTATCCTCTCGCACAAAAAAGACATCATTGCGGTGATCCATTGATAAGGTTCCAGTGGCAAAATAACAAAAAATGCCCAAAATGCCCCTCCAATGTATGTAGACTAAGATTGATGGAATTTGACCTATTTTCATAGACAAAACTACCCTTCAGGTCTATAATAATATAAATACAATAGTCATTAGACCTAATTGTAATATATTAAATAAGTAGAAGGACTGAATTGCAATTTTTTATAGAAAGTTTACACAACAGCCTTTTTATGACTCGTTTGTTAGCCATTGCTAATGCATTTATAAATTTGCCTTCTTACAGATAATGGGTAGTCCAATGTAGAGCTGCAATTTGGCTTATCTATGGAGTTCTACACAATAAAGTTCTAGTGGATTAACATATAGAATGGTGAAATACAAGAAATATGGAAAAAAACAATAATTATGATTTTTGAAACAAGACAAAATTTAAGTAAACTTTAGTATTGTCGCCTGGATCATAGTTTTTCAGAGTGGTACCATCCTATTGAAGATCCTCTTTAAAGAAGTTTTGTAAGTGTTCAGCCTCAAACTTGATAAGAAAAATGAAGTTACAAGGGGATGCAAGGATCATATGGAAGAGAAGAGTCCATTGATGGAAAACTAGTTATCAAGTTACTTTTAGCAGATGAAGTGCTTTTCATAGTGTTTCTATTATGTTAACTATGACAAATGTTAATGAAATAGTATGTAAAATCGATGAACTCTTATGTTGTGAACCTAGTAATAATATGTTTATCCAATTGCACTATATAAACACATTGATGTTGTGAACTTAAAAGTAATAAACAAATCATACTTCAAATTTTATGCCAATTATAGTACATAAACCTAGTAGTAATATACAAGTTTTATGCCAATCATAACACATTATCCCTAGCACATCACACAGCGCCCATAATCCCTAGCACACAAAACATCATCCATCATAAGCTTTCAAACACTACATCCCTAGCACACAAACATCACCCATTATCAGTTTTTAAACACTGCATACAAAGTTAGCTTTCAAACGAGATAGTTCGTAACATAAACATTATTATTAGATTACAACTTGCCAAGCATACAATACACTTCATCACATAAAATATCACCTTGCCAAGCACACACAAGGCAAGCAAAAACAAATGTAACTATTTTTCAGTACCTATCAATCAAAAATAATCTTGCCTATCACATACAAGGCAAGAACAACTTAGAATATGGCCACTTGATGCATTAGGCCACCATATAAACATCCCATCCAAATTAAATAAATTCTAGTATGCAATTTAGTTACAATCCACCATTAAAGAAAGCATGAATTCAAGCAAATCATATTACATAATTAGATACTAAGGATTAATCCTAACCCCTTTGATAACTCTAGCCTTTTCAACCTGTGATTTGACACTAATATCATCCCTACTAATGCTAATGTTGATGCTGCTGCTGGCCTCCATCTAGTACTCATCCTTCCTTTAGTCTATGGACTTAACTATATAGGTGTTGTGGAAGTTCCTAGATTTGAAGGTGGAGATCCACTACTCATGTCTACGGCTAAAGATGAAGGAGTATCAATTGTGGAGGGGGGGGGGGTGGCTGAGTTTGAAAGGATGATATGGCTTGGTGCCTCTTGAGTTGCTGCTTTCCTCTTCTTACTACTCCAACCTACTTTCCTCTTGTTGCCACCTACTTTGACTTCTAAAGCATGTGTCTACCACCAATATCAATACAAACCATAGTTAGAAGCAAATAACAAAGTATAACATGTATAAGTTTCTTTTACCTCTGATAATCTAGTTTCATTGTCTAATATTGGTGCATTGGATGTGTTACTTTGTAAAGTTGCCCAAGAACCTATCCAATTAAACAATAACACATGAATTAATATTGAAATAATTTTCAATTGAATACAAAGTTAGAATGCAACCACCTAGTTGTTTAAACAAGTCCTTTTGTTATGCCTAAACTTCAGGCATTTTGGCACCTCACCATGCTAGATATTTTCTCTACAGAAGCCTCTCCCACTTTCTTTTTTTTGCTCTTTTCGGTCTACATGGTCTCCTTTTGGTCAAAGGAGGGCTCACATTCATGTCCGTAGGCCAAAATGATGGATTAGATATTAGATGGATAATATAGCCATGTGCCTTCCTATACTACTTGGTAGAAAAGGCATCATCACAAAACCTTTCCAAATTTGTCCTCATGTAAGTGATTGTAGTTGTTGCATGCTTACAAGGCACTCCTCTTATGTCCTACACTCTATAACCACACCTTCTTGCCCTCAAATTGACTAAGAAATGAATGTTCCTATCTTGCAACTTAAATTCCTCATTTCTAGCCATCAACAAGTGACATTTTGCAGCGATTTCTTTCCTAGCAGTTAGCCTCTTAATCACATTTGGCGCCACTTCACCTTTTCGTTACTTTACTTTCTCCTTCTTCATATGCAATCTGCTCATCATTTTGGCCATCAACCTGTCTACCCATGTGATGATGGGCTTCCTTCTATACTCACCTATCCAATTATTAAAAGATAATAAATATGGCTTGTCTATCAAAATATTAAAAGTACTTAATATTTAACAAGTACTTATCTATCCAATATTGAAAAACTTTGAAATGTTATTGATAATGTGATCATTCTTCACCCTTGTATAGTAAGTATGTCTACTCTAATGTTTAGTTGTGATTTTAATGAACCAGTCATATGATTGGAGCTTCAATTCCTTGATTTTGTACATGGCAAAGTTGAAGCCATGGGCATTGTAAGACCTAACAGCTTGCTAGAAGTACTTCTTCAAGGTAATCCAATAAAGTGCAAATTGAAGTTAACATAAATATCCCTAGCACACCTCATATTCACAGCGTGTGGCATAATTACTAAAATGGCTTTAATCAATCCCTATATGCCATCAAGAAATGGCATGAAAAAATGTCACAAGACATTATTAAGGTTGACACGTAATTTATGAAATGTGATTAAGATCAGAGATTATGCAATTACTTTTTGTCTGTCACTCATAAAAGTCCATGGTACCTCAGTTGAGAATCCACCAAGCAAACAAGATAATTTTTCAAAAAGGAACAACTATCTTTACATTCAACTTCCACAACAGCAAAAACCAAGGAAATATCCCATTATTGCCATCTAAACTTATGACAGCAAGCAAGACACCACCATATGGCTGCTTTAGATGGTAGCTATCAAAGTTAATGAATGGGCTACATTGTTCCAAGAAGCCCTCAAAATAGAAAACCCTAAGAAGAACCTTTTGAATGTTACAGTGGGTGGTATATTGGACTGACTAAATGCTTTGCCATCACTAAAAAACTCATACTGTAAAGTCATCACACTACCCTCATTTTTTAGCACACCATTTTTGCATATTTTAGCGACCGAGCATATGACTTTGCATGGCCACTTTCAAGTTGTTCTAGAACCCTCTTCTTAGCTTTATAAATTTACACATAGCTAGGCTTCACTCCTTGTTTTGAAAACTCATTTTTTTTATAACTTTTCACTTTAAGGCAAACATTATGCCTCAACACATCAATCAATTTAGAAGCAATCCAACCAACACTAGCCTCTTTAGTTCCATCTTACCTAACACAAGTGTGATTGGACTTGTAAGTTTTGATTTGGAAAGTTACTCCATCAGTCAAATATGATACAAGTATTCTCCAATTGTATCCCTTGGCATCACAGTATGCAATGACTCTTTTCCTTTCATTCTTGTTCCTGATAATACTAAAATCCTCTTGTATCACATAGTCCTTCACGCAGCCCTAAAATTGTTGACATTTGAGAAGAGCATGCTTTCCTCAAGCATGATCTTCCCACTAGGTAGGTTGAAAAAATATGTAGCATTCCTATTCAAGCTACCTTTTAGTGGATCATCATAGAACTCATCATTAGACAAGTTTTCAATAATTAGATGCATAGTCAGACAATACATTGATTTACTACTACAAAGGATCCTACCATTATCCTCTCCCTCACTACCTAGATCATTTAATAAGTCAGAGTCCCCATCATTTTCATCCCATTTACCATTCCCGTTATGAACACATGCAACTCACTCACATTTATGTTTTTTGTAAACATACAAAGGACATTCATATCACTTATTACTTCCATTCTCCAACCCCCCTCCCCCCAACAATTAGTACTAACAATAATTTTAAAGTCTTCATCACCTATACCACAAATTGTTTTAATATCATCTACAAAATCTAAACAGCTATATCTATTTGGATCAATATCACATAGTTTATGTTGCTTGCCGGATAATGAACAATTAGAGTATACAAAATTTGTACTCATCTTTGCAACAAAACAACAAATTAGAGCAAAGAAAACATGATTTCCACGCAACCTTAAAAATTCAACACCCACATGCACGGTCAAAATTAACCAAAATATACTAGTTTTAGACCTTTCATAAAAGCCTTTTCTATTCCAATCAAAGTCAAACAAATATGCCAAAGCAACACAAAAAGGATCCATGTGCAAGGAAATGAAATAGAGACATTAAATAGTTTGAGTTCCTTGAAGCAAGGAACAAAGGCACCTTACACTACTAGGGAAATGAAAATTTCTAAAATGTGGAGAAATGAAAACAAAGCAACCTATTAGCATATTTCTAAAAAGCATCTTATTGCAAGAAAATGAAATAGTTCTGAAAACGGAACAAATTTCTAAATTTTCCCCCATAATATGGTGATTCCACTATCAAAAACTCAAGCCACTGATACTAAATGGAAGTGTAACTATACATAACCAAATTATCAAGTTCCATGGTAGTACATACTAGATGACAATTTTGTCAAACATTATAGAGCATCATGAAATAATTAGAAAAACGACTTCCTACCTAGGAACAAGCATATGAAATCAATAATTCTTCATTGGAACACAAGTAGAAAACCTAACTTTTTGGATAGATATCATTTACTAAATACAAGTAAAACAAGTCTCCTCATTTCTATCATACAATTTGAGCTAATATCGTTTTTCATAACCAATGTTAATGTTTCAGTACTTGAGTATGGAGAAAACAATCTGTTAATAGCAAGTAGAAGCAACAAACTGAGTAACCAACTACAGTTGGAAGTTCCTAAAAGGAAAAAAGAAAGTTAGGCATCCATAAAATTACTAACTCCAAGCAACAACCCCTTCTGTGGTTATCCCCAAAAAAATCTGTTGGATGAAATGCTTTGTTTGTTCACTGGTAAAAACTAGATTGAATTTATAAAAAATCATTTTTTATTTAACTTTGTAACTACTTATGATGTTAGTTCATATCTTTTTAGAAAAACTTCAGTCAAACAAGAGAATTCAACGATAGACTCACAATTTTAAGGAGATTAATTTCAAAAGAGAGCAAGATCAAGAAAAAGTTACCTAAGATCAAAAGAAGTTCAAATAAAAACAAGAACAACTAATAAAAGTAGGTTTGACAATTTTTACTAAAACAAGTCAAAGACAAGCAAAATCATAAGAAAAATAAAATTTAGACCGATGCTTGACTAAGAACTAATCTCATTGGTATATAATCACTTGTCAACTTAACAAGGTCTTCAACCTAGTAAATGTATTCCCCACGGCACAGGATAACCTAATTTATGACTAAAAAATCCTTTAAATGACTATATTTTTGACCATTAACAAGAGCAATTTCGCAAGGACATAATATTGGAACCAAAATGACAAAATTAAAGTAATAAATTTGAAGATTTTCAATACTTGAAGAAGAACTAAAAAAAAAATAAGAAATTAACCAAAATAAACACGAAAAATTGAACCATACATTAGAAAATTTCAAAGCCCCAAAATTTCATATCCACTTTCTTCTTGATGAATATACCCATTATCACCCAAAGTTTTTTTAAGATATCCCCTAGTTGCCTTCCTTGCACGATAATTGAAGTTTTCTAATCGATCGATGGTTAAAAATTGCGTGTTCAATAGATGAGAGGAGGCACAATCTAGGACTTTTGGTCAAAGAGAAAGATGCAGAAGGGGGTTTGGTTCAAAGAGAGAAAGTGTTTCTTTTGTTAAAGTCACTCATGGGCAAAATTTTCAATTCATGTTATCCTATTTTCCCTCAGCTTATTTTTCCGCTTGAATTAGACATGGGTATTTTGGTCATTTCATGCACTCTTGTTACACGTTGTAATGTTTTTCTTGCGTGAGGGGTGTAATGGTGATTTCAAAAACAAGAAGGGGTAACTTGCAATTTAGTTGAACCTTAAGGGTTGTGGATGTAACTATCCCTAAATTATTTTCTCATTACATTATGTAGGCATTATGAAACTCAAGCATCATACATAAAAATTTTCACAAACAATATATAAATAATTTAATATAAATTTTGTTTATATTTCAATTTTTACTTCATCTAGAAATTGAAATATCTTGGTTAGAATCAATTTCTTGGTGAAAGATTTGTCTAAATTCTTGTGCTTTAGCTTCAAATTTCACCCCTCATACTTTAATTTTGGATATATCACTAATTTTTCATGTGAAGACTTGCGACCAACCAAGAAAATCAAAACCATACAAATGTTTTACTTTAACCAATGATTATATAGCCTTTTGTTGCAAGCAATTAGCTTGACAAATTGATTTACATTGCCATTGTTACAAGTGGAGAGCCCCAACTACATGCTCTGGCTCAATCTATTAGGGGTCAAACATGAAAAGTTTGATAAAGCTAGAAGCAACATTCGTGACTAACACCAGGGAAGAACCATCCATGACTAAGTGAACAAGTATATTCTTGGCCGAACACTACATCTTAATTTGAAACCTTAAAATTTTAAATTTATACGTTGCTATCAATTATATATTGCTCCTTTTTTCCATCTTTTTTCAATGTGGGGCAACCTAACATCAAACTTTGTGACATACTCTCCTTCAAGCGAAAGCTTCTTTTGAATATATAGCTTCACTACAAGTGTTTGCTAACACAACCAAGTTTATCAATTCTTTGCATCATCCTTACTTTGGTAAAACCATCAATTCCATGTGGTTCTTTGAGACTTTCTTCATCTACTAAACTATCAATTTGCGGACTTTTTTCTGGAAGTCATTCAAAACCTCTTTCCAATCTGCTATAGAGTACCAACTATAAAACGAGCTAAAAACTGTCTTTATACACATTGCAAGTCAAACCATCAACTATAATACCATTTGTTAAGGGGAAGAGCCTAACCACAATAACTAATTCAACTTGTTAGGCCAAACATGGATAGCACACCTAGATTAGAGAGCAATATCAATGGATAACACCCACAGTGAACTATCCATGACTAAGTAAGCAAGTATATTCGTAGGTTTGACACTTTTTGTTAACCAAATATTAGGTTTGTGGGTTATTAAAAATTACATGTTGCTCTATTTCTTTAGTCTTTAGTTCGAGGTGGGACAACTCCTACTTCCATGACCTACTAAAAAATGCTTACAACTCAATGCGTATGGTCAGTAACCATGATATCTGAATAAGAAACCTATCAATGATGAAGAAACTAGTGGTGGAAGTATCTATTACACTTTTACTTTCCAAACCAAAAGTTTGAATACCTAGATTGCTACCCTTTAGGTTACATCATAGAGCTTATATAAGTATTCATGAAGCTAGGCTTGGAAAATTGTTTCCAAGGTTTGCCCAAAAACATTAGTTTCATATCATTAATGTAGCTATCCTAGATAGAAAGTCCAATGCTCTAACACAGTGGCTCTTTAGTGAAGATATCATGTAGTTCTAGAGGATGGCATCACATGGAGTCTATTGTGTCATAAAGGTGCAATAGATGCATAATTGATGGAGTATTATGCGGAATATCTTACTTTACAATAAGTTTTGAATGAGAGCAATCGACAAGGCTCGAGTAGCATTGTGTAAAATCAATTCAAAGCCAACTTGATTGATTGCACACCTTATGATCATAAGACAAAACGTTGATCTCGAGAAGACTTGATATCTTGTTTAATCTCAACTTATTTGCAGTTAATCACACGAGTGTAACTTTCTTTGGTAGGATTATTTGATTATCAAATTTGAAGTAATACTCTTTTCTATCATTTAGACAAGACTTATTTACATAGTATTCTTATATAATTGAGTAGGATTTGATTGATATTGTAATTATTTAACAGTTAGAACTCTTAGCCTATAAATGGAACACCTAAGACCTTTGCATAAAAATCCTTTCATATATATATATACTAATTTTGATACTATTTTTATATTTTACACATGGATTTATGCATATTTCATGTAAAAATTGTGTCTAGTATGTGGGTTTTAAACCTAATTCAATTTTTGTTGTCTTGTGGGTTTGTTTGTGTAATAATTCCATTCTATTGCCTCTGTGCTTCCACTGTGTCTGATGGTGTTAGAGCTGCTTTTGCCATTCTAAATAAAACCTCATGGTTAGATAAATCTCATATAAACAACAAGGTTATTAGAGCAAGAGATTGGCTCTTAATCAAAATTTTATTAGTATTTAGCCAAAATGATCCTATAGGGCTCAAATGAGAAATTTCAAAAAAGGTGCATGTACATTGAAAAATTCAAAACTAAGATTGTTGTCCTATCATTTTGAGGTAATACGAATGCTAAAAACTTCTCGATTTAGCTTGATAGAATTGATTAAAGTCTTAAATATGTGTGAATTCTAGAATACCATCAAGTTAAGTTAGTGAATTACAAGTTAGGTAATTGGAATATTATTGTAGCGACAACTACAAAATTATAGGAAACTATAGAGAAAACAATATAAAAGATGAAGCATCATCCCAAATTCAATTTTTGCCAATTAATTATATGACGTGCTCTTTTTGCAATCTCCTTATTGTACATGAGTTGAGCAATCTTATGATAATCATGAGGTAGTTTAAGAAGGTGAGAAAAGAGAGAGAAAATAAGGTTATAGAGAATTATTTATTTAATGGAGGAATATAATGATAATGGAGAGGTGTAAAAGTTGATGGCACTAAAATAGTTGAGGAGAAAATTGAAGGTGTTCCCCCACATTGATATTAAAGAAAAGTAGGCGGCCATGGACATGGAAAAATAAAGGAAGTGTTGCCATTATCAAAATTAAATAGATTGAACATGATGAATTTCTTGGCATTCTTTATCACATTTCTAAAGTTTTCAAAGAATCCTTCCATATCGTTTTTAGTGTGTACTCTAGTATGGTATGTAGTGATGAGGGTGCAGATGTTGTAATTAATACATATTTTGAATTGGTAACTTGTTGTAAGTTTTTATTGCCCATTTAACATTGCTATCAATTGAAATGCATCATGACATGAATTTCTTTTGCCTATTGATGTGGAGCTAGCTACACAAAATTAGAATCCATTTGTTTGAAGCAATAATAATATTAGTCATGATGGAAAGGGGTGACTCGAGTAGATCATCTTGAGTTGAATAGAGTAACATTGCATTCAATATTAATTATGTACAAGTAAAGAAGAGCTACATGAAGGATTTGAGGACAGGTGGATGCAATCTAGAGGAACGAAGATGGGCTTGTTGCATGCATATAATCATGATGTTTTTGATGTTACACAATACCATGTTTTTCAATAATACTTTAGGGTGATTTTTTATTAAGTGAGAAGCTTTGATGTGGAATATTGAATACTTTAAAAGGTTCTTTGAATGAATGCAATCAATTATAGTGTGAGTAGCATTTTGCAATCTCAACGCGAGATTGGCACAATCAATCGTATGACTTGAGACTGCAAAACAAAAATTTGCTACTAAGAAAGATATAATTTCGTGATGTATTTCAACTTACGTTGATCAATTTCAACAATGGAACTTTAATACTTAAGAGTATTTAGCTATCATATTTTATGTAGGACCCTTTCTTACCATCTAGATAGGACTTATCTATGTGAAATTTTAATATTATTGATAAGGATTTTATTTGGGTTTCAATATCTTAAAAGTTAGAACTCTTAGCCTATAAATAGAGCACATTAGGACCATTGTGAAAAAGAAACTACTTGATAAGTTTATACAAATCCTAAGGGCTTTCTTAATATTCTGCATGTGGATTTGTACTTACTTTAATACAAGAACTCATGTCTTGTGTGTGAATAAATTTTGAATTGATTCAGTTCCCATCATCATGTGCATTAATAACACTTTAAGAGTATACAATGTTGCTCGAGTAAATAAAGATGAGTAGAGTATCATTCCCACAAGAAGTATATTAATACAAATGTGATTTGGTTTAGTCTTATTTGAGATAATCAGTTGAACAAGAAATGTAATTAAAACTACTTTCGAGAACAAAGAATGCAAATAATTCTAAACTAAGGGTAGATTAGAATTGACTTTCATATGGATAAATATTATTTTTGTGGAAAATTTATTATTAGATACATTTATTAATAATTAGTTTAGTAGCCATTATTCTACATGCTATTTCTAAAATTTCTACTAAGTAATCTCTAACTTTAGTCAGATTTCATAATTAAATAATTCATGCACTTATAAGTAGCACACAATTATTTAAATAGAGCATTCATGGACCATCGATAACATGAGAATCGCAAATAATCAAGATCTCACTTTAGCTATTTTCTTGTGAGTATATGCTCTCATTTGTTAGTTCTAACTCAAACGTTTCACTTTTACTATTCTTTTTCAATCAACAAATCAATCTAAGCATGGATAAGTTTTAAAAGTTCTAGACACATAAACAATACAAAAAAAAATAAAGACTCACACGCAATTAAATTCAATTACGCAACTACAAGTCCTAAGACTAATAAATTGAACTACTAATGATATTGAAATAACACAACACAAATTTGTATTCATCATGGAATAAAAAAAGGCAAGAGTTACAGAATGGTGGATAAGAAATCTTAGTCATTAATTATGCGTCTCCTGTGTTTTGCGATTGGCAAGCTTTCAATATTTGAGTTCTAGCCTTGAATTTATTCCAAAAAGAGAGCTTATGTTTGTTTTGTTTTAATCTCCAAAAATACGCATACTTTAATCATTACATATTTTTAATTTTATTTCTTTTTCTCTTTTATTTTTACACAATTTTTGATAAAAAAACATCAAAAAACACATATCTAAAAATCAAAATAAAAATAACCAATTTTTTTTCAAGACTAAAACATGAGATTCTAGGCTGCTAAATTTTGTTTTATGTAGCAATAATTGCCTCTTCATTGATCTATGAAAAAAGGGAAATTTTGTTTCCTTTCAGCTTCCAAACTAAAATAATGATAGGGATAGACAAAAATAATAACTTAGACAAGATGCTTGCACACGAGTTCATTCACTCAAGCTTCCTTTCTCAACATTTTCTTTTCATATTCACCCCTGCCACTAACTCACTTCTTCTTTTATATATTTTCTCCTTTTTATCCATTTTCTTTTGTTCCTTTCTTTTGAGCCTTTCCTAATTCCTTCTTATGATTCTTTGTTTTTTTACACAAGTGTAAGCATTGGTAATGCATACTCTTAGTTATTAAACAACAAACAACTTTCAAGATACCAAGCATGCACATAGCTATCATAATGGGTTTACACAAGTATGAATATTGTTGATACATAACACGGTTCCTAAGCAACTCAAACCAATGGGGTATTTCAAAGATTTTGTAAAGCAATATTTTTTTTTCCTTTTCTCTGTTTTTTCTTCTTTTCTTTTTTTTTCAATTCATTTCCTTTCCTTTTTCAATCCTATGTGCAATTAAGTTCTTATATAATAGGTAGGTTAAGTGTTTCAAGACCATCTTAACAACAACACCAAAAACTTGATGAGTTGCAGTTATCCAGTGTTACTCAAGTAATAAAGACTTAGTAAAGTTTCATTCTTACGAGAAAGACTTGAGTTAGTGTGATATTTACAAGGAAGACTTGAGTTAGTGGGGTATTGTTTCCACGAGGAATATATGAGTTCCGATGTGATTTGGCCCAAACCTTATTCAAGATTATTAGTTACACGAGGAATGTAATTGTAATTACTACTAGGAGCAAATAATGCAAGGAATTCTAAACTACAATTGCTTGGAATTGACTTTCATGTAAATGAATGTTATAAGAATCATGTGTTTGTTTGAAATTAATTATTGGATACTTTTATTAATAGTCAGTTCAATTGTCTTTATTCCATATGATATTTCTAAAATTCCAACTACGTTATGTCTAATTTTAGTAAGACTTCATAATTAAATGATTCATGAATCTACAAGTAACACACAATTATCTAAATCGAGAATCTTGGCACTTTGAATCACTTTGAATAACACTAGATCCACAAACTACTAAGATTTCCTCTCACTACTTTCTTGTAATTATGGTTCTCATTTTCTAGTTTTTAATTAGGAATTTCACTTTATTTTTTTCAAATCAATAAATCAATTTAAGCACGGCCAAAACTTAAAAAACTTTAAACATTCAAACAATAAGAAAAAAAGAATATTATAAATCAAAAGAATCACGCACAATTAAATGCAATAATGCAACTATTAGTCTCCAAAATAGTAGCTACTCATGATATTTAAAACAACACAACATAAATTTTTATTCATCATGAAATCAAAAATTAAGAGTAAAAGAATAAAGAAAAAGAAATCTTAGTCTATTATGCGTCTCTTAAATTTTGCATTTGACAAGCCTTCAATCTTTGAGATTCTTGCAAAAAACAAAGAGAGAGATTTTTATTTTTTATTTTTGGCTAGACTAAAAAGAGAGGATTTGGGGTGCTGAATTCTTGTATTGTGGAGCCCTAATTCCTTTTCATTGACCTATGCAGAAAAAGGCAAAGTTTTGTTTCCTTTTCAGCTTGTGCACCCTGTCATCGCAGCTCATTGTCGCAACGCTGTGGCGGGGTTTTCTATTGTGTAGTCTCACATCCCATTGTCGTGGTTGTGAGCCACGCCACTGGCCTTCTTCTTTAACAAGTTGTTTTATTTCAAGTATAACTTCTTCATTTAATGTTCAATTGACCTACCGATTGTTTCAATGAAAATATGATTCATTCTTCTATCTAAAAACAAAATTTATTCCCTTTTGAAACTTTTTTCCAATAAGTGGTGGCCTTTCAAAGTCGCTGCCATGTCAAACTCCTTAATTCATTTTCAATTTTCTCCTTGTCAACCTCAGTTCCTATTTTTCCAACCTACACTATAAGCATAAAAATGTCTAAACAACTATAATAATGCATAAATTTAACATAAAATACTCACATATCAATTTTTATACAAGTTAAACAATTAATGACACAAAAAAGATTCAATAAATTCAATATGTTTATTTTCATTTTTGACACCAAAAAACAAAAATTTTTCTCTCAATCTCTCTCTTATTTTTATACAATTTTTTTTAAAAAAAATATAGCTTAAAATAGACACCCTAGAGTAAAAAAAGATATGGCAAACATTTTAGCTTTAATTGCACCCTTGAAATAAATGACTCTTTCTTGTAAAATCATCAATTAGTTCGTATAACAACATTTGATTGCTTTTGCATTTCCGTTGCGTCAGAGTGGGCATAGAGGGTGTCCTCGTGTTTTTTCACACTGTAGCAATGGTGTTTTTCAAACTATAGCAATAAAAGGAGACTTGGTTAAAGTCCAATCCATGGCCGCACCTTGGTGGCTTTTGAGTTATGCAGTTTTGCACAATCTACATGCCATATATCAAGCCTTAAGTGTCACTTGGTAGCTATTAAAATAAATTAATTAATTATATATATATGTACTATTTTTAATTTTATCAATTCAATTTCATTTATTTGATTATCTTCTACTATTTTTGATTTATTATGGGTTTTCTCTCTTCTTCTAATTTTAGTTTATTCAAAATTTTCTCTTTTCTTTTTTCCCTTTCTTTATCTTTTTAATTTACAAATGATATGTTATATATTTAAAATATTGTTAATATATTTATATAATTATACGCATACATTGAATTGAATGTATTATATATTGTTAGTTATAAGTTAATATCATATCTCGTATCATTATTTTTTACATTAAGGTAGGAGAAAATTAAGTGAACTGCACAAAGGCATCTTTTAAGATACTTGTTTAAGAACAACGATTTTTACATTATACAAGCATTTTCTTGGACATTATTTGTTTTCAGATACAATCCAGTAACCAAGAATTCTATTAAATAGACTGCACAATATTGAATAGTTGCACCAAACTCCCTTGACGGACTTAAAGTCAAAAGAAATTAGAACTATTAAAAAATAATGAAATTCATACTTCATGTATGGGGAATGAAATATTGTCAACGTTTCATAAAGACACGAAAGGTTACATATTCAAAGGTCATGTGGTTTCGTATGTTTCATATGAAGGGTTATATAATTTAAAATTCAAATGACGGTGTGCAATATTAAAAAAAATTCAAATGAAGAGTTACATCTTCAATTATAAAAAGTTATATTGTTTGACATTAACATAATTAATTATATCTTTTATTTAAATTATTTTTAAAAATATTCCAAGAATAGTCCCTATCTCTTTTGTTTTTGCTTTATTTTCCAAAGGTTGCCTTCTCAAATGATATTTAGCTTTATTTATAGAGTTATGCATAAGATTAAATTGTGTGTTCATCTTGTTAATATTTTATGGAAACATTTGTTTTAAAATTTTGTTGGTTCTCATCCCATTGAAATTTACTCAATCCAAATATGTAACAAATTAACAAAATTTTTACTTGAATTTCAAATTTGAATTATTCTTATACACACACACACACACACAGATATTTAAAAATTCAGTTATTATAAATTTTCTAAATCAAATCATTGCTTATGTATATCCACATACACTCCCTCCTACATATATTTACATTTTAAAATTAGACATTACCTTTGTATATCATCACTTCATTTAATATACATACATACATACATACATACATACATATATATATATATATATATATATTTAGGCACACACACAATCACACAAATTAAAGCAAATTAAAAAATATTATCCCATGAAAATGTTTTAGTCAAGCATAACTTTTATCTCCTACAAAAACCTTCATAATTTTCACCATTAACATTTTAAACCAAACAAAGTCATGGCTATTCACCATTCTATCTCTGTCGATGTTACGGAAAATTTAGGCATCAAAATTTTGAAAAAAAGGTACGATTAATAGAAATAGCATAAAGTATTACTAATTTTCGGTTACCCTAATATGTAAGTGACAATAAATTTTGGCAATATTCAATAATTGCTTGCGTTTTCACCAATGTAAGCAGTAAATTTTGTAGAAAGTTTACAGTTTGGAGGAAATATATAGTTGGAAAATTAAATGTAAAATTACCCAAGTTTTTTTAATATATAGTTGGAACAGGAAGAGTTGGAAGAGCAAATAAACTTAGCACCTGAAATAGAAATTAACAAAAAATTTAAAGAAAAATTGTTTGATAATGCCATTGGAACTGACAAGCAGGGAGATGTTAAGTATATGAGCAAAGAGATTACACCCACACAATTTAGTAAATATTCCTCTAGTTCTAGTTCTCAACAAACAAAAATAGATGCTATAAAATATCCTGTGTGAGTTGAGATAAGAGATGAAGTTTAGAAAAGATGCCAACTTGAATGGCATAGGGCAAATTAAAGTTTAAAAAAAATAGCTTCTATGAGCTTTCTAAGACCTAAAAAGCAGGTAAGCATTTTAGGCAACGTATATTGTCTCTTTTGATGCTAGTTTTGCATCCACTCACTGGGTAAGGCCAAGTCTTCTTAGCGGTCCAGGTAGTCGAGTTAGTATTTAAATTTCAATTATTTTTATAATGTAAAGAGAAAAGTAAAAATGATTTGTAGTTTATTCTTGTGCAAGTTATATCTGGATTTTGTGATCATTTGAAATGCATGAACAACATTCATCCTATACCTAACAATAGCCAACAAAATGATGAGGTAATTATTCAAAGCATAAATAATTAATGTATTTTAGTTATTAAAAAGTTATAGCATTATCTTTTATGATTTTTCAAAAGATTTGAAGTTGTGGATGGTAAGTAAATGTAATATACTAGTGGATTGTATATAATTATTGTTATATCCTCATTATTATTGTATTATCCAATATTAATTTTTTTTCCTATCAAGGATATGTGCTTAGATAAAGAGTGTACATAAGCATGCTCGAATCGCTTGACTCGCAAAAATTAATCCAATTCACCTATAACATGTCGATTTTAAATTTATTAATCAATGATAGTTTGTCCTATAAAATCAAACTCACTTCTTGTCTGATCTAAATATTATGACCGGAAAAGAATTAAGAGAAAAAGAAAGAATAAGAATTAATCGATAGATTTCTCGAAACAAATGAAAAGGAAACGAAAGATGAAACATAAATCATGGATCAACTAAGGCCTCTCGGAAACTTTCTTAAGGAAGAATCTAATTGAAAGGTTCTATACATCTGCCTCTTCTCAACGCATTTCTTTAGACAAAGACTTTGTTTTTCCTCTTTTTGGATGGAAAATATTTCTCAGAAAATGTTTGAATTGAGGATAGTGAATTAAAAAATAATTCTTTCGTTTATTTCTTCTTTTTTCAATACTATAAGATTTAAGAAACTTCACATGAATTTTTCATTCACTAAATCTCCCCACATGAGTTATGATTTTTAATTTCCAAATTTTCAGTAATTTATTTGTTTTATAATACACTTAAATTGAACAATTCCTATCATGATATTTGACCTATTTTCTCTAAGTTATAGATACATTTTAAGTCTATTAATATATTGTTAAATAGTTTATTTTCTAAAATAGAAAAGGTTCAATTTAAAAAGTCTACGAGAAAAACTCTATGTACATGTATTTGATTCAATAAAATAGAAATAATATTAAAATATATAGAGAACAATCATCATTAACTATATAGCATAAAACTCAGAGGCATCACAATTTAAATTAACTACAAAACTCAAGAAAAGAAATAATTTTGGCTATGTTTTCTTTATTTTCTACTTTTAAATGCAGTGTTCAAAAAAATATTAATTCATTTTATTAAATTTTCTTTAACAATTTTTTTACAATAATCCCAAGCATTTTTTCATATGAAATTCTTATAGTTAAATTGAGCTTGATTGGTTGAATGCAAGAAAGAAGTAAATGTTGTTAGTTATATTTAATAGTATTAATTTTTACTATAAAATATGGGTTACTACTTTATAAATTCTAAATTAAAATGTATTAACTCCACATCTATTTTAAATAAATGTATATAGAATTTTACAACTCACAAATCTTCCTTTAAAAACCTACCAAACTGACCAACCTGAGCCAAACGGTTTTAGAAGTTTTATCGCCCACCATAGTCTAAATTTTTAAAAGTTGCTAATATTAGGTTGGGTTAAATTTTTGGTATAAACCCAAGTGAACTCAATCGTGTGCAACCCTAGTTTAGATATTATTGTTACAGCAGTATACAGTAGGAAAAAAAATTGGTTCAAAGAAGTTTTTACATTAAATTCTTATATTGTGAGTTTAGTGAACTGCATCGATTATCGCTATGACATATAAAACATTTTGATCTTGCGGATTTGGTTATATGAGAAGATGATGAAGGTTCCATTAAAAGGTATGACTAATATATCATGATGGATTTAAACAAATAAAAAGAAGTTGCACAAAGTAGCATTGGAAGTCAATCAAATTTCATTACGATTATAAATTAGATCAAATAAAACCATATTTAAAAGATATCTTATTATCAACAATGATGTAAATAAATTAGTTTTCTTTATTTAACTTTATCCATATATTAAGGCAGTGTAAGCTTCAAAAGAGAACAATATAATTAAACTCTTTGGACTTTTTTTTGTCAAGATAGGTAAATAGTCAAATAATGTTTACTCTTTCTTTTCCTGTGTTTACTCTTTTATTTCATTCATTCAATAGACGTCTTTTGTGCCAGCCTTTTACATTTGCTTCGTCCTAATTCATAACTTAGTGTTCATTTTGCAAATTTCCTGACTTGATTATGCATTGATCATAGGGTTAAAAGAGTATTGTGTATATATTGCACAATATTATTCATTACGTTCATTTTTTTTCAGTGCATGATATTCTCTTATTATGTGCATTTACTCTCTAATAAATGTAACCAGATGTTTAAATCAAACTAGATATTTTATTGCCAATAGATGACTTCAAGAAAATTTAATCACCTTTTTATTATACTAGTTTATTATGGATATAGAGATTTTTAGTTGCATAATATTAGATTTATTAGATTTATCAGGAAGTATTTGCAGCATTTAGCTATCCAAGTTTTGGAATCCTCCATTCTTGACTTTGAGAATCCCATTCTAAGCCTCCATGAACCTGATGAATTTTCAAAAAATTGTACTAGTTGACATGATGCTCTTGTTGTATGGTTTTCTGTTTTATTTCTATTGCTGTTGTTCAACAAAGGTTACTTGACTTTAATTTAATTTAATTCAAATATGCTTTTTCATCTTATTGTGCATAAATGAGAATTACGAATTTTTTTTTTAACTTATCTCCCTAATTGACTCAAGTTTAAACTGAAATTCAAATTTTGCAAAATTGAACTAAGTGGAGTTGGAATACTCATTAAACTTGAGTTTCTATTAAAATTCAACTTGTTAACACTCTTATGTTAGTTGCGTAGGTAAAAAAAAAAAAAACTCTTACAAAGTTCCTCCTTTGAGAATAAGTTCCAAATGAGATATATTTCATGTTAATTTTAAATAATCTTAGTTGTTGCTTCTAAGGCTTTCCCCAATGACTAGACTTTGTTCTGTCATAGCTAATTTTACTATTAATTCCTTTATATGAATCGTCCTTTGTCATTTGCCTTTCAGAGTTGCTCCACTATTAAAGTACTATCAGTATCTTAACACATCGGGTGCATTTGGCTCAATGGGCTTGCGAGCCAAACTCGACATTGGGTTTCAACATGATGCGATAGCCAAACTAGTGGCAATGTTGGCTTGCTATTGTAGTGCATGTGTGCACGAGTAAGTGATGGTGTGCATTGATTATGGGAATTGTGGTGCATGACTTAGGCATGTATAGGCTTGATGTTACATGTGCTATGTGTTGGGCAACCAGTGTAGTGTGTGTTGGGTGAGATGCACTATGTGTCAGGTTTAGCATGCACATTGGACATCGGGTGTCAGGTGATCAATGGCACTTAGTGTAGAGCATGGGTTAGTGGTATGGCTACAAGGACTAACTTGGTGTTGGATTAGTTTCGAGCATTATCATGCAACAATGACCGTGTGGGTGTGCTCCTACTAGCAATGCCAAGCAACTCAATTATCAGACCATATACCTGCCTATGGCTATTTTGCGCGATGAGTGTGCTCCTATGATACTAAGGATTTGCTTACCATGTGTGCAAGGTGGTTTAACCTTGCACACACATCAAACGTAATGGCTAGTAGGTGTTGCGTCAGTTTTGCATCCCTAATAAATGCAGAAGGATGTTAAAATGATGCTTTTAGGCTCGTGTGTCCACACATCATGTGCTCTATCCGTTACCTGACATTCAATGTCTTGTTCCATGCATATGAGGCTGTTTTTAGATACTTCTTGGATAGAAAACTACTTGGACACTTGGCATAGGGTTGGCTACATATTTGAAGGACCTTTCAAGGTGGTAGTAAACAACACTTTTGAGGCTAGCATGAGTTTTATGATTGTGTATGTGTAAGCCTTCTTCCTTATATGTGAAATTATGTGAAATTGAGAAATAATATATAAAGTTGGGTGTTAACTTGTAATTCTATGTGTTGCCTAACTTTTATTGGATGTTGTGTAGTATCAAGTACTGTCGTGTGCACTATGGCTTGCCCAATGTTGAACCTTTAGCCTTATACTTGATTGTTTCCCTTACCATAGATAACATGTAAGTAGGCTTGTTGATTTAGTCTATGTTACCACAATGCAAGATTCAAATGCTATGTTGTGAAGCATTAAAGATCTTCAAGGCTAGCTGGAAAGGTTTCAAGGGTTGTTGGGATAGCTTATAAACGACAAGGAGTTTGTTCCAACAAATTGAGCCCCTATCAGAAGTGTTAGGTTGGTTGCGACATATTGTGGATGATTTCCTTAAATTCATTAAAGGAAGGCTATCATCCACTTCCGAGGATCTTGGAGTATCGTTAGATACAGTAAATCTAAAATTGAATTCCATTGACACGGAGTCAGCCATGTTGAAGCACGCTATTAGGAATAGCACGACATATGACTATTCTAGTATGTCAAAAGTTAAAGTCTCAAAACCCAAGTCCATTAAAGGTGCTCATGGTGCAAAGGAATTGAAGAATTTCCTTTTAGACATGGAAAATTATTTCCAAGCTCTAAAAAAGTTTCCATCACAAGCATGTACTTATCATGTGATGTGAAATTATGGTGGCAGACTCGTGTGTCGAATGATGCTGGTGCCAATCAGGAGAAGATTCAAACATGAGAGGCCTTAAAATAGGAACAAAAGGACTAGCAACATGTCTTTGCTTTCTTGAGAAGTACTACACAAGTTGAAGCACATTAGTTCAGTAAGGGACTATGTGAAGGAATTTAATTCCTTAATGTTAGATGTTAGGGATATGTTGGAAGAGGAGAAGTTTTTCAATTTCCTTACTTGTTTATAGACTTAGGTGCAGGCTAAATTCAAGTACTAAGGCATAAAGAATCTTTCTTCTGTTGTTACTGCTATAGATCATCTTATTGATTTCTGTGTGATTAAGAGTCCAGACATAAAATTAAGGAAGAAGGAATTTGACAAAGAAAAAGGGAAAATGGGGCAATTTTAGTAGAGATAACAAGAAAAAAAGCGAGTTTAGGAGGTGATAGTTCTAAAAACTAAATAAATGCAACAAATTGGTGGACAAGATGAGAAAGGGCTATTATTTATGTAATGGCAACTACGGAATGGGGACTTTCTGAAGAGTGGGAAATTGTATGCTTTGATGGCTGAGAAGGAACAAGTAGATGATAATGATAGGGCTCCTCGGTTGAGCCCTATGTAGTTGTTGTCCACCATCTGTTCTACCAAATCAAGGGGTCTAATGCATGTGAAAGTGAAAATTGATGAAATGGAGGCACTAGCCATGGTAGATTCTGGTGATACTCATAACTTTGTTGTTGAGCATTGGAAGGACACGCTTGGGACAAAGTTGCAGCTCCACTCCAGCATGATTAAAATGATGAGTACTCATATCCAATCCATAGACAGGATTGCCAACATGGAATTGAAAGTGAGAAACCAATTTAGAAAGGTTGACTTATTGGTTTTATCCTTAGACAACTTTGATATCATCTTTGGGAATGATTTTGTGATTAAAGCCAAGACCACTGTGTAGCTTCATCTAAAAGAGTTGTTGATAATAGATGAAACGATGGCTTTCTTCACTAATGTGTATGTCATAAATAATTCTTTGGGTGTGAGAACTTTGGGTGTGAGAACCAATTAATTGGTAGTTATGCAAATTTGGGACAGTTTGAGACATAGCCAGGAGAACTACCTTGCTACCATGGTGGAAATCAAACCTAATATGTGGGAAGAAATTTCAAACTAAATTGTTGCTATGTGGCAGGAATTTGGGGAAGTGTTCCCTATGATTTTACCTAAGGGACTGCCTCTTCAATGGGCAATTGATCACAAGATCCAACTAGTGTTGAGTGGATAGTCCTTTACTTACGCCCCTTATCGAATGGGCCTGTCTGAGTTTACAAAACTGAGGTGACAACTTGATTAGTTGTTGGATAATCGTCTAAACTACCTATCCACCGCCTTCTTTTGAGCATGGAAAGAGGCTATGTCCATTACCCCAATGCTGAAGTTATCTAAATTTGGCAATCCTTTAAAGGTGTACATTGGTACATAAGGCAGGGCAATTTGTTGTGTGCTAATTTAAGACAAACATCTGGTGGTCTTTTGAGAGTTAGAAATTGAAGGATGTTAAGTTGCGTTAGAGCACTCATGATAAGGAAACACTTGCCGTTTGAGCATTGCCTTGATTATTTTTTAGGCATAAAGTTTACAATTATGGCGGATAATGCGGTGAATGCATTTTTTCTAACCTAAAAGATGTTAACACCTAAACAGGCTTATTGGTAGGAATTTTGACTAATTTTGACTTTGATTTGAGTAGAGGTAAGTTAAGCATAATGACTTCTCTTTTCAATATATTGGGCATGGAGTTGAGATTTCCTACAGCTAATCATCCTCAAATAGATGGGCAGATAGAGCATGCCAATGCACCATTGGAAGATTATTTGTGGCATTATGTGATGCCAAGTCAAAAGAATTGGGTAGATTTACCTGATATGGCTCAAATTGGCCAAGGCTCAACGATAGATAAATAAATATGCAAATGCTAAAAGAAAGATGTGAACTTTGAAGTTAGTGAGAAAGTGATGCTAAAACTCACCTCATAGATTCGGAAAAAGATCAGTTCCAAGATGGTGTATTGTAGATTGATTCCAAAGTACGATAGTCCCTTCAAAATTGTAAGCAAGGTTGGAAAGTTGTTTATTGGTTGAAGTTTCTAAACAGATTAAAAATTCACCTAACATTTCATATAAGCTTCTTGAAGAAGTTCAATGAAGATATTGGTGATCCAGAAAAGTGACAAGTTAACAGAGCACTACCCGTCATTTAAAGACAATACAAGAAGGTAGCCAAGCAGATATCAGATCACTAAACACTTGGGCAAAGCAAGAAAAACAAAAAGACCTAGTATTTAGTGCATTGGAAAGGGAAATTTGAGACTAATGCCTTGTGGGAGAAGGATATGAATTTGTAGCAATTTGAAGATGTTATTGATGCTTATTGGAAGTTTAAGGAGGTTGGCTTTAGACCAACAAGGGTGTTGGGTTCCTTAAGCAGAGGAAGTCTATTAGAACATTAACATGTTAAGTGCATTTGGCTCGATAAACTTGTAAGCCAGACTCGACATCAAGTGTTGGCATGGTGCGGTACCTACTTTAGTAAAAATATTAGCTTGATATTTTAGTGCATGTGTGCATGACTAAGTGATGGTGTGCATTGACTATGAAAATTATGGTGCAGGACTTGGGCGAATATAAGCTTAATGCAACATATGGTGTGTGTTAGGTAGCAAATGAAGGTAGCATTGAGTAATGGGCACCCTCTGCTGCGTGTAGTGTGTACCCTGGGTGCCAAACATCAGCTGATCAGTGGCACTTAGGCTTAAGCACAGGTTGGTGGTATAGCTACAAGGACTAACTTAGTGTTGGATTAGTTGTAGACATTGTTATGTAACTATGACCATTTAGGCGTGTATACGTCTAACCCAATAGCTGAGACTTGTGCATACGTTTAACCTAATGGCTACCTAACAATTCTTGACATAGGACACTAGAAACATTGGATAGGTGCTACGTCAATCTATTCCGCGTGCTGAGTGTTCTATTGTGATGCTGAGGATCAACTTATCATGTGTACAAAGTTGTTGAGACTTGTACGTATGTCAAACCTAATAGCTACCCAACAGTTCCTAGCACAATGCACCAGAAATGTGTGTTCAAAAACCATGTACCATATACACTAGTTGACTATTGGATGTCTTGTGTCATGCATGTGAGAGAGTTTTTGGATAGTTCTTGGACAAAAAAGTACTTGGAGAAAACTTTCAAACACTTGGCATAGGGCTACCTACTTGTTTGAACCTGTCCAGGTGGCAATCATGCAAGAAATTCTATTCTCATAGCAATTAAGGATGACAACTGCCATTTTATGTGTTTTGTAAACACTTGTGAGAGCTGCACAAGTTTTTTAAGATTATGTATGTGCAAACCTTATTCCTTGTATATGAAATTGAATAATAACATATAAGGTTAGGTGTTTACACATAATTATGTGTATCACCTTACTTTTACTGCATGTCATGTACTGCTACATGTATTATGGCTTGTTGATTGTTGAACCTCTGACTCTATATTTGATCTTGTCCCTCATCATTGATAACGTGTGAGTAGGTTAACTAATTTGGTGTGAAAACCAGTTTTGCACAAGTAAAAAAAATTATTTGTAATTTTGACCCGTAACTAATACCATGAGGCCACTTGTAATAGATAGAGTTAAATCTTCACAACTAATTGGATATTGGTGAGATATGTGAACTAACAAATAGGAAAGAGCAAAAAACTAAATGAAAGACTAAATTTATTCAAATTATTAAAATGCTTTCAAGTGTTCATTTGCATTTTTTAATGCTACTAATCAGGGAAAATATATTTTTGGGTCTTCAGGCTACTACAATTATTTTGTCTCATCACTATGTTATTTATTTTTCCAAGACTTCTTAATAAACTCGACTAGCTTTCTAACTCAATAGTTGTTGAACTCAATGTTTTATAACTCAAATTGTTCCTTGAGTTAGAATATTAATAGATCTAATTAAGATCACTAGTTCAATAGTTGGTTCAAATACAATCCAATTGATTGTATAATAAAAGTTAATTGTTAAAAATATGTTGAGTTGATATGCCGAACTAAAGTTGATATGCCGAGCTAGTGTGCTAAACTAGAATGATGAGTTGGAAGAAAAGGGAAGTTGTAAACTATGCAATGCTAGATGCATCAATTAGTCTTGTTATATATGTTATTTAGGAATATGCTTAATTGTAATTAAATGCCAATTTTATAAATATATGCATCAAGTAAGAAAGAACATGTATCACCTTTCATTTTTTCAATGGAAGTCATTAGCTCTACAGTTAAGAGATTTTCTATTCATCAAGTTTCTTTCTTGATCATCATCAATTCTTGAATTCCTTGTCAACTCAGTCGCCTAGCTTGAACCTTGAAATAATAACATTCTTGTTGTGTTTTTTGTTATGGTATCAAAGCTGAAAGGTACTAATCCATACGCTCACTATTGATTCTATTGGCTTCTTGAGTATAACTTTTCTTCTACATACCTTCTTTTTACCTTAGTGATCAATCATGAGTAGCTCTAGAAACACAATCAATCAGACAAACCAACACTTTATGGGCAATGATCCCTCCTCACCTTTCTTTATCCACTCCTCTAACAATCACATTACAGTCCTTGTGCAACAAAAGTTGAATAGCAGCAATTACTTAACACGGGGCAGGGCTTTCTCATTGGTTTTATCCATCAGGTATAAGTTAGATTATGTTCATGGGAGAATCAATGAACCTAAAAATGGAGATCTATTGCACTAATCATAAAGTAGGTGTAATGAGCTTGTTTTGTCTTGGTTACTTAGGGGAGTAAGTCCTCTAATTGCCTCAACTATATTCTACATGAAACATGCATCTCAAATATGGGAAGTGTTGAGAAAACGACTTTCCCAACTAAATGATAATAGAGTCTGCAGGTTGCAAAATGAACTTTGTGGCACATCTCAAGGAATAAGAGGAGTGGATGCTTACAACACAAATTTAATGGCTATCTGGGAAGAGTTAAGACATTTTAGGCCTTCTCCTTATGGTACACGTGGAAGATGTAATCTAGAGTGCTTCCAAAGTTTGCTGAACTTCAAGAACGAGGCAAGGTCTATAAATTCTTCAATAAGTTCTTAAATGGACTCAATGAGACTTTCTTAGCCAATGGATCTTAACTGTAGCCCCCTTTTCCTACTTTGGATGAAGCCTATAATGTTATAAAGATAGAGGAGGGATAGAGAAAAAATGGACGGAATCAACAATAATGGATGAAAGCTGCTGGTATGGCTGCAACAGCAGACAGGACAAAGAAGAAGAGTGAACAAACATGTAGTCATTAAGAAAAGAAAGGCCATGTAAAGGAAATTGTTACAGGTTAGTTGGTTTTCCTCCTAATTTCAAGCTTACCAAATCAAAGGAGAAGAAGTTTCAGCTAGCTATTCTTCAAGTGGAGTCAGAAGAAGACCAATAGCCTACTGAAAGAAAGGAATAATGTTAACATAAGACCTAATGCAAAAGTTGCTAGTTTTACTTGAGTCTCAATGTCTAGTCAACTCTGTTGTGGGACAAGTTTAGCCTAAGCAAGATGAAGGTACATGTAATGCTCAATCACGAAACCATACATCATACCAAAACTTCAGGTAACTCCAATCTTTCTTACCCTTCTTGCCTTATGACCACTAATTACTCCACCTTACATCTAAACACTACACAGACTAGAAAAGAGACTTGGATTGTTAATACATGAGCTACTGATCATATGTGTAATGATTTAAGCATTTTTCATTCTTATAATCTAGTTAAAAACCTCTTTGTGAATCTCTGAGATGGAACCAAGATAACTGCGAACCACATAGGAGTAGTCATTGTATCAAAATCTCTCAAACTCATTGATGTGCTTCATGTGTTTGATTTTAAGTATAACTTAATCTCATTTGCCAAGCAAACCAACACTCTAAGATACTATTTAGTCTTTGGTTCCAACTCTTGCTATAGTTAGGTTTTGTCACCATAGACGAAGATTAGCATTTCTAAGCTACATTTAGGCTTATTCATGCTGTGTCAAGATGCAAGACCATCTGCTTCATCTGGCCCCCAACTTTGCCCTCAACCTTCTAATTCATGCGATAATCTTCTACGTCACATATCTGCTGCTAAGTCATCTACTATTAAGTCATCTTCTTTTGATATTTGGCATCATAGATTAGGTTATCCATCACATGATGTAGCTTCCAAGATTCAAAAACTCTCTCCTTTTGTTAGTACTTTAAGCAACAAAATTTGTATTGTCTAATGGCTAAACAAAAGAGATTACCTTTTCCTACTCATATAAAAAAGTATTGATGCACCTTTTCAATTCATCATGTTGATAAATGGGGACCTCATTCCATTGTAACCATAGGAGGATATTACTTCCATTTAACAATAGTTGATGATAATACTTCATGTACATGGACCTATCTCTTAAGGCACAAAAATGAAGTGGTTGTTTACTTACCTATTTTTTTCAACTTTGTCTCCACACAATTTAATTCCACCTTAAAAGCCATTAAATTGTACAACAATGTAGATTCTAACCATTGCAAAGGCCCTTCTCTTACAAAGACTCCTTTCTACAAAGTTTTGGGGAGGGGCAGTTCTTGCAGCAATACACATGATCAATATACTTCCTTTAGCCTCACTGAATCACCAAACACTCTCTTAGTGCCTTTTTGATAAACATGCAAGCTATTAGCACGTTAAGATGTTTGGTTGCTTAGTTTTGCCTATTCTTTGAAGAGAGACAGAAAGAAACTTGATCCTAAATCAAGAAAGTGTGTTTTTATAGGATATCCAATATAATTGAAGAGGTATAAACTATATGATCTAGATAAACGTGAAATGTTTGTGTCTAGAGATGTAATGTTTCATGAGCACATTATTCTCTATAAAAAAGACTATCATTCATTCCTTAACAAACTAAGTCTTGAGTTTAACCAACCTTAAAAGGGTCCTTATGACTATACATATGATCAACAGCCCCTAAGGACACAATCAAAAGATCAACCATTCATAAAGAATTGCCTTACTAATTATTGTAATAATTCCTCACAAAGCATCAAAACTAAACCTCCATTGAAAATAACCAAGCCCTTCTTGATGAAACACCTCTCAGAAGATCATCTAGACCAAAAAGAATACCGAAATATATGGATATCAATAAGCACGATCTCAAACAACTAACTGCACCTCTTTCCTCCACTAATCACCCTATTTCCTTATGTCAAAGCACAAATTGGCTATCCCCAAATTATGTATGTTTCTTAGCAAAGCTTAACAAAATAAAAGAACCTACATCCTTTGCTAAAGCTGCACTTGAACCATAGTGAAGGGAAGCCATGATCAACGAACTTCAAGCACTACAAGAAAATGACACTTGGGAATTGGTACCTCTACCCGCTAATCACCATGCAATAGGGATTAAATGGATGTACAAAATTAAGCTTAACTCAAATGGGAGTATTGAGAGGTTCAAAGTGAGGTTAGTCATACAAGGGTACAATCAAGTTGAGGGGTTTGATTTTCATGACACATTTAGCCCTATAGTTAAGCACACTATAATCAGACTCTTTTTTTCTATTGCTTCAATTCTTAGATGAGAATTACAATAGTTGGATAGTCATAATACATTCCTTCATAGAGATTTAGAAGAAGAGATTTACATTGAGTTGCCATAGGTTATGAATTGCAAAGGAGGCTATATAATACTTTAACATTGCAGGATCATCATAGAATAAAATGTTGTATGTAGGCTAAAGAAATCTCTGTATGGCTTGAGCAAGCTTCAAAACAATGGAACATCAAATTTACAAAGGCACTAGCAACTATGACTTCACTCAATTTAAGGCTGATTACTCACTCTTTTACGAGGAAGTCAACCTGGTAAGAAGATGATGGTGTACATATATGTGGATGATTTTGTAGTTAGTTGAAAACAAGAGGCAAAACTGAAGAAGTTGATGGAGTTTCTTCAATCCAAGTTCAAATTGAGGAATATAGAAATTCCAAAATACTTATCATGGTATAATGCTTAGTCAAAGAAAGTACACTCTTGATTTGCTGGAACAATTTGGAAAGCTTGGATCAAAAGCAATCTCCATAGCCAAGGAAGCAAATTACCCCTCAAGAAGCTGTGCACAAGAAGAATCTATTAATGCAACACAATTTAGATAGTTGATAGGTAAACTGGTCTATCTAACTTTCAGAGGGCCTAATACTACACACTTTGTGTAGGTGTTTTCACAATTCATGCCACAGCCAAAAAGGCCTCATCTTGAAGCAACCTTTAGAGTCATAAAATACCTTAAAGGCTCTCCAAGTAAGGGAATATTCATGGCATTAGTTTCAACATTCAAATTGAGGGCATACTTAGAGAGTGTCTGGGGCACATCTTAAAACTAGGTGGTCCTTATAAACAAATTGTGTGTTCCTTGGAGATTCATTAATCAGCTTGAAATATAAAAAGTAATGAGTGGTGGTGAGGAGCTCCATTGAGGCTAAATATAGATCGTTGGGGATGTATGTTTGTGAAGTGTTACAAATCAAAAACTTAAGAGGGCGGTTTGGAATTGATCATGGAGAGTCAATTGACACATATTGTGACAACCAAAGTGTGATACAAATTAGTAAGAATCCTACATACCATGAAAGAACTAAGCACTTTAACATTGTTCATTTTGTACGAGAAAAGTTGGAAGATAAAGTGATTAATGTGAAACACATCACACGTGTTGAGCTGATCTCTTAACAGAGGCATTATCTACTCTACAACTTCACAAATTATTAGACAAGATATCCATGCTCATCTTGAGGAGGGTGTTAAAAATATGATGAGTTGTCATGTTGAACTAGAGTTGGTGTGTTGAACTAGAATGATAAGTTGGAAGAAAAGGGAAGTTGTGAACTGTGCAATGCTGGCTGTTTCAGTTAGTCTTGTTAGAAATGTTAGTTAGGAATATAATTAAACTATAATTAACTGTCAATTGTACAAGTATATGCATTAAGCTAGAAGGAACTTGTATCACTTTCATTCTTTCAGTGGAAGTTATCAGCCCTGCAGTTGAGAGCTTTTTTGTTCATCAAGCTCCTTTCTTGATCATCATTAATTCTTGAATTCCTTGTCAGCTCAATCACCTAGCTTGAAACTTGAAACAGAGACATTCTTGTTGTGTTTTTGTTATTAATCAATATGCTAAGATCACATATAATAATAAATATTTGATAAATACTTGAATTCACTTCATAGATTTTTATGTTATTATTAGTAGTTGAATACAATTAATACAATAAAAATAGCAGAAAAATGAAAAAAAAAAATCTTAGTTTAGACCATAAAAAGACTGATATTTTATTGAAAGATTTAGTAAAAACGGTTTATTTTTTGAAGTTGGGGCATTGATTGAGTCTTAGACTTAGAATTGGAATACCAACTGAAGGATTGCAGAACATCTTAAGGAGCAAGTCATTCAATTAATGAAATTTTAAATATAAAAAGGAAGAACAAATTGGGATCAAATACAGAAAAGAGATAAAATAAAAATTTAAAAATTTATTTATACATAAATCTAAATTATTTGATTTTCATGAATCATGACTGTTTTATTCTAGTCCACAATTCAATCAGGATTTTGAAAACTATTTTTTTTATTAAAAAAAAATATGACACTTCTTATTTTTCGAAGTTGCCTTAAATTGTTTTACGTATTAATTGAATTTTCATTGGTCAAATCAACCAATTCAAATCTATTTTTAATAGACTGGTTGGACTTGGATGGAGCTATTCTTGGTGCTCTTACGGTATGAGGAAGAAACATGTGTCCTTCTTTTTCAGTTTTTTTTCTTTTCTTTTTTCCTCCCTGTTTTTTCCATTTTCTATATTTTTTTATTTTTTTAATTATGCTTTTTTGTTTGAGCAATTTTTTTTCACATTTTTCAAATTATTTATTGATTTTTTCTTCTTTTAAAATTAAAGTCATTTCATGATCTTTTACATTTTTCTCTTATTTCCACGGACTTTTATTAGTAAATCATTTCATGGCAATGATTGGTTAAAGGGATAGAGAGATAAGGGAGAAGTAACTAAATTATTTGATTGTTTGTTGTAAACAAAGGGGGAGAGGGGCATTTTGGTAATTTTAAAGACCAAAGTTTCCAAATATTTTTATTTTATTTTTCTGAGAAAGGTAAGGATTTTATGTTCTCAAAAAGAAATTATAGTTTTCTAAACTAGATGGGGATGAATGTAATTTGGACAAATTTAGGAAATATGCAACAATTACAAATTTCTTTCTCTTGTTTGTAAATTTTCCTTTACTTATTGAAAAACATTATTACAAATTGTTGGTATGAAGCATAAAATGATATTTATATACCTAAAAAAACTCTAGCAAAACACTAGGCTGTGATTGGATAGCCTTTTCTTTTCAGAGATATCATTATAGAAATATTCTCAAAAGCTTACCAAAGTAAAACATTCTGCTAAGAATTATATAAGAAATGGAAGAAGGCTCACAACTCTATTTTTTCTCACACACCTACTTTTAAATGGATTTGAACCCAACACCTCAAGGACAAAATATTGGCATTAAAACCATTGAAGCGTCACTTAACGTACCCTTTGTAGGGGATATTTGATTACACATGGTTTATGTTTTTAATGTTAAGAGGGTTCATTAATTTTTTTAAAAGATAATTAATATCAAATTAAACAATATCAACAACAATAACTTGAATAGTAATAACTATAATATTTACTTGCAACCTATCGCGACTCTTTGGCATAGAGTACATCATTGTGAAGGCCATTAGTAGGATCAGCCATCTACGGAGTTGGCGTACATAGTTCGTCACCTTTTGGAACATTATAGGGATTATGTATGACTCTAACACAAATGAAGTATATGTGGGTTACATTTATTGGGATCATGTGCATTAGGTAATTATTTTGTGTGCAATTTAGTTCTACATTTACATGATATGGGCAAATGTTCAAAATTTCATTTTGTTACATGCACCACTAATAAGTATATATGTGCAGGAGACATTGATTCTAAGCGACACTTTCACACCATGAGCAAGCTGCTATTTGTTATGATGATTGAATTATTTGCACCATTGCATCATCCACATCCACCTCATCAACGGCCACTGCTTGGAGACCGGTTAATGCAGATCACAATTTTCTCATCCCTCAAGTTCAAGCCACAATTGGTAGGCCTTAACCCTTTGGTGAACCCATTGGCTCCATGTATGCTGGCAACAAAGATTTTGTTCATTTAGCATCGTTGACTCTACCACTTCCTAGCCCTACACGATGAATGGGAGGTGATAGGAGGCTAAGTAGATAGGCACTTGTCAAAGGCAGTGCGATTGGGGGGCACAGCTTGCCTGATCTTCGATTGGTACTTGTCTACCATGACACAGGGAGATGCGACAGTCTTACATGTTTGGCGCACTACCCTACTTGCTCATATACCTCTTTATTACACATTATGTTTGGCAATCTGCATTATTGTTTTTAATGGTGACATTGAACACTAAATTGAAAATATTTGTCTTGTTGGAGTGGCATGACATATTTTCCTTGTATCATATCCGACGGTCAGCATGGATTACTTGTAAGAAAAGCAATAATTGATATACTTGACAATAATTACAACTCTTACAACAATGATAGTGAAAAGAAAAACAATGAAAACAACAGGAAAAATTTGCACATCACTTTTACACATACAAATGAATTTCGTCATGAATAATCACAACCAATTTTACAATACTAAGAATGACAAAAATCCAAACAATATTAATTATACGAATAGTAATAGTAAAAAATAATAAATTATTATTACTATTAATGTTGTTATTATCGTTGTTGTTAGTATTACGTAATAGAAAATTGTATTATTATTAACATTATTATCGTCATTTTTATTATTATTACTACTAATACAAAAATTGACTAATGATAATAATAATAGTAGTAAAATGTAATAATAATGCCAACAATAATAATATTAATATTTTTAATAATACATTTAAAATACTAATCATAATAAATTTCATAATAATTCTACAAAATATTTCTACTAACACAACAATAACCATGCAAATAATATAATAATTAATTAATTAATTTTGATAGATAAACATTCAATAAAATATTATATTACATCAACTGATCAAATCAACTCCGTACGCACTACCTCTCACATCATAAGCCCATTATTTCCCCTACATCACTATATCGCTATTATTTTTTTTCTCTCAACCTCTAATCCACACTTAAACTTCTACTATTTACCTCTCAAAAATTTTTCTCTCTCTTTCTAGCAATTTGTTTCTAAAATAGGTACATCGTCCAATTGCATCCTCAGTGTTTTACAATGGACTAATATGCCATTATATGTGCAATATGCAATTTACATATAAACCTTTTAATGTTTGTATTAATTACATATAATTTATTTTTTTGAAATACAAGATATTTTATTTTATTTTTTAAACAAAAGTCTATCTTGCTGCTTCAGATAGTGAGATGACGTAGGCGGTGAGATAAGTGATAAAATCAAGACCTTTAAAATGGGGTTATTTTGATAAAATTTAATATTAATTTAAATAAAAAAAATAAAAAGCCCTCTAAATTGTTCTGTCCCCATAATGCTAAAATTGTAATCCCTCAAAAGTGGGGGTGAATATAAAATTTTCCCCCAGAAGTCTCGGGTTGACAGGGACGACGTCGCATCATTCTTCGCCACTTTAAATCCGCCGGATCGAGTATTAGATAAAGAGATTTGCGGACCTGCTACGAGAAAATTCTATGGCGGTCTCTTCATCATCGCCTACGACGTTGTCTTCCTCTTCCGAAGCGTCCGGCCGCCGACGCCGCCGTCATCGACATCGTAAAAGCAGAGAAGATAAGGACCTCAAAATCAGCCAAAAGAGCCGTCCTCACCCAAAACGTCGTCGGCGGCGCCATTCTTCATCTTCCTCTGAAAGCTATTCATATTCCTCCTCATCCGAAGATTACAGGTTAAACACACACACACACAAACAGAGTTATTTTTTATTCATGGTTTTACATGAATCTCTCCGTTTTATTGGATCTCTCAATTTTGGAGATATTTTTGTTATTTCGTTGGCTTGAAGCCGAATTCCTGGTTGATAAATAATCTATCTACTAATTTTGTTTATTGGTGTTAGTATGTTGGTTCGTGGATTTAGATTACCAGTTTAGCAGTTTTTATTTTTAGAAGCTCATTTGAAACTCGGGATCAGATCTACTCTATTTGCATTATATACGCGATGCCCCTAGCTTGGATAAGATGGCATCTAAATACATATTAAAAAGGGTTTTAAGATTTGTCATTGACTTTACAATGGCAGATAATTTATTTTATCTTGCAACTTATAAAGGAAATCCAGTAATGTTTCTGTTGAAAAAATGGCAACCACCTTCTATACGGCGCATCATGCTGTATGGCGCAAATGGCACTATGGCACACGCCACATTGAAGATAGTGTTCTAGAATTTTTTTTTTCATCTCAAAACTTTTTCTTGAAAGAGAAAAAAAAATCATAAAACATGGAGATTCATAGTTGTTAATGACACAAGTGGTGTGGCCATGGTTCCATCCACAAAAAATGGCAACCACCTTTAATATGGCACACCATGCTGCCTGGCACAAATGGCACTATGGCACACGCCATATTGAAGATAGTGTTCTAATTTTTTTTTTCATCTCAGAACCTTTTCTTGAAAGAGAAAAAAATCATAAAACATGGAGATTCATTTTGAATTTGATGAATCTTATTTTTAGCCATAAACAAGTCCTAAAACACAATAATTGCTTTCTTCTGTTGCTTAAATATTGCTGCGTTTTCAAGGATTTGTTGATTTTTTATTATTTGATTCAAACAAACCCTAAAATGATTTGACATTTTTTTCAACAAGTTTTCTTTTTCTATCAACAACTTTTGAATAAGTTAGACAATTCTTTTACTCTTCTTTTTCATTATTTTTTTTTTCTTCTTGTTCTTTCTTTGTCATATTTTATTTTTTTCCTTTTCTTATTTGGTGGAGTTTTAATTCTTTTTTCTTTTTGTGTTCTTTGTTTCTTCGATAGGCTGGGCAAGATTTAAATTTTAAAATTTTTTATAAATTATAGTTGGGTGTTGTATAAAGTTTTAATACCTACAAATTAAGCGGTTAAGCTTGCTTAGATTTTGAAAATTTTTACATTAAGTGGCTGAATATTAATAAAATTCTCAATTATTTGTTGAAATTCTGAACCTTTACAAATTTAACAGTTGATTACTCACTAATTCTTTGTTGTTTGTTTTATATTAAAGGTAAGAAGTTGAGAATTATTTGCAATTATTGTTTAATATGTAAAGATTGTTTATATTATATTTTTGTAAGAAAACATTGGTAATACTTCAATATGGTGTGTGCCGTGTTGTGCACCTTGTGCCACCATTTGCTACTGACAACAATGCTTTAGATCTAGTTTTAAGTGAAGCTGGTTTGTTAGCAATCATATAGAATTATGTAAATTGGTGTAAGGATGCATCCAAAAGGGCTAAACTTCTGTCTTTATGTATTGATGTTATGTTGACAATGGTATAATACTTGATGACTTTATGTTGTTGGCACTGCTGTGCTAGAGGTGCAAAGTAGTATCTCTTCGTTTTAAGTGTATATATTTATAAATATGATCACCTGAATAGCTACTATCCTGCATAAAAGAGCATTACCATGACATCTTGCCACTATGTTTAGTCCACATTACACATCACATAGTCTTTGGTTAAATATTCCTTGTCAATGTTTGCTTTAATATGTAAATTCACAATCACTTCACTTCATATAAATATTGATGTTTTTAACTTCTTTCATGGTTTAAAATACATCAATAAACATTATTATGCTCTGCACCAATCTCAAAATTCCAGGAAAAAGGGTTGCTGATCTGAGTAAAAATTGAAAACTTGGTGAAGTTAATTTTGCTATTACTAGCAAGCTTCTGTAATTTCCACAGGGACTGAATATTGGAAGGAGGGAGTTTTTTGTTGGGTTATGAACTTGAAAATGGTTTCTTTGCTCTGATAACTAAGAAATTAGTAATATGTAACCTGTTTTAGTCTAGTATTGTCAATTGCCATGTTGCCATGTTGTCATGTTGTCAAAACTGAATAAACCTAAATTTGAAAAAATACTGCATGGTAAACTTTTTCTTTCCCTGCCAAAGCTGTCAGCTTAATTCATTTTGATCTTGATTTGTTTTTCGATTGTGATTCCATAAGTTTGGTTAATCTAAACATCTAATATCCCTTTGGCATTTGGTGCCCCTGTTACATCTATCTATTAAAGCAGAATTTGGCTATATGAAGGAACATGATTGTTCATAAGAAAGGTGGTGTGGTGTTGCTTTTGGCACATAGAGTCACTTTGACACCACTTTTGATATATTAATCATACATAGATTCAATGAATGGTCGAGGGCAGAATGTTGAACTAGCAGGATGTTCCTTTTCGTGCTGATTCTGAAAAGCTGACGAGTGTTTTCTACTCATCACAATGATTAGAGATGCACCACTTTGGATTTGTGTATTAATATATTACAACTTCTAGCGGAAGTTTGTGTTATTACTGATCTGCCATTTTAAAATTACAGTAGCATCTCCAAGTTATGTAGCTAAAAAACCTCATCAATGTTGCTATTTGAATTTAGATACAATTACAACGGTTATTAGGTACGGAACAATTTCACCTTATGCTTTTTAAAATAAACATTAACTTTCCATCAAATTCTAGACATGACATGTTCAAGCATAACTACTTTTGATCATCTATTTTGTACTCTTGTAGATGTGTTAATGTATATAACCATTACTTTAGATTAAATTTGATTAACTTTTTCATGCATTTGGCATGCATCTATAATATGAGAGGTGTGATCAAATACAAATATTGGGATAGGTATAGTGGCCCAAATTTGAAAGGAATGGAATGGTATATAAGCATTGTAAGTTTGGAGGGTAAGTTTTTGTAATTTCAAAAGTGGAATGATGGTAGTTGGGAATTGCACCTCCTCGAGGGATAGTCTTTGTAATAAAATCTAAATATTATAAGACCTAAGTGTGACAACTTTATACATTACTTATGTATTGTGTAACTTCATATTTCAAATTCCTTGAGGATCAATTATGCATTTTATTCTTCACTTTTAGGTTTCTTAATGGTGTTAAATCTTAATGGTTGCCCGTGTAACTTTTTAAAGAAGGCGATCTTTGCTAATCAATCCTTATATCAGGATTGCAGTTTAACACCCCTCATTTGTGATTGAAGTTCCTATATGTTCTCTACTTTTAAGGGTGTTAGAGAATATTCTAAAATATTTAGTATGATTTGATATCATTGTGTTATCTTGTTTACGCTTGAGAGAAATTTTGTTTACTAGTCTATAGGATTAATTTATGATATGTTATCTTTTATTTTTGGTATGATTATAATTATCTTTAATATAAATTGAGACTTCTCTTTAACAGTGAAATATAACTTCTCCTAGTTACTTTCAACATGGTATCAGAATACGTTCTTTGCTAAAACCTTATTTTGGTTGCAACTTTAGTGTCAATCCGTTGCTGGCGATGCTGTGTGTGGTAACATGCGCCAGCAACACCCCTTTATCTCTCCTAAAAAACCCCAAGATTTGGTTTCCTTTTCCCCTAAATTCAGTGTCTCATCTAAACAAATTCGAAGTCTTTCCATACCCAAAATTTCCCAAACCTGTCCATCATCGTTCTATGCACTCTACTCCCTATTTTGACCATTCTCTTGCCCAATTGTGCCCTAGTTGTTGCCATACACAAACCTCTTTGCTACCAGGTCACGTCACAATCTGCTGCTTCTATTTCTATCGTTACCATAGTCTATGTTGTGAGCTATTGCCCCCACCTTGTTTTTGATAGATGTGGGCTGGTTGCTCGTGGGCCTTCTTTCATTTAGGTCAAATTGCAAGATAGCAATCCCTATCTTTGGCTATTCTTCTTTTGGGCTACTTCTTATGTTTGGGCAGGCAATGTTGCTTGAGGCCTAGTATTTATTTTTCATTTTTTGGTAGGCCAGGTCATACCTTTCATTTTGGGCCGCACACTGGGGTTATTAGTGATGGGTTCAATTTTTGGACTATTTATTTAGGGCTTAGTGGGGTTGTTAGTGATTGGTTCAATTTTTGAACTATTTATTTTGGGGCTTAGTTTTATTTTATTATGCTATTTGCTTATTGGATTGCAGATGGAATTTTCTGTTTAGGTTGGATTAATGGCTTGAATTGGGTTTAGCATTTTTTTGGGCCAATCTTTACTTGGGGTGTGAATGATTTCGTTCTCTGAATCTGCAGTTATTAAGTTGTTTAGGGTTGAGAAAAAAAAAATGTCTCCCAAATAGTTTAGTGACTTCTTTGTCTAGTTTGCTTTGTTTTTTGTAGGTCGTCCGACTCACTGCATGCTTTTTGTAATTCATAAGAGTGTGACACTTATCTCTTATCGGTTTGTCAATTGATGTTACGCCTATGAATTGGTGTGAATGACACGTCTCTTATCTGTGAAAATCAAGGTCTGCTTTGATTCCTTTTTAACCTAGTCATTAATGATGTTGTTGGTCTGCTGTATTTTCTATTATCAAGCCTGTGCCTTATGAAATTGTAGACAATGAAGAAATGGTGGCAACTTTGATCTACTTTAAATAGCCTTTTGTCCGCATTCAATAATGTGTGATTGTTGGCTTCCGACTACTGTTTTGGAAATCAAAACTACTTTGATTTCTTCACAGGCATCTGTCATGGATTGAGTTTTGATCAACTTGCTTAGTCATGGATGGAGTTTTGATCAACTTGCTTAGTATGTTTGTCACCTTACAACAATTACAAATCTGCACTTATTATCAAGTTCAAGTTGAACATTCACAAGAATTTACTATATTTAACTTGAGGAGAGTATTAGAAAATATTCTAAAATATTTAGTATGATTTGATATTATTGTATTGCCTACTTTAGATTTGAGAGGATATTTTGTTTACAACTTTATAGGACTAATTTATGATATGTTATTTTTGTTTTTATTATGATTGTAAGAGTCCCTACTATAATTTGAGTTATTTTTAGTAATGAAATACAACTTCTCCCAATTGCTTTCAACAGAGGGCTCTGCTTCTTGACACCTTCAGAATTTAAACTTTGAATAACTGTTGTTTCCTGTCTTCTGCACATATACATGTGTTCATGATTAAGGACCAAGTTATAGAGATATTACATTAGAATTAAGTGAAAAAATCTGTTCCTGAATTATATTTCCCCATCTTGCCAAACAAGCATGTGGAATGAAGTTGGTTGAGTGCTTAAAAAGCAAAATGTATTTGAATCTTACTAATAGGATACTCATTAAAACTTTATATGATGCCTGTCTTATTGTTATATATGTTGTTCTTGTTTTTAGTGCAATAAGATGTCTTATGCTTGGTGCATAGGTCTGAAAGACGAATAGCGAGTAGTGGTGCAAATTTTTTCTAGAGCTATGGCACACGGCGCGTGCCATTTTGAAGTACGTCGCACAATAAATCAAATCAATTAATAATATTTATGCCTCTAATATATGCCTTTGAAATATAAAATAACTATAAAAATATCAACATTTAATTAAAAAAAACAAATAATATTGATAAAGGCATAAATAATTCATTTCAAGCGCCAACTACTAAATCATCATAATAAAATTTGACAGCCAAATTTTTATTGCATTTTAAGTTCAAAATATGATCAAATGATCATTATAAACTATGTAAGTAAACAAGAATACAAATGTTAATAATCAATATCAAAATAATTACAATCACTCTCCATATTATTTTCATTTTCATTCCCATCATCGAATTTAAACTCAAGCTCGTTCTTTACATAAGCGTCTTTTTCTTCATCCATTAATTGATATAGTGTAAATTTAGATGTAACATCTCTTGAATTTAATCTTGCCCTAGTCGTTGCCATAGATCGAAAATTATATACTTCTTCAACCGCAGAAGCTCTAGCAATATCACTCCAAGTTAAGTTATTGCCTTCAAGCACAAGGGTGTCTTCCTCATCGGAATCCAATCTTTGAAGCAACCATTCATTAGATTTATCAACATTCTCTAAACTAATTGGATCAAGCTCATGTCATTTTTTAAAACGATATCTCAAAGCCCAATTATACTTGATATAAACTAAATTGTTTATGCGTTTTTTAGCCAATCTATTTCTCTTCTTGAAGCGAAGTTACAAAAATTAAATTTTAAATTAAAATCTATTATTATTTTATAATAATAGTTATAGATTCATACAAAATATGTATTTACATTTTCAAATACTCTCATTTCCTTTGCAGCCCGAAGCACTGCAAGTAAGGTTAAAAACTCTATTTGTAAAGTCTTGCAAATTTGGAGTGGTGTTTCTAAAATTTTTCCACCATTGGACTTCACAAAACAAGTATTAAAATAAAATAGTTATTTGTCATTTTATGAAATAATAAATATATTTAAATTTATATAATAAATACCTAGCGATCTCAATTTTTTTTGTCTAATAGCCAGTGCAAATCCAAATTGGTCTTTGGCATTTCTGTACAAAGAAAGTTCTTAATAAATCTTATCATCTACATTATGTGGAAACAACCTTTTTATGCATTTATGCAGGCCATTGGTAATCTCTAGATTCTTTTCAATATTTAGGTTCTCATAAAAGAATTGTGGATTCAAAAAATAGTCGGATGCATGTAAAGGCTAATGAAGCTGCATCTCCCATTTCCTATTAGTAATCTTAAATATGATTTTATACTTTTCTTCATTGTTGTTAAATGAGACTATTATTATTTCCTTCATATATATATCCCATTGGAGGCTTAATCTCACCACCACCAATCTTAAGCCAATTTTGAGTGCATAGATAATCGTTTTTTAAAATAAAGGCATTAATATCACACTTGCCACCAACTTGCGTTGTGCTTCTTTTGAATATTTGCATTTAGTCCATTGTTTTGATACAAACATATTCCTTAAATTTGCTTTCTGTACTTGAAAGTGCTTTAAAGTCAAGAAAGTAGTGGCGAATCTGGTCTTCCCTGCTTGGACCATCTCTGTTTGTTTAGTGAACTTTCTCATCATGTTTAGGAGATTGGGCCTATTATATATACGTATATCCATTTATCATCATTGCTCGCTCATACGCCTTTTTCAAAGTTCAAACTTTGAAAATATCTTCAAAAATAAGATCTATGCAATGAGCGGCACAGTGAGTTCAGAACAAATGCTTATATTTAGTTTCTAAAAGTCTCCTATTGATTTAAAAGAAAATAAAAATTAATACATTATAAATGATTGCACATGCAATTAAAATAAATAATAGTCAATGCATAAATTTTCTTACCCGCAACAATATTTGTGCTTGCACTATCAGTAACTGTTTGCACCACATTTTTTTTACCAATTTGTTTAATGTATTTTAATAACAACTCACACATTTTCTCATTAGTATGAGAATACTTTGAAGTATCAATTGATTCAATAAATTTGTTTCCTTTTGGACAATTTGCCAAAAAATTAATCGATATCCTATTCTTCTTATCGGTTCAACCATTAGTGATCAAAGAACAATCATATTTTGCTATCTCGTCATGGGTCTTTAAAAGACTACTCGTGTGTTCCAACTCTTTCAAACAAGTTACTCTTAATTCATGATAAGTTGATGGCTTCGTGTCGAGATCACATTGAAAATAAGCTTCTAAAATATGTCTAAAAGTATCAAAATTAATAATATTAAAAGGTAGCATGTTCTCATATGCTCACCATGCAAATCATTGCACTACATGCTCTCTTTATTTTTGTAGTTTCATCAAACTTTAGGACTTTTCCATGCTCTCTCTTTATTTTTGTAGTTTCATCAAACTTTAGGACTTTTCCATGCTCTCTTTTTATTTTTGTAGTTTCATCAAACTTTAGGACTTTTCCCTTATTGTTGCTATGTTTCGATATATCATTAGCATCCTGCATAAAAAATATACCAATGGGGCCCATTTGCTTCGTTTTTTTAGTTGAAGCAGTTGATGAACTAGTTGAAGCAGTTGATGAACCAACAGACGGGTGCCTGCCAATACTTGAAACTTCATTATATTCATCACTTCTCTCAAATTCTTCAGCAACTAAAGCAAAATGAGGAATTTGCATCAATTTGATTTTTTAGCTCTTTTTTCTTCTTCATTAAATTTCTAGTTTCTTTCTTGACATGCTCAGGATATTTGAGGCACGTCTAAGTGTTTTGAAAGTCTTTAACAAGGTGTTGTTTATGCCTTGTGATCTCCCCCTTAGGAAAGTTTATTAAAAAAAACACATTTGACGTCGTTTGTGTTTTTAGGATCAACTAATATCGCATAATTCTATGTAAAGTCCTTGTGGCTTGAATTTAATAGTTCAAAAGTCGACATTTTAATACAGTACCTTAATCCTTAATTCTAAGCAATTAGCACACATAACACAGAGCTCATGAAGTCATGATATATGGGACATAACAATTAGTATATACACAGGCTGTTAATTTTAGTCCAAAGTCCAAACACGGATTTTTATAAGCTAGTCTAGCAATCAGCAATCAACAATCAATTAGCACACACACAGCACCATAATCTTGGTCCATTCCCAGCAGAAATTTTTACAACACAGGCAGCAATTAGCAATCAACACACACAGACAGAGCACTTTAATGGCATAATCTTAGTTGAAGAAGAGATTTTTATGACAAAAATCAGCAATTAGCACCGAGCAATCAACAATCAGAAAATAAATTAGCAACCTGCAATTAGCACACAAATTCTACAACTCTCTAACTCCTTCCATGGAATGTCAGCAATTAGCAATTTTTTCACAGCAATCAGAAAATTGCAATAAGCCACACTACTGTTCACAGCTGCAATTAGCACACACACACACACACAGCTGCAATTAGCAATAAAAAATTATACTGTTCACAGTACATAATACATAAAGTGAAAGTATACACACAACATACACAAAGCCCATTGGGAAGGCATACACGGGTAGCATAATTGATGAATTATGTACAGTCACGTACCACATGAGAAAATCGGTAGAGGGGGGAAAAACCAGAAATTTTTTGGAAATTGAATTACCAAAAACTGCGATTGAATGGGGAAATAGAAAATAATCGAAGCCCAGGTACGTTCTTTGCCGCGTGTGTCTTGCTTCCTTCCCAATTGTGCATGTGTGTATCGAAGCTAGGGATTGCATCAAGGAGAAGGCCGAACTCGTAGGGGCTGTTTGGTGCAGAACGATATTCTGGTTTTGTTTTTTAGGCCAGACATGCTTAAAAGTGTGTTTTAGAAATACACATTTTTTGTTTAAAAAAATGCCTTCACTGTGTCGCGCCATCGTGTGCTGAAACACCTGGGCAGAAGGCGTTCTGGCGCGCCAAAGTGAAAAAATGGCGCTGGGGCTGCGCTATTCGCGCCATACGCCATGGCGCACCATTTAAAACTATGGTTTGGTGCAAGGTTTGTTGTATCAGCATATAAAATGAATTTAATGATGTTTATTTATGTTTTGTTTTGATAGACCTGCTTTAGATCTTTTACTTATGCTCCTGCTGAAAATATTATTAAAAAATTTTGGTTGCTTATATACCTTTTGTTATTTATTTTGTGTCTATAAGATGCAAATGATCATATGTGGTTTCTTCTACTAAATTTGTTATATTTTCTTTTTTGAATTTCAGTTCTTCTGATGGTGAACGACATGTATCCCATCATTCAAAGAGGCACAAACGGAATGATAAATCAAAGAAGGTGATCATTTATATTTGTTTGCTAACTTGTTGATTTATATATATCGTCCTGCATTTTTTACTCATTGACTGGTCTGTTGCATTTCAGAAGAAAGATAAAGAGAAAATGAAAAGTCATGACCATAGACGCGACAAAGATAAAGCTAAAGAGGTACATCACTGTATTCTGTTTGTAGTTTTCCATGTTTTGTTAGTTTATTGGATCTGTATATTGTGATTGGGCTTTTTGAGGAAGCTCATGTATACGTACGTACGTACATGCAATAAAATTTGAGGCCATGGAATTGGGTTTTTGACAGTTAGTATTCTATCTATTGACTTGGTTGTTCTACTAGCTCTTTTATATTTATGCATGTTATTCTTTAATATGAGGCACTTATGGTACTTTCTGCCTTTATGAATGGCTCTTCGAAATTGGAGCTGGTGTCTGTGACATGATGACTGGCATCTTGTTGGCATGGATTATGTTTCTGGCTTGGTTTTGTCCTGCCAATGTGAGACATATACAGAAGCAACAGGAAGAGGATAGTGGCCCTGTGCGGCTTTCCAAGGTTCGTACTCCTTTCTTCGAATTTGGTTCCAGCTGCCTTCTCACCTAAATAGTTAAAAATTACACAAATAGTTATTTACAGTGTTAAGAATTACTATTATTTTTTAAATATGTTGTACATCACATCCAGTTCTTAGGAAGGGACAAAGATGATGGTGCTCGTCGCAGTGCTGTCTCTGGGAAAAAGGTATATCTCCTGCTCATTCTTTTAAACATATTCTCATGATCATTGTTTGTTACAATAAAACCCATCTTAACTGTCAAATTAAATTTTTTCTCCAATAGTTTCATTTAAAAAAATTAACTAGGATGAAGTATAAAGAATTTGTTAATTATTGAGTTGAAGAACTCTAGACTTTGAATGTGGACTTGGACCAAATATTTCCCCCCTGCCCTGGCCCATTCCCTGCCATTGTTTCCCCCACCCCACCTTGTCCCTCCCTCAATCCCCCGCGGGGGGTAAAAATATCTAATTTTATTTGAAAAAAAATAAATTTTAAAAAGAAAAAGTTTGATCCTATTTGTTTCTATTATCAAAATTAAGTGATACTGACTAATTCTATAAAAATAATAAACATGAGAAGTGCCTTTCATAATCAATATAAAAGACATTAAAATATATGGGCAAACAATTTTTTTATATTATAATGATAAAAAATAGTTTAGATTAACTAATTTTCAAATTAATCACATATGAAATAATATACAAAATTAATCACTAAACATTATATATAATTAAGTATTAGCTTGCAATATATTCTAATTAATAAATTTCACGCATTTTTTTGTGTGTGCAAAGTTATTGTATTTTAAATAACAAAGCTAAAATCTTTTAAAATTGGAAGTATAATAATAAAGAAATATTAAAAAAGTTTGTAAAGTGAAAAAACTTGAGATAAAATACAAATAAAAATAAAGTAAAACAAACGGAAAATGAAAATATAAAAAAAAACAAATGTAAAATTAAAATAATTACATAACTTTACATTGTTTAATATATTTTCTCAAAAATACAAGTATAAAGAAGAACAATATATATATATTTTTATTAATTAATTTATTTATTTGGTTAAAGTGGGGGTTAAGGTGGGGGATGGAGCGGGGGGAGGTTCCCCCTGTCCCCGCCCCATGTCAATTGGAGGGAAAAACTCTCTCCTCAACCCTGTACCCGCCTTACCCCAATCCCTACCCATTTGTATCCTTGTGGGGCCAGAGCTTGCAGTCATCTGCCCCCACTGTCATCCTTAATGTGGATAGAGATGTTTTACACTCTTGCATTTGTGGAAATAGTTCTATACGCGGGTAAATGTTACTTTGAAAAGTATATAATTCTCACTTCAAAATTCAATACATCCTTCGACCTTTTGTGATTAAACAATTAATTGCAGCTGACATAATCTCAACGAAGGCTCCTACAAGGATTTAGAGCCGCTCGTGTTCTTGAAATTTCATTATTGTCTTTTTTATATATAACCTCAGTCATTAGTCTTAGTATCAAAAAATGATGTCATGGGAACATTTTTATGAAAACTTAATTTATCCCTGGCATCGTTGTTTTATACAATTGACTAAAATTGACAAACATTGCACCCCCGACGTTTGCCCATTTATACACAAATGACCTAAATTTATTAAACTTCCACGAGTTTATTTGAGATTTTAGTTAACCACAGGTCTAAGAACCCATCTGTAGAGATTTAACTTGATACTTTTAGGTTTTTGATATTGAACCAAATATTGTTGGGTTTGAAGAGAGAATGGTTGAAATCTTGGTCAAGATTGTGAAACTGAATTATGATTTTGAAGTTCAATTTTATGTATGTCAAAAGTGTTTTTAAATTTTCAAACTTTTTTGTGATTTTCTTGGGTAAACAGGGTAGAGTATAATTCTATAATGAAGATGCTTTAAGAAATGCAAGCCTTGCATGAATGAATTACTTACGATGTTTCAGAATTGGAGGCTAGTCTAATTTTAAGAAAAGCGGAAAAAATGTCGTTTTATTCAAAAGGATTTGGGTTTTTCAATGGACGTATCTGGGAAGTTGGATATTATTTTGTAAAGTCGTGACTTTTCCTGAATTTAGATCTAAACTTGGGGAATGCTTATGATTTTCTCCCACCTTTGTTGGTTGATAAATACACAGACAAACACACACACACACACGTGTGCATATATATTTGTTTTTTGTGATGTGAAAAATTGGCTATTAATTTTTGAGCGAGAACTTTTATCAATTCCTGGGATTACTAGTATGTAGACATGTGGCACAAGAAATCTGCCCATTTGATCTCAGTAATCCGAGACATTCAACTGTATAAAACATCTATTTAAGAAGGTTGACTATGATATTGATAATTATAATTTTGTATGTTCGATAAACTCAATACACTCGATGCACCCAATGAAGCATCTATGGCGTGTTTTGCTGTTACACTTGGTGTGAAAGTAAGATATTATGATCTCTTCTGTAGATATTATTGAAGCTTGAGAAAACAAAGGAGGACAAATTGGCAGATAACAATCGAAGCGAACTTTTGAAGTTCTTGAATGCTAGTTATGATTGATGTTGTTGGCCAGCAATCTGTTCATTTCAACCAATTGAAGGTACCTGGATACGCCCATACAGTGTTTGTTATGATAAGCGAAGTTGTTGCCCTCTCTCTAATCTTCAAGTTTGGTGTTAGCTAGTTTTGGATGTGATTTTGTTGATATACTTATTAAGTTGTAAGTGGAACATATTTTTATTGTTAATGTTGTGGTTTTAGATGCAAAAAATTTATTAAGAGGCATGTTGAGTGCAATTCATTGCAGTGGCTTATGCATGTAGCGTGATTGTTTCTGCAAAAGTCAGAACTTCTCCCGTTTGCCTTGCAATGTGGATTGTCATGGTTTAAAGTATGAATGTGATTTGTATTTTATCTATCGTGGTAGAAAAAAGAACCAAAATAGAAAATATAATAAAAAGAATAATGATAATTTTGACTGCATAATGCAAGATCATGGAACAACATACAATAAAGAATCGTCCAATCTGAATAATTTGTATGACTTTAACAAATATGTAGCATAATATTACATTAAAATCTATGAACATATACGCTTCTGTACACCCAAACGCACGCATATTGTAGTGCTTGCGTGGGAAAAACCAAAATTAGGTGATACCAAAGGGAAGCTATACAGAAACATGCGCCCACAGGTTTGGTTGCATGGTATGGCACCTATCGATGCTCGGGATAGAATAAAGATTGGAACCATCTTCATCATAGGTAAGTGCAGTAATGGGATGATCTATTTCGAATGTGCATTCTGTTTCACATCAATACGACTGGCCCCCATCGAGGAAGGGTGCAACGAATGGTATCATGAGATCACTTGATGGGTCATTAGTTCCATATAATTGTACATTGATAAGGGATATCAATTGGGTGATGATAAAGTTTTCATACATTTAGTATACACTTTTCAACCTCTTTACATTTTGTACACATTTTCTGTGCTAAATATATAGTGTAGTACAATTATATATGATTATCTACATTTAATTGCAAGACTAGTAGACGTTGCAAATATGCTAAGGTGGGTATGCTGTAGCGATATTCAAACAGATTTTTTTTAAAAAAAAATTCGTCTATTAGTGACTGACTTAAGATTTCTAGCCATACACCCAAATCTGGGTACATTTGTTGGCCAAATGGCTTTAGCTTATGCTTCACAGCACATGCTTGACCTATCACACCTATCTCCTCATTCAAAAATGCCCGAGCTTTCTTCATATGTTTATGCCTTTAAAGATATGTCCGACGTGGCTACATCAATAGGCATTGCGTTTGGAGGAGATTGGTATGCACCGGCACTATCAAACACTAACATGCAATCCTCATACATTTTTTGGGATTAGATTCATCTCAAATTTAGTACCCTCTATGTGCCGCCATTATTATAGTTAGAACTAAGGTTTACATCACCGATGTCATACGATTTAGGGTTCAGATTCCTTTGTCAGTATCTTATGTCTCCCATATCCTTCGTTGATATATTTTTATCATCACCACTATGTTATATTAGAGCATCCCATAGCCATGATAGTGGTTCAGATATTCACACATCTCGAAGGCACTAATCGTGACTATGATGATTAGCTAGCACTATAAGGATAGGACCTAGAATAACCATGAAAAACATGTCGACATATTTGGACAAGGGCGTGCGGCACAGGAGCCCATTTATAGTGTTGTACATTTTTTTATAATTTTTTACAATTAGCTATTTTTACATTAGTTATATATACAAATCATATGCTTGGATGAAATTAGTTATTTGACATTTTTTATATCATTAAAATGCTAAATTATGTTGCTAAGTTGACTAATTCACAATTGTCTAATTGTGTCATATTTCTTTTAAAACAAAACCATAAACAATATAGAAACCTTATCTAGAAAAACCCTAATGTATATATATACCCTAATTTCTCCTAACAAAAGTCTAATCAATGTAAAGACCCTAATATTCTCTCAACAAAATCCTAATCATTCTTCAAACCCTAAAATTATCTTAATAATAACATAATAATTAGCCATCATTAACCTCTCAAATAATTAAACAATTATTGTTGCTAACCTTCTTTTTTATATATATATTTACACGTATTCTATTGTTTCAAATGACAGAATAGCCTATAAATGCGTCATAGCTTAGTCAATTTGAAATAGCTTATAAATACCTCTTAGCTTGGTCAATTTGAAATAGCCTATAAATACCTCCTATCGTATAGTGTGATTAAGTATGTACTAACCGTAGAAAAAATAGTGAGTGCCCTATAATTACTTGACATGATTTAAAGGTTTTGATAAGAAAAAGAATTGTACCTAGTCATTATCATCGGGATGTCTAACGTAGGTTACAATTATTAACACAAGGTAGTTAGAATGTAGAAGATTATTATAAAGAAATGAAAATGGTGTAATGACAATTAATGTGGTGGAGGATAGAAAGGTGACCATGCTTAGATTCATGGGAGGTTTGAATAGGAAAATTGCAGACATGCTTAAGTTGCATCACTATGTGGAAATTAAGAACTTGGTAGAGTAAGCCATCTAGGCTAAGAAGTAGCTTAAGAGTAGGGTTAGGCAATAGTAACTGTTATATATAGTCTCACTACCTTTTGCTCAACAGGCAGAGAAGCAAACCAACTATATTAAGCGGAGGTTCTAAGTTAAAGGTTTCTTTTAAAGCTGACACAAGGTATAAAATCTAAACCTTAGTACTTTTAATACACGTAATCGGTACATTATGTGTTTTAAGTGCCAATAGAGAGGACATATTGCCACCCAATTCCCAAATAGGCAAACGATGATATTTACAAATAAGGGAGAGATTGTGACTGATGAAGAAAAGGATAGCAGTAGAGATGAGATGCCATTATAGAAGAAGGGACCATCCGAGGAGGATAAAGAAGTTTACAAGGAGATGAGAAAATGTGAGTTTTGTGATCATGCAGACATTGAATAAGGTAAAAGAAAAAGGGTTTGAGGAACAAATAGAAAACATCTTTCATGCAAGGTTTAGGATAAAGGTTAAAACTTGAACCTTATTAAAGATGGTAGGAGTTGTGCAAACATCGTTTGCATAATGTTGGTGGAGAGGGTTGAACTACCACTTAGAGACCATGCACAACCTTACAAGCTACCGTGGTTAAATGATATTGGTAAAGTGAAGGTTACGAAACAAGTCTTAGTAGAATTTGAAATTGGTAAGTACAAAGATAATATGCTATGTGATGTGGTACTTATGCAAGTGAGTTATATTCACTAGGAAGGCCTTGGTAGTTTGACAAGGACGTGGCGTTCCACAGTCAGTCGAATAGGTATGCCTTCTATCACAAGACCAAATGGCAACACTTGTACCCCTTATGCTAAAGGAGGTGTTGGAGGATCAGCATTACTTGCAGCAATAATAGGAGTCAGATGTGGAGAGGAAAAAAGAAGAAGGAGAGTGAGAAAGAGTTAATGAGTGTATGAGTAGATAGAGAAAAATGAAAGAAAGCAAAAGAGAGGAAAGAAAAGGGAGGAAAAGACGTTCTACCAGAGGAATTGTTGAGTGGATCGCCATCGATCAAAGAGATTGAATATCAAATTGATTTTATGTCAGTAGTAGCCATCCTAAATCAATCAGCTTATTGTATAAATCTAGAGGAGACTAAGGAGATTCAAAGGTAGGTGGAGGAGCTAATTAGTAAAGGATAGGTTCGAGAGAGTATGAGACCTTGTGTAGTTCCAGTGTTGCTCATGCTAAAGAAGGATAGGCTTTAGAAGATGTGCGTGTATTGTAGAGCAACAAATGCCATTATAGTAAAGCATCATCATCCTATTCCTAGATTAGATGATATGCTTGATGAATTATATGGAGCTACTGTGTTTTCTTAAATTGAGCTTAAGAGTGGTTATCACTAAATCTGTATGAAAAAGGGAGATAAGTGGGAAACGGCTTTTAAAATGAAATATGGGTTACATAAGTGGTTCGTTATGCCATTTTGCCTGAAAAATGCATCTAGTACATTCATGAGGCATATGAATCTTGTTTTATGTGCTTTCATAAGTAAATTTGTAGTAGTGTATTTTGATGATATCCTCATGTATATCAGGAACATTATGAGCATGCTATACAATTTAGGGAAGTATTTGAGACTTTGTGCAAAGAATATTTATATGCTAATCCTATGAAGTATACATTTTGTGTGGACTATTGTGTATTTCTTAGTGGATGAGAATAAGGGTTACATAAGAATGGCCAACCCCCACTAGTGTGTCAGAGGTATGGAGTTTTCATGGACTTGTGGGTTTTTATAGAAGATTTGTGCATGATTTTAGAGCCATCACAATGCTATAGAGTACGATAATAAAAAAGAATGAGAAATTTTGATGGGGAGAAGCTCAAGAAAAAGCATTTGAATTGCTTAAGGATAAGCTTAACCATGGCCCATTATTATCTTTACCTAATTTTTTAAAAACTTTTGAACTTAAATGTGATGCTTTATGTATAGGAATTGGAGCAGTGCTAATGCAAGAGAAGAAGTCAACTGCGTATGTCAATGAGAAGTTGAATGGAGCACAATTGAATTATTCAACATATGACAAGAAGCTATATGCATTGGTAAGGGCTTTGGCGACTTGCTAGCATTATTTGCGGCATAAGAAATTTATCATTTTTATAGATCACGAATCTTTAAAGCACCTCAAGAGCTAAGATAAGTTAAACCTTAGACAGTTCAAATGGGTATCATTTGTAGATACTTTTCCATATGTAATTAAGTATAAAAAGGGTGTAGAGAATATAGTAGTAGATGCATTGTCTAGGAGATATTCACTAATTACTACATTAAATATTAGGCTACTAGGATTTGAATATATCAAGAACTATATGCAAATGATGAAGATTTTAAGCATGTATATGAGTTGACTAGGAAAGGGGTACATGAAAAATACTATCAGCATGATAGATATTTATTTTATATAGATAGGTTGTGTATTCTAAGGTGTTCATTGAGGGAATTATTAATTTGAGAGGCTCATGATGGAGGTCTAATGGATCACTATAGTGTCACCGAGACATTTGCGATTTTGAAAGAACATTTCTTATGGCCACACTTGTGAAGGGATATAGAAAGGATGATTGATAGATGCATCATATGCAAGGAAGCTAAGTCCAGGATTCAACCATATGGCTTATACACGCCATTTTTGGTTCTGGATATACTATGAACAGACATTTCAATGGACTTTGTGCTAGGTTTACCACATGCTAAGACAGGTAAGAATAGTATATTTATGGTTGTTGGAAAATTTTCTAAAATGGCAATTTCCATTGTGTGCAAGAAAACTGATGATGCAATATATATAGCTAATTTGTTCTTTAAAGAAGTTAGATTGCATGGTGTACCAAAGACAATAGTACCTAACTAACATGTTAAATTTCTAAGTTACTATTGGAAGACATTATGGTGTGACTTAGGCACGAAGTTGTTATTTCTACCATGAGTCATTCACAAACTAACTGTCAAATAGAGATAGTAAATAGGACTTTAATTGCTTTATTGCATACATTAATTAAAAGAAATATTAAAATTTGGGTAGAGTGTCTACCATATATTGAATTTTTTTAGAATACAAGTGTGTACTTTACCACACAAATGTCACCATTTGAGGTTGTTTATAGTTTTAATCTGCTAACTTTATTGGATTTACTGCTATTACCACTTAGTCAGCATGTTAGAGTAAATAGAGAGTGTAAGGTGAAGTTTGAGAAGCATCTATACAAGCGTGTATGACAAAACATCGAGAGGAGGAATGAACAATATGCATAGCAAGCGAATAAGGATGTAAGAAAGTTATTTTGAGCCTAGAGATTGGGTCTGAGTTCAAATGTGCAAGGAAAGGTTTTTAAATTAAAGGAAGTCTAAATTTATGCCTAGGCCATTTCAAGTAATTGAACGCATAAATAACAATGCCTATAAATTTCATTTACCAAGTTAGTGTGGTATTAGTGCTACTTTTCAATGTTACTGACTTAAGTCCTTTTAATGCAGAGGATGAAAAAGACTTGAAATTAAGGTCAATTTCTTCTCAAGAGGAGAAGGATGATGTAAGAGCTAAAGCCGAACTTGAATGTCTAAGGGTTTTACGAGGTCCGGTGACTTGAGCTGGGGCTAAAAACTTAAGAAAGTCATGATAATGCTCATGAAGGAGTTTGGAGAGGCTTTGAACATTTTTAAGAGCTTAAGGAGGAAGAAAAATGTCCGTGGTCACATATGGTGCAAAGAGAGCTTAGAACTAACTTGGGAATAGCTTCCAAATCAAGCCTAATAGAGCCCCGATCAAGCTCAAGAGCACTAGATCGATTTGACTACCAAGTGATTGTTAGCATGCCAGATCACAAGGGTTCTATTTTTACAATTGGGATCTAGCTGATTAATCACGCCCAATGCAATTGTAAATCATGAAAGCCATAAACTTTCTATTTTTACGATCTGAACACCCAGATGAGCATCCAGATTGAGCTTGATGTTGGAATAGAGCCAAAGTTAGTTGGGAATTTACCTTTTCAGGTCTTTTAGTTTTGGAAACTTATTTACACGATTTTTAAGGTTTCAAAGGCTCGTTAAACACTACAAATAGGGTGTTAAGTGTTTTGGAAAGGACCTTTTGACTCTATGGCTATCAAAATACAATTTCACAATTTTCCTAAAAATTTTGAGTGCTTCAATTCTCTTGTGAAAACCAAATCAAATTATCTCAAGTTTTCATTAGGTTAATTCATGACATATCAACTAACTAAGTGTATTAGTTGTAACCATCTTTTTGCTAGAGTTTACTGAAGATCATTGCTCTTTAGGTTGTTTTCATACAGTTTGCACGAGAGTAGATTCTATTGAGTTTTGGCATACGCCATTTATCATATCTCTATGTTTATGCACATTTGTTATTCTCTAAAGTAAAAGAGGATAAGGAACAATAGATGACTTGTCAAAAGGGTGCTTATAATTAGGGATGGCAACACATCCCTCGCTCCATTGTTAAAAACCTTCCCCGCCCCATCTGCCCGCAAATCTCTTGTGGGCATTTGTTAAACAGAAAAAATAATTCAAAATTTATATTAAAAACAAAAAACTTTACCATATCCACTTTTACATGCACTATTAAAATTTTGATATACCAATTAACTTTATAAAAATAATAGGCATAATATGTTCGTCATATTAGAGTATCTAAAGTAATTTTAAAAAACTATAGATTTGTTGTATTAGTATGAATAATGTGAAAAAAAAAATTTCACAAAGAGATTTTTTTCATAATTTATTTCACTTTAAAATAAGAAAAAGTCAACATTGATTTGATAACAATATGTATAGCTATCATATATGATGAGTGAGAGCATATAAATATATATTGAATCTGAAACATAAAGATGACTTGTTACTGAATCTATATATTCAATTCAGAAAATGATGATTGTAAAATATGATTTTATTAAATTTGTTATCCAAAATACAAAAAGAAATGGAATGATAAGTCATTAGTTGTTTTAGAGTTATATGAATTAGGAATAATGATTAAAGCATTTATCTAGTAAGTATATAAAAAAGTCTAGAAAAATAAAAAGTAAAAAAATTAGAATTGAGAAAAGAATATAGTGATGAATTTGGTTTTGTCTTACTTTACAAGTTTTCATTGTAAAGAAAAATATTAATTTTTGTGACAAGATTTATCTATCATCATAATTAAAATATACAGTCCATCACAAGTAATTCTTTATTTTAATTTTCATGAACAAACTAATAATTTAATTTACTAAACTTCAACTTAAATACAAAATATTATATATAATTAATTATAAGCTTATAATTTATTATAATTAAAACAACATATATGATAGCATATATATATGTATGTATGTATATTAATTTATGCGGGCGATGGGGCAAGAGGTGGGGCGGGGATAGGCTTCCCCATCCGTCGTCCTCATTCTCACCCCCTTTCTTTCCCTGTATGGCAGGTGTCCATAGTCATTTGGCCCCATTGGCATCTTTACTCGTAACCCTTGTCACTTCTTTTATGTTTATGATCAAGTGGCTAACTCAAAAATTCTCTCCCATGATTAAAGGACCATCAAAGATTAAATAATGGTGGAATTAATCCAAACATTTGAGATTTTTAATACAATTAAATAAATGATTGGGGGTCAAAGTTAAGGGACACGTCAATCACAATAGGTTCATGATTGGTATTTAATTATAAATTGTAAGTTATTTCAGGAATTCAATTAAAATGATCAAATACTATGGTCCTCATGCAGACTATATAATAGTATAGATATATAGATATATAGATATAGATATAGATATACTTCATTTGTTACTTATAAAGTTTAATGATCCATTTATCTATCTATCAATCAATGCATATATAATAGGAGAATAGTTGCTGAATAAAATCATAATTTTATAGAATTTTAAGTTTTTTAAATAAATCAATTTTTTTTTATTGTCGCATGAATATTAACTTTGTTCATGAAGGCTTTTGAAACCAAATGCCGATGTCCATTGTTCCAATGTTTTGGAACCCTAAAGGTGACTCAAGAAATAAACACCAAGACAATTTTCAAGAAGTCTGGTTAGAAAGAATTTCAAATTTGTTGCAGCTACAGCGTGGCAATCCACTTCTTATTTTCCCTTAATAAGTTCCAAAATTTTTACTTCCTCTCCAGTTTCCTTTTCAGTTTATACCCTTAGAAAAGTTCACCCAGTTCTGCCTTGCATACAGAATCCGTAAGATCTGCACTTAACATCGCCAATGAGGTCAACAGAGTTCTCAAACAGTTGGCATCAGGATGGGCCAACATATGGGATGCAGAGCCGTTACAATTGCTTCTCGTTGTGGTGGTCATATCTAATGCAGAGGCACTGCAAGTAATTCTTCTTTCGGTGGCCATGTTTAGCAAGGTCTCCAAGATCAAATGGTTTACCGGCTTGCCAAATCATGATTTTTATCTACCCAAATTCATGAAAGTATTTGTGAGAATTCATGGAGCTAAGTGTCCAGGTGTTTTCCAATCATGAAAATGAGATTTGTACGTGAAAATGACGTCCAAGTTAAGTCAGCTTCCTCACTTGTTCAATGACCTTTCTAATGACTATGTTAAGAAGTTCTTCCAGAGAAGGTTTTATGTTAAACAAGATGGATCAATCTATAAAGCTAAGGGGAAGCACATTGGACTACAACATGCAACAGAAGGATTATTGTTCCACTGTTTGTCCTAATATTTTGAGTTGATATAGGAGCTGATGTGTAGCTGACTGTATTAGTAGACTTCTAATATGTCAACATATGTGTTAAAGCAGTTAACTTTGGTAGTTATAGCAAGTTTTGGTTAGTGGAAGTTAATATATGCTTGCTGGTAGCTTCGGGAGTTAACTGTTATTCTTCTAAACTTGAGAACTTCTTTACTTCTAGCCGTATGTGCTGAAGCTTTTCTTGATCATTAATGGAGGTTTCAGTACTCATACAAGTTCTCATTGTCATCTTTTAACATGGTACTGGAGCCTAGTTGATTCAAGGTACTCTTCATCTCATCATCAACAACATTAGTTATAAGTTTCATTCCCTGATCACTTTCTTGCCTGAAGTTATCTGTCATGGCTTCATCATCAAACTCTATTCACCAAATTGGCCAATCACCTAATCTCTTGCCACTTGAAGGTCCCAATTCGCCCTTCTTTATACACCCTGCAGACAATCACAGCACAATCATAGCACAATCAGAGCTCACAAGATAGAATTATGCAACATAGACTAGGTCCTTTACTTTGGCATTGTCAAGAACAAGCTAGGTTTTGTGAATGGTGAGATCAAAGAACCATCAAGGGATGATCCCTTGCATCATGCTTGGAGTCATTGCAATGATCTAAGCATTGCATGGTTGTTGAAATCAATGATTCCATTATTGGCCTCAACTTTTTTAAAATCAAGTATGCACATCAAATATGGGATGTGCTATCAAGAAGGTTTTCACAACTTGATGGTGATTAAGTGTGTAGGTTGCAAAGCAAGCTTTAGGTTATAAATCAAGGAGGAAATTCTATGGATGCATATTACATAGAAGTAATGACCATTTGGGAGGAGTTAAGGATGTACAAGCCTCCACCACATTGCAATTGTACGGGATACAATCAAGAGTGTTTTAAAAAATTTGTGGAGTTGGTGGAGAAGGACCAGGTCTACAGCTTCATACATGACTTGAATGATACCTTCTCAGTCAATAGATCTCAACTCTAGAGGTAGAAACCATGCTCATCCTTAGATGAAGCCTACAATGCTATAGTGGTTGAATAAGCACAAAAGCCAACAAGAACATCGAATGATTCATGGAGTGATGCTTTAGCCTTGATGTCAATGGTAGAGAAGAAAGAAAAGAGACAACAACAAATTTGTACTCACTAAAGGAAAAGTGAACATTTGAAGGAGAAGTGTTATAGGATAATTAGTTTCTCACAACTTCAAATTCAACAAGAATAAAAACAGATTTGTGTGGACACTAGCAAATCAGACTTCTACATCTGTGGAATTGAGTCAAGGAAATGGAGGTGGAAGTGGTGTTAGGGGAGTCACTTTATCACTAGAACAACTGAAGAAACTTATGGATCTATCGAAGTCACACGAAAGTGCTTAACTGAGTTTGACCTCTTCACAGAAAAGGCAAGATTAGACTTTAGTACAAAGGCAACTTAACCATCAAATATCTTCCAACTTTGTAGGGTGAATTCCCTTCTTTTGAGCCTTATTTCTATCCTCAAAAAGTATTTAATACATCAGAATGCTTTTCATTGACCTCACTTAGCTTGCCAACACAAAGGAATAATGATGAAAAATCAATCTCACACAAATGGATCATAGATATAGGTGGTTCAAATCACATGTATGGGTGTCTTGATCTATTTGATTCTTATTTTCTTATGTCTAACACCTTTCTCCATCTACCAAACAGCACTAAAGTTCTTGTCACACATGTAGGCAACGTTACAATTTCAAGCTCTTTGGTCATAGATAAAGTGTTGTTTGTTCCTTGTTTCAAGTAGAATCTATTGTCAATTAGCAAACTCACTCATACACATAATTGTTGCTTCAAGTTTGATTTAAGTTCATGGTACATCTAAGGCATCTCTCCATGAATGAAGATTGGAGTAGCTAAACAGCTAAGGCATCTAAGTTCATGCTACATATAGGGCATCTCACAAGTGAAGTCCAAAATCAAATCTAAACCAAATTGCATCAATTAAGACACCTTAGCCCATGCATCCACTTCAGAAATGTTTGATGTTTCGCATTTTAGACTTGGTCATGTTTACCATAATTTAGTTGAAAATTTACATGATTTGTATCCTAATATCACGACCATGCCTAAAACTTTTCGTGAAATTTGTCCCAAGGCAAAGCAAATAAGGTTTGCCTTTTCCTCTACATGAGATATCAACTGTAAAACCTTTTGAATTTATTCATATTAACACTTGGGGACCTTATTCCTTTGCTGCCATTGGTGATTATCGTTTCTTCTTGACAATTGTTTATGATTTACTAGATGCATGTGGACATATCTAATGGAGCACAAGAGTGATATACATCAAATAATTCCTTTCTTCTACATTGATTCACAACCAATTTAACCATAAAATCTAAACTGTTAGGTTTGCTAAGCTAAAACAAAACAACATATTCAATGATCTTGAAATCATGCATCAATACATTTGCGTTGAAAGCCCAGAGTAGAATGCTATTTATGAAAGGAAGACCAGCCTATCCTTTGTGTTGCTAGAGCCCTCATGTTTCAAGCTTCAATGCCACTCAAATTCTAAGGTGATACAGTCTTAACCACCACTCACATCATCAATGAAGTTCATTCTAAAGTCTTTGATTTCAAGACACCATATGAGGTGCTGTTTTGAAAGTCAACTAGCTATAATCACTTGAAAGTCTTTAGTTCCCTTGCATTCTGCTCCACACTAAAAAAAAAACAGATCTAACTTTGAATCTAGAGCTAGGAAATGTGTCTTGATAGGTTATCCAAATGGAATTAAGGGTTACAAGTTATATGATCATGCCACACATGAAGTCACCATTTCTAGAGATGTCATATTCTTTAGACACATATTTCCCTTTGATGTTAAGTAGCAAAAACATCTAAATGTCCCTAATCCTAGTCTACTAGTACCCAATCTAACTGATATAGATCAAAAACTTACAAGTAATGATTTTAATGCACCAATCAATAGTCCTGAGATATTAACAGAAAGCTTTTACCAAGAATCCCTACCACTTGTTTCTCTACTTGTAGAGCTCAACAATGAGCCTAAAAAACCACATTTAGCCACTTGTTAGAGGATCAACTAGAGCAAAAAATCTACCTAAATACCTCAACATCTACGATCATAATCTAAAGGACCTCAATCAACAGACATCACATACAAACCATCCTATTTCCAACTACCTAACCACCAACCAATTATCCATGGAATATGCTTGCTACCTAGCTAGATTTGATGATGTACAAGAGCCTGAATCATTTGCTGAGGCCATGAGGATGTCACACTGAAGGTAGGCCATCGTTGAGGAGTTAGCAAACTCGGAAGAAAATAAACCTAGGATGTAGTTCAACTTCCAAAGGGATAACATGTGATAGGGTATAAGTGGGTGTACAAAACAAAGGTGAGGACAGATGGCACAATAGGGAGACACAAGGCTAGACATGTGGCAAAGGGGTATAGCTAAAGAGAAGGCGTTGATTTTCATAAAACTTTCAACCCTATTGTTAAGCAAGTAATGGTTAAAATGTTTTTCACATTGGCTATGATGAGAGGATGGAAGTTGCAATAGCTAGATGTGCACAGTGCATTCTTGAATAGAGATTTAATGGGGATGTATTCAGGCAAATGCCATAAGGATTTGAACTGATGGGATCAAAACCCTGTAGTAAAGGAAGAATGGTGGGCAAGCTAAAAAAGACATTGTATGGTTTGAAGCAAGCTTTCAAGTAGTGGAATGAGAAGTTTACAACATCCTTGGAGAGTATGGCTTCAGGCAATCTAAATCTGACTATTCATTGTTCACAATGAGATTGAAGGAGAAAAACATTCTTGCACTATTGCTGTATGTAAATAACTTAATCATTAGCTGTGAGAATCAAGAAAGATTGATGCAGCAGTGGAATTCATCCAATCTAAACTCAAGGTGAGGAACTTGGGAGTTCCAAGGTATTTTCTTGGAATAGAAATAGCAAGATCAAGTTAAGGAGTGATTATGTGCCAAAGGAAGTACACCTTAGATCTTGTCGTAATTTATGAGCCTGCCTAGGAATCACCTTAAAGTAATAATAAGAGTACTGAGATACTTGAAGCTTTCCTTAGGAAGAAGAATTTTCTTGGCTAACAGCAATAGCGTAGACCTAGTTGCATATACTGATGGTGACTAGGGAACTTGTCTTTATACAAGAAGGTCATTGTCAAGCTATTGTATCTTTGTTGGAAGTAATATTGTGAGTTGAAAATTAAAGAAGCAAAATATAGTTGCAAAGAGTTCATTGAGGTAGAATATAGAGCATTAGTCTCCTACACTTGTGAGGTTATGTGATTAGTAAATATGTCACGGGACTTTGGAGAAAGGTGCAATAATCCAACAACCATTTACTATGACAATTAAAATAGACGAAGCACTTTGACCTTGATATACCATAAATGGACGAAGCACTTTGACCTTGATATACAATTTGTAAGGGAGCAAGTAAAGAATGGAGTTATCAAGGTTGATACTTCAGAACTCATGATCAAATTACGAATTTGCTGACCAAGGCTTTAACTTCAAGACAATTTAATAAATTGGTAGCCAAGATGAGCTTGAAAAACAACCACGCTCCCGTTGAGAGGAGGGGGGTGGGGGTGGGGTTAAACAAGATAGATCAAGCTACAAAATCAAAAGATAGCACACTAGACAACAACATGCAGCAAAAGGGTTACTATTCCATTTGTTTCTAATCTATAGTTAATTGTCTTAGTAGACTTCTGATATGTCATCATATATGTTGTAGCAGTTAACTTTGGTAGTTATATCAATTAACTTCGGTAGCTAACCGTGGTTTAATGTTAAACTAAGTGAACTAACCACAATTATGGAAACCACAAGTAGTAATCAGTTCTAATGTTAGAGGCTGTATACTCTATAAGGCTCAATCAAGTAATTTTGTTATAAATGTTTATAGATACATACAATATAATTCAAGATTTTAATTTTTTAAGTGTTTATATAATAATTAAATTTTGAAATTATTAGTGCATATACATATCATTTAATAGTGAAAATTATAAAAACTATATATTATAGATATATAATGTTTATTATTTTAATATTGAATATTATATGTAAAATTTTTATTATTTAATAATACGCTGATGTGTATTCAAATTTTGTATTAGATTTAAAATTTGCCGTAATATAGTTAATATGTTTCAAATAAATTATAATTAAACAAATGGATACATTAATATCTCATATTTAAAATTAACATTTAATAATTCAATTTAATTTAAGTTTATTAATTAAAAATTAACTTATTTTAATAAAATAGAAACAAAACGTAAATGCCACAATAAGAATAAAATTTTAAGTATCATAATTTTTTACTCTATTAATTTATTTATCTGTATTTATATATTTATCATGTTTATTACTTACAAATTATTTAAGCGTATATGTAAAAAAACTTACAACCAGTTCAACTTTAAAAATTCTGAATCAAAATATTGGGGACTAAATGTATACATACTCAAATTAAAAATGAAAAAACGAAACATTTGAACTCTTAATTTTTGAAACACAAAAATAAATTTTCTATTTAAATTTCTATAATCAAATTTTCATAAGTTTTCGAATTTCTTGAAAAAACTAATTTACTTCTATATTACAAAATAATATTGGCCTCAACTTTAGCTGTACTGTGACAATAGCAGTGTTTATTAGTTATTTTGATTGTTTCTTTTATATTTTTTAAACATTTTGCAGGCTCGACATAAAAAACTTGAATACATTGAAACTTATGATGTTTAGAAATTTGTTAGCTTTTAATTTTCGTAATTAATTTTTAAAAAATATTTTAGGTTACACTAAATTATAATATGTATTCCTGAAAATTTAAATAAAATGAGAATGTTGCTTTTCATTTGACATTTAATTCTTGGTACATGTGAAAATACAACTATGAACTTTCATTGTTTTTTTATTAATTTGGTGTTGTTATATAAAAAGGATCTTTATTTAGAGTCAGTTTTTAGTATATTCGAAGATCCATTTATTTATAAATATTCCTGCATAAATAATAATAAAAATAAAAATATAATTCACCCATGTATACTACACTGTATCAAAAAGGTATATAGACATAATTTTGATTAAAATCCATACGGAATTTTTAAAAAATTGAGATGTTTAATCCTAATAGGGAATTACGATTTGTTTTTATTGGTAAATATTTTTTTAAAAAAATTATCAGCAAGTCTGATTATTAAGTACATTTAACTTCAAAAAGGAAAAAATAAACAAATAAGTGCTTTGAAACCTATTGACTCTGTGTAAAATTTCATATTGAAATCACATTGTTAGACATTAATAACAAGCATGAACTGTCACATATATTTTTTGGTCATGACCACATTGGTGTTGAAAATGTGATCTCGTATTATCTATTTTGTAGACATTTGCAGTCAAATTTTACTTATTTGGACCGCATTTCATTTGCATCCCATAAAAGGATATTTGTAATTACTACTTACAGTAAAATACCGATACCCTATATGCGTGTATATATGATTATTAAAATTACAAATTTTATTAATTATGTTAGAGCATAAAACCATTATATCTTTAATTTTGAAAAAATGAATTACTTAAAAATTTTATATAAATGAGAGAAATAAGAAATTTTGAGGGGAGAAAAGATTAAAAAAAAATGTGTATGATATAAATTTTTAATAAAAAATAAAGGGAAAAGGATGCAAAAGTGTTTTGAGTCAATGAACCAATTGTCGACAACAAACAAAATTATATTTGATTGTAGATTTGGGTGAGGTTGAAAGTGGATGACATTTTGACAAGTAAAAAAAAAAATGATAGTACATATTTATATAAATTTGTATGTATGTACGTTAACTATTAATTTAATTATAAATAAATATAATAATTAAAAAATTATTAATTAGAGGAAGAAAAATTTAAATAAAATTTATGAAATAGGATGTTAGTAAATATTTTAATGAGTGTCACTAGTAGTGATTTGAGAGCATAATTGAGGGCATATGCGTCAGTTTACTATAAATTTTGCACCACAGCTATTAGGGCGAACCCCGGCATCTATAAATGGCACATTTGCGATTCGCGACGGAGCCCTCTTTCGTTTCTTCACAAAGCGAGCCTTCATCTGCGTCTGCTTCTTTACCGATCATACGTTTCCATTTTCAGTATATGTGAATAAAACCGCACACAGTTCTTCTTGGGAACCTTTATCGTGGTGGCTCCTGAGATTTTATCTGTGCGCAGAGCAAAACACAATCCTTTCTGCTTGAGCCTTCTCCACGTTGATATCTATGGAGTTGAGCTTCAATGTCTTTGGATCACAGTCCCGTCATCACTGGGTTAATTTTTTTCTCTTGTTTGTGTGCTAATGCCTCTTTAATTGTATTGAGTTTCTGCTTTGAATTTTATTTATACAGTAACAGGCGTGTTTGGTAAAGAAATTGGGTTTCAGTTATTGCATTTGTAATTTGGATTCGCCTGAGAAGTGTTTCGCTGTTTTCCTGGAATCAATACTTGGGCAAAAAATATCTTTCCCGAGCAAAATAAAATGAAAGTTTCGAATGCCAGATAATAATAAAAATATATGATGTAATCACACGTGTTTTAGAGTAACTTGAAAATTTATGATTTCTTGAATCCTACACTCCTTCGGAAAGAAGTAATTTTATTGAAAAGTTTTTCTGGTGAATGATTGGAGTTTTCATTCCTTCAGAAAGAAAATAGAAATAATTTTATTGAAAAACTTTTCTGGTGAATGATTGGAGTTTTTATTCGACATAGGATATCTCATTCTTGCCATATTAGACTTAATGAAATGAAATTCTTTCCAACAAATCTTATGCCTAGTTTAATATTTATTTTTTTCTGCTAATGCTTGATGAAACTTTCGTGCATTGCGAGTTCACTTAAGTCACTCCATTGACCACCAAGTAATTGGATTTGTGACTTCACTCGTGATCTATCATGTTCTTAAGGTAAAGTATTTTTTAAACGTCATATGTAATGCATTTAAAATGTTAATTTTACTCTTACAATGTGACTTTATGAATGTAATAATATAACACATTAATTGCACCCAAAACCTCAAGCTTGATTGAGGGTCAGATGAAATAATTTTGCTGTTACAATGTGACTTTATGAATGTAATGATACAACACATTAATTGCACTCAAAACCTCAAGCTTGATTGAGGGTCAGATGAAATAATTTTGCTATTACAATTTAATATTTTAATAAGGAAGTTTTTGGTCTATATATTTTATATTTACTCTTTGCATATTAGCATGATTCAATGCTTAATATTGTATAAGGAAGTTTTTAGTTTATATATTTTACATTTAGTTTTGCATGTTAATCAATTTCGATGCATATAGCTCATGCACGCAACAAATAAAAAAAATAAATAAGATGAATGATTATGATTTTCTAGATCTAATTAGAGCCAACAATTGGATCGCATACATGTGAGTGAATCCCTAAACCATTACATGGCATAACAATGTGGTCTCACTCGAGCTTGGTCATCATAGCCTTCTTGCGTGGGTCTTTCACACCATGGAACATCAAACGATATCAACTCTTGCCTCCACAAGATCACCAACTCTAGATCTCTCTCATGTTACAAATACATAGCAAATTATAAAACTAAATAGATTTGGAGTGAAATTTTTAATTTTAAAACTGTCTATAAATAAAAAAAAATAATAGTAAATTATAAAACTAAAGTTAAATTTCTTTTGTGACATAACATGCCAAAAAAAGAATATTTCCAAAAAGTACATGGAATTATAATTTTTTGATTTTATTCCAATTGAGTCATATGAGTGACCCAGGAACTGTAGCTTTTAAGCCATGACTTTTAATTCATTTACAAAAAAGAACACAAACAAGCACCTTTAAAATCTTTCATGAATTTCTTCATATGGACTTGATGCAAACTTTTTTGAGTATGAATGCTCTAGGATATGAGAGAAAACTAAAAGGAGCCTATACTTTTCTCTTGATTGGAAAGGGGTACTTAAATTATGGTAATTTTTAGATTGTGTTTTGATTTAAAACTTTTTCTAATTTCATTTATTTCTAAAACATAACATCCTATTTAAGGTAGAATTCTAATTTTGATGTAAAGCACGTCAAGCAAACATGGCAAGTCCTCTGTGGCTCTTACATTGCTTTTTAATTAATTCAAACTCAATACTTATATAATTATTAACTTAATTAATAATTAAAGTTGATATGTGTCTTGTTTTATCTTTTAATTTAATTAAATTAAAGACTCATTATATACCTAATTAATAATCTCATTTTTTCACAAGCACAAGGGAAAATGCATTTGGTTGCAATTGAATTAATTTATTCATAAGATTTCTCAAATTTCGTTTATGCCCCTCAAACCAAATTATCAACTTGTTCTCATTTCAACCTTTTGCCTGTAATTCTCATGGTTTATCATTGATTAACAACGAGTATAGTTCAAAAAAATATAGATAATGCCCAGTTTATAGCCAATATTAGAGCCCAATTAAGATAAATTGAATGGATCATTTGAACTCTCAATTGTAAATATCATACAATATAAGCTTTTCATATCACTTTGTTTTCATCGAGTAAGAACTATGAACTTAGTCAAACTCGCTAGTTTGATCATAAAACCAAATCAATGTTACATCATGAGACTAATGTTCCTTTGGTATCTCTTTTTTGATCATACATTATATTAACCAAGGATTTCAATCTCAAGAAATAGTGATCACATAGGACAAATGCCTTACTTACTTACAAGAAAATAAATCTCTTACTGAATGTATACATGCCTCTATGCACATTTGAGCAACAATACATTTGGTTCATAATCTTATCTCATATTAAGATAAATATTAGCCCTTATTTTTTTAATGATACATTGATCATCAAGTGCACGAGACAACAATCTTGCCTTAGGTCAAAGGCCTATGTGCACTTAACATAATCATGAGGCAAGACATTAACAATGGAGAGTAAATTACATGTGTCTACCTCATTCTCCGAGTTAGTGTTTTGAATATTTAGTGTCCAATGACGTGTCCATACACATGTATTTTCAATATTTCATATTAGACAACATGAGACTCATCATACAAACACATAGTGTACAAATTTTATCAACTCTCTAATGTGTATTGGAAAAGTTTGTGACTTTCGAGCAAGTTTTAATGATTGTATACTAAAAAGTTTTGTGACTATATTTATAATCCCTCATAAATAAGGCTTTTTAATATAATCACATGTAGACTTGCAAAAATTTACACCAAACAAGATTTATATGCACAAATAATTAGCAAATTATTGATATTAGTAAAATTAATATTTTATTAAAACGTTGAAAGTCTATATTTACAACTAATATCCCTTATAATCTATTAGTATTAGAGACTATATCACTAATAGTTTATACCCTATTTCGTATTGGAAATTAACTTTAATGTTTTGTATCTCAAAAGAAGTGTTCACTTTGATGGAAAGATGAGGCTTAGAGAAGTTAGGTCTATATTCTAGCAAAAAGAACTTGTTGCAAAATTCTACCTAGTTGAGAATCTGAATTGAGAGAAAGTGTAACAGCTCAAAAGTGATTGTGTGAGTTTTTTGGATGTAAAACTCATTGTTTTTAGTAGATTTTTTTCTACTAGGTGTGACTTTACAGACGTAAGTGTATTCACATTGAATTGTGTTAGTATCTCTAGTGTTTATCTCATTTTACTATTTTGTTCATTATGTGAATGTTTCTTGGGAAGTTTGAGTGAACTTAACCAACTCAGCACCTTCTATATAAATTATCCATTACGGTTTACAGTGTTGTTTCTATGTTACAATACAAACAACATAGAGTGTTGTTTAATTTTAATTCTTGAAGCCATCCATACCAATAGTAATTTTTTTATCATCTTTTTAGCTAAATACTTGTTGCATTTGTATAGAAGTTTTCATATGATGTATGTTTAAAAACGAATTAATTGTGTTAAGATGTAAGTGTTTGACAATTTTAAAGTGAAACATTGACTTATATATTAGAACTAAGAAATTTAAAATTTTGAAAAAGCTGAAACACTTTCACAGTAGCAATAGTACCCTGCAGGGATGCATATAAATTTGAATCATAAGTGTTATCTACATGATATCTTAGATTTTTCCATATACGTGGTAGCAATCATTCTGGCAAACCCATGTACCTTTGATTGTATTAGTTGTAGACTTGATTGAGGAGCATTTCTATGAAATTTGTTTACAAGAGTCCATTAGTTCTTCAAATTTACATTGTGTTTGTTTACATTTATAAACTTTTAGATATTAGAGATATAAGAGATCTAAGTGTTGGACATAATAATATTAAATATCAGCAAAGTTGCTATTAAAGTTAGATGTATATATACATGCATACATAAACATGAACGTATATAAATTCTAGTGTAACAATGATAGCAATATAAACAGGGTTATTTCATGCTATATAGTTAAAATATTTGTGTTGTTTTACCATATAAAATGAGACATTTTATATGATGATTTAAAATAAATTGTAACTTGTTTTTGAAGAATTTTATAAGTTTTTAAAAGTAATTAATGATTTGTAGTAAAAGAGCACATGAGTTTTAGAATTAGGGTATTTAAAAAGTGATTGATGATCTGTAGTAAACGAGCATGTAAGTTCTAGAATTAAGGTATATAAAATTTATCAATTTTCAAACATATAATAAAGATGTTTTGGATAGTTTATAAACGGAATCAAACACCACATACATTGTGTGACTCAACTTAATTTGAAGTGACTTCTATATGTTCTAAATTAATTGAAGTTAATAATTGTAAATCATGGCTAAACTTGAATTAATGGCCAACAACTTAGGATGAAATCGTCCAATTAAGTTGCATACATGACAAAATTTAGAAACACGTGGATATAAATAGACAATCAGAATTCTATCAGATTGGGAGGCTTTTGGATGCCTTTTTCTCCCAAATTGATGTAGGACGGCAAAATTTGGGACGATACTATTCCAATATCCGTCCTTTCCACATTATTGTAATGACATTTTGGAATAATTTTCGAACACCTTATTTTTGGATAGCTTTTGGACGACTCTTTTGGAATAGCCTTGGAATGTTTTTTTAGAATGGCTTTTGTTGGAACAGTTTTTGGAAAGTTTTTGAGATAGTTTTTGGACAACTTTCCAATAAGATTTGTTTTTTCAAATTAAAAACTAACATTTAATTGAAATATGTCATTTACAAACCAACAATGTTCATTAGTTCAATGTTTAAAAAAAACATACATAATGTTTAGAAATACATAATCAAAAAACACTTTAGGCAGTCATTAAGATACATCAATCATCTTTGTCCAACCTCTCCTCATCATCTTCTTTGTCATCCTCAATAGGCTGTAATGTGCTAGTTCGGCCTATACTAAAGCCACCTTTAAGGTTAATGAGCCTCGTAAATGCATTAAATGTTGCCTCCATGTGCTTCAATTGTAATCTTGTGTCTTGCAATTTAGATCTTGTGTCTTGTAGCTCCATTTAATTTTAATATAGCTTTTTACGCAGTATGTTAAGTTCCAGTTACATGGATAATGAGGAGGCATAGATGTAGTTTTTCTCTAGTTGCATTTTTCCAAACTTTAGAGTATAGCTCTAAGTGAGTAGGAGGTTTACCCAAAATAGATCTACCTTAATATATCATTGAAGCTAAGGAAGAGTCAACAACACAGTTGGCTTTGTTTTTTTTAACATATAGCCTTGTACGTGTCCTCTTTTCACTAGGCCAACATCTACTTCTATTTGCCCATAGAAATCTAACTGGCCCTAGTATTGAAATTCTTGCCCGATGCAAGTGTTTCCTCAACAATTCATTGGCTTTTTTTATTTTTGTTTTTTTTTGAAATTCTTCTCCATGAAGGTTACGTTGGCCTGATCCTAAGTAAATGGTTCCTAAAAAACCAAATTTCAACATAAACGTAGTTATTATGTTAAGTGGTTAGAGATATATGAATAGGAAACATATCTAAATTAACTTTTCACAAAACTATAAAATCACAACTTTATAGTGTGTTATTAAGTTACATACATACCTTAAACAATCTAAATTAAAATTCTCGTTGCTCTAGAGGAATGTTGGAATATTAGTTATTATGTACCTAATAGCATTTGTTACCTCACATATAAATAACAAAGCAATTTCAAATATGTTAAATACGTTCGTCAAATATTGCATTAAATAAGTTAAAGTCTTTGAAAAAATGTAACTTACTAAAATGAATAAGGCGTCAAGTGGATATGACGTCTACTTCACTAATGCAACTCCTATAACCTGTGCATATTTGATAAGGCTGCCACTAATATAGTATCATCACCCCCAATTGAATTTGAAGGATTTTGTGAGGGTGGATTTAAGGAAGATGGTTCCATTTGGTGTATGACGTGTTGAGGTTAAGCTAACATGGTGAGATATGTGCACCAACATGTTGCCCTTCGTTTTCTTGTGGAGAGTCAGGCATGCAGGTCCTGCTCGTATACTCCCTTTGGGGCCTCTTGCTTTTAGATGTCTGACCTCCTATAAATACTTCTTGAATCATGCTATACAAGGACATTATAAGTTTGGTAGTATTATCTAAATAACCAAAGTTTAAACCAACATACCATTTCAAAAGTTTAGCCAAAGCACCAATGGATAATACAAGCCAAAGCACCAACTTATACCAATATATCATTTATACATATTCCATCCAAAAGACCAAAACTTCTCACAATATATCAGTTGAAAGGTTAAGCCCAAGCATAATAGACAATGTAAGCCAAACAACAAACAATGTAAACCATCAAGTAACCCAAACCATTTAAGCTAAACTTCAAACAAATTGTCCCCAAAACAATACCAAATAACACCTTACCAACATAAATAATTTTCAAATAAAATTTATAGTACAAGTCAATATCTCAACTTTATTCCAAATTGTACACTAAAACCAATACATCACATTATTTTCACTATATACACCAATTTCCCAACCTAAACATAATAAATGGCATAAACAATTCATAGCAAAAGCCACCATCTCAATTTTATTCCAAATTTAACTATAGATTCAAAGTTTCACAACTAAAATAATTCAAATTTCACAACCCTAAACCTCGTACACCAACCACAAAGCCTAATGACAATAAATGATATAAACCCTCCACAATAATATTAGATTAAATTTCACAAATTGTAGATGATTATTATTATAATTATCATAAAAAAAATTAGAATATTGTGTACCTTAAAAATATAGAAGAAATGAACCTTTCTCTTCAAAATCCTCAAATTAAATTGAAGATTGTAGTATGTTGAATGTGGGAAAACTTTAAATCTGAAGGAAAAAATTGTTGTGAACAAGGATTTGGAGAGGTGATTTATGGGGGATAAGGGTTCATAGGTTGAAAGAAAACTTAGGCAGAAAAGTAATGAGGGAGTTGGTCAGCTTGACAGTTAAACTGGAGTGTTCTAGACCAGTTATCAAGTTGGCCATCGAGGCATGCAAGCTTGACAATTGCCCTAGTAGGCTTCGGGCCGGCCATCAAGATCCTACGCGTCTACGACTAGCTCGATGGTAAGAGCTCAATAGCTAACTTGATGGTAATGCTAGAGGATTTTAGGGCACACCTCGATGACCAGTTTGATGGTAATGCTAGAGGATTCTGAGGTAGTAGTCAAGACGAGTTAGCTTGATGGTTGCTCTAAAGTCTTCTGAACAGGCTGTCAAGCAAGTCGTATCTACAATAATGCTCAACGGCCACTCCAATGGACTCTAAGGCGATAGTTAAGTTGGCTATGCAGGTGTAGAGTCCTGAGGGCTAGCCTAAAGTCTATTAGGGTAGTCGTTGAGTACGCTCACCTCAACGACCAACTAAACAACTACCCAGAACACTTTGATATGGCTATCGAGTTAGTAATCAAGACGATTAAGCTTGACAACAAGCAAAAAAAAAGGCATCGTCAAGCTTGTCATCTCAACGATGAGCTTGAGGATGCCAAGTTGTATAAATATAACACCGAGTTGCCAGTGCAATATGACCACATTGTAATTCTACTCCTAACTCACCCTAATTTCTTCTTTCACTTCATTTATTCTTTAAATTAAGTATGTTATCTTACTTATCTTGCATTTACTTAATATTTAACATGAAATATATTGAATTCATTGACTTTCTAGAAAATATATTTTAGTTGATGTTTAAACTTGTTTGTGTAACTGTTTGTTTTATGATTTGTGAGATAGTCATGAACATGATATAATGTGTGCTGTGGGAGACGCTTAAGTGTTGGTATAGTTGATGTTCTATATGTTCTTAAGTGGTTAAAATCGACGAGTTAATATTTGATATGTATCTTTTGACCATGAATTGCTACTATTCTCTGTCGGTGGGCAACTTTGATGAATGTTATTTCCTTTAGCTAATGTGGCCTACGTGTAAGCCAGTGTTATCTTTGCCTAATCTACTAGTTATTGTCAAAAACCTATTTCTTTCGTGGACTTGAAGCTACAAGTTTGTCAAAAAAAAATATGTTTTCACTATCCTTATATGTATGCTTTTAGACTTATTTATACTATGAGATGCTACAATTGAAAATAAGTTTTTCCTTTATCAAATCTTGTAATCAATTGTTATAATTTACGTATCACCAATAACTTTCATTTAAAGTATAGACAATTAAAAGGTCTTGCTTATGAGGATTATAGGCAATGGGTACAGTACACTACTCTTCATTAACAGGCTCCTTAGGGAATCTACCACATTAAGATATTGCTTTAACTAAGACTGTATAGTTTATTGAATGTAAATGATGCTTAGCTAGGTAACCATCAACATGCTTGATATCTTCTTGTCCATCATTTTATAACTATCCCTTTGATTGCATGGATTTGTATATTTACAAATGGATTCACCATTTCAAAAAGACTGCTAGTTGAGCTAAGCATCAGAATACCATAGGTTGGGCCACCACAAAAGCTAAAAAATGATGAAACCCACTCCAGTGCTTTAAGCTTGTAAACAAGGAAAAATAACTCACTTGCATTAGAATAATACAATATGTATAATAGGCATCTCCAAATACTTAAATTGCATTATCTTTTCAATCACTTCAAAAAAATCATACTCCTAGTTCTTGTAGTACAACGAACATACACACACTCCTAAATTTATCATCACTCTCCTTGTTCCATATTCGTCAATCTAAAACTTATACGACATATACTCATATATTCATTTATGCCTCATAAGAATCACCTATTCGCTTACATGTGATTGAAACCATGATAAGAAGTGTTGGACCTCAACATATCTATAAGAGGGTCGTCCTCATCATATTGACCCACGAAGATCCTATGAAACACATGTCCCTAACTAAGTATGTAATGAGAAATTGAAATTGTTGTAAGCATTCGATGTGACACCTACTTATAAAAGGGTTTGACTTCAGAACAATTCAATAAAATGTATGCCTCTACTACATGTTGCTTATAAGGGGTGAGAAAGTGAAGTTACTATTGATGAGATGTCCTACCGAGATGATTAAATTTTGATAATAGATAGCATGGTCCAACCATAGGGCTTAGAGCATTACATATGGGTCTCATTCTTTTGCTAGAGACGTGGGACTCAAAATAGTATAAAGCAAACATAGATATCTTCTCCACAATATAAGCTTCACATATTGAAGTTTCCACATGTACTTTATATGTAACCTTTTTCTTTGACATGAGAAGAAACCTAAACACAATTTACAAAGTCAATGTTATCACATGAGTATGGTAATAAAACAAACAATATGAGTGAATGAATCACTGATCTCTCGAATGGATACATTCACCTATATTGTACAAGAGCTTTAATCCTTGCATGATGAAAGAAGTATAATGAGATGCTCCAGTGAGTTAAAGAATGCTAGCAGAAATATCTTTCCCACATTGCAAACAAGCAACCCTACATTTTCATCCAACATTTGAATTTGACTTAAATTCAACACAAGCGCCTAGAGGTGCTGAAATAGCAAACTAATTTCCGTCAATAAACTTCACACAAATTCCAGCAACATTTTCCTAAAGGCAATAGGAAGAAGCTTTTTCACAAACACATGAAAATTGTGACTCTTCATATTATTTAGTCTCAACTCGTTCATATCCACAAATCACCTAATGTTTGATGCATACCTATCCAGAAATCTTAGCTGCTTAAGCTACTTACATATCAATCATTTTTGTTCCCTATTCAATGTATAAGCAGTTTTAGGTTTGGGTCCTTTACTATTTAGTGCCACAACAAGTTTAGGACAATTACATATGATTCCAACATCCTTCTTAGCATTTAAGTTGTCCTTTGTCTTCCCTTTAACATCTATGACCATTTTGTGAAATATGTTTTTTTCAATATGCATGACATCCAAATCGTGATAGAGCAAGTTGATTTTCCAATAGGATAAGTCTCAAATATACTTCGTTTTGTCCACTTATGGACATTCCTGTAACCATTGATCACACCATGTGGGTTGTTCGTAACTCAATCTAGTCTCATAACATAATTTCATATTTGTTCGCTAGTCTCCCTCTAAGGCATAAGACACTTCTCCATCCGTCCTTTAGTAAAATTTTTCTTATTTTTTCTATACAAATGGTGTACTAATAAGAATTGATGATGACAATCAAAGTGATTCACCTTCCTACCATATTGAAAATAAATTTCTTTGTTGTAATCCATACATATTGGATAACCTATCAAACCTGTTAAGCTGCACCCTGATATTATCGAATATGCAGGCAGGAATTGTCAACAACAATGCTGCATTTATATTAAAATAACTTTGTCTAGATATATTACATATCATGACTCTAGCATCCCACAATATAATCAACTCCTTTATCAGTGGCTACAAATACACATTAATCAATTTCTTCAAGTTAGATGGTCCCAAAATAATAAGAGATAGAAATATGTACGAATTTTTCAAGTACATCCCAAGTGAAAGGTTGTACGACGTCACCACAACCAACCAACATGAATGTTTTCCCATAAGTTCTTTAGGAAGCAAATCAATTTGCTTATAGTCCAAGCCTCACATTTCTAAGCTTAGCAGCAAAATCAAGGTGTGTCATATCAAGTGTTTTCGAGCCTCAGTGTCGGATGGATGGCACATAGCCCCCTCCTTAATGGTGTGATTGGCATGTCAAGTCATGTTCAGTTGTTTCAAACTAAGCATATAATATAATCTCTGCAATCTTAGAGTTAATAGCAAGTACTTCAATCTCTCATATAGCACGTCTGTCCTTACCACAAGTACTACTTATTCGTGGTCTAAACCTAAGCTGCCACAAAATTTGCAGCTCTTGAGTCCTTCATCATCTTTCAAATATAACATGCAACCAGCCTTACCACAGTCCACCTTCACAATAGGCAAACTTAAGTCCCTTATCAACCGTTTTGTATTATAATAGCTTTTGGGCATACTATGTCACATGGTAATACCTCACAAATTAACCTCGAGATGTCATCATAGCAACTTTATGACAACCCATGATATGATATGCTTTAATACTCACCAGTTGTGCAATAGCTGACAGTTGGGAAAAATTCACTTCTGATAATCGTTCCTCATAGTTTGTAGCATAACTTAGTCCTCCATGAGAACGAGTGTCTTCAGAATTGGGTTGTACAATGTTACCTAAACCTACTTTGTCCATAAAAGTTTTCATGTGTAGCCCAACTACATCATACACCATTCGTTGGCCACACGGCATGTCCTAGCCATTATCATCACCCACAATGCTCTGCAGAGACCTATCATCACTATGGTTTCCTGCAGCACTATCAAAGTACTCACTCTCACCATAACTAGTCCAATTATAATAATTATTTACAAATCTCTTCCCAAATAAGTGTACCTTTTGCTTACTGGTATGTAGAAATTTGTTGTTCTTACATCATGAACAAAGACACTTGATCTTATTACCATCCATGAACTCAAACTACTAACAAGCCACTATTCATAAACTCATCAATCAATCCATAATGTCTAGAAAGGTTTTTGTTGTACATCGAAGATCTAATTTGTCTCAACATATTTGACTACAACATACATACAAATTAATATATTTAACGTTACCCAATTATACTCATTGAACTTCATAATTTATTTCAATAATATACACATATTACAAATGAGAACTCTAACATATGCAAAGTACATGTTATTTAACTCTACATACAAATTTCATTATATTGCCCCAAAAAACTTTGGAAAAATATATTACATATTTTTTTTATCTTTAAAACATGTAATTAATCAAAATTACACAAAAAAAATTATGGATTGATCTTAAATCTCATGGGTATAAATCAAAATTATAAATTGCACCTCAAATACATTTCTTTTCATCAATATACATATCTATAAAACAAATAAACAATTTGAGTCACATAACAATACAAATAAGAACAAAAATGTTACCTTAAAAATAAGAATAACTTCAATCCCACCAACTTTATGGAGTTTTCGGCTAGTTTGGATATTGTTTTCACAATGGTAGAAAGAAAAATTAAGCCTTCAAATGAAAGTATCGTATTTGACTTTATTTAAAAATATGCGACTTGAGATGCTTTTAGGATGACTAAAAAAGTCATCCCTACATTTGGGACGACCACTAACAAGAAATTCATCCAAAAATTCAAGGATGGCTAGTAAAAGCCGTCCCAAGTTGAGACGTCATTTTTCTACCGTCCCTAAATTTAGGACAACTGTCCCAAAGCCATTCCAACAAGAGATGATCAATGAAAAACCATCCCAACTTAGGATGGCTTTTTTTATAGCTATCCCAAATTTAGGGACGGCTTCAACATCACGACGATTTTTTTACATCACGTTGAAACATGGATTTGGGACAACTTTTTGGCTGTCACAATTTGGTTGTTTTTTGGTAGTGAGTATTGCTAAGAACTATTATAAATACAAAAAACTAGTGAGTGCATAAAATGTAGCGTCTTGTACTATGCTCTTATAAAGGAAAGTTGAAATAAAATCGAAAAGAATCTAGCATATGGACCATATGTTTTGATAAAGTAATATAGCTGTAAAATCTTTCACTAACAAGATTGCAAATGGTTATAGAGGATGTCTAATGCTAATATAGGATAGGAGTACATATAATCACAACATTTAAGGGGCAAAAGATGCTGAAAGCCATTGTCAACTTAAGACTACAAAAACCATGTGTAACATTCTTGGTATTATAGCGAGGCAATGAAAATGAAGTTTAGCCAATTCCAATAAAAGAACAATAATTCCTTAGGGTTGCAATAATGTTGGTTTCTTCATTCAGCATCGTTTTTGTGAAAATAATTAGTGATAGGTTTGTTATATTCGATTATTTTGAATGAATGGCTGTTAAGAAAAATTAAAATTAAGAGAAATATAGTGTAAATGAAAATGACTCACATTTTTTCTTCGACACACAATCTTTGCACCAAACATAATGATAAAACAAAATTGTCTTAGATACTCATAATTTGAATATCAATATCCTAACAAAAGGACAAGAATTCCCTCACATAGCAAAGGACATTAGGATCCCATACTTTTTAAATTGGTTTGTGCCGACCTTATAACCAGTCATCCCCTCAACTAGTGAGCATCTCCCCACCATCCAAACCAAAGAAGCTCAATCGTGCTAAATATACATCTTACTTTACATCATGCAGTTCATGTCTAGGAAAGGTTGCATCTTACGTCATGTTTTGTTATGTGTATGCATGTGTTTTAAGGAAAATATGGGGTATGTTCACTTTTAACAATGGAATTAAAATTTAATAGGATTATTTAATCATATTTGATGTATAGGATTAATTATCTTTCATTTTAATTATTTTATATTAAGCTTGATATTAATCAATATTTTTTCTCCATCATAAAGAACATATGATTAGACTTGATAAAATAATTAATCCAAGTTAATCATTTAAAGTGAGCATGATCATGTTGTATTTGTAAGCATGTTGCAATATAAAGAGTGCAATGTCTCTGGCACTTGGACTTGGAGTCTTACTCAGATGCCTGGGTGCTTACCCATCATCCATCCATTCACCTACCCTCCTTCACTGCCTTGTACTCTGGTGGCTTTCCTATGCCATACCAGTAGACATAAGATTTGGTTTATTAACATTTAGGTTTATGTTTTCACACATTTACTATTTGTGTTGCAAATAAGCCATCCTATCTCATCTAAGTGATTGACTCAATCTTTTACATTAGCAACAACTTAAGACTGAGATATCAAAATCTTATATAAAAATTTGAGAAAAAAATACTTAATTATTGAGATTGTAATATTTTTCATAATTTTAACACTTGATGCATTTATATTAAGTGTGGGATCGAGACGACTTTCATGAGGTCATCTTTTACCCCCAATAAATAGGTTATGTTTGGATGGAAACAACGATAGATAGGTTAAGTGTAAAAATTTAGAAATAGTATAAAAATAAGAAAACAAAAAAAAGAGAAAAAAACTATTTTAGTGAGGAGTATATTTGATATGTGTTTTATGTTAGGGAAAGTTAAGTATAAATTGTCCTATATTGAAAGAAAATGAAAAATGGGAGTAATATATAATTTATAGTCACTACAAATCTAATGCTTTAAGGTTATGAGCTAAGGATTGGAATCGAGCCATAATGATATCAAGGCTAATGGTTGTAATTGAGATAAGCATAGAAATCATGCTCGCTTCATCCCATGGTAGATGCTTGAAGGTGGACAAAAGTGTTAATGATATGCCATCTAATGACATACTCAATGAGAAATACTAGAGAACATTGTAGTTGTATATGTACTTTTTTACATTAATTAATAAAATATTGATTTATTTATATCAATGCTCTGAAAAGTTTGATCAAAGTATTGAATATGCCCACGTAATTGAGTTAAGAGACCTTATGAGGATTATGAATATGAACATAAGGTTATCTTAGTACGCAATCATTAAAATTTATTAGCGAGTCATAGACACTTTAAAGGGTATTAAAGAGTCGATGTGACTTGTACACTTTTATTTGTTTTGTCAGTATCAAGTTAATTGGTATGAAATATTGAGAATACATATATATAGATATGTTATTAGAGAATGAGCATTCGGATAATAACCTGCAGAATGAAGTTGGTACATGAAATTCACTCTTGACTATGAATGTCTTGCTTCATAACTGCATTAAGTGCAAGCAGACTTTAAACCAAAGACAACATAATTGTTTTAGCGCATGACGCACAACAAATCATTGAGGCATTAAAGGCTAACATCTATCTTGGTATAGGATAAGGTCATGAGCTCAACGTATTATTGCCCATGTGCGTATGAAAGCATATGTGGATTTAATAAGAGATTAGTTTCCAAGTAAGTAAGCAAGGTGTTTCTCCTATGTACATGATGTTTTATGAAACAAAAATCCTTCACCAAGGTAGTGTGTGATCAGAAAGGAATTTCCTATAAAAGCATTAGTCTTATGAGGTAACATTAATTGAACATACAACTAAATTTGTGAGTTTAACTAAATCCATAACTATCACTCCATTAGGACAAAGTAAAATAAATGGTCTATTTTGCATAGTACTTATGATCAAAAGGGTTCATTGTGATCTGCATTACTTCATCTTAGTTAGACTACAATATGAGAGAGACCCAACAAACTTTCACTCTTTCTCTATGGATAGTTGCTTCTCCTAAGACTTCTATAAACAACGTATTGAATAACTATGCCTTAATTGAGGTTAGTATTCCAATGTCATTCCCAATAAGTAATACATCATCCACATATAGTACATGGAATGTGATGATGCTTCCACTTACCGTCATGTTGATGCAGGGTTCATTATCATTCTTGATGAAGCCAAGATATTTGAATGTAGAATTAAAATAAAAATTTCAACTCCTTGATGCTTGCTCATGACCATAAATAGATCACTTAAACTTATATACTTTATGAGATTCAACTTGGACCTTAAACTGTATGGCTGCACCATATAAATATCCTTCCAAGAAACTTGTTGAGGAAAGCAATTTTGACACCTCATTTGCTAAATCTCAAAATTCAAGTAGGTGGCGATCACAAGAAGTATCCAAATGGGTTTGATCATAGCTACTGGGGAGAAGGTATCATCATAGTCAGTTCCCTCATTTTGACTATGACCTTTTGCCACAAGCCTGACCTTACAGGTTTTTACCTCACTAGTCAAACCATCTTTCTCTTGTTCATCCACTTGCATCCAATGGAAATTATTCCTTGAGTGAATCCACTAGAGTACAAACTTAGTTTGAATCCATCTCAAGCTACATATCCTCTTGCCACTCATTAGAGCCTCTATCCAACATTGATCATATATAGTAGAATCAACTTCATGATTAATATATCTCATAATAAACAACGATTATCTGTTCCTCAAGACATAACCATATCTCTCTTGTTGCATAAGTGATTCTACCTAATCATTGCAATGGATGCATTGTAGAAGATGGTTCTTAAATGGTTATTTGCCGCTCAATTCTTTACTTTGTTGTTCATGCTTAACTTTTTTAAGCACAATGATTCTACCCCCCAACCGCCATCCTAAACAAACTCTTCTTCAAGAAAGCATACGTGATTACTAACAACAATTTTTTGGTTGCATATAGGCAGAACACATATCCAATAGAGTCCTTGGGATATCTCACAAAGTGATCCATCATCACTCTTACCTCTAACTTATTCGTCTTACTCTTCTTAAGGTAATCTAATCATCCCAAAATCCTAACGTGCGTTAAGCTTAGCTTTCTCCTACTTTGCATCTCATGCAGGGTTGAAGAAATGAACTTTTAGGGAATCCTATTGAGCATTTACGTAGTATTTAGGAAGGCATGTCCCCCAAAATGAAATTGGGTGGCTAGTGAAGCCAATCTTAAATTGAACTATGTCAAATAAAATTCAATTCTTATGCTTAACTACACCATTTAACTGAGTTTTTAGTAGTGTAAACTACAATATATTACCATTGTCCTTGTGGAACTTAACAAACTCAACAGTCGTGTATTCGTCTCCTTGATCTAATCGCAATGCTTTTATTTGTTTGCTAGTTTGTGTTTGTACTTGTGTCTAGAATTCTTTAAACCTTTCAAATGATACATCCTTGTACTTTATCAAGTACACATAACTGTACCAAAATAATCACTGTTAAAAATTATGAAATAGTGAAATCCTTTTCTAGCCATTTGGTTGAATGACCTGCAAATGTCGGTGTGGATTAGCTTCAACACCGATGTGGTTATCTTTGTGTGCCCATCAAATGGAATTAACCATCTCACATAAAATGTAAAGTTTACAAGTCAAATATAGTTGCCCTCCCAAAAGGCCAATTTGCTTATCTTTCTCGAACTTGTTTATTATCACTTATTCAGCATGGCCCAAGCAGAGGTGCCATAATTGTTCTAGATTTAATCCACACCTAGTGCATTTTTGGAAATGACTTTCATCACAAAATTATTATAGACACCGTTCACTAAAGATCCAGTGCCAACGAATTTATTACGAGAATAATATAGAACATATTATTTTTAGAACAAAATTTATAATTCATTTTTATTAATAACATAATAGACAAAACTTTTAACTTATTGGGCAAAGTAAACTATCTCTCAAAACCATAACATGTCCAAATGACAATTTAACTAAATATTTATTGCCTTATTTTAAATATTTTTATCCTTTTAATTTAAATAATTTTATTTTTATTATTTAAAATATAATAAATTTATAATATATAGATGTACTTTACACATAAAATTGTATTTTATGTGCAAAATATATAAAATGTATACAACTTAGAAGCCGTTCAGTCTACAGAAGCAACAGACGGAACAGAGAAACGACATTATTAATGATTGATGTATGTGCAATACTTAATCGTTAGGAGAGTTTCAATTCCTTACGTTTGCATTATTTATTTACTTTTGCACGTTGTGAAGCTGATGACTGTCTCTCGCGAAAAGGCTATTGGAAAACAGCAATTATTGCTTCTGAAAAAGTCAAATCAATAAAAAAAATCATACCCACTTTCATCCACTCTCTTGTTCTTTTTATTCATTCATTTCATTTTTCATAACTTATTGGACTAAGAAAAAGTAGATAGTTTTTATATTCCAACATAAGCCCACTGAAAAATTAATTTGTGAATTCTTTTGGCAGTATTTAATAGTATAGGTTGCGCGGAGGAAAAACAATTTTTTATTATTAAAGTGAGAAAAAGAGTAGTCAATTTTTATAAATTTTTTCCTGGATTGTCAGGTATATTATTCTTTGGGTTGAAATTACAATTACTTTATTATGCTGAATAATATACGCCTAAGAAATAATAAAAAGTGCAGCAAATGCACTTCCAATTCCCTACTAAGTAAAATTCCCAGCTTCATTAATTTCGTATGCAAGCAAATGATGATTAAATGCATTTTGGATGAATTCATAATTTTAATCAATTATTAAATATATACTTATACATTAAATTAGTTAAGAGTCTAATTATACAATAATAATTTACTGTAATTGACGTAATATAAAATTAATATATTGATTAATTTTGGATACTAAAAAAAAAATCAAAAAAACTAAGACGAGGGAGTCATTCGACATTGTGATCCCCTTGAGAATCATAGGATTTATAAACGGTCAAATCTTTTTTATCAAATGGCAATAAAGCAATGAAATAATAATTTTGTCAAATGCGTAGTGCAAATGAGAATAAAGAGAAGATAATTCCAATTTCATGCCAAAATCATAAGTGTAAGAGAAACCAGTGGAAAACAACAGTAATGTTTGGATAGGGAATCGAGAACATATTGGAAGCGCATTTACGGTCGAAAAAGGAAGAACCTGTTTGAAAATATGATTAGTGGAATGTCAAAAAAGTCCGTTGAAAATAAGATTAGTGGAAGGACAACATCGAATTAAATAAAGCAGCACGTGGCAACATACTTAATCACATAATTAATTAGTCTCTGCATGATTCAGTATAAATACAAAAGATCATTAAAGCTGCTGCCAACTTTCTTTATGATACCATCACACGCACACGCACTATGCCCATCCTATTTTTCCTATAAATGCAAGTGAACTTAGTCCTCAGGGTAATAAAAAAAACAACACTTCTTTTCCTCTTAGTCTCTCCATCGATTTCTTTAAGTCTTCAGCATTCTCCATGGCGGGCGTAAGCTTCATCCTGGGAATAATTGGTACTTACAATTTCTTAGTTACTGCCATTTATAAGTGCGATGTTTTTCCTTTTTCAAAAGTATGTAATGTTATAGCAGCATGTATATGGTTATGAACTAATCAGAAATATATTGAGGAGGAAGGAGCTAACACATGGTTTTGGTGCAGGAAATGTGACTGCCATACTTATGTTTCTCTCTCCAATGTAAGTCTGGTTTTGAACCACGCATAATTGTTACCTGTAATTTTGTAGGGCACCGTTTGAAATTAGTATGTTTTTCCTTTATGTTTAATGAGTTTTGATTTTCTTTTTTATTTTATTAATAGGAGGCTCATCTTCCTCTTCTTGTCATTTTTCTTCTTCTTATTCTTCCAAGAATGTGTGAACCTCCAATAGGCATCAAGCTGGCGCAGATGACACAATTGTACATATTCACATAGCACATAAAAATTTTTCATTTTGCAGAAAGAGTAAATGAACATGGGCAATCACATAAAACTATGAAGAAGAAAGGATAATTCAAAATTACCATATCTTCTGAGCAATAGAAAGGCAATAGTGATTTGGGATTCCTCCAACAATCCAATAGGTCATGTGGTAAAAGGGAAACAAAGAACAAAGAGTGAGAAAGTGTTTGACAAATAGGGTGCTTCGACTAACCTTACAAGCTCCATAAAATAATTTTAGTAAGATTTTTATTTTTAAATTTATAAGTCTATGCATCTTATATTAAAATTAAATTTTTAAGGTGTTTGGACAAAAATAATCTTTAATATTTTATAAATATTTTAGGGTTTTGAAATTAAAAATAATTATAATTTGGTCAACATAAAAACGACAAAAAATATTGTATTATTATTATGTTCTACTTAAATGTGTGGAACGAAATAGCTTATAAAAAAGTTTAAAATAAATTTGGAAATTTGCATTTTTTTCAAGTTGCATGTAGTTTACTTTTGGCGCTTATAACATAATTTTAATAAATCTTAAAACCACTAATTGGGTGACTATATAATGGGTCCGCGACATGAAGTTTGTTTGTGTACTAAATATAAATGGTTCTAATAACTATCAAGAGCATGTTAAATAGGGTGGATCCAAATAAAAGGCCGTAGATCAGAAGTGTCAGTGTTATAGTTGTTTAAAATTATTACAATTTCAAGTTTATAAAACAGTTTTATTCGATTGACGGATACTTGTTTATAAATACATAAGTACACAAAAAACAAAAAAAAAAAAAAAAAAAAGAAACCCAATGGAGTTGAATATTATTAAGCAAGCAAGTAAACTACCAAATTTATGCATTTTTCACTAATTTGAAACTCGTCCCAGGCCCAAACGAAATTAATAAAAATAAAAGAAAGTAAAAGATTACATAAAACTGAGCAAGTACTGAATCCACTTGCTCAAGAAGATCTGTCAACAATCTCCAGGAATGCGATGATGAATAGTGTCATTATTATACATTTCAGAAAAACATTCAGGCAGGTGGTGAAGAAGAAATCGACAGAGAATTTCAAAGGGCTGCCCTACATGACCACGTTGCTGACTACTAGTCTGTGGACATTTTATGGACTGCTGAAGCCAGGGGCCTTGTTAGTGGTCACGGTCAACGGTACTGGCGCAGCTTTGCATATCCTCTATGTCCTTCTCTTTCTTCTCTACGCCCCTAAAAACATCAAGGTTAGAACTTGCAAGTAGCCCCCACCAACAAACCATCCCCAACACCCAGCTACCAAATGTATATATGTGTGTATGCATGTCTGTATGTGTGTGTGTGTGTGTGTGTGTGTGTGTGGCAATTATATCTGAGAGTATCCATTTTGAAGGTTTTTGCATGCATAGGTTTCATCACTGAAACTAGTGGCAGCACTGAATGTTGGGTTTCCTGGGGCTGTAGTGATTGTGACTCTGTTAGCTTTCAAAGCGGGAATTCGGCTTACAATAGTTGGAATTATATGTGCTGGAGTAACTATTGGCATGTATGCAGCACCACTCTCTGCAATGGTAACATGCCTCTCCTAAGTAACATTTATTACCATCAATTCATATTAAATTTCGTTCTCTTGTCACACCAATATATATTAATAATGCGAAATCTTGTATTTGAGATTATATATACTTATTTATTACATATATTATATATGTCGCATCGCAAACGTGTTCCTTTGAGTCTATTTTTAAGTAGAGAGTTTCGTCTCCCTCTTGCTTGCTCCATTAACTTGCGATGAAATTAGTTGAACTTGTCATTTATTTATGTGTTAGCTTGTCATTAGTCTACTTGTGGCAACTTACACTTTAAATCTTTGTTGCCAATGTTTTTAAAATTGAATTGATAATCAAATCAGTCAATTTATTAGGTCTCTAGGTTAAGCAGTTTCAAGAAATGGATTAACCCAGATTATATTATATAAAATTATGTAAATTTGAATTATAATGTATATTACATGGGTGCAAATTTTATGTATATGAATTTATTAAACAATAAATAAGAAAAATAATAGCTAGTTCTATGAAAAAGATAATTAAAACAATTATTATTAAATACAAAGCATTCAAATATAACTTTATTTTTAGCATAACCATAATTAAAAGGACGAATGATCATATAAGATTTTTCCTTTCATGTTTTTCTTATTGGGATATAAGTTGAATTACTATTATTATTATTATTATTATTATTATTATTATTATTATTATTATTGTTATTGTTATTATCAGTTATATAATAGTTTTTATAATATAAATAAATATATAATTAATTAAAAATAAAAGTTATTCATATATTGTAACATTATTACTTATATTTTTAATATTCTTTGTAATATATAATTTTAGTACTTCATTTGAAAAGTGAAAGTGGGGTAAAAGAAATTAATATTTAAAACCCGTAATTAATGAAGCCGCTACACGTTTGTAGAGTTGAAGTTTTGGATAGTGTTTCTTGAAAATATTTTTTGTAATATATATTTTAAGTACTTGCTTTTTTGGAAGCGAAAGTGGTACAAAAGAAATTAATGTTTAATTTCAATATTACACATTTGTAGAGGTTTGTGTGTTCAATATTGTTGCTTGAAAAGGAAAAAGAGTAATGAAAGGCTCGCAACCTCAATTAATTTTTTTCTTTTACTTGTTCCTTTTTCTAGGTTTTATTTAATAAGAACTAGTTTAGCCAAGTTGACCAATTCACTAGGTTTAGTCGCTTCGAACCGGTTTGTGGCGGTCTTCTTTGATAGACGGTTGTTAACACTAACCGGCCTGAAAACATAACCATTCTCGGTTCAATTGGTTGAACCCCCGGTCTGAACCGGTTGTAAGAAAATTGCTTCTTGTTACTGTTTTTTTGTTTTTTTGTTTTTTTGTTTTTTTTTGGTGACAGAGAATAGTGATAAAGACGAAAAGTGTCAAGTACATGCCCTTTTTCCTTTCCTTCTTCCAATTTCTAAATGGGGGCGCCTGGTCAACCTATGCTGTGCTTGTTACGGACTACTACATTGGAGTAAGTTCAAGAATCCCTACAACCTCGTTTCTCCTTGCATTGTAACTCTTTGCTACACCCTAAGACATATTTGTCCATATTATGAGTAGTTGTAGTTGTGATGACTTTTGCGTTTATCTTTTTCATGAAATGAAAACCTTAAATAAGTTCTATGATACGAAAAAATTAATTAAATAATAAAATTGTGATACTTGTCAAAATCTTAAATACTTAATATATTTTGATCAAGTGTAACATCAACAAGACTGTACTTGATTCATGACACATGCATAGGTGTTTTGGTTATCTGCACACATGTTATGATATGAAAACCTTAGGGTACGGTGTACCAATTATGGCGTCTTCAAAATCCACTATTAGAAGAAATTCGCATAAATCAATTTTAGCTCAAATAAAAACTACATATATATGTAGTAATAATAAGGTTATAAGAAATTTTATTGTTCAAACTCTTTAAAGAATTACTTAGGAATTAAATTGTCTAAAGACAAGAGCCAGCCGTATTCAAACCAACCCCATGATATCCTAAGTTTGAGCAAAATTAATTTCATAATTTCAAATAAAAACTTTTACTCTCACTTGGCTTCATTGTATAATAATTAATCGGCAGCGTGCGTGTTGGTATTTGATGTTTCAACAAGCTAATTAAATAAATCTCAAATAAAGCCATGGAAAAATCGAAACCCATTTAATGTTTTCATCCAATCCAAAAATTCACACATAATTATAACTTTGTTTAGTTCTTCTACATTGCGGACTTCTGTCAAAATTTCTCATCACTTTATGTTTGTTAAACATTGATGCATCGTAGTCTTAGAATTGTTAAAAAAAAATCTCCAACTCATTAATTTGTCAATTGTTTCTTGCAATTTACGATGAACACACACACACACACATATATGAAAATATTTAATTTGTGGCTAATTTGTAGGTATCAAATGGTATTGGATTCTTGTTGGGCTCAGCCCAATTAATATTGTATGCAATTTACCAAAGCAAGTCGATCTCCGAAGAATCCGAAGAGAAAATGCAAGAGGAAGGAGCATTTCATTTCTTCCAAGAGTCCATTCAAATGCAAGATTTTGATCAAGATGAAGACTCGAAAATGAAAAATCGAAGCCTCAACTAAGGGTGTAGTCTCCCAAATTATGAGAACATGTTCTCAAAGCTCATATGAATTGAAAAAATTTACCCAAGCCGACATCGAAAATGGTTTTAACTAAGAACAGTCCACAGAGTTTTTGGGCTTCGATATTGTTACTTATAGGCCCAATTGCTCCCTTGTTGGAACACAGTTACACATGAATAAAGAAAGACCTTTTCGTGACTTCTTACTTACGACTTCCAAGCTCTAAGTGTGTCACGTAGTATTAATATTTTCTGTGCAAAGTTTACCTTCTTCTAATAATATTTTACTCTCTAAAATTAATCATGTCCAGATCACATATTACCTTCTCTCATTTTCATATATTAATATCTGTGAAATTTTCATGTGAATTATTTTACAATTAAATAAATGATTTGTGAGGTCACAAGTACGTTTATGTCTTCCCTCCGAAAATCATTGTCCCAGGCTTTTTCACGTGACAGGTCACTTGGAGTACTGTGCATTTACCTTAAACTCAATCCATCTTCCCTAATATTTGTTATCGTATCAATACCACTTATTAAATTTTTGCACCTAAAGTATTACAACCTTGACACAATGGAAAAGTCAAAGTTATCCTTGGTTTTTTTGTATATTTGTACTTTTCACTTCCCCTTTCTGATTTATTATGTTTCTTTGCTTAACTTTCCTTCTCCAACTTTAATTTATTATATTTTATTCTTTCACTATCCAACTTTGGTTATTATATGTTTTATTTCTCTTTTTAATTGTCTTTATTTTCTCTTCCATTTTGAAAATGAAAAGAAATTTCCATTCAAAAATAATTATCAAAATTGATTTATATAATTATATATATGTGCCAAGTATAATTGTTCTGATAAAAGCATAAATTTTAAACCCACCCCCCAATTGACACTAGTTTACTCAAATATCCCTTGAGATCATATTTACACAAATTCCCTTGAGATTTATCCAAATTCTACTAACTTCCCATGAAATTTATAATGTCAACTTGTAACAAACTTCTAGACTTGTATTCTCCGATATTAATATGAATACCAATTTACTTCAGTTAAGATTATTATTATTATTATTATTATTAATAGAAACCAATAAAAACATATTCTTAAAATTATTTTTTTAGATATTTCATTATCTTCATTTCTTAAAAAAATTAAAGGAGCATAGCTTTGTTATTATCAAAGGTGTATGAACAATCAACCAATTTTTACACCCAAGAACTTCTCTTTTAAAAAACTTAGCTCGAAATTTATTATATTTGATATCAAGCATAATGTTCACATATAAAAACTGAAAAATAGAAATATTAAATACAAGGATACAAATTTATTGTTAGATCTACGGTAGTATGAGAAAGTGTTTGGCTAAGCCAAATTTTAAGAGCTTATAAAATTGTGTAATTTATAAGATACTTTTATAACTTATAAATTTATAAATCTTATTTTAAAAACAAACTAATAAAGCGTTTGGATAAAAATAATAAAATCATCCTAGAAGATCTCGATAAAATTTATAATTATAAATGGATATAATATTTTTAGTGTAATATTGATAAAAATATCACAAATATCATTAATACGATGTAATTAAAAATATTCATATTATTTTTAATATATAAAATAAAATAGCATATAAGATGTTCTAATAAGACAATGAGGGCCAACTTATTTTAAATAGTTTATAAGTTTCAAATATCATATTTTAAAATTTTATAACTTAATTAGCCAAAAAATTTTAAAAATACTTTTAAGGAACTTATAAGTTTATCTAAACACCTTCTTTGTAATAATAGTCTTGTGCAACTCATTTGCTACCATATGAACCCTTCAATTAATTTTAATCATCTTAAAAGTTAGAAATTAATTTTGTAATTATGTATCCCCCTATGTTTATATACTTGAGATAATTAAATAATTATCTAACTTTTACAGCATATTTGTTTAGCAAACAAATTTAAACTATTTGCAATTTAAACATATGGATAGATTAAAGGGGAGGATGACAATAAGATTTAATTATTTAGTTTTCTATTATTGTCATTATTATTTTTTTAGCATTGACCTAACTAGCATTACCTTGCTTGTCCTCGAACAAATTAGAACCACAAAGAATTTATTTTCTTCACTAATAAATTCACATGGAAATGTTTATCGCTTATTTTTTATGAGAGATGAATATAATGGAAATTTTATTAGATAAAAAATTATGTTCCGTTATAAAATTTGTAGTTTCATAAAAAATTTTAATTTGTTAGAATTTGAGTATTGTGAATATTATAACAATAATAATAATAATAAATGGATGATATGGTAGTATATAATGTACTTAGGACATAAATATATAAAAATGTGAACATATGCGTGAATATACAAGTATTGAGTTAATTGTAATGATTAAATTTTAAATATTTGTTTATATACATAAGGGGACAAAATTTTTAATTTAAATTTAAATAAAAATTTAAATTTGTATAAGCCCCAAAGATACTTTTTCAATTTTAATTTTCTATCAAGCATATACTTGTGAAAACACAACCGAAGATTAGTTTATAATTATAAACCTTTTTTAATTTTTCTCAGATCTCCATAAATTGAAAACTAGATAACACGTTATAATTTAGTAATATAGTTCAATCAAAATGGAATATTTTTACATAACAAGTCAATAATAAAATGCAAATGCTTAAGCACATTTTTAAAAAGCCAAAGGGTCAAATATCAAAATGCCCAAAGCATTGTGTTGGAAAACAAGAATAGCTCTTGATATATTTAACAAAAGTTGAATGAACCATAACCACGCATAGTTACAACAATTGAAAGCCAAGCCCCTCCAAATTATTTAATATTTCTAAATTGTACCTTTCTTCATTCTTGATGTCCTTTGTCATTTGTTCAAGGAAGCAACCCAAGATGATGGAACAAAATCAGGCCACATCAAGCTTCAGAAAGTTTTCCTCATTTGCCACAACCATCATATTCATGCAATCTACTCAAGTTCAAGTAACTTGAACTTGAACTCCACTAGTATTCTAACTCAAACTCAATATTACAGAGGTCAAGCTTGAACTGACAAGAAGCTCGAGTTTGAAAAAAAAAATTAACTCAAGTTCGATGGAATAGAAAATATTTTCAAGATCGAATTGAATAATTTGATCAATTAATACTCTTCAAATATATTCGTTCTCTAGATTGAATATAATCCATTTAAATACAACCTAAAAAATAACTGTGTTGATGAGCCGATTATGAAAAAAGCCATACATTAGTTAGAATGAATATACAAAACGATAAAAGAACACTTGCTTCATATATTAGCTAGCCGAGTGCAGTAAGCAAACCTGCTTAAATTTCTTAACACTAAGAGGGGTTACCTAGTCAACCAAGTGAAACGCTTTGGTGCTTCTTCAATTTGCAGATCTTTTATTCATTAATCCACTCTGACGACTGTATGCCTTCAATCTTCCATTCCTCCTAAAACCCTTAAGAGCTATAAACACAGAAAAGCAGGAAATTTGATGCATTTGGCGCCTCCTACTCAACGACAATTTTCTTATACAATTTGCAGTCCATCAGATGGCTCCAAGTTTAGGAGGCTGTCGATTGAAAAGTGAAGAAATGCTATATAAGTTAGAAGTTCAAACATAACCATCAAAGCCTTGATCAAGTGGGGACCGGTTGACTCAGCAGAAAATGGATTTTACATGTTCAAATAGTTACCAGGAAACGAAAAATGCTAACAAGTCAGTTGTTTTGATGGAAGGATGGATTTGAGAATGCCAAACATACCTTTTTCAGAGGCATCTTTGAACTGCCGGCTGCAGGTTTTAGTATTTCAAAGGAACATACTAGTGATTCGTCAACACTCAAAAGAGCACCAGCATTGTCAAATTCTCCACCATAGTTTGGAGCTGAAAACACCGTGACAAGTCTTCTTTTAGCAAAGAACTCATACCCATCCTCCACAACCTGCAACATATAAATCAGTAGCACAAATCACTCCTTTCTGCAAATGATTCGGCAATGATGACTGCATGATGATAAGGACTGCAAGATGTATTACTGCAATACATGTTTAGGTAGAAATCCAGACTTCTGAAATTCTTGTTCCAGAGAATAAAAGTTGAAGGAAAACTTTGACCCAGGTAATGTTTTAAGAAAATAATCAGACTAGATATGCAAAAATGAGAACAGACGTATCTTGCCAATTATATTACAAACCAAGGTTTTGCCAATACTATGTAAACTGTTACTTTCATTGCATATTTTTCAATTCGTCAAGCACCCTTCCCGTGTACACAGATAATAACATTATTTGTAAAAAAGGAAAGAAAGAAGGAGCGAAAAAAGTACTTGGCACAACATGTTAAAGAAGCAAATATACATACCTGATGACCCCGACAAATAAGTTCCAAGCCATTTTTCTCCAGAAACTCAGTAACTACATCAGGCCCAAAAGTACATGAAACACCCCTATCACTATCAGCCCAACCCACTATCCTAGGATCTGGATCAGACCAAAGCAAATCGCACAGCAGACCGCTATCTGGAGCATCAGTGGGCCTTGGAATCTCTCTAATCTGATCCAATTCTTTGAGCTCTGGTGAAAGTCCTCCATGCATGCAAATTATCTTTTCATCTATGAGTGCAGAAACAGGCAAACAATTAAAGCAGTCGGTGAATATCTTCCAAAGCCGAACATTGAATCTCCTCTTACATTCGTCATAAAATCCATAAATACGGTTGATTTTGGCATCTTCATGGTTTCCCCTCAGAAGGAAAACTTTATCAGGATACCTTATTTTGAAAGCCAATAGCAAGCATATTGTTTCCAAACTTTGCTTGCCTCTATCGACATAATCTCCTAGAAAGAGGTAATTTTCTACAGGAGGGTATCCACCATACTCAAATAGTCTCAAAAGGTCTTGGTACTGTCCATGTATATCACCTGTAAGAAAATAGTATCCATTAAGATCAAAATCAAATACATAAGAAACTCTAAAGTAAGAAAAAATGTTTACAAGAGATAATTGGAAATGTATCAATACATTGCTGAGTTCTAGCTAATAAGCCTTAAATCACAATTAAACTCCCATAGAGAGAGCAGGTTACATAGAATGAAAATTGATTGTGCTTAAATATTGAGGTGAGAAAAAATATTAAAATGGAAAAGGAAATCTAGTGAAGCTTGTAACTTTGTTATGGCATTAATTCAGCTAGTTTAACTTGTAAACATTCTTAACATGCAGATAAAGGAGAAATATGGACAGAAAATTAAACTTGCATCCCCCATAGTTCCTCTCTTCTCAACAATTATACTTTCCATATCAGTTAATAGATTATGGCTATTGCATAAAAGCATGAAAAGATTAATGAACAGAAGAAAGAAGGAAAGGAAACATTGATTCTAATGCTCTAGAAGTTAATTTGTGTCATAACCCAAGCGAAGGGGTGGGTGGCTAGCGATGTTGGATATCAGTATATCACTGGCAATGTTTAACCCACCAGCAATTGTGAAGTTGTCTTTGCAAAATTGATTAAGTTAATAGAGATTGCATCCACTTAAAAAATCCCTTTTAAGTTTTCCTCCCATGGCCAATGTGGGATACCACAATTGGTGGAAAAACAGCAGGCATGTATTTTTTTTATATATCTCAATGTCCTTTCATGGTGAAAAAACATGGACAGAGTTAAAATCCAACAAGTTAGAATGCTAAGAGCAGTCTTTTTTGTTACTGATATTCATCTCCTATAACGTGTGGTGAGGAATAGGAATTGAAAATTTCTTGTGATTCATAATCCTCTTCAAGATGAGATATTTTACAATTGCTTGAAGCTGCACCAGCTCAATAGCTACAACTAGGGGCACCAGTGAATGCATTAACCATCAAATATTAGGCTTATAGTTAGATATCGTTTCACAAGTATCCACATTGAGGCATAACAAAATAGCCTAAGTTAGCACAAAATATCAAATATTATCACTCAGCTTGTAAGATTGACACTCCTCTAGGTAAAAGAAATGAAAGCATCATTAATTGAACAAGGAAATCCCCACTTCATACCATAAGAAATGTCTTTTTCATGCAGGGGCGAATCATGGAACAAATTCAAGACAACCATTTAATAAATTTGTATGAGTAAACTGGCTGACTATTAGGGGAAAAAGACATGCAAACCAATCCCATTATAACTAATGCATGACAAACCATCTAAAATATTTTCTACAACCACACCACAAGAGGAGAAATGATCTATCAAACAAAAACTCAAAGACATTGCACATCCACAAAATAAACTATATCACACTTCAGCGTCCTACAACCCCAATTTCACCAAACAACCATAAATCCCATTTCCTAATTCTGGACATTCCTATTGAATTTCTCGGAAAACCAGCGAAATTCTTCATTCCCCAGTATCAGACACCTTCTCCCATATTCAGTCACACCCAACCAAAAGGCAGACCTTTAAATGTAACTCCAAATATAAATGCCCTTATAACATCCAATGCCCCACATCATTCAACCAAATCACGTATCAAGAGAAATTCAAGAAGTAACAACATAAAAACACGAAAAAGGGTAGACAGAAATACACAATAATTAAGGGAAAAAAAGAGACCGCAGATCCTGATAGGGGCACGAAGCTCGAGAAGATTGGGCTGAGATAGGAAGATTTGGCGGGCGTTGACGCAGAGCTGGCGGATCTCCGCCTCCGAGAGCTGCACCTGTTTCCCTCCTTTCCCTTCCAGCAGCCGCCTTATTATATCATCCAGCACACCATCGTCCATCGTCCCCTCCATAGTCATCATCTTTTTTCCGTCTTTGAAGATTAGCAATCAAATTGCACCGGAAACAGGGCAAGAAGAAGGGTTGTCATTTATTTATTTAAAATTCTTAGGGGGCACTAATGAATATATGATTGAATGGGATTAGATTTCGATAGATCGAAAGAGAAACGAGAGATGATGCTTGCAATGATGACAACAAATGATGAGCAAGCAACTAAAACTAATGGGTTGCTTTTCTGATGCATGAAGACAGATTACTTGGTTGGATCGTCACTGCCTATGCTGTCATTGTCCCTTGATGCGGAATTCTCCTGGTTTTCAGGGATGGCGACAGCAATGTGATAGAGCTTGTTAGAATTTGAAATTTGACCCGTTAAGAATTTTATAAAATGGTTCTGACCTATGTCAAGGTCGACCATGGATTTCCAAGGTTATGCTGGTTTCCTAATTAGGATAAGATGGAAAATTTTGGTTGATTTGAGTATTAATAAAAATTATATTTAGTTTGTAAAATTTAGGTAAATAAAAAAATTATTTTGTATATATATTTAATATTTAATATGTAATAATAATTGAATAATATGGTACGATAGTATATAAATTTATAGTGCAATAAAATTATAAATTTGAGTAAAAAAAATTATAAATACTAATATCTATCTAATTGTGAACATATATAATAATTAAAAAAATTTTAAATTTAAATTTAAATAAAATTTACATGTCAATATGTTTAATTGATAAAATTTTTATGTAGTGATAAAATAATTTATAAAAAGGAAACCAACATAGCCCATGACTTTGTAAATACAATAAATGGTATTATCGTCAAAAAATTAATGATTAAAGAATATATATATATTTATATGTATATGTATGAATATGTTTTAGTTTAACATAAAAAAATTATATATATATATATATATATTCTTTTGGAAAAATAATTGGTTTTACATGACTTTGTAAATACAATAAGATAATGTTATTGATAAGGAGGCCATGAATATTTGTTATTATAAAATAAATTATTCAGTAAAATGTATTACTGTATGTGTGCGTGTGTGTGTGTGTGTGTGTTGCAAATATATTTTTGAACATTGGAATTGAAGTAAAGTGCCTCATGATTGCAACGGAGGCAAGAGTAAACTAGTAGATTATTATTCTAAGGAAAGTTCAAGCTATAGTGGATCATTCTCCCTTTGAGCATATCTTTTAAACATATTTACTTTGAATCATAAAATAAAAATTTATTTTATTTAAATTACGTTCATTTTAAAAAAAAGGTGGATAGTCTATTATATATTGACCAATCACATGTTTTGTTCAAAAGATTAAAGCTCTTAATTAAATTGAAACTAAAAAATGTTACAATTAGAATTCTTGATAAATAATCCAATTAAGAGATACAACGAGATAATAAATTAAAATAATTGTTGTGGACCCTTATCTTCTTTACTAAAGTGAACATATTCTTAGGTTGATCAAATATTTTTTTTTAATTGATTAAAGTCCTTAAACCTTATTAGGTTCACTGTCTAATATAAAATTACAAAATTGTAGAAAAGATAATCCCTGTTAATAATTTAGTCCAAATGTTTACCAAGAGAAAAGGAAAAGTTACAAAATTTTCTACCCTCTTCGTCCAATCTAATTGCCAGATAACTTAGAGCCTACTAGATATACTAAAATCAAGTGTGTAAATAAATTCTACAAAGAAGAAAATTAATAATATAGAAACATGAATAGATAGTGATAAAATCAATTGTGTAACTCCTCCTCAAAAAAATATAAATAACATATACGATTTAATAAAGTTCTCAAACTCACATTTAGATGATAAATAATGTTCTTGTCCTTTAGCAATTAATGTGATTACCCCAAAATCAAATAAAGATGAATTTTTATTGATTTGATTGATAAGATTACAAATTTAGAAGACAAGAAAAATATATTTATTGAGACTTAAAAGAATCAATTATGACACATAGGAAGATGGAAAAACAAAATTATTGAACTACTCGGTATATCAAAATTAATTGATAAATGTCCTTTAACCTTATTAGGAAAACATTTAACTTCAAAATATTTAGACAGATTCTAAATGAATTAGTCGTGTTAAAAACAAAGATTCAAAAATAGAAGCAAAATTGTCCTTGTCTCAACAAATCAAATAAGAACATTCATATATTCCTAAAGATATTGGTGAAATTTTAAAAATCTCTCTACATTTAATAGAAAGAATAAATTTCGAAAAATGGTATTCCCTAACTATCGTAATAATTGAAGATTTCAAAGTAAGTACAACTTGTATAATAGATAGTGGAGCTGATTAAAATTACACCAACGATTAAAGAAGGATTAATTCAATCAACATACTTTGAAACACTTGTGAAAAATTAGTTACTGCAAATGGCACACTAGTAAAAATTAGATATAAATTATCGAAAACTTATATATGCAATGAAGAATATTGTTTCAAGATCAAAGAATAACTTTAGGTACTCCTGTCCTAGCTTCCATATACCCCCTTCTATGTCATAGGGAAAATGTTCCTTTGTATCTCCAATGAGAACAATCATCAATTTATTAACAAATTAATTCAATTTAAAGCAAAGAAAAACATATTAAATCCTTACAAGAAAAACTGTCTCATCCGAAAAAGAAGAGCAACTTTAAAATACCTCAACGCAAAGAAAAACATTTGATCTTCAAGTAATAAAATAAAAAAAGGAAACGAAACAGTGTTGATCTTTCTAATGCCTCTTAGGATAGGGAAAAAATATATTGTTTCTTTATTATATATGAAAGAATTTAATGAAAAACAAATTCCAATTAAAGCAAGGTCTATTCAAATGAATCAAGAATTTTTAGAAACCCACATATGTCCTCACATGCAACCACAGCTAGATGAGCAGACATGCTCTTCCTTAATGGAGTTGTAAAGAAAATGGGTAGCACCTCTCAGATATCTCTGGGGGCAGTAGAGTCAAAGAAACGAAGGTCTTGGTCGCAGAGTTATGCTAAGTGGGAGTAAAATCTAAGATTGTAAATTCATTATTTTTGTACATGAGGTAATGACTACATAAAATAAGGTATTTTTAGTACATTTACTAGTTTTGTATAAGATAACTTTTTGGAATCAACCTATTATGAATTTTTATATGAATGTTAAGTTTTAGGTTACTCTTTTGTCTTTTCAAGGTGTATTGTTAACAAAGAGAATATCGAATTAAATTGCATTTCTACAAGAGTTCACCGTAGCAGTAGCAGTAATAATGGTGGCTTTAAGTCTTATTGAGTTAAAGTTAAAATTAAAATGACTATTCATTATTCAGATCACAATTATAAATTAATGCCCTCTTCTCCCCTAGAGTTTGGAAGTAGAACAAGTCGAGTGAGAATCAACCCCATACATTTGCAGATTTTGCGCGATACATTGTTTTATATGTTTAGGAATCTATTGTGGGTTTTTGTTAAATCACATGGGAAATTTACATATTTGCTTTTAAACAACAATATATGCGAAATTAATATTTTTCTCTATCAAACATATAAAACTATAACTGAATAGTTATTTTTCAGTGTTTTGTTTCCTTTAGAGTATTTTAACTTTTAACAACTTTTACATTTATTGATGCACATTGGTCTTTTCAATAATTATCTAATTCAAATATTATGTCATTTAGAATTTCAAAGCCTAACAAATAAAGAAATTTAATTTCTATTGACGCATCCAATGATTTTAATTGAAACCAGATTTAAAATTTATATATATATGCCTTAAATGCTAAAATAAGTGAGACTAATATTTTCTTTCATCAAAATTACCAAACTATAACCTGATTTGTGTGTGTGTGTGTGTGTGTGTACGTGTGTTTTGTTTCTTTTAAAATACTTTAACTTTCAAGTATATTCACGTTTATTGATACACACTAGCTTTTCCAAAAATTGCCTCAATCATGTAATTTTCCATTTAGAATTTCGAAGACTATTAGATAAAAAAGTTTAATTTATTTTCAAATTCTAAATTTAAGATTTCCATCAAAATTAGACTTATGACATGTGCATGAAACATTGTAATTCAAGGAAAATTAAATGATTCATATTAAATATGCAAATTAAAAATAAATCTTGTTTAAAATTCAACTTATATAGTTTTATTTTCATTTTTTTAGAAAAAGTTTTAGTATGTATGAATGTTTAAAATTGTAAATTTTATAAATTAAAATTTCAATCAAAATTATTTTTATTATATACACATAGGTAGATCATAATTTTGAAAAATTTTGATGGATCATATTTATTAAAAATAAATATATTTAAAAATTGGACTTATATAGTATTGTTTTTTTTTTTAAAAAAAATTAGTCTATATGATTTATTGATTATTTATTTTCATTCAAAGAAATAGCAATCAATTTATTTATTTTTCTATATTTTTTGTTTTTGTGTTTTTTAGTTGCATTTTATTGTAATGTTTTCTAATTTTCATTTGAACAAGCTATGCATAACAAATTAAAATTATGTTTAGTATAAACTTTTATTTCTTTTAACCTGTATTTATGAATTTTTTCAAACAAAAGGCTTAAATATATACAAATATTAAGACAATTAAATTTTGGTACAATGATTAAATTGGAAAGTGCAAGAGAAAAAGAATTAAAAGAGTCCATCTAGAAAAAATAAAAAATAATAAAACATATTATTCTAGAAAATTGAAATTGAATTTTAGCGAGTCAAAATTGACCAATGGACACCCTTCCTATTATATATTATATATAATTGCCCTTTTCCCCATTGAATTTTCATTTTCTATTGAATAATGAACTCCCAAAGTTCGTTTCAAAATATTAATTGTTATGAATATTCAAGTTTTGGTGCACCTTACATTAAACCTATTTATTGTCAAAATAAATAACAATATGACACTACCAACTCTAATCCAAGACAATTTTGTGACATGAAAGTTCAAAAAGTTAGCTAATTGTGTGTTTTTATCTGTATTTTTGTGTTAAAGCTCTGTAAATGCGAAAAAAAAAAGATAAAGATCAAATTTAAAAAATATAAAGGTCATAGTTAGTGTTTTTGTATAGTAGGCTTTGCCAGCTCATATGTAAACTAGACAAACTAAAGAAGCAAATAAATATACACAACAAGTAGGGAATGACTTAATTTAGAAGTCTCCTAGAGTGTTTAATGATTCACGTTGCCCCCCCTAACAATGGAACCAAAATTTGATCCGTGTCGTCCCTGTACCAAAATTTAAATTTATAAAAAATTAATATCGTAATGAGTATAGGTATTGTATCCATAAAAAGAAGTTATATGTCTATCTATGTAATTAGAATTTTATTAATTAAGCCATCAATAGATAACAAGAATAGAATTAATAAATTACAAGCGAACACTTAGAAAAACAAAAACACAAAGTTGAATTGATGGAATATCAGTAATTGAAGAGCCTAGCCCTTGTGTTGTGTTGATTTCCAATGCATGCTACTTTGTATTAATTATTAGTTTAAATTGTCTTTATTACGAATTGCTAATCCTAAAAGCTATAGAATATTTTCTTGAATTTTCTTACCACTTTGATTCAAGATTATAGTGGATTTTCTCAAACCAAATCAAGTCAAGTAATTAAGTTTTGTGATTAACAATATGTTACCTGCATTAATCCTATAGTTTTACTCTCATTATTTTTTACACAACTACAAATTAATTACAAGATTGATTAAGTTCTATAATTACTATTTAACTCAACAATTGTAAATAACTAAAATAAGAACAATTAATCATAAGGTTGTGCATGCATCTTTTTCCAATCATAAACACAAGAGAGTAGAAAATAAATTAACAACACATCATAAATTCCATAATGGCCATTGCTTATGAGTTCATTATCTAAACAACTCAGCAAGAATGGAAAAAAGTTGAGAAAACTTAGTCTAAAAATCAAGCTTGCATAGAAGAATAAACATCACTCTAACTGGGAGCAAATTCCTTCTCTTCCCACTTTTCCATGACTCCTATGTTTTCTAATAATAATTATTATTATTTTTGTGTTGAAATCTAGTTTAAGTCTCCTTTTAGCTGTGTATTGTGTAAAAATTGATAAAAATCAAAACAATTCTTCAAAATCACATCCAAGCAGTTTTTGGGTTGCTACTTGCAGCCATGGGTATAAATAGGATAGGGCAGCCAGGGTTTGTATAAAAATTGATGATAGTTAAAACAACCCTTCAAATTGTGCCCAAGTAGTTTTTACACTGCTACTAACAGTTGCAGGCCTTCTGGTCACGCCCATGGATATTTTGATTACTCATGCAAACCTAAACACAAGTTTTACATGTTCTGCTTTCTAAAAGTCACAACCGTGGCACACATTCTCGCAACCATGTCTTTATTGTTTTCAATCACATTCCCGTTCCCAATTACTCTGGCAATGTACATTTTTTGTGCGTAACTTTTTTGTTCGGCATTTGATTGACCTAATTTTTGCTTTTTTGGGAATTCAATTCATTTTTCTTTTAGTTTGAAAAGTTTCAGATCAATTGAATACTTCATAAAAATGTGGCATCTTTCTAAAGCTATTGCTTAATCTTTCTTCCTTAACTGTTGTTCTTTCTAAGTTTATTCCTTTATTCAAGTCAAAATTATCTAAAAATTTCCAAACTTAAAGCATAGCTATTAAAACACCTATATTAACTATAATTGTGTAAGATTGAAATAGATTAAGGTCAATGTTTATTGATTACTTCACCTATTTAAATGCTACAAAGTGTTTAAAAATTAAAATATTTTACTAATGAATCACATGAATTGCATCAAATAAATGATTTATTTTGTCAAGTTGGTTCTTTCAAATCTTAGCAAAGAATATTTAGCTACAACTATACAAGGTACCTCCAAAATTGTCCCTCGCTTTGCAGATGGGAAACCGATGTTGGTTAGCTATAGAGTTGTCCATATGGCTAGCAATATTAATTCAAGAGAGCATACATTAGGCTATTTAATTTCAATTATAGAGGGAGTTGTGTCATGGTAGTTCAGATTACAAAAGTGTATTGTTTTTTCAACAACTAATATAGAGTTCATTGCAACAATAGAAGCTTGAAATGAGTTACTATGAAAGAAAAAGTCCGTGTGAACTAGATTTCTACTAGAAAATATGCGAGTTATTTTGAGACGATCAAATATTATTTACCTTGAAAAGAATTTCTTTTTTCATTTCCGGTCAAAACATATTTGACATGAAATATCAATGAAGGTGTTATTGATCTTGAGAAGATATAAACCAATGAAAATGGTTCAAACTTGTTAACTGATATTCCCACAGAGGATAAATTAGAGTACTGCCAACTAATAGGATTGGCGATGCTCAGGAGAAAGGAGTGACGAGGGCCTACATAAATATAATAACCCAAAATATAGGCAATTTAATAATTAAAGTTTGGTGACTGCCATTAAGCAACCCATAGAAGTGGATTAGCCACCCAAGCTTGCTACTATAAATTGGAGAGAGCATTCATTCATTTGGTGTGCAAAGAGTGCCCAAGTTGCGTGCAAATGTAAGAAAAAAGAAAGGAAATTTTCGATGCATACTATGGTGTGAAATTATTAAGGGTGAGAGGGAGAGAGAAGAGAGAGAATTTATTTTATGAGTAACAAAACAGTGTGACTTAATTGAGTTGTTTTAGGAGACACTAACATATCCATATTTTGGGTTGTCTTTGTAAAGTTTTTAGGGACATCTCTTTTTTGTATTCTTACTGTTTTTGTTTGTAAAACACAAGTTTAAAGCTGGTGAATCTCTTAAATTTGCTATCATTATATTTATTGTTTATTACTTTTTATCCAGTACATTGTGAGTTTTACCACGTCCTCTGCACTTGATGTTCTGTAACTTTCTGAATTCTGATGCTCTCGATGTGAACCTGCTATTAGCTGACATTTGGGTCTTGTCATGTTTTGCCTTTGTCCAAGTGTTCAGTGACAGGGCTAAAATTGATATTTGGTGATAATTGGTCCAACATATTTTCCTTTTTTTCCTTCAATATACATACAGCATGTGTTCATATATATACAACATTTGAGTGACACAATTGCACCTGAGCTTCCGCCAAGATACACATATTTTATTCGACCTTCTTAAAAAGTAAAAACTATAATTAAACATATTTTATCAACCATAATCAAACATATTTTATCCAAACCCAAACTCCAAGAAACTACGCACGAAGGCAAACATTAGCAATTCTAAAATTCTGTTCCAAACCCGCAACGCCTATGAAGCCTTTTCTCCTCTGTGGTTGCCCGGATTAGATAGTCTCAAAACTCCTAAATTTGCATTCAGATGATTACTAAATTTTATTATCTTTTTAATTTCACAGTTTTAATATTTTCGTAAAGAGAACAGTACTTTTTTACTTCATTCTTGACATAAAACTGGTGTGTACTTCTTCTGAGAGAAAAATATTATACCAATCCTACGTGAGAGCCCCAGACTTTGCTTCACATGCCAACCACTCCCAAAGCAAATAGGAACCAGTCCCCATAAGACGAGATCAAGTACTCATCAGTTTCTCGGGGTGACAAGAAAGGAATTTTCATTTATACTCGGATCAGTTTCTTTCGGTGAACAAATTGGTAATTACATTTGATTAAATTTGTGAAAAATACTAAAATAATAAATATATATAATTTGCATTGACCACAATGAGATAGGGACTGACCGAAAGTCTAATCTTTGCGGGCATTTGCACAGGTCTCCCTGTTCTACCTCCAATCATATGGCTTGAATATCTTGGTCAAATTTATCATTATCAGAATTTCCTTCGTCATAACTCCTGACGTTTCCAACATCCGAAATATTCATCTCACATCCGACAGCATAAGCCTCTTCAACATCTTCATCACTTGAACCTTCTCCAACATCTTTGTCATAAGTATTTACCATTGACCAGTATATATAATGTCGATGGATGTAACTACAAAGAGTAAAAGAGAAAAGAATACACCCATACATTCCAAGACCAGTGAAGCAATAGCAGAAATGAGGATTTTCCTTTTTGGGACGCACCTTCTAGTTAATCGATAGAAAATACGTTCTCAGAGCTAAAGAAATTAAAGAAGTAATCACTTAGGGGAACAACAAGCAAATAAAGCAAGGCAAACCTGTTGCATTTCTTTAATAAGATGGGATCAAATGGGAAAAACATGCCAAATATATTCGCCCCACCAAATGCCCAAGAGTGTTTTGATTCTCGGAGATCATAATCTACAAAGCTTTGAAACACGTGGTTCTCCTTAAGCACATGCAGAAATTCTTCTACTGTAGATGGCAGGCAGACCTGAATAGGAAACAAATGTATGCAAGACCAGAGTCAGTATCTGTAACTAATACAGATAGGAAGGCAGCAAAGAAGAGGCCGAAAAGGAAAATTACAAAATATACCCTCGACTAAGCATGATTATACAAAAAGAGCCACATATGCATAAGAAAGCGCATTGCCAAACTGCTCTGTCAAACCACTTAAAATGTTCAAAGACTTCACCTGCAGTGGTTTTAAAGGATGCTCTATAATGGCTTTAATGTGCATGAGCCGTAGTTGTGACCTGAGGCGAGGTATGGCAAGCATAGGTCACATGTGAAAACAAAGCACATACATAGTCGCCTGGAAAACAGTAAACAACCTATAATAAATATGTTGCAGAAGAAAATTAATGCAGAAAAATATGAGGAATGCAGATAAAGATGCAAATAATAAAGGTGATTGGTGAATGGAGACTGGGATGCTTTTCATGATTCTCTTCTTCCGTTCAGCTCTTGTATCCTACTATATAGGCAAATGACACACATTTACCGTTCTAGAAATTTATCATTGGTTTCATCAGCCATTGGTGTTTGTTAAAAGCAACCTGTGGTTATGATTGGAACCTAATTTTCAACTCAAAATCATCTCAAACTTCGTATTATCAAACATACAATTTAATAAAACATTCATCCAAATTCAAATTTAAATTTTTCCTCTTATATATATATATATATAATTAACTAATTATTTTTCAATTATTACATCTATTAACTATCGAATCAATACCTATATATATACATATATATACATATCACATATATACTCATCTTTTTTATTTACATTCTAAAACATAATCATTATCCCTATACACTATCTATACACTATCGAATCACATAATCATTATTTTATATTTTATACATATATTCAAACAAATCATATTATTCATCTCATTAAAACATTCCTTTTAAACATACTACTCATCTCAACATAACTTTTACCATACATTATCTCTAACGAAAACCGCTCTCCCTAACATAGTTTGTGGTCATAAACATAACCATCTCTTCATGAAATTCTTAACCTTGATATTGTTAATTTCATGGAGGTGATACTCACGCTAATTAAAGTAGACTAACTACTCTTTAAGAACACACATATGAAGTAGTAATAATTATCTTCCTTGATTATGTTAGAAATTAAGCTTAATTTTCTAGCATTTCTATAAAATAAATTAGTTTTGTATTGAAAATTGTTTCTTCTAGAATTTGTATGTATGAAGATTGAAATAATGTCTAGATACATAGAGTTGGTGATATATTTAGACAATGTGTGTGTCCATATTCATGTGGTTGGTGAGTTAGGTGGGGATAGGTGAAATTGGTTAGGTGGTGATTAATTTGAACCATTAGATCTTCTTAATCACCACCGTCTATTCTTGATAGAAAATAGTATAAATAGAAGAGTCTTGCTAGTCATTTGTAATTCAAGAGAAGAAGAAAGAAAATATAGAGTTGTAGAAGAGAGAGTTTTTATAAAAGTGTTGATTGAGTTGAGAAGTATAAAAGTCTTGAGTGTTCTCCTCTCCACTTTCTTCTCTTCTAATTTTGTTCTTATAAATTTGTTTTGTGAGCCCACCATACAACAAACTGGTATCAGAGCCTTGTTAGGATGGCTGTTGCTGGTGGAGTCCTTCCAATTCCAAAACTCACAAAAGAGAATTATGAAAAATGGAGCATCCAAATGAAGGCATTCCTTGGTGGACAAGATGTATGGGATGCAGTAGAAGAAGAATTTCTGGTACCAGAAGATTTGGCTACTGCAAGCAAAGATGTGAAGAAGGCAGTCAAAGAGGCTAAAGTGAAAGATCAAAAGACACTTTCACTTATCCAACTCAGTGTGGATGATTCAATTTTTGAGAAGATTGCCCAAGCAACCACTTCTAAGAGGGCATGGGATATCCTTAGAAATGTCTTTAAAGGTATTGATAAGGTGAAGAATGTTCGACTCCAAGACCTTCGAAGTGAATTTGAGGTTTTGCAAATGAAAGATTCTGAAGAAGTGTTTGAATACATTTCTCGAGTCACTATGGTTGCAAACCAACTTGAAAGAAATGGTGAAAAAATGCTCGATAGTCGAGTCGTGGAGAAAATACTTCGATCACTTGATTTAAAATTTGATCATGTGGTTGTAGTAATTGAAGAATCTAATGATCTTGAGATCTTACTGGCAAGCTGCAAGTCCATGAAGAGAAAATCAAAAGAAGAAATAAAGAATCAATTGAGCAAGCCCTTTAAGTGAAGATGAGCATTGGAGAAAAGAAGGACAATGCCTATTGGAATCAAGTCGGACGTGATCATGGCCGAGGACGAGGTCATGGACGTGGTCGAGGTCGAGGAAGAAGTGAAAGCTATCAAGATCAAAACAAAAATTTTGAGGCAAACAAGTTTCGATCATCAAAAGATCGAGGAAGAGGTGGCTATAATCAAAGGCAAGACAAAAGGGAGGTACAATGCTACAATTGTCAAAGGTACGGACATTATTCATATGAGTGTCGAGATGAGAAAAACGAAAAGTCCTTTTATATTGAAGAAACGAATGAAGTTCAAAATACAGTCTTGCTGGCGCACAAGGGACAAAATGAAGAGTCACTGCATACTTGGTACCTTGATACTGGTGCAAGTAATCACATGTGCGGTCATAGGCACATGTTTATTGAGATAGATGAATTGTGACAGGAAGTATTACTTTTGGCGATCTTTCAAAGGCTCTTGTCAAAGGTAAAGGAAAAATTCTCATCAAACTGAAGAACGGAGACCACCAATTCATATCGAACGTGTATTATGTTCCAAGTATGAAGACTAACATTCTTAGCTTGGGACAATTGTTGGAGAAGGGATATGATATTCATTTGAAGAATCAGAGTCTCTATCTCAAAGATAACAAAGGAAATCTCTTGGCTCATGTGCCAATGACTAAGAACCGAATGTTCTTAATGAATATCAACACCAATGTGGCGAAATGCTTAAAAGCTTGCTTTGAAGAAGAGTCATGGCTATGGCACCTAAGGCTTGGACATCTCAACTTTGGAAGCTTAAAGGAGTTATCCATGAAGAAGATGGTGAGAGGGCTTCCATCAATCAATCAACCTGATCAACTATGTGAAGGTTATCTTGTTGGAAAACAACATCAAGAAAGCTTTCCAAAAGAATTAATGTCGAGAGCCAAGCAACCATTGGAATTGATCCACAGTGATATTTGTGGACCCATTGAGCCAGAATCTTTGGGAAAAAACAGGTATTTTCTACTATTTATTGATGATTATAGTAGAAAAACATGGGTTTATTTTTTGAAACAGAAATCTGAAGCACTTTCAGCATTCAAAAAGTTCAAAGTTCTCATAGAAAAGCAAAGTGAATTCAAAATCAAGTCAATGAGATCTGATCGTGGCGGAGAGTTCACTTCAAAAGAGTTCACAAAATTTTGTGAAGAGAATGGAATTCGGCGACCCTTGACTATCTCATACTCACCACAACAAAATGAGATAGCCGAAAGAAAGAATAGAACTATTTTAAATATAGTTTGAAGTATGTTGAAGAGTAAGAATTTGCCTAAAGAATTTTGGGCAGAGGCAGTAGACTGTGCTGTCTACTTATCAAATCGGTGTCCATCAAGAAGTGTGGAGAACAAGACGCCACAAGAAGCATGGAGTGGATACAAACCAAGTGTATCTCATTTGAAGGTGTTCGGAAGCATGCTCATGTCCATGTCCCAGACCAACAAAGAAAGAAGATTGATGAAAGAAGTAAAATGTACATTTTCATCGGCTATGACCAACATTTCAAAGGATACAAGGTGTATGATCCTATTGGAAAGAAAGTCATAGTTAGTCGAGACGTGGTCATTGACGAGAAGAGTTCATGGGATTGGAGTTTGGAAGCCAAGGAGCAATTCACATTTTATCCAATAGAGGAGGAGAACAATCAAACTCAAGAAGAAATAAAGCCTACAACTTCCTCTTCATCAACTCCACAATCAAGTTCGCAATCCGAATCAAGTTCAAGATGTTCCACATCATCAGATGATGAAAATGCCATTGGACCACAAGGAACGAGGACTTGGGATGAAATCTATCAACTTAGCCAAAATCAGAACTTATTTTGTCTTTTTGCAGATTCTGAACCAATCAATTATGAAGAGGCATCAAAAGACAAAGAGTGGAGAAAGGCTATAGATGAAGAAATCGAAGCTATAAAGAAGAACGACACATGGGAGGTGACCACTCTGCCAACAGGACATAGACCCATCGGTGTAAAATGAGTTTACAAAATCAAGAGGAATGCAAAAGGAGAAATAGAAAGATACAAAGCAAGGCTTGTAGTAAAAGGATACAAGCATAGAGCTGGAATCGACTATAATGAGGTATTTGCTCCAGTAGCCCGACTTGAAACTATAAGATTCTTGATTGCATTGGTAGCTCAAATGAGGTGGAAGATTCACCAAATGGACGTAAAGTCTACCTTTCTAAATGGATTTCTTGAAGAAGAGGTGTATATTGAACAACCTAAAGGCTATGTTGTTCGCGGGCATGAAAATAAAGTTCTTAAATTAAAGAAGGCACTTTATGGTTTGAAGCAAGCACCAAGGACGTGGAACAGCCGAATTGATCAATATCTTCAAGAAAATGGATTCAAGAAGTGCCCTCATGAACATGCTCTCTACATCAACACAAGTAAGAATGGTGATATACTAATCATTTGTCTTTATGTTGATGACTTGATATTTGCAGGAAGCAACTCCAAGATGATTGATAATTTTAAAAAGGTAATGACCAAGGAGTTTGAGATGATTGACATTGGATTGATGGCTTACTACCTTGGAATTGAGGTAAAACAACAAGATGATGGTATTTTTATCTCTCAAGAAAATTATGCCAAAGAAATACTAAAGAAATTCAAAATGGAAGATTGCAAGTCCATTAGCACTCCAGCAGAAGTTGGTATGAAGCTGTCAAAAGATGTTAATGGAGATCCAGTAAATTCCACCTTATTCAAAAGCTTGATTGGAAGCTTGAGGTATTTGACATGCACAAGGCCTGATATCCTTTATGCAGTTGGCCTTGTTAGTCGCTACATGGAGACTCCAACAAGTTACCACCTTCAAGTTGTAAAGAGGATACTTCGATATATCAAAGGAACCATTGAATATGGTATGTTCTATCCTGCAACTGGAGACATGAAATTGAAGGGATACAGTGATAGTGATTGGGCTGGTGATCTTGACGATAGAAAGAGTACAAGTGGATTTATATTTTATTTTGGAGACACAGCATTCACTTGGATGTCAAAGAAACAATCAATTGTGACCTTATCAATGTGTGAAGCTGAGTATGTTGCAGCAACAGCAAGTGTCTGCCATGCATTGTGGTTAAGAAGTTTACTTAAAGAGCTTCACCTTGATGTGAAAGATGAGACTATAATATATGTCGACAACAAATCAGCGATTGCTTTAGCGAAGAATCCTGTGTTCCATGATCGAAGTAAACACATTGACACACGCTTTCACTTCATAAGAGAATGCATTGCAAGGAAGGAAGTGCAGGTAAAATATGTGAAGACTGATGAACAAGTTGCTGACATCTTTACAAAGCCCCTAAAAAGAGAAGTCTTTGAAAAGTTGCGGCATCAGCTCGGAATGAGAAAATCAAGCTTAAGGGGGCGTGTTAGAAATTAAGCTTAATTTTCTAGCATTTCTATAAAATAAATTAGTTTTGTATTGAAAATTGTTTCTTCTAGAATTTGTATGTATGAAGATTGAAATAATGTCTAGATACATAGAGTTGGTGATGTATTTAGACAATGTGTGTGTCCACATTCATGTGGTTGGTGAGTTAGGTGGGAATAGGTGAAATTGGTTAGGTGGTGATTAATTTGAACCATTAGATCTTCTTAATCACCACCGTCCATTCTTGATAGAAAATAGTATAAATAGAAGAGTCTTGCTAGTCATTTGTAATTCAAGAGAAGAAAAAAGAAAATATAGAGTTGTAGAAGAGAGAGTTTTTATAAAAGTGTTGATTGAGTTGAGAAGTATAAAAGTCTTGAATATTCTCCTCTCCACTTTCTTCTCTTCTAATTTTGTTCTTATAAGTTTGTTTTGTGAGCCCACCATACAACAGATTATGCATGACTTGAACTCAAGTTAACATTATGACCAAAACAAATATATTCAAGACATTCAATAACCAAGCTCGGCTTGAATAAATACATGTATCAGATCTAACAATGGTGAATTGCTAAAGGCATCAAGATAACTAATTAGTCTCACATAAAAAGTGAAGAATATAATTTAGATACATTTTAATTAACTAAATTATACAAAGAAAAAGAAAAACAAAAGGAGACCAGGGTGGGAAATATGCCATTGTGTCTCATTGATTATCTATAAAGACAAAAATAAGTTTACCTGTTACTCAATAATTAATTCAATATTTAAGTAATGATGTGAAAACACAATAATTAATTCAATATTTAAGTAATGATGTGAAAACACATCAGAAAGATAAAATTGTTACGTGAAGTACATTATAGGACACTTCACCAACTTTACTTTCTCTTATGTGTTAATTACATAACCAATCACTCCTTTGTTTAGGACCAATCCAAACAAACCAAAATTGCCCTTTGCTAGCCACCATCCAAATCAAAGTTTGCCACACACTCTTCAAACCTAGCAAAAGTTTCATATTTGATTTTGAACAGATTTACATTTATGCTGCCTTTGCAAGAAGCAAACAGCTACAATATCAGCAGAATAGTAAATTGGCAACAATATGAGATTTAATTATCTAAATTATTTTTCTTTCCTCCTCTTTTTCTGTTCAAAAAATAGATGAGTTCTAATCCACATAAGCTCAACTACAAGCAAACCTAAATCTTCAGGTTCAACAAGGTTGGTTAAATTTTATTTTAAAAGATTGAGCTCAGGTATGAAGACTCTCCAATGTTAAACGGCATAGCAAGGCCACTTTCACATAATTTATTCTCATCCCATCTGCAATCAGAAAATCATTCAGTCCACACCCACGAATCCAATGTTAACAAGTTGACCACAAAAGATCACTACCCTTCACTTTCAATAACTCAATGCCTTAGTTTCTCAAAATATTTATCAATGATAAGCAATTAAAATGTAAATCAATAAATTTACAAACCAACCAAAGAGTTTCTTAGGCACTTGGATTGATATATCTATGATAGTAGCAGTATAGTGCTGTCCACTTGCACAAACTGAAACATCATGTAAGAGAAAATGGCAGAAACTTTCAGACACTTAAGAAAATAGCCACATATCATATACCTGCCATGCAGAATAAAATACTTTATAACCTTCTGGATCAATCTCACCATCTAGATTCTTGCAATAAAGATAACACCAGCTCACCACACTGAAACATCATGTAAGAGAAAATGGAACAAAATCAGAAATATTCTTCATGGTTTTTGATTTGAGAAGCAAATAGGCATATGGATAATACAGGATGCAAACAACCTTTCCAGCATAGCAGCAACAAATGAGACCGAGACGAATTTCGCCCTAGCCAAATAACTAGCAAGATATGCACCAGAACTCATTCTGCAATGCAAAAATGAATTTAGTTAAAGTAATCAGCACAGATATTTGATAAGTAGATACATTGACACACTTGACACCTACAACAGAAAATGATAAAAACACGAAAGAATAACATCTTGTCTTACAGAGATGACAAAATTAAAAATCTGGAAACATTACTTAAGATTGAAGGAGCAGCTAAGTGACGCACACACAATCCTAAGAATTTGTTGGTAGGTGCAAAACAACACTAATCACAGAATTACCCAACATAATACTTCTCTGACACTTAGATGCACACTTTTTTGACGCAAACATGCTCAATATCCATGTTTGGCTATTGAGGGTCTTAAATACTTAAGTATTTAGCCATTAAAAGACTTACAGCCCAATTATGATAATCACCAGATCACATTAAACACATTTCAACATAATAAGTATGAACAGAACATAGTTTTGATACTATCTAAAATTCACGATTAGTGAAAAACAGGTAAATGTTCAATCGGCGACAAAATTATATCAATGATCTTACCATAATGTATTTCTTAAAGTTCATTTCATAAAGTAACTAATATGCTGTGTCATACATATAAAACTTACAATTACGTATTCAGGACTACCTACTAGCTTAAGTAAGATGAGGAGAAATTAAAATTAACTCCTACGCAAGAATATAACTTATTAAAGCATGAACATGTAGAGATTTCAAAAGTAGGCCTCCCAACTTTTACTATTGCCACACACATTGTCGCTCTCGCGCGTCATAATTGACAGTCTTCTTCTACTTTCACCGGCAATCGCCGCCCATCATTTACAATTGTAGGGTCGTGTATCTAAAATATCAAGCTTCGTTTTCTCCGCTGTTGCAGCTTTCCTCAATATTTCCAAAACCAAACACTATTCCTGATTCATCCGACCCAATCAATTCGACTGGATCAAAAAAACAGTTCGATTAATATTACATATACATACGTGTTTGTGATCTTTTCATAGAAAAAAATTAAAAATTATTTTAATAATATTTAAAAATTTGCATGACTAATTTTTGTACAAATCAATTTCGAATCATTATTTGAATAAAATATATGAAATTAATTATTTTTTTAAAATCAAACAAATTAAACATATAATAATTAATTTATTAGTTATTAATAACTTATCCATTATGTATAAATTAGGTATATAATCTTATACAAATGCTAAAAAATAATAAATATTTTTTAAACAATTATAATGAAATAATATTTTTTTTCCCTTTCATACACTTTCATTTTTCTTTTTTTGGTATATTCCAATCTAATAATTTATTTCCATTTTTTCTATCCTCTTCAATTTCCTTTCCCTTTTTCTTTTCATCCTCCTCCAATTTTTTTCTTCTTCTTCTTCTTCTTCTTCTTAAAAAATAAAAACATAAGAATAAATAAAAAGTGAAACCATGGTTCGGTTAAACTAGTCGGATTGATTAGGCCCATCCTAATTTAAAACTAATGGATTTCCCACTCATACTTATCTCTCTAGTATCTTAGTGTAAATTCGTGTTCTAAAACAACCTAATACATGTATCTCCCTCGTCATGGGTGAATGGATTAAAGTCACGTAACTCAACAAAAAATATGAGTTAAGTACAAGTCAAAAAAAAAAAAAGAAAAGAAAACACTGAAACACAAAAAATAAACTGACCAAATTTAAATAAATATTTGTATCAAATACTTATATCCTAATTTAACTTGTCAACTTGAATGTCGCCCTACTAGTTTTGGGGTAAATTTTTCTGGCGAAAGGAAAGCATGCCAAGAATGCAGAATATCAACACTCGCCACCCCCACCCTCCTTCTAGACTCTTCTTTTTATATTATATTATATTATTTTTTATTATTATTTTCTTTTTGAAGTAGACCCCATCGTGCATGAAGAGTTTCTACACTTGGATTTTTCTTTTGTTTTTTCTCTTATAGAAATGGAATCTTTATTTCAAGTCTTTCTCATGAAATCTTAATTTCAAAAGACTCTCCAAACTTTGATCATATTCACACAAATTCTCAAATTAAGTTATATTGATTTGTGATACATGTGTTTGAATCTTATTTTTGCTATATGATGCAACATGATTAGGTAGGTTAACAAATGTGCAATCAAGCAAGACAAGGGACGTCTTTATTCTCATGCAAGCAGGACATCTTTCCTGTTATTCGTTTCTCATGCAAGTACGACATTTTAACAAAACTTTCCATCCAAACACCTTTTTCCTTCTTATTAAGAACTTGGATGAATCAAAAGAAGTTTCATGAACAAATTGAGCTTTGGTTCGTGTCCATGATATGCATTGCGTGCGTAAATTTTCCATTATTGCTTGAAATAATATATGTATATTAAATCACCCAAACTTTTCATTCCTTGTCAAATTAAGCAAAATATTGCCTTCAACCAATTAATTGTTATGTTTAATGCTTCGATGTTTCAATCAGTTAATGTAAATAATAAGTGGTTGTGAGCGTGGTTTTATTTTGGTTGTTGATGTAACTTCTACATTATGATAAATTAGTTAACAAAAAATATTGAACTAATTACTGAGTATAATAAAATTTAGTGATTGGAATTTACTTGTTGTGGGCAATGTAATAAATAAATCTGAACCATCTAATATAATTTATCACCATTAACAACTTTCTTTTTATTTATCATTATCCATTTCTATTGAAAGATCGTTAATTGATGCATTTTATCTTAAATTAATTTTTCTCAAATTATAATTGTCAACATATTTTTTAGTTTCTAAATTCAAGTACTCTTAAATCTCTGATTATCTCTACCATAATTGCGTCATATGCTTTATCCAAAGAGGAAAAAGGTTTTTGTCTCAAAAGTTGAGATTGGTGGCAGAATAAGTGTCATTGAGTTTATTCAATAATTTGTACTCTTGTCCTTTACTTGTTAATCCACATAATTCTAAAAGCACTTAGGGTTACACCCGTCTACAAACATAGTGAGGAAGTGGTCTAAAATGCCTTAATTCCTCCCAAATCCCCGTCAATTTAGTGTATTAAACATCAACTGCTCTAGATTTTTGTGTGATGCTGCACAACTCATTTCTTAATTTACAAACTCTATTATCATCCTATTGAAAAAATCTTCTTTGCAAGATTTCCCAAATTTGATAGGCATACCTAATGTAGAACACAACAAATGAAAGCTGGTGGCCCCATTGATTTCAACGACCAAGAAACAATCAAATCATTGCTTGTGGTCCATACTACATGAAATGAATTATCTTCTTGTGGCTTCCTTATCCTTCCATTGATAAATTTCAATTTGTTTCTTACTAAAAGAGCCAAGGTGAATGATTTACAACAAGTGAAATAATTTCTTCCAGCGGAGTGACAATGACTGAGGAATTATTATTAGTTGGATGAAGGTAGAAAGGTGAGTTGCTGTCATCAAATCTATGTTGAGGTTTGGGTTGATTGATAGAGTTTCTAGATGATAATTCCACAGATCTAAATAGCAAAATTTAAAGGGTAAATGTGGGATTTTGTGGCTCTAGTACCATATCAGAGAATAAGCAAGAAAAGATTGAAGGAATGAATGATATTTCTAGTAGACGAACAACACGACTACACAGGCATCAAAGGTTCAAGCTTGCATTGTTTATCTGAACTGCAAGGGGATAACTCTCTTCTAATCTATCTGAGCTACAATTATTTGTCAAGAGTATATGTTAACCGCTAAAGAAACGATGACTACCATAGGAGAAGTGACACAATCCAAGGATCCGTCGAATTTTATTTTAGTATTTGTTATTTTTATTTTTATTTGTTAATGGGTTTTATTAATAAATTAGGCTATATATGCTTTTTAGGTTAGAGTCTGATAATATTTAGTACAAATAGTAGTTTGTTATTCAGTTGAACAAAGATACATACAGACAGACAGAGTTTTTAATCAATTCAGGTTTCTTTTCAAATTCTCTGAAATTGTGCTTTCAATTTCTGGTGAATTCCTATCCCAAATCAAGTCATTACGGAGTGGTCTGTGTGATTCGTAATGTATCAATCGGTATTCGGTGTGTTGATTGTGGCCGTTTACATTAAGTTCAATCCAATCCTACCACATTGGGTCGGCGTTCTTTACTCGATTTGCATCCATAGGATTCTCAGATTTGGGTTCAATTATACTATTGCTTCCGTCGTGATTTTGATCACGTCAGTTTGGTATCAGAGTGAGTTTGTGTTGAATTTTAATTTGATACACGATCCGGAGTTTCAAAAAAAATATATAGTTGGGCCGGAGTCAATTGGGCCGAAGTTTGCTTTGGGCCAGAATGCTGCTGGGCTAAAAAAAACATGTTTGGGCCAAAGGAATTGGATTGGGCCAGAAGCTGCTGGTGGGCTGGACCGTCTGTGCTGACGTGGTAAGGCCATGTTTGGTTGTAAAATTTCTGTTCCAATTTAAGGGCCTATTTGGTTACAAAATTTCTGTTCCAATTTAAAGATCTATTTGGTTGCAAAATTTCTGTTCCAACTTAAAGGCCTGTTTGGCTACTGCATTTTATTTATTTATTTATTTATTCATTTTTTAAAAAAAATAGAAAAAAAAGGCAAAAAAAGGAAAAAGAAAAGAGGCCAAAAAAAGAGAGAGGCAAAAAAAAATAGAGAGAGACAAAAAAAATTACAAGGTGTGGAAAAAAATTGCCAAAAAGTAAAGGAAGAGAAAAGTAAGAGTGAAAAAATGAAATATTATAGAGAAGAGCGAAATCTATTTGTATTTATTTTATAGGATGTCGATTGATCACGCACATTACAAGGAGATAATGTTTGACGAAATTCAAAAGTTATCCAGAGCTGTGGATAAGATGCAGAACTGTCTTGCTAAGGACAACCGTACTTTGAGACACGAGAGGACAGGAGATAGACATCCATCGTCAATGCACTATTGTGACAAAGATTATGGATCAAATGTGAATAAGTGCGATGAGACATCCAAGGTATCAGATTCTTTTATTGAAAGTCAATTTTGATTGTGTCTTAATTGCTTTCAGTGTGAGCATAGTATGAGTGAATGTCGAAACGAGGAAGTTGATGCTCATACTGGTATTAGCAAAGTTATAGGAGAGAAGAAAAGCTTATCCATAAAGATGTCATCTTTGACTAAAGTGAGAATTGCAAAGAAAATGCCATCGGAAGAAGTACAATATGAAGATAATGACAGTATTAGCACACATCTGAGAATTGAGAAGAAAAGTAAACGAAAAGAAATAACAGGATCCGTAGATATTGAAAATGATAGAGTTGAGATGGAAGAAGGCATAGAAAGTAAAGTGGGAGTTGAGGATAGCCACAAGAGTGAAGAATAAGTAAAAGATTGAGAGACTAAACTTCTACAAAGCCAAATGTACATTGATTCATTTGACCATCTAGCAGATGCTGTGTCCAATTTTACTACACAAGAGTTGAAGATATTTTTATCTGCAGAGACTACATATGCATATCCGGACAAGTCGCTAGTGTTTTTTCTTCCTTTATATGGTTTGTTACTGATATTACTATGTTTGACTCATGGGAAGATGAAGCTGAAGTTTCAGCCAGACGATGAAGAGTTAATGAGCTTCTAGAAATTCATATTTGATCCAGGAGGACACAAACTTGAATTGGGAACAATTCGCTCTCAAGAAGAGAGGTATGACGCAATCCAAGAATCTGTCGAATTTTATTTTAGTATTTTTTATTTTTATTTTTATTTGTTAATGGGTTTTATTAATAAATTGGGTCATATGGGCTTTTTAGGTTAAAGTCTGATAATATTTAGTATAAATAGTAGTTTGTTATTCAGTTGAACAAAGATACATATAAACAGACAGAGTTTTTAATCAATTTATGTTTTTTTGTCAAATTCCCTGAAATGTGCTTTCAATTTCTCGTGAATTTTTATCCCAAATCGAGTAATTTGTAACATATCAATCAATATTCGATGTGTTGATTGTGGCCATTTACATCAAATTCAATTTAATCCTACCACGTTGGGTCGGCGTTTTTCACTCGGTTTGCTTCCCTGGGATTCTCAAATTTGGGTTCAATTACACTATTGCTTCCATCGTGATTTTGATCACGTCAAGAAGTTCTAATTATTACACTACAACTACTTTATTCCATGTAAATAGATTGTACAAAATAGCTCCAAGGTGTAGTTGAATCTTTATTCCTTCAGTTCTTGACCATAATGCAGTAGCTTTGCAATCTAGAAGTCTTAGAATTTCAACAATTATAGCATCCAGTATGGCTCTTTACATTGGTTGTACTTGCTCCATAATAATGCATTCTTTCTTTTGCACAACTAATAACCTAATCTTATAGCTCAAGCATGAGTCTCTTTAGGTAAGGTACTATGTCTCATTTACCTTGATCACATTGCTTCTATTCCCTATTGATAAAACTAATAACGGTTGCATGTCTCCAAGATCTTTTGAATTTTAAGATAAATAATGTATTCTATAGAAGTATTAGGGCAATCACTTGGCTACTCTGAGGCCCTTTCTAATCTTAATTATGACTACAAAGACTATGGATGGTTGTCATTAGGGCTTTGCCAAGTATACAAGTCAATTTATTTTTGATGCGACTTTGAGAATGCTTAACTAGAAACTAGGTTGGACATCCTTCTCCTCAAAGGCTTTTCCAATTTAAATGAAAACATAGAGATGGGAGATGCTAAGCAGTTTGACTAAGTTCCGTCTCAAAGGCACATTGCAAGGAATTAATATAATAGCTTAGAGCAAATGTATAATTTGTCATCCTCTTGCCCCACAACCTTATCTTTTGTAAAAATAATTTTATGACAATAAAACTTCTTTTTATATTTTATAAAGAAGTGTGTTAACCGGTGCTTAGATGTGTTCAACTCTTAAAGAATTTATGGTACATTTAATCTTGACATTTTCGATGCTTTTAGTCCATGCTTGAACTTTGTGTTAGTCATTATAAATTTTTTGACACACTTCAACTTAGTATTCTTAGGCACATCTAATCCATGCTGAGGCACAGAGCATTTTGAGGCATGATTAGCCTCGAAATTTTTGGCCGTGTTTTGCTTGTGCTTAAGCTATGTTTAACCTTTAGAAAATTTTGAGACACATTTAGCCTTTACATTTTTCTATACTTTTAACTAGTGCTTGAGTAGTGATTAGCTCTTAGAAAATTTTGAGGCCCATTTTGACTCAACAATTTTTGGAGTAATCAACCCATGCTGTAGCAATGTTTAACCTTTAGAAAATTGTGAGGAACATTTAGCCTCAGCATTTTTGAGTGCTTCTATTCTATGCTTGGACTATGTTTAGCCCTTAGAAAATTTTGAAGCATTTTTTGCTTTGACATTTTTGGAAACATTTAGTCTTTAGCAAGCCTTCGTTTATGCTGTGTTTGGCTATTATAAAATTTTGTAACACATTTAATCTCTATATTTTTGTGCACTTTCAGCCCTTGCTAAGGTTGTTTTTAACCCTTACAAAATTTAGAGGCACGTTTAGCCTCAATATCTTTGGGTGCATTTAGCCTATGATCAAACTATGCTTAGCCCCTAAAGAATTTTGAAGCACATTTGGCCCTAAAATTTTTTGGCTGCGTTTAGCTCATGTTTGAGTTGTGATTGACCCTTACAAAATTTTTAGGCACATTTAGTGTAAACATTTTTTGGCACATTTAACTCATGCCAAATTGTGTTTATCCCCTAAAAGATTTTGAGGCCCTCACATATCTACATTTTTAGGTGTGTTTAGACTCAACCTACATTCAATTCTTATTGAATATTGAGGCACATTTAACCAATGTTTAGTACTTAAAAAAATTTTAAAATATATTTAACCCTTAGCTTTGCATTTTGGTGACGTTTAGCTTATGCTTAAGTTGTGTTTAGCTGTTAGGCAATTTTAAATGACATTTAGGCTCAATTTTTAAGATGCATTTGGCTTGTGCTTGACTTGAGTTTAACTCTTATAAAGTTCTAAGTTGCATTTAGTCTTGATATTTTTTGGTGCACTTGACCCATGCTCAATCTGTGTTTAGCCCTTAGAAAATTTTGAGGGATAACTTGCCTTCATTTAAGTGTGTTGAGCCTGTAGTTTGAGCAATGTTTAGCCCATGGTTTGGACGATGTTTAGTCCTCTATTCTATTAATGTTTACCTCTTGATATGAGGAAAAGTAAACAAAATAGAAAGGTGGTAATGACATCAAAATTAGGAGGCATATGAAGGATGTGCGTCAACTTTGCATGTCTAAATAAAACTTGCCCTAAATATTGACATCCATTTCTAAGAATAGACAAGTTAACGGAATTAGGGTCAGTGGTATTAATTATGATGAACTCTTTTCAAAGATACCATAAAATACAACTAGTGAAAAAAGACAAGTAATGAGTTAGCTTGATCACCCTATATGGCACCTACAATTATGAAGTTATGCTACTCAAGCTTAAGAATTCAGGGTGCACTTGCCTAAAACTTGTGGATTGGAGATTTTGCAATCAAATAGGGAAAAATATGTAGGCCTATTGGATGCCAAGTTGGTGGAATCTACACACTACATACCAAATATATAAGGGACATTTGAAGCCATACATTGACATTAGTTAAAGCTACACCTAGTACAATGCACTTTAGGGGATAAGAAGCTAGAAATTTTTTGTAGTAGTGTATCTCATATAGGAGTCTATCTCATATTAGCCTATGAATATACAACCATTTGGCTTAAAGTTGTTTTTCTTTCTCCTTCAAGTTTTTCTACTGTGATACCAAAATGATTGAGATCACCTCTAGACGGACGTAAACTTTTGCTATCAAACTTATATTTTATAGCTTTTGTGTAACTCTTATTTGTGTGGAGTCACAATTGTTTTAATTATTTTGTTTTGATATATGATTTCAGGGTAAGAAATTGTAATCCTAAAAAGATCAATGCAATCCAAGAAATATGTACCACAAGAAATATTTAAGTGGTTCAATTCCTGAATGGTAAATTGACAACTTTAAGTCATTTCATATCCAACTTGGCTACTAAAATTTTACCCCAAATATGGTGAAAAGCTAAAAACTTAAGTGGATCAAAAAATGTTAGAACGCTTTAGTACAAAATCACTTTCACTCTAGAACCTTTACCATGTAAGCAACTATTCTTATACCTAATCATGTCTCATGACTATGTAGGGTAGTGCTAGCAAAGGAAGCGAAAGGGAACTAAGACCCCATCTAATAGGTTAATAAAATACTACAAAATAGGGAACTAAGACCCCGTCTATTATGTCAATAAAATACTACAAAATACTAAAACCAAAGAAGTTATTAGTTTTAGTAGCTATTGCAAAATGATTGCAACTCTATTTATTACAACTCTATTTCTAGGCCAATCCTATGATAGGGCTAGCCAACAAGGTCATATATGAGATATTCAATGAGAAGAAAATATGAGATAGAATGAGCAAATGTGCAATTAAGAAGGGTGAATGCAATATTTCGTATACCCCTCAAAGACCCTTAAATGGCAAGTTTTGGGAGACTTTTTAGTATATATTGTTAGAGACATGTCCTTTAACATCAATTGATAATGAAGGATATTGAAGGTCTATGGGTCTTCAATATACATTTCCATATAATAATAAACTATTGATTTCTTTATATCAATATTATAGTAATGTTTTTATGCATGTAAATTTTGAATAGTGTGAAGTATTGTATGTAATCACGTCATTGTGTTAAGAAGTCATATTTATATTTATATACAAATATAGTGCATCGTAAGTGTCGAGTAAATTTTTTGTAAGATCAATTAATATAATTATTATTATATATTTTCTTTTTCATATAATGAATATCAATTTAAAATTAAAAATTAAAAATATATAAATATTTATTTAAAGACGTACAAGTTAAATATCAATTATTTTGACATTAGTAATATCAATTATATATGCCACTCAAGTATAGTTATGTATATAATGATATAAATTTTGCATATTCTATAAATATTATTATATGATATTGCTATATTAATATTAAAAATTTATTAAATGTGTAGGTATATATAAGCATATAAACAAAACTATAATATTTAATTTAATTGTTTGAAATAGTGCTCTTTCACTTGAAAATATTTATTTATTATTCATGACATTTATTTTTAATTATAAAGTATAGACATAAAAAATAATAATAAAATGATAATTTGATTTAACTTTCATTTCTTAAAAGTACCAAACATGAGATATTTTAATATTTTTGCTTTGTCATTTTTATTTCTTTTTAAAATTCTTTCAATTACTTCTTCGTCTCATTTTTTCATTCCAATCTCGCTGTTAGAAATTTGTATTTTTAAAATTTGGAAGGACAAATTTATATTTTAACCTCATTGATCTTTAATAATATTATTTCATATGTTCCACACTACAATCACAAAGTAGTCAATTAGAATTAACATTTCGAAATAGTCCTTGAATTTTGCAGATTAGTTTTAATTTAGTGGCCTAGACTTGAGAAATCATGGTTTCTTTAAATTGTTGTATAATTTACACTTTAAATTAATTTTAGTTAAACCTACATCGCGTACAAAAATATTTTATTATTAATTTAATAATTATATAAGCACTCAATCAAAATTATGCACTATTGATACATATTAAAATTTTGAGATAATTCAATAAACTTCAGAATTTTTTTTAAAAAAATTCAATAAATAAAATTTCATTTCAAATGTCACAAAAAATTCAAGAATTGATGGGCGGCCAAATTTAAACCAACGCATGGAAGTGGCCATACGTCACCACCCAACCCTTGTAGCTGCAGAGTGAGCCATGAGTTAGATGGCATTGCATTGAGCATTCCCAAGTAGCGGCTAAGCCAAGCCATTTTGTCCACTGCAATTCCTCATGTCACTATTTGTCGGTTTGGCTACTCTCTCTCTCTCTCTCTCATTTTCATAACATGCCAACATGGATCAATTAAACCCTTTACATAAATCCAACAGAAAACTTCTTTTCCAAATCTACTGCACCTTCTTTGCTAATGGAATAGAATTTGTGAAAGAGACGCATGCAGTCATCCCTAATTCAACCTCGAGATCTTGTTTTTACATCAAAAGTACGTTTACATGCATATGCTAATCTCGAAGTGTGAAGATCACATGAGCAAGTCATGGACCTAGTCATGTCCCTGTCACATTTAAATAATGCTGGGGTTGGAGGTCTTACACCATCCAACCCCTACTGAACTCTAAGGTAACCCAACCAATTAGGGGCCCACCAACAAATATACTTTTAGATTGGAATCATGAGTGTTTTAGCTGCGATAAAAGCTTGACTCAAATGCGTGTCTCATGAATCTTATTTTGCATTCTAAAAGTTCATTTGAGCTCCCATAAACGCTAATGCTTAAGTGAAAAAAAAAAAAAAACACTAAGGGAAGTATCCTCAGGGGATAAGGGCAGAATTATTGTTGGCCTTTTTTCTCTTTATGTAAAATATTTCATATTTACGTCCTAAAGAGTGAATCAAGACAGAAACTCCCACCCCCACATGAGGAAGTGTACAAAGGAGGTGAAGTTTCTGGGTAATAGTATTAACTGCAACCCAACAGGGAATTAATGGAGGAGAGAAGAGAGGTAAAGAAGACAGGAAACGGAAGAAATAAAGGAGGAACAGTACAACCTCAACTGACAGGCAGAGGGGTTCCTTGGAGTAGCACTAAAGACACTGCATATGCATCTCTTGTACTACTTACTCCTACACCATCCAGAAACAAACTTCTACTTCATTTTTTTCCCCTTGATTTTTTAAGCAGAAACTAAGGGTGAGATAGATTTATAGGTTAAAAAGGTTGCGAGTATTTCTTTTTCCTCTATGATTTTGGGTCCAAGACCATGGGTCATGGCTCTCATGTTCTCCACATGGTTTTCATCATCATTTTCCTCGTTATTTCCTGCTACAGCACCCTCAATTTGATTGCAAAATCCTCATTCAATGAACAAGGGTACTTCACCATTGTTCCCGGGTACCACAGTACTAACAATGGGGTTAGTTTAACGGCAACTCACATTGACCACACTGCCTCTGCCGAGGCTGGGAGCCAAGAACTTCACAAGGCCTCGGCTCTGGAGAAGTTCAGATTCTTGCTTGGAGTTAGGAACTTTGCCACTGGAGAATCAAGAAATGCAAACCCTGCCTATTTCTCCCCCTCACCATCACCATCTCCTTCTCCAGACGGCGCTCCGGCTCCTTCACCGGCGCCGCCGCATGTCCATCATCACGGGCATCCGCCGTTGCGCCACCCACATCATCGTCCATTCGCACTACCCCACAAAACATACAAGAAAGGCGGAGGGAATTCCCTGAGCAGAGCACTGAAAGCAGTTCTTGCATCTGTTGGAATTGCCTTTGTGCTGTGCTCCGTTGGGCTGTTTCTTGGATTCAGGAAATTCAAGAAACAGAAAAGAAGCAAAAGGAGAAGTGTGATGGTGGTGAGAACTGAAGCAGGAAGTGGAGGTATATCTAAGTTCATGAGTTCCCAAAGCTCTGTGAAACAGGTAAGGTCTGATAGAGGCCCTGATCTTTTTTACCTTGACTCAATTCAATCTGCCTTAGAACCGGAAACATACTGTTTGAAACCGAGTTCTAGTAGTGAAAAGATATACCCAAACCAATGCACATCAAACTGTACTATGGATGAGATAGAAGACTCGAGCAAGCAAGAGAGTGATGGAAGTGGCAGGCGCTCTTCATTTGGAGAAATCACAACTGTGCACGAGATTTCTGAGCCATTCAGGCACGAATTAGATGGCTCTAATTCTTCGTACGGCGAGCGGATAACTCCAGTAGAGGCTCACGCGTTGGAGGATAAGACTGTTGCTGAGGAAGCTGATGAAGATGAATCTTTTCATTCTTTTTGTGACTCGCAATCATCCCAATTGAGGCTTTCCAACGCTTCGTCTTGTAGTCTTGGTGACAACTCAGAGACAACATCAAATAATGAAGTTAAGGAAGCACAATGTTCCGTTCCTCCACCGATTCCACAGTGTAATACCATTCTATCAGCTTCCAGTTCACAATCACATCCTCCCCCCGCTGCACCCCCTCCACCACCACCCCCGCCGGCCTCTTCTTCAGCAAAACTAAAATCTCAGTTACCAAATTCATCTACTTTTCAAAGTCTATGTCAAAGTAGTTTGCAAGTGTCCACCTCTGCTCCTCCCAACGCTCCAGCTGGCATTCCTCCTCCACCATGCCCCCCTCCGCTTCCAAAAGGCCAATTTAACTCTCTCAGCGCCCCACCTCCTCCCCCTTCTCAGCTCACGCAACAAGTTCCGTTGGGGAAAGACGGCTCTCCATTGCCAAAGCTTAAACCGCTCCACTGGGACAAGGTAAGAGCTGCGCCTAATCGTTCGACAGTGTGGGACAAGTTGAGATCAAGCTCGTTCGAGTAAGACACGCGTTTAGTCTATGATAAAGTTGTAAAAGTTCATAACTGCCTAGTTTCTTAGACAAGCTGTTTATGATCATGAGATGTTTTGCAGATTTGATGAGGAAATGATTGAGTCGCTCTTCGGTTACAACCTCCAAAATCCTACCAAGACCGATGATGTAAAAAGCAAAACACCATCTCCTAGCAAGCACATTCTCGACCCTAAAAGACTGCAAAACATCACCATACTTTCCAAGGCCTTGAATGTGACTGCAGAACAAGTATGCGGGGCATTAATCCAAGGTGATAACGTCCATCAGTGCAACTTATTTCATTTTCTGTTTGAATGAAATGTTTGATGGTGGCATTTCTCTTAGAAAAAGTGACGGCCTTTTTCAGTGCAACTTTTGTCAAAGAGATGTTTTAACGTTGATTCTTTTGAAACAGGGGATGGCCTGTCGCTGCAAGATCTAGAAGCACTATCTAAGATGGTACCAACCAAGGAAGAAGAGGCTAAGCTGGTAAACTACAAAGAAGACATTTCCGAGTTGGGGTCAGCAGAGAAATTAGTCATGGCGATGCTTAAGATACCATTTGCTTTCCCACGAATCGACGCGATGCTTTACAGAGAAACATTCGAAGATGAGGTTCTTCATCTCAGAAAATCATTCTCGATGCTCGAGGTATGCCCATATATGCCTCAAAAGTTTCAATATCAACCAATTGTCCAAGAACCATGACAACTACTTTGTGTTTAGGAGGCTTGCAAGGAACTCAGGTCAAGTCGACTCTTCCTGAAACTACTTGAGGCAGTCCTCAAAACGGGAAACAGGATGAACATTGGTACAATAAGAGGAGGGGCGAAAGCTTTCAAGCTAGATGCCCTTCTTAAGCTTGCTGATGTAAAGGGAACAGATGGGAAAACAACTCTGCTTCATTTTGTTGTCCAGGAAATCATAAGGTCTGAGGGACTAAGAGTCTCAGAAAGCATTATGGGCAAGATCCATCAGAAAAGCAAGAGCTCGAGCATTCAAGATAAGGAAGAAAACTACAGGAGAATGGGCTTGGATCTTGTATCTGGCTTAAGCAACGAGCTATGCAATGCCAAGAAAACGGCTACAATAGACTTGGATGTTCTTGCAAGCTCAGTAGCAAACTTATCAGATGGTATGTATAAGTTGCAGCATCTTGTCGAAAAGGACATGATCATGGAGGAGAGAAACGGCAGCTTTGTGAACTCAATGAGATCATTCCTGAGATATGCGGAGACGACGTTGAAGGAGCTGCAAGGGGAGGAGAATAGAGTTTTGTCACAAGTCAGAGAAATTACTGAATATTTTCATGGAGACGTGAGCAAAGACGAATCCAGTCCTCTCCGAATTTTTGTAATTGTAAGAGATTTCTTGAGCATGTTAGAACATGTTTGCAAAGAGCTTAAAAAGTCTAGCGCCCCATGCAATCCTAAACCTCTGGCCCCCTTCAGCTAGATTAGAAGGCTTGTGTGTCATGTTGTTCTCGGCTTCAACACATGAAAAATGTGTAACATGTGCCAAGTTTTAGTAAGAAAGGTTTTTTGGTTTTGCATGATTGATAGCGTCTGCAATATATGAAAGCTATAATTTGACTTTTCCTGAAGGAAAAACAAGCAGCTTCTTTGCTTTGCTAGAAGAGACTCTTAGATGGGCAGCATGCCACGTCAGTCTATTGGGACCTATCTATTTTTGTGTAAGGAATTCAAGAAAGGCATGTTGTATGTCCTCCAATGCTGTAAAATCCAGATATCTTTGGGCATGGACAAGCGGCTGAGCTGTTCTCCAGTCACAGCAGTGGCCATGAAGACGACCATGGAGGTATTATCTGGGTGTCCACCAAATTATTCTCATCTCTTAATATTTGCTCGTCCTGCTGATGCACATGTTATTGCCAGACAGCCAGAAAATAGGTGTCAGTAGCGTACATTAATCGGTTGTGCTTATTGAGCTGATTGACGAAAGGCATGTCATTGCAAGAGACAACTGAGGAGACAGATTAGGCCACCATGCTCTCAGAGGTGCAGACAAAGATTTGGATGTTTATGCTTTAGCAGTTGCTAAAGAGGTAGTTTTCAATGACCCTATCTCATACTCACGTGCCACTTCTTTCCATGAATCAACCTAGAGGATTGGTGCCATTACAGAGGTAATCGAACATCTGTTCGATCAAACCTGGAAGTTTTCTAAACCATTAGATGATTAAAAAAAGGATATACACAAAAGTACGTGATAATTCATATCAAGTATAAAGAGTAAAAAAGGAATTAAAAACAAAAAAAGACATAGTCTAAACTAATTAGTTTAACTCATTGCTTGAATAATAAAGCAAGCAGTAGAGCACCTAGGACGGGTTGGAAGACCAACTGTAATTTAGCGCGGAGAATTTCAAGCAAGAGTTATTCCACATAGAAGAGATCACGGGTAAGACTTAAATTTTACCAATATTTAAAGGACTTATAATTGAAGGAAGATGTTGTAGAAAATTTTAAATATGAGTTGCCCGAACATTGGGGAAACCATAAGTACTTGGAAGCTTGTGATTAAGGGAAAGTTAGATCAAATTTGACTCAAATTTAAGAACTCAATCATAAAGAGGGAGATTGTCAAAGTTTTTATATACGCATTGGAAGGAAAGATTGTTGAAAATTTGAAGTATGAGTCACCCCACGTGGAAGAGATCATGATTACCCAAAAGCCTTTGATAGGGAGTTAGGCTCAACTTTGACCAAAATTTGAAGAATTCGTACTTGAAGATGAAGATTGTTGAGAATTCCAAGTACGAGTTATCTCACTTTGCAGAAATGTTGAGAAAGTGAGTTATATGAGTAGAAGTGACTTATAAACCCTATTATCTTAATGTTTTAGGTTATGATGTGGTATTAGACTCACAAACATACCTGCCCCCATGGATGGTTTCTCCCTACATGTTACTATTAGATTTTGCTTACCAATTTATTTAGATTTTACCACCAAACCCAATAAAGTCTAATTAAAAGTTGTTTTTGACCAATTATCTCCCACCAACTGGTATTAGAACTGGTGAGTTGATTTAACACAAGCATGAAAATAATGTTCATTTGATCAAATAGTTGTCCCTTCCCATGATGGACAAAGACGAGTTGGTACACTTACAGTAGAGTTTCCTCGGTAGAGTTTGAAAATATTTTTTGTGAGACCATGAATACTCAAGATGTTTTAATAAAGGGACAATAGGCTTAAAATTTTGATGGACATATATCATAAGAAGGAGATTGTTCGGAAAAATTAACTATGAGTTGTCTCACAATGTAATAATGTGGAAGCATTAAGTTGAATGTATCTAGTGTTCACCCACAAATCTAATGCTTTCGGATTTTGGTTTAAGACATGTAAGACCTACAAATATACTTCCTCATTTAGCCCAACGGGAGGTTGGTCCCCAAATGTTACCCATTAGATCTCACTTCCTAGTTTGGTTGGTCTCTGTCATCAAGCTTAATAAGTTCAACTAGAGTTTATAATTGAATCACCCCATTCAATAAATTGTATTAGGGCCAACGGATTGGCTTTGTAGGAGCATAGAGACAATACTCGGTTTGTCCTTAGTTGGTATCCCTATGATGAACAATAAGAAGTTTAATTGAAGAGACCCGAGTAAATTGTAATTAATGAGTTTGATAGAGTACAGACTCCATGAACAAGCCCACGCTGTTGATGAGCTTAATCAACCTAAGGAATAGATAAATTTGGTTGAGTCCAAAAAAAAAAAAATGATCCCAATGGGACTGTAATTTAAAAAAGCTTTTAATTGAGAGAAGCCAGCTCAAATTTGTAAGGGCACGTACAAGAAATAAGAAATTGTTAGAAAAATCAAGTATGAATTGTACTACATAAAAGAACATAAACAAGTAAATAATCGGTAATAACCCACAAAACTTAATGTCTTAAAATTTTGGGTTTCGGATGGGGTGTGAATCTCATAAATATAATTGCTCACTTCTTCCTGTTCTGTCCAAGGTGTTGTATCTCCAAATGGTGCTCCCCAATACAGTTGGACTCTATGTGATTCGTCCAATAGGCTAGGTTAGAGTTCGTGGTAAGCCACTCCTACTCTCTATATTTGGTTAGCTAGAAAATTAAGTAGAAGTAATAGCCAGATTTCACTGTCTAAAAGATAAATATCCCCACATTAATGCTGATATATTTCCCACAATTTGTCTCTCAACATGCAAAACCTACTTGTGAAGATAACCATGCAAAAATAAAAATAAACAAAAAAACTATCTAAAATTCTTTGGATTTTGTAGACTATCTGCATGTGTATAGTTTTTTAGAAAATTATATAATTTCATTAAATTATAATAAAATATAAAAATATTATATTATAAATTATAAAATAATATTATTCAAATTTTAAAATTATATTAGTAAATTTTAAAGGAAATAGGGAAAGAAATTATTAAAGATAGATAGGGGAGCCGGGGGGGGGGGGGCGGGGGTACAGAATAAAATATGAAAGTGTTTTAGTAATTGTAAATGGTTATTATATGGGTTCATAGTAATATGGTACACGGAATGATAAAAAGATAATTGATGCATATGTATAACTAAATAAAAAAAACTGATAACAATGTTAAATCCAAGTGTCAAAGAATTTATAAAGTAAAAATAAAAGAGACGCGGAGAGAGAAAGAGATAATAGAGATACAATAGAATAAACGAAAATTGGAAGAAGAGATTAAAGAAAAACAATAATTTATTAAATTCAAAGGAATATAATGAAATAAAAGAAAAATAAGGGGGAAAGAGAGAAAAAAAACATGTACGAAGTAGTAAGAATATTTTAGAAATTATACATGTCATTATTAAAAAGAAAATTTTAAGCTTAACAATGGAAATTTTGGCACAGACTCTGTGTGTGTGTACAAATTGATATAATATAAAAATAAAAATAATTACTTAATTTATTTTATTCATATGTTAGATTAGTTTATTTAAATATTTATTTTATACTTATGTAAAAAATATTTTAAGTAAATAATAATAATAATAATAGAAGAAAAGTTTGTCATTATTAAGTTGAACAGAGGTACATTTGTAAACTTAGTATAACCATGTTAAGAATAAAATCTTAATAGTATATATATAAATATAACATAAATTAAGTTGAAAATGGTATATATGTAAATTTACTTGATGCAATTAAAGTAGCTTCAAATCTTTTATGATATAGTATAGACATATATAGTGTACATGTGTATATATGAAAAAGAGAAGAAGCACAAGAACGAAAAATTAATGAACTCCTACAAGCTTAAGGACCTGCAAGGTACGTAGAAATGTATTAAAAATAAAATGAGCATTCCTAACTCTATTTCAAATTACATAATTCGTATAATTTTTACATAGAATAGTCTTACCCAAAGGAATATTGTTACTAGTACTGTGGAAATCGTCGTTCCCTTACAGTACTATGAGATTATGTATTACTAATTTGTTAGGAACAAACTTTTATTTGACGAAATTATCTTTCTATAATATATTGTAGTTGTATAATATATAATTACTAAAATACATATAATAATTATTTATTCTTTTTCACTGTACTCCCACAATTTGTATCTATTTCATTTACTTCTCTCAATTTATTTTTATTCTATATTTTTTCGATTCTCAAATTTTTTTCTTTTTCTCATTTTATGAATTATATAAATAGTATAAAATTTATATTTAACAATTATTATTATCTTATTCATATGCATTAGATATCTGAGTGTTCTTAAATTTTAATTTATTATATTTTTTAGTCAATATCCTCCAATTTTAATTTATTCTACTCTTTTCTATTTCAAATTCTATTCTTTATTTTTTATTTTATAAATAATATAAAATAGTATTTATACAATCAAGCACACATTTCTCAACACAAAACCCATATCTATCATAATTATTGTTTTCTTTACAGTCATTTCTTTCTCTTCTTTTTGAACAATATGACCCTTTGTCTTTATTTCCTATTCTATGTTAGCTTCTTTGTAGCACTATGCCATAAGAAAAATGATGATACTTTTGGTTAATATTTTATGTGAAGGTCATTTTTAACAGTCAGATTTTGTTTTTAAACAAATTAAGTATTTTAAAAAATAAATATTAATTGAGTTTTTAATGCACAATTGTATGTAAATTTATCATTCAAAGATAATTTTTCATTTTAAGTTAGTTCATAATATTTATATGTTCATTTCTATTTGTTAATTATGGAAATAGAAGTTTGAATACTAATATTCCAATCTCATTCCTTACATATATGAGTTATGCGATAATTTATATAACCTTTATTCCATTACGATATTTATTTCATTTATATCTTATTTCATTCCGCATATGAAACATACGCTAATTTTCTTAAATAATTGGTCAAAATTAAAATTGAAAAACCATTTTCCAACAATAAAACCCCAAGTATATTGCATGGCTTAATCCCTAAATGTAACTGCACCTAAATTTGAGTTCTTTCCTACTCTTTGATTTCCCTGCTGGTTACAAATATTTTGTCAAATTTTATACTAAAAATTTTCCCTTCATTTGAGTATTTGTTTATAAGTAGTAATAATTGTTCTTCCCTAATGTATCAACCCATATATTTAATTATTTTGTCCCAGACAAATGTGTAGGTATATTATTTTGTTCGCCTCAAAGAATAACAGGTTGTTTCTATCCAAGGTACATATTCATGTCTGTGAATAATGCAAACGAAAACACACACAGACATATAACCCTTCTTAAATTATTTCTTATTTGTCATTTTTGAAATTTGTCCTTCTCTTTGTCCTCTGCTAAATGGTGGGGAGAGAATAAACTCTGATTTCCATGCATCAATTGGCTCATGGGACTCTTTTGGAGTTATCCCCCAGTTTTGGTTGTTCTGTCTGGCATTGCAATAATGAAAGTTATGATATTTATTTATTTATTCATTTATATTCGATCTATTTATATATCTATATTATATTATTAAAAGGCTTGTACTATTTTATTGCACTAACTATGTAATATTTTGAATTTTTGGAGAAATTATGAAATAAATTTTCTTATAAATTTTGTAGAATATTAGTAGGAACTATGTTGCCAAAAATTTGTGGAGTTTCGATAAAATTATTAGAGATTGAGTAAGGAAGTCTAAGACGGAGGATTTGATATTTTGGTTGGCTAGAGTCTGCCGAATAATTTATTAAGTCATGGGAAGTAATTTTCAAGCAATTTGAATAAGAAAATAATGTCCAAAAATTATAGAAAAATTGGCTGGAAATTGAGCAGACACTAGAAGGGGAGTGAAATTATTTTTAAAGATGTTATTTATTAAGAATGTCAATTCTATGCACCTTGGGTATACATAGAAACTTTACTGGTCGAAAACCCTTATTTCAGCCCAGAGGAATGATAATGGCAGCTAGAGTAACGCTGGTGAATTCTTCGCTCTTCGCAGCAGCAAATTCAAGGTAAAACGTACGCCAAATTGTTCATCATTCATGTACATGTATAGAACAATTATTGTACATGTGTAGGCACTCAAAATATACAATTATTAATGGCCTAAATGTGTTGGTCGATGAAAAATTATGTAGAAAATACGAAATTAGGTATAGGATTCATAAAAATTGTATATATACAAGTCGATTAAGAAGATAAAAACATGTATTGAAACTTTTAAAATTCATGAAAACACATAGGTTATGATTCCTACAAGTTTTAATCCACCAAATGTAGTTAACGACCTTGAGAATAGGGGCAAAATCAAGTCTCATGGTTTGGAATGCAATAGAACAAGAAAAACGAACAAATCAATGTGCAGATGCACCTTTGCGTTGAACCATGATCGAAAGGTGTGATTGCAAGAGCACTAGGCACCATCAATAACTCACGTGCAGACTTTTTAAAACATCCCTTGACCATAGGCACGATCGCTAGCCATGGAGTCACGGTTGCATACTAAAACATAGCAATTGCTAGAAGAACCATAGGATTTCTAGTATGTTTCGCAGTTGGATGTCATGTGAGCAAATTTTGGACTTCGCAATTGCAAACTAAGAGGCTCTGATCTTGGGACATGACAATAGACACTGAATAGGTTATGTAATTTTGAGAAATTAGTTTACATTTTTGGAATTTTAGATCAAATTAAGACTAGATTTACTGGATAAAATGCAATAGGACATAAGGATTATAATGAAAGGGACTTAAGCAAATACAAATGCATAGGGTACATAGATTTTAAACAAATATTCATCATTAGACATATTAAATACTAAAAAAAAATTATATATGTGATTAGATAGGTGATCGAAAGATAATACCTAAGAAAATTGAAAACCAGTTGAGCTATAAGTAAGTGTTAATGATGGCACTTACTAAACTTTTATAACTGCTTTCAAAAATAAATTTTTTATTGTGTTTTTCTACATAAGTGACAACACCTTAATTAGCTTTTACAACTACGAAAATGATTTTACAACTGTTTTCCAAATCTGTTTGTGTGCAATTGAATGCATTTATGCGCTTTAAATCAATTTCTAAGTGTTTCAAATTTCCAAAAAAGTGTGATTTTGATACTAATTATAATGGGAAAGTGTTATTCAAAAACCTAGATGCAAGATGGTGCAAATGTATATTTTAATTTGTATATCGAATTACAAGTACATTAAATGAATACAAGTGTCACTTATAAGAACGTGAATAAGCGTGAAGAAAAAATTCTATTTTACCAATCGAGTAATAAATTGATATCTGTCCAATCAAAATAAAGATTAAGGCCAACAGCAAATGAACCTAATACTTGACTCGACTAATTAAATAATAAAACTAAAAAGTTTTAATTGATTTTGCTTGTTAAAGAAGAATAAGAAAACACAAAAGACCAATTAAGTAATAAAAATAAAAAATTTTAATTGATTTTGTTTGTTTAAGAAGAATAAGAAAGCACAAAAGAGAGAAGAACTACAGTAAAGCTTGGAGAACATAGAGATTGCTAAATTAATTTTCCTCCTTTCTTGGGAAATATCCCGCTTATATTACATTTTCTTTAAATTTTTCCTTAATATTATCCTCATTAACCAAACCATAAGAATTACTTTTCCTCACCATTCCAATATCTTTGGACATAATAATTTCAGATGTATAAAACTGCATACAAATTGGGAAGTCAGATATTCTTCAAATGGTCCTAATAATTTCATACCAAAGATTTGGGTTAGATCAAACGAACGCAACAAGATAGAAAAATCATATCCATATGATTTATCTTACATCACTTTGTGTTCCTATGCCAAGTGTATATTTAAATTTTTCAAGGCAACTGAATTGAATCGTGCCTCGAACCTGAAATTAAAGCATTATCTTGGAAAAAGAATCAAGATGCTCATTGTCTACACTTTATTCCAACATATTGCTCTAACAACTATCTCATCTCCTACCCCTCAATGTCACAAATTTAATGCTAAATCTTGGTGAAGATCAATTAAATCTAGCGGATAGTTCTGAGTCTATCAAAGACAAATGTCACGAGTCACAGCATTACTACTAAACAATAAAGATTACGATGATAAGCAACATAAACCTTTTACTTTAAACATGTGATTACTTATTCCTCCAGAGGTTAAAGAAACAAGAGGAAGCCAAAGCTTACAACAACACACGCTGGGGGCAGATGAAAAGCGACCGTTTCCTGCCACACGATAGTTTCAGGCCTGCCATGACTGGCAGACTCCTATCGTTATACACCATTGTTCAAACAAATTCATGATATGGGTTTTCAGTCATAGTAATCACGGTTTTAATAACAACAGGATAACACACCTATGACCAATTTTGAGATGGCATCCTCTCAGATCCATGCCTCTGGCGGAAACTGCCCAATCTGATTCCTGTGTCTGATGCAGCAGCTGGCAGGTGAAATGGACCCCAAATTGAATCTCTATCGACCTGGCTCAGAGGAAAAGAACGCTGCTGTTCCTGATCCCACACATTGAAACGCTCATGAAGGGGATTTTCAGCTTCTTGGTAGGATCTCCCAGATAAACTTGATGAGAAGAAGTTAAAAGAATGATCTGACGATGATGCGACAGGTGCAATTTGAGCCAAACCCCTCAGGTTGCTGGATCTTCGTCTTCTGGATAAACCAGGGGTCCGGGCCACTGGGTTACTAGCAGATTGCTGGAAGTGGGCTTGAAGAGGACGGTCACGAGGTCGAGCAACAGCACCAGGGTAAGGTGGAAGTACTGATGAGGTAACTGAGCTAGGAGCTCTACCAGCAGAACTGTGACAATACAGGCCAACGTTATGTATCTCCAGAATATTGAAAAACACACTCCAATATATACATTCATATATATAAATATATATACATATAAAACTTTTTGGTAAAAGAGCACTTAAACTCTTTCTGCTAACAAATTGAAGGTATAACTTCCAAAAAAATACAAACTTTAACCCTCTTCATATCAGATTCTAATGTCCACAGACACATCATTCCACTTCCCACTACTTTTGCTATCACAACTAGGTATTTATAAAAAAATAAAAAATAAAAACAAACCCCATCCAGTTCAGAATTTGGGGTGTTGTCTGGTCTACTTGGATTCACATTGTACAGAAGAGCCATTTCTTATTGGAAGTTTAAAATTAAATAAAAAGAAAGAAAGAAAGAAAGATTATTACAAAATTGCATTCCCAATTGAATAGCTTGTCTATTGAGATGTCGCTAAACTTAACAGCTTACAAGACAAGATATTTTTAGAGCTTTTAACCTTGTACATCTTATTTAAATGATAAGCTAATAAAATGTTTGAATAGAAATAATATCATCTTATAAGATTTTGTTGAAATTTATAATTATAATTAATTATAATTTTTGTGGTGTAATGATGATAAATATAAACTAAATATCATTAATATAATATAATTGAATATATTAATGTCATTTTTAATATATATATATAATAAAGTAAATTATAAAATATTCAAAAAATAAATTGAGAAAAGCCAACTAATTTTTAAAAAACTTATAAGCTCAAACATCTTATTTTTGGAACTTATAAACTATTCCATCAAAAAATTTACTACACTTTTGAGGAGCTTAGAAGCTCATCCCTGAACACCTTAATATGCATGGCATAGTCTAACCTGAAAAGGTGAACTATTCATTGAGTCCACTAACCAAAACCCCATGAATGTTCATTACTGAGGAATGCTACGAAACCCCATTGACTGTATTAAGTGATCCACAAAGAATGTTTCACTGTGAAAGCCTAAGTGATGCAAGTATGATTACTTTTAGAAAAAACTTAAGTTCAGGCAATAAACTAACCTATGACCAAGATTGAAAGGGTGCACTCCAGGTCTTTGGATATCAGAACTGTTCCTGGCCGCCCTCTGAGTCACAGATGGAATTGATTGGTCAGCAGAACCAACACGGTTACTTGCAGCAAAGAAAGAATGGTCCCAACCATGATAGTGTACATCCAAGGAAGGGAAAGCATAGGAATTGGAGACTTCACTTGGCATTGATGGGCCACCCCAGTGGCTATTAAAGCTAGATCCATCTGAAGCAGTCACACTAGAAGCTGAAGATGATGGATGAATTGGCCCAAAATAAGCAATATATGGGCAAGGATGAGATGCGGATGGCACAGGTGTATGTTCAGCAAATACAGCATGATGTCCAAGAAGACCATGATCTATGAAACATCAAATGATCCAATTACTACAGACGGTTGATTTAAACTTAGCAGTCGGATAGAGGTAATGAAATCTTACATGCAGCTGGCGAAAACTCTCCTTCACTGCAAAAATAAAAGGTTAGTATTGACAGCTAATACATGAACTTTATAGTTTGTTTGGGGTGGGGTTGATTAGGGGTTAGAAAGATAACAAGTGCAGAGAATTAAAAGGGCGAAAGATGAACTGTCCGTGACACTGCCGCCACCACCCACAAGAAGCAATGAATAAAGCACATAACAATGGTCAGTTCAAACAACTATTGCTCTTTGGATTAGTATATTAGTATCATTCAAAGGAACGCAGCTAAAACAAACGCGATGCTGCTCAAACTGGGTGGGCCTTTGTGAGGCAGTGATGGCAAAATGTCTAATGTAAAGATTAGGCCCACTAATAGCATCAAAATTGTAACATTCTCTGTTAGCATAGACCAATAAACGCAAGAAAGAAGTTGATTATCATCTATATTCAAGTCAGAAAGAATTAAAGCCAACTACTACTTGAATTTAAAACTTGATTAAAAATAAGATCATAAGGTAAGATTGTGATTACTCAAAGATGAGGATTAAAAAACTCATAAGGCAAGATGGTGCTTACTCCAAGGATGAAGGGAACCTTGTTAATCCACTAAAAGGACACCAATGAACTCCAAATGACTGCACAATCCATTTATAGGAAATCAATCAGCCAAATTTATTCAGTCAAGGGTTTGCAGTTAAATACATATACACACAATTATAAAAGTTGAAAATGTTTAAGTCAATAATATATAAGCAATCTTGGCAACCTAACCAAGCTCCAGCCGATTGCTCATGTCAGACAACATAGGAGATCCAGGCCAAAAATGGTTTCATGTAATGGATGACAAGTGGAAGAGGCTTTCTGTAAAATACACTTATTGCAAGAAACTAGAAGTAAAAAAGTCAATATTATGAGAGTAGAAAATTATTCAAAAGGATCCAACTGACACTGAAGTGCTTATCTCTGCGGAAAGCTATTGAATGAACAAAGATATTTTATGCTGTAAAAATAGAAAGTGAAGCATAGAGACGATGGAATAATGTTATCCAATCACAAATTATTAAGCTGACAACACCTCTCAGATCAATTAAATAATAAGTTTGAGAAAAAAGAATTGTAACATTGTCCATACAAAATAGTGCATGATATTAACATTGAAGCCAGATCACAATGTAATAAATAAACTTAAGGGAAAATGTTCAAAAAAAGTGAGAATCACCAAAATAACAGAAAATATACAGTACATATAAGATGCCATGTTATTGCCCTGCGCATCAGGAATGGTATACCCTCCATCCAAAATGAAAATAAGACAGCAAGAGATGATAATTGCAAACGAATTAGGAGAAAAAAACACTAAATAACATAATTCGATCATGCTCCGAGCAACCTATAACTAACAAAAAAGGTTACAGAAACACTGAAAGGTTCAGCAGGCATTCAGAAAATATTAAAATGAAGATACAAAGAAAATGCAGCCAATTTCCACAAAAATAATAGATTTGTTTTACAAGATTACCATTTCCGAATAACTTAGATCGTACAGATCCTCATCATAGGCCCAATCATCCATGCTAAACTCAGGTGGTGGTCGACTACCACATGCATATAGCCATTGTCCTTTCTCAATTTTCCGACAGTTAGGACACTGCATTGCTCCCTTAACATTAAATGCTGAACCTATGCAATCTGCATACATCAAGCAAATATATAATAAAGAAGAAAGCTGTGTGCTATTGTAAAAAAAAAAAATAGTGGAAGAGGAGGTACAAACTCATAGAACCTCATGCTAGGAAGCATTTTACATAAAAGCACTGCAGCATAAAACTACGGGATGAAAAGTTCTAGAAACATCTTGTACAGAGAACAATGCAAAAACAATAAACTGTGCATCCTGCAGGAGTTCTCTATAGTGTTGCAAATTGCTTGTTGCTTCCAAATTCGAAGGTCATTCACCTAAAACCTAAGGTAGAATTTTGTTAGAATGGTGCTCTTGCCCAACTGTAAATTACCATTACACATAATGATTAACTATTTTACCTTCAGCCAAGTTATACGTGGTAGAGCAAAATATAGGGACACAAGCTGACACGATATTAAACAGCCATTTGTTCAGTTAAAAAGTCCATTGTTGCAAATCAGAGTTAGCCAAAAAAAAAACATTCTTCTCATGCATAAGAGCACAGTTTTTCTGTTTAACTCTTGTACCATCGTATCAAGTATCCACGTACACAAACTAAACAGTAACAGCCAAAACAACAGCAACTTTTTGCATGAAGGCTGATTACAGTTGTTAAATGACACTACTTACAGCTACAATGATCTCAGAACCACAACCAAGTTATATATAGGATGTACTTTAGAACTTACATTGAAACAAATTCCAGATGCTCAAAGGACAGAATCACAATTTTTTGAAAGTTTTTGATAAGTCAACTACATTTCAAAAACTCAGAGGCTATGTTTGTTTTCCTTTTTAGACCCAAAATACCAACCATTACACTTTTTAAATTTTCTCTCTCTCTCTCTCTCTCTCTTCACAATTTTCAAGAAAAAAAAACACCTAAAAGCATAAATGCAAAAATGAAAACAAACATAGCCAAAACTATGCCATCTATTTTTAGGATGCTCTAGGAAAACCCCAAAAAGCTTTAGGCTACTATGACCTCAAACTTTTATCCATCAATCAAATGTCTAGTGACTTGGCAGTTAATTCAATGAATCGAAAATCTGTCTCAATTGAGATGCACAAACATCATAAGTTCCATCATAGTCTTGAAAAGTGCTCATAAAATAAGGAGCATGTATTTAGGTCTTTAATATTGGCTAGTGAGTCCAAAAATATTCAATTAATCCAATTACTTGAAGATTTTTCTCAACTGAGATGCACAAACATTAGTTCCATCTTAGGCTTGAAAACAGCTAATGAATGAAGGAGCATGTAATAGACAGTTACTGAAAAAAAAAATTAGGAACCACATGAAATTATTTAGGTCTTTAATATTGTCTCATGGGTCCAAAAATATTCAAACAATATCATGAAAACTAAACAAAAAGGGATGCAATTAACATGTTTTATATCACCAATACCAAGACTTAACACCAACATTTGTCTACAAAACAAACTTCAATATATAGCTAATGCATGTCAGACCACAATATAAAATATTAAACACTAGAGGTGAAACAAAAATGAATGCTTATAACAGGTATTGATAGCTCTGCCTAATAAACAGTAACATATAGAAAAAATATTTTAAAAAAAGAGAGTATGAGAATACAAAATAGGGAGCTGTTAGTCAAGTAATGCCTCCACGCTACTGTAAAGATGCATATGCAACATGTAGTTAGTAAAAGCAACAAATTAGTGCCAAACAATGAACAGAACAAATTATCCGAACTTAGTTAAACATGTGAAAAAGAAGCCACTTTAGTAGTTCTGCATTTTACAGCCCCAACTTTCTTCAAGATTCATTTTTCCAGGGCAATATAGTACCAAGTTAAACTGCCAGTCTGTGAACTACTCCATTGATGATATGGTATAAATTTAGTTCAATTGTAGTTCCTATTCTAGTTAAGATTCTTCATAAATAGGATTAATATTTAGTTCGAGATCATTTCTTAGAGTCAGGATTCAATTCAATTTCCTTTTTCCTAATAGGATTCCAATTACTTAAATGGCGAGACTCTACTAGTCTATAAATAAGACATCCTAGCACCTTCGTAGTCAAGTCTTTACATATTTATTTGATTATTTCAAGTGTTTCCTCTATATTTGAACACGGATCCGTGTGTTTGTGTGGATTGAATTAGAATGTTCTTCTTTTTCCTGTTGTGATCTTTTAGGATTCAATTGTATAATGATCCCTTTGGTTCACCAAGCGACATCAAAGTAAACTCTCGTGAAGCTTCCGCACCAAGCGACATCAAAGTAAACTCTCATGAAGCTTCCACACCAAGCGACATCAAAGCAAACTTATCCTATTCCTGAATCAAACTTCATGGTCTATAATCAATCTAAGGAGACTTTTGATTCAGAAATGGCAACCCAAGACCTTAGTGAAAGAATTGAACATATTAAAATGCAGAACAATCCCAAGTTTGGGCAGCTGCAAAACTCTACCAAGTAATAAGAAACATCAAAACACAATCACTGCTATCCTAGATTGTTTGCATGAAAGAATACCTCAGGTGCAAAATTCACAGGTTCATCAAGGTGAAAGTGGGTCCTGACCAAGAATTCTTAGGAAACAAGTACAGGGCACATTGCAAAATCCACTTTATGAAGGGATTCGTCTAGGGATGATATAATGCTACATACAATCAAAGTAAACATGTTCCCAAGGTTTTTTAACATCATGAGAGGAAACCTAATGAATACAAGATACAAGCTGACGTGCCTGAATTCATTGGAAATTTGGGGATTTAAGACTTTTTGGATTGGGTATGTGAGGTGGAGATTCTTTGAATTTTCCAATGAGAATGTGCCTACAAATTAAAAGGTGGAGCTTCCACTTGGTTAAAGCAAGAACATAATTTAAGAAGAAGACATCAAGGAGAACAGCCAGTGGTATCATGGGAGAAGATAGAAAGTCTTCTCATGGGGAGATTTTTACCCATGCCTAGAGACAGTTCCTATTCTCTCACTTTCAGCATAATAATCAAGGGAAACAGAGTGACTTCCTTCATATGTTGTCCCAAAACAATGTGAGGGAAACTAGGGACAGGTCTTCTCAAAGTTTATGGGTGCTTTGCAATAGACACACAGGGAAGATTGGTATTCAACTATTGCTTACACTTGAACAATCCCATACTATGGCAAAAACCAGATTGATCTTGAAATGGAAGAGGAGTCATCATGGGGAGGGATCCCAAAGAAAGTTTGTGTGACAGCTGACAATCACGTGGAGAAAAACCTAAGGGGACCATTTAGATGCTGTGAAGAGAACAGTGGAAAGCAAACTTAAGCACCAAAAGAGCGGATCCCAAAAGGCATCCCATGCCAGTGACATAAAAGCTTCCAACCCATATGCTAAATTTATGAAAGATAAGTAATATAAATGTGCAGACAGAGCATCCATCTAATAATTGTCCCAAGCACAGCCCAGCAAATGCAATACACCATATTAAGGACAACGACGATCGTTGGAATGCAGATAACGCGAAATGCTAAATCGGAGATCGAAGAGATGGAAGAAGAGAAGCCTATGACCACCTCCTATGTGGTACAACATATGTTAATGATGCTAAAGTCGGACACACAGTGACACAGGCTGTCTAGAACCAGATATTGGACTTTTGAGTCTTTGATGTTACTATTGATAGTGGTAGGTCTAAAAATAGTGTCTAAGCAGCTTGTTCATAAATTGGGACTACATGCACAAAACGACCCTGAAACCTACACAATTGGATGGGCTAAAGATATTGAGCCTGCTATGGCAGAAAGTCAAGTGTAGATTTCCCTTCACTATAGAGAAGTATGTACTACTAGGAAGTATTCAAATAAAGTTGTTCAAGACATCATAGACATGGGAAGCATCACTTTTTGTTTAGTGTCCATTGCAATTAGATTTAAATGCTATATTGTTAAGAAAAAACGTACACAAGTTTACCAAGGATGGGGAGCAGCACACATGGCTTGCCCTTATTCAAGTGATCCACTAAATCCTAAATGGAAGAGTGGTAGAAAAAAAAGAAAGTCATAATCACCACATGCTATTAGGGAGTGGCCAACTCCACAAAATGTTTCACAGGTCCATAATTCTCGTGGGTTAGCTACATTCTATAGAAAATTCATTAGAAATTTTAGCTTCATTGATGGATTTTGTGAAGAAAGGAAAATTCAAATGGAGTCCAAAGCAAAAGGAAACTTTTAAGAACATGAAGAAAAAGTTCACCACCACACCATATTTGACCCTTTTCCAATTTCAATAAATTATTGATGGTTGAGTGAAATGCTAGCAACGTAGGGATTGACATTGTTCTATCTTAAAAAGGGTGTCCACATACTTTCTACAATGAAAAGTCGAGTGAAGCAAAGCAACAATAGTCTGAGCATGAATTTTATGCCATTATCCAAGCTTTGCAGTGCTAGAAGCATTTATTTGGTTCCAAATCAATTTGCATTGTATAATGACTATCAAGTGCTCAAGCACATCATTAATGATAAGCAAATTAAAAGGATGGATGCGAAATGAATTGCACATTCACAGCAATTCCCATTTATTTTAAAGCATGAGGCAAGACAACAACATAAGGTGGCCGATGAATTACGTAGGAGAGCAACTTTATTGGTCACTATGAGCCTGAGGTTGTAGGTTTTGATATGCTAGAGGAATTTTATATTGAGGATGTATGGATGGCACGCCAAATGAGGGTGACAAATAATGATTTTTTACATATTTGACAAGTATTTTTTGAAGGGAATCACTTGTGTATTCCTTATATTCCATTATAGGAGAAATTAGTTTGTCATTTGCATGGAAGACTTAGTGGACAAATGGAGATTGACAAGAACATTAAAAGTCTCAAGTTAATGTATCATTGGTCGCAATAGAAAAGAGATGTTCAAAAGTATCTGCAAAAATGGTATCTATATTAAGTCTTTAAATGGTAAGCACAAAATAAATTAAGAACATGGCATGGTGTAGATTCAACAATTTTAGTGGTTGATAGATTTTTCAAGATGGTACATTTTATTCTCTGTCACAAAACTTCAAACATTCCTACCTTACCTGACAATTCTTTAGAGAAGTTGTGTAACTAGATGAAGTACCTAAGTCCATTACTTCGAACCAAGACACTAAATTTTTTAGCTATTTCCAGTTGACATTGTGGAGGATGTTCAACACCTTATTAAATTTCAACACCATAACGCATCCACAAATGGATAGTTAAACTTAAAGCCGTGAATCATTCAATGGGAAATTGGGGGCACAGACAACAAGTTCATACATTGCCTCAAGCAAAATTTGGACTTAACAATGAGATTCACAATTCTAGTTAGTATGTCACCACTTACCATTTCTATTGCTTATGTTAAAGCTCACCACCATGCAGTGGATTTGATGAAGTTTTCAAACGTGTTGGGAACTAGTGTTGCTACATCAAGAATGACAAAGGATTCAAGGGCAATTCAAGCCAAGGTACAAGCTCAATTAGGGGCTTCAAATGCAAAATTTAAGACTACTACAAGCAAGCATAGATGACTTATGGAATTTGAGGAATGAGATGAAATCATGGTATTTTGAGCAAAAAAAGGGGTTTTAGTAGGTTAATATAACAAATTAAAGATATAAAGTCCCTGCAATATCTTGAAGAAAATTAACCCAAATGCCTATACCTATATTATAAATTTAGCAAGTTTAATGGTGATTTCCAATACTTTTAATGTACATGACCTCTCCCTCATCATCCTTTGAATATTCTAATGTGCTCTGAATTGTAAGGTAACTTGAGGATGAGTTCTTTTCAAGAAGGAAAGTCTAATGTAGAATAGATTAAGTTTGATTTTAGCTCCTATTCGAGGTAAGATTCTCTATAGATAGAATTATTATTTAGTTTGAGAGTATTTTTCAAAGTTAGAATTTGATTCAATTTCCTTTTTACAATAGTATTCCAATTCCTTAAGAGTTAGAACTCCTAGTATATAAATGGGACATATTAAGACATTGTAACCAAATATTTACATATTTATTTCAATTTTCGGCAGTACTCTCCATATTTGTACATGAATTTATGTTGTACATAAAGAATTCATTCCTTATGTGTGCCGAGTTGAAACAAGCTTCTTTCTCTTTGATCTTTTAGGATTTGTTTGTGTAAGTTATTTGATTGACTGATTATTTATAATGGGACATGGCAAGGATCAAATGTATCTCTTTTGTTCTCCAAGTTTCTGCATCATTAGATCTTGTGAAACTTTTCTATCATGAAAGAGTTAGAACTTCACGATCCATTAGTAATGTTGACTATACTCTCTCCATCATAAATTCAAAATTCATGTTTCAACGAAATGAAGTTTAAGAGAAATCGAAACTTAGAAGTGGTGGATATCTTTAGATTTGTAAGCATAGTAATTAATGGTGCACAAGTGACTCTAGTGCAAAAGTTCTTTAGAGCCATGGCATGCTCTGGTCATGGCATGGAACGAAATTACATGTATAAACATAATATTTATTCTTCTAAAATAATAACAAATGAAAAAAAACAAGAGGCATTTAAAGCCCAAATTAACTTCTAAAACTTAAAAATAAAAATAATAATTAATTATCCATTTATATAATTTCGTAGATGATTAATTTCAATAAGGGAAGAACAAAGAGAAAAGGTAATGGAAACCAAAAAAGAAAGAAAAATGGATGACTTAAGAAAGAGATTAAAAAATGAAAAACAGATGAGAGAAGAGAAATGAAGAAAAAGGAGATTCCAGAAAGCAAATGCAATGACCAATCTTGAAGAGAAAGAACAGCAGTCACCTTGACGATTATCACTCTACCTTTTTTTGTTGCTTTTATATTTGTACAAAGATAAACAAAACGAAAAAGAACACTTTTCGTTTGATGCTTTCCTTGGCACTGTAATGATGAAACCAGCCTCATGCACCTTGGCTCATGAAGTACTGCCACAACTATGCTTTAAACCCCACTTAAGGTGGTTCAGAGTTGGTGGAGTGCTATCACTGCCTTGTGTGATAGCCATTGCTGGAAATAAACTGTAAACTTAAGAAATACCAAAATACTGGTTGACAAGGGTTGAGAATGAAATGAAAAGAAAATAGGAGAGTTAATTGTGCAAAAGGGGATTAGCATTCTAAAACTTTTTAGAAAACTTGGCAAATTGATCTCATTTATACAAAGACTAAAGTTCACTTGTCAACAGAGAACATGCAAGAGGGATGAGGAGTACCATACATATTTAATCAACAATTTATGCAAAAAAAGATTTGAATTTGTAGTGTGCCATGACAGGTGATTATATAGTAATCTTGCATAAAGAACAAACAAAGAAGTTAAATTCAGAATTTAAAACAGCCATGCAAAACCTTAGCTCACAATTTGCAATTTTGCATTACTAGGAAACAATATTTTGAATGAGAATCATTCGGAGAATAGTTCCTTCCTCCACAAGGTATATTCCTTGAGACACACTTTCCTCCTCCCAACCTCAGTATTAGTTTATTCAGATTTCATCAATTAAAGCATGCCAATTAGCTTTCAGCATGCAGCACTAGAAACCATACTGCGAGATGAATCCCAAGACATTTTTTTGATTTTGCATTGTAACTTGTTCGCCAAAACAAATCACTCTGGCAAGTTCCAGCTAATCTCTTTCATTTATTGGCTACTATTTGGGGGTCTTAACTGGTAGTCAATCCATGGCTGACGATGAAAACTAATTTGGCTACTAGTTAGGGGCACTAAGTGGTAACAAATCCATGGCTGACAACCAAAACTAAATTTCTCATCAGAATTCAAACTTCAACTAGCAAGGTTCTCAACCCCAACAAACATGCTACTACATTCCATCCACCTAGATTCTTTTCCCCCTAGAATATCAGGCTATAATCATGCCATGGAAATGAAAAACAGAGCATTTACTATCCACTGATCCACAGCTAAAAGTTTCACATTTTACTAGCATATAAACATTGAAAATATCCCAGCCAAATTAGCATCAGATAGACTGCATAGTAGCATAAATTCCCTAATTTTAATGTTCCAAAAAGGCAAAGTCACCAGAAAGGTACAACAAGAAAATGCATGCCGAGAGTTTTTACACATCGTAGGGAGCCTCTCTGTCACCCGATTAAGAAATTTTTCCAGGTCCAATAAGTAACAATTTGAACATCTTAAGCCAGTTCCAAAATATCTTCCACTAATCAAATATTCCAACCACAATTTCACTACCAGATCCTGATACCGCATGAACAGCACTCTCTAATTGAGGACGAGAAAAAGAAGTCAAATAGATATACTGGTTTAAAAACGATACCACAGCCAACCTACTAATTCCTGCTCATAACAACTTAAGATAAATGACGCCCTCCACCTAAATTCTTTTACTCCATGTTACATTGATGAGATTAAATAGGAACAGGGCAGACAAAATCATTTAGATCTCGAATGTTTCCCAATGAATTAAAAATTCATAACTCACCAAGGTGAAATTGATGGCCGCATTGAAGCTTAGCCCAAGATCTATCCCCGTTGTCGGTCACCAAATCCAAGCAAATGGAGCACAACACCGAAGCCGGCGACACTTTCCCGCCGCCTTCATCACCGTCGTCGAGAAGAACCGCATCCCCCAACCCCATAATTTGATACGAATAACCAATTCCCAAAACCCTAACTTATCACTACCTAAAAAAAACGCTCCGCCCCAACAAAAATTAAACGCAATATAACTCAACAAATTGAAGAGTTCAGATGGGGGTTGGCGGCAGAAGAGAGGAAGAGATGAAGGAAAGCGTCGACCTTCTTTTCTTGTCTTCTACTTTCCTAATTTTTCTCCGGCAGTTCACCGCTGGAATTGGGATTTTCTTCTTTCATCCTTATTTTTATATTTTGCTGTCCTGCCCGCTGCACGCGATATTTAGCGAAGTGGTTAACCCCTGTGCAAAGCAAGGGATAAGGATCAATAGACAATCATTTATGGACGGCTGCGATTGCACTTGCTCGGGTACCGTTTGGTGCGTCTGATTTGATTACTTGGCGGTGTTCTGATTCCGCGTTGTGGGACACGTGATTAAAGTAAAATTTTCGTTTCTCTTTTTCCTTATCTTGTTTATTAATTAACCTAATTTTCAACAAACAAATTATAAATAACATAATTTAACTCAAAACAATCTAAGTCGCCTTTTAGACGCTGGTCTTAAAAACCACGATCGTTGTGGGACAGATTATCAAAACAACCTAAGATGTAAATTTATGTGATGTATGGTCAACCTGTCTAGCATCACGACATTTTACCGATCAATGGCGGCGATACTGGTGAAGAGCAGAGCAGATGAATTCACTGCTCTTTGTTTCCTAATTATGGTTGCAGGAAAATTTGGTGGGTTGGGTGGAAATAAAAATTATAATAAATTTAAAAAAATTTAGATGAATTAAAAAATTATTTTTATATATATTTAATATATAATAATAAGTAGATTATGTGATAGTAAATAAATTTATTAGTTGATAAAAAAAAATATGGTTGGGAGAATTGTATAGATATGTATTAATTTGATTGTTAATAGGTAAGATGATTAAAAATTTATTATTTAATTATAAAAGGTGAGAGTGAGAAAATTTTAAAATTTGAATTTGAATATAGCATTTGTGTAGTAAAATTGTTTGATTTGTAAGATTTTTAAATAATGTTAAATTTGGAAACAAGCATGCCCATATGTTTTGATATGAATTTTGAAGTATGAAAATTTAGAATTAGTACAATAATAAGATAGAAAAAAAATTAAATAAAAAATATTATTTTAATATGTTATATGTTCAAGAGGAATGGCTTGGATGAATGCAAATTTAGATCCAAACATAAATCACAATTCAAATTCAATACAAGTATGCCTCACCTTCATCATCGTACATGTACAAGCATAATTTTGTGGAGCACGGATCAAAGTCATACAGCACTTCGAAAGGTTTAGTTGCATATTTCTATACAAATTACAAGTCTTATTTTTTATGCATTAATTGATTAATTAATTCACGTTGCTAATTCATCGTTTATTAGGATTTGTGTAAAAATTTTTTATGGAAGAAATCTCCTATCTCATTATCTACAATAGGTAAAGAGTTATTCTTAATCATTTGCAGTTATGCACTATGGTTTTTAAAATTATATTAAAATAATATGTTCATTTACATAGTTAATTATACTAAGTAATATTTAATTATACATTGCTTTTCTACCAATGCACACGTAAGTAAAAGGTTGTGAGGATTCTGCACAAAATAAACACAAAACATCAAAATTAATGGTTTGAGTCATTCAACAATTTGCACTATCCTTTAAAAATTTTTCTGATAGCCCAAAATTTTCTCGAGATTAAACAAGTTTTAATCTTTTTAATGAAAAAGATAATCCAAAAATAAGCCATTATGTATCCCACCAGTAGCAAGAAAAGTTTTGCCTGAAAGAAAAAGAAGAGGAAGAAGGAAAATTTCATATTTGTGGAGATGTGACTCTTATTATTATTTTCTCTATAAAGGTTTTTGAGTATTTACATAATGGTAGCAGAAGTCAATGAGGACATTAAAGTTGGAGAAAAACATTAGGATTGAAGGAAATGTTTTGGTCAGAAGAGCGTTTCTGTATGTTGGGATTAAAAAGGAACATTTAAAATAATTTCAATAAATCTAAAAAAAAGCAAGTCAAGAATTGGACCTTTTCAACTTAGTGTATGCCTAGCAAATAAATGAAATCTAAAGTATCTTAAAAATCTACTTTATTTTTATGTAGAGAAAAAAATCTTTCGAAATATTTAATAGTTTTCCAACCCTAGTGCATGCCTTTCCAAATATAGACAAAAAATTCATAGAAAATAGGCTTACGGTAAATAGATTGAAGGAAACAAGAAATATGACTCACAGTAAAAAGAAAAGGTAAGTATTACTTCCAATAAAATTGCATTCAAACCCATTTAAAGAGTATTCTAAACAGCACAAACCCTTCAAATATTGCGTGTGCTTGTTGCTAGTTATCATAGAAGCATCTGTCATGGCAACATTCCTCTCAAAGAGGCGAGCAAAGCAATGCCTTACTCCACAGTTGCAACGGTATTCACTATTAGCACATTCATAGAATTTCAAATATATTTATCTAATACTTTATTTGTAATTGAAAAAATAAGTGTAAAATTTCCGCTCATTAATATCAATAAATGGATGCACAAATCATTATGTGAAGTCAAGACAATCATTCTATGACCAAATCGTCCAACTAAAAGATTATGATTAAATCTTGCTTTGACTACTTGACATGTTCACAAATCTAATTCTCCAAATTGCAAGAGTAAGGGGAACCATACTTCTCCAATTGACACATCATATCAAATTGTTTTATATTAATAAGCACCTAAAAAGAACTTAAGATATTATGCAAATAATACAAAATTTGAAAATGATACAAAGGAAAACATGCAATGTATGCACTGAAAACGCATCACATGCAACTCACATTGAAGGACATAAACTGTGGAGTTTAGAAGTAACCAACGTCACACAAAATACCATCACCAAAGGTGAACTTAAGTCAGAGAGTTTTATAATAGTTTAGTTCAAACCCATATCTAGTAATCAAATCTTGACACATAAACTTTAATAATTAGAGTTTTCTAAAATATCATCATTAATTTGTTAGAAGCTATCAAAGAGTTTCTTTGAGATATCGAGAGAAATTTTGGAGCATACAACTTATCATTGCACTATTTATCCAACAAAGAGTGCTTTTCTCGAATAAACTAACCAAATAAAAATTTGTCATAATTCAATTGGCAATCCTATGTCTTCCATTTGGCATAAAACGCAAAATCTAGAAAATAAGGGACTAATTGTATTTAAGAACAATCAAATACATAACTAAGAAAATCACCATGTTAAAAAAAATACCCAGAAAAATACTCTAAACACATGCATCAAAAGTTACTGATTTGAAAAAAAAAAAAAAAGGTGAATAAGTTTACTCAATACAATACTTTTACCAAATCCTTTGACATGTCCTCTTGAATTAACCTTGTAAAGCTCAATCAAATAGCATTTTGTTGTTTTATCTACGAGTTAATACCCCAAAGTTGCATTATACTCCCTCTCTTAGAAGATTTTTTTTTTGCCTGCTACAGGGTTATTATTAGAATTAATCAAATGGCATGAATAAGCAAAAACGCAAAGAGATTACTGTCGTCGATTATGTTCTCAAAATAATTCCTTGAGATTGTTGGGGATTCTGCACAAAATAAATACAAAATATCGAAATTATTGACTTGACCCATATAACAATTTGCATTGTCCTCAAAGAATTATTCTTATAGCTTGAAATTTTTTCAAGATTAAAAAGCCTTCATCTTTAAAATGAAAAAAGATGACCCAAAATCAACAATTATATATTTCATCGGCAGCAAGAAAAGTCGTAATTGAAAAAAAAATGGGAGGAAGAAGGAAGAATTCATATCTATGGAGATATGACTTATTATTATTTTCTCTGTGAAGGTTTTTAAGCATTTCTAAGATAGTAAAAAAAACCTATTGAAGACATTAAAGTAGGAGAAAATGTTAGGATTAAAGGAAACGTTTTGATCAAAAGAACATTTTACATTGGGAATAAAAAGAAACATTTAAAATAATTTTAATAAATCTAAGAAAAAGGAAGTCAAGAATTGGTTTGGCCCATTTACAACTTACTATAGGCCCAACAAACAAATTAAATCTAAAGTATCTAAAAATTTACTTTTCTTTCACATAGAAAAAAAAAACCTCTTTTGAAATACTTAATAATTTTCCAACAAAAAAAAATCATACAACCAAGGATAATAACATATATAGACAATCTACATACTCAAGAGTATATTTATGAGAAAATACTACACACACACACACACACACACACGCACACCCACCCCAAACTAGTATTTTCGCTCTTACATGAACCTTGATTTACGTCCTATCTTGAATTTATAGGATTATAAGTTAGTCTTATGTTCTATTATAAAGTTTCACATTGAGTTTTTTGTCTATTTATTTTATTAATTTTGGTTCTTCATTTTTTTTGTTGAAAATTAATCGAAAAATGACAAAAAACAAAAACAAAAAACAAAAAAAAAGAGGTCAAGTGAGCTGGATGCATGATTAAATACTAGTTGTTGAGCACACTCAATGACTGTAAAAATGAAAATATTGAAAATATAGTTATATTTGTGCAGTTATATAAAATATGAAAAATAAAAGAAATAATAATTATGAATAAATTTTAAAATAAAGAATTGACAACAATTTCGTTGAATAGTTTACAAATAGTTTCAATATTAAATCGATTAATAGAAATCATCTTCCATGTTAAGAAAAATTGCCAACTGTGACGTAGAGGCCTTCCAACCCAATTCAACAAAACCAACACAAACACAATCTTGAACACGCAAAATTATTACTCCCACTAACTACGCTCTACCTATATTTTGATTATTGTATCGCTATTCAAAAAAATGGCTATTGTATCACTAAAACACTCGTGGATTAAATAAAAAGATTGGGAAACAACTTAAAATAAAATTAATTTAATATTATTTACCTTAAATTCAATGAATTACCTACATAGAAGCAACAAAATCTTGGCACATTACACTCTCTTACTGCAATTGATATTAATAATTTGGATAACATTAAAGAAACTTCTACCAACTAATAAGCCATAATGAAAACCACAAAAGAAAGTTTCTGTAGAGCACCAATGTCCCCAAATTGCTTTAACAATAGTGTTTATCGTGATTGCCCAAGTAATTAAATAAAATACATTAGCACTATCACCTCAAATGTATACTTGGAACAAAGTAAAACTGTGAAAATATATCCTTCATTCAAAATTCTACGGTCCTCTAAATAGATATGGATAGTAACACCAAATAAAAACCTACTATCAAACCCCAAATAGTTGTTCCCATTTGCAAACATAGAGGAAAAGGCATGGAATTAGGTGATGGAAGAAAGAGAATAAATAAATTTGATGTGAAGGAGGCATTGATGGCATCTAGCATTTTAGAGGAATTCTAGATTTTACAAAAAAATAGAATTTCAAAAATGAAAAGTGAAGCAAAATTGAAAGGTAGTTTGTGAGACATGCAGTGTTTCCTATCCATGATAGAAAAAATTTTAAGAAAGTGACCTTCCACACTATAGTTGACTGCCTTGAGGAGTTGTGAAAGAGCTCAAGACAATGGAGGAAGGGTTTTTCACTTTGTTTGATAACTTGGTCACTTCAATTACCCCCTCTTCATCAATTACAATTATGCCCTACTTTCATAAGTGATTTTGAAGGATAATTAAGAGGTGAATTTGTAATTCTTCTTTGAAATACCATAACAATTTCTATAAGGGTTGGACGCATAATAATAAGTATAGATAGATGACTTTGAGGGAGAAATTAAACATGCATCTTCTTGGAGGGAAACCAATCCCATAAATCTTTCTACCATTTGTTCAATATTTAAGAGCTTTCTTCTGTAGGGAGAAAAAGGACCATGAACTTTAAGATTGCAGCATAAGCTTCAAGTTTGTAACTTGCTTTCAAAATGTCCAAGATGGGTAACATAAGCTACTTTTGTGAAAGAGTTTCAAAATTTCGTGGATAGTGAAAGGAGGTATTTTCATTTGTATCAACATTAACATTAACATCGGTAAATGTTACTTCAAAACTTTATTGTTTAGGCCTTTGCATTTGCAATTTAGATCCACACAAAATTTGGCACAAATTTTCAATTACAAAAAAAATATCCATAAGTAATAATGCATATTTTAGTGTTCAAATCAAAAACTTGGTAACCAATTTCTATCTTTTGTTCAAAGAAATATCAATTTTATGCAAGAAGGATTTGAAGATTATTTAGAATGTAGTTTCTAAGAGAAAATTTTAGTTTTGCTACATTCAATGATCCAAAAAAATGCATGTCAAAGGCACGTGATTGTTTACTTCTATATTGAAATTTGATGTCAAGTCAAATTCACACGTGTTTTTCCAAATATATTATTTTTAATGACAAAAAACAGAGGATAAAAGTAATGAAGAAAAGAATTACAATAATAACTCAAATCAATGGTTTTAGTGAGATGAAGAACATAAAACTATGTCGAATATGTGTGTCCCACCCATTTAAAAGAAAATAAGTCACTCATGGCTTTTTTTTTGCACTTGTACAACTATTAACAAAAAATAACAAAATGAAAAATAAAATTGAAACAAATTGAGATTGGGCGACTAACAATGGTGGCGCAACAAAATGATAATACAAAAAGGTGGAAATAACTAAAGAGGGCATAGCAGGATAGAAGCAGAATATATGGGCAAAAATAGAAATTATTTCATTCCATTATCCCTTGATCCCCTTCATGCTAAGCATATAGTGATGCAATTTGGGAATTGTTGAATTTTAATCAATCATTTTCATTTTTTTTTATTTTTTTCTTGGGATTTTATATATTTTTGGCTACATGGGCTTTAGTGTTAGAGTTTAACATAGTTTTAGTATAAATAATTACTTTATTCAATTAAAAAATATGTTTGAGAGTTATAGAATTTCGAGTTATTTGGGAGAATAAAATTCTCTATTTCAGATCCTTAAATTTGTCGAGTGATTCTAAATAGATTAAACAATTTCAAATCAATTTAAGTGATTCCTATTTAAGCTGTGATATATCAATCGACCCAAGCATGTCAATTGTGATTATTCCATCATGCCGACTATTCAATTTATCAAATTTAATTTTGATTCTATTATCTTGGGTTGAGCATTTGATATTCGCATCTCTAGTATTCGAGATTAAGTTTGATTTATTTTTCGTACTTCTATTGAGTACCTCTAATCACATCAGTTGGTAATAAAGCTAGCTATATGGAATTCTAATTTGATACACAGTTTAGAAATATAATTTTTGAAATAAAAAATTAAAAATTAAAAAGAAGAAAAAAGAAAAAGAAAAAAAAGAAGAGAAGCAAATCAGACACTTTGCATAACACCAAATATTCACCACCACTGTTCAAGTTTTGAATGAACCTAAGGCCAACATTCAACAAGGTCGCCATCCCTCATTGCTCCCAGCATCATCATCATTTAGAAATGAGGATGCTAAAGCGACAACAAATTCAGTTTGAGATTCAGCTGCGTCACTATAGTCTATTATTCCACTGTCATTCAACAAAATCTATTGTTGCACTGTTAATCAGCAGGTCGCAACCCTAACGTACTTTTCCCTACCCTTGCAAGAGCAAAAGCCTTGTCGTCATTGATATTTTTAGTCTTGTTGCTGCCTACATAAGTCGTAATTGAGTGAGGATGTTAAAAAAAAAAAGAAAAATGCTAGAGAGAGAGAGAGAAAGTGAGTGGAAGTGAAAAAAATAAAAAGTGAAGGGGGGGGGGGGCGGAGAAGAGTTAAAAAAAATTAGAAAGTTGTGAGATTATTGTTATTATTATTTTAACTTTGCTATGGCTAGCTGTCATATAAACTAGGATGACAAATTTGAAGATACTAAGTACACGTTTGAATTTCTTACTAGAGAGTTGAAGAAGATCACCAAAATAATCATAAAGAGCATCCATGATAGAATGGAGAGTATACACGATAGATTAGAGTGCTTGGTCATGCCACGCCAACTCCAAGCACCCAACGGATCCACTTTTTCATGCTTCAGCGGGCTTGGAGGTTCCCATGTGACATCACCCTTAGTTTTAGTACATAGTAGAGTTCTTTAGAATATTGTAGTAAGAACTAAAGTTGTGTATGAGTTCGCCAAAACACTCCAGAATATATACTAGATTATTCTAAAGTTGTAGAAAGTTCGTAAAATGTTCTAATTAGACGATATTAGCCATTAAATCAAAATGATCCCCATCATCTATTGAGGAGGTGGAGTAGTATAAATAAAGGTAGGACTTCTTTTGTAGCTAACAAGTTCAAGAGTTGTGTTTCAAGCTTTCACGTAATAAAAAACATTCTTTCCTTGCCAATTATCTTGTACTTTTCACCCTCTTTCTAAGTTCTTGGAGAGACTAAATTAGCTAATTGTTCGGATAATAAGTGAGCTAATTGCCATACGATAAGGCTTGTTTTAGGAACAAGGTCATGACAAGTCATATCAGAGTTGAGGTTAGGCCCATGTGAAGAATTATGTAATGAGATGGCAAGTAATAAGGCTGCTACATTGGGTACCATGACCAAGCATGATAAGGAGAACTTTCTGTGGAAAGAAAGAAGAAACAGGACCAAGGCGAGGCTAAGGAGCCAAGCTCATGGGAGGTTGCTCTTAAGGAAATGGGTGAAAGGCTTAAGAAGATTGAGCATACCATTGAAACATTGAAGGAACATGTTCTTGGGCAACTCAACACAACAAAGGAGGTGATTAAGGCAATTCGAGTCAATGTGCAAAAATGCCTCGACCTTGCTTCCCAACATTGTGTGCAACAAGAGACCTAGAGCATGGTGACTATGAAGAAGTTTGAAGTAGCCTTAGCCGAGCTCAAGCAAGAGGTGCCTAGGTTGAAGCAGGCCATTGCCAGGGATGGTGATGCTATCAAAAGTGAGGTAATTCTAAGGCTGGACTACCCCAAGCCATAGAGCTTTGACCGCAAGTAAGACACTAAGGAGGTTGAGAACTTCTTACGGCAAGTCAAGCTATACTTTAACAAGGTCAGCATCACAGATGCTAAGTTACGTATCGCTTGTCTTTATCTTACTGACATAATGAAGTTATGATGGCATAGGAAGCATATCGATATAAAGAAGGGTACATGCAAGATAGACACTTAGGAAGACTTCAAGTATGAGTTAAAGCACCACTTTTGCCCAGAGATGTCCTATATGAGACCCAACGTAAATTACAAGAGTTGAAGCACAAAGATACGATCCATGGATATGTTAAAGAGTTTACTACCCTTACACTTTAAATTCTAAATATGTTGGAGGAGAACTTACTTTTCTTCTTTGTGTTTGGACTCCAAATGTGAGGTAAGCAAGAGTTGCAACGGTGGGATGTAAAGACGGTTGGTAAAGCCATAGCCGTTGTTGAATCCCATAAAGGAAACAAAAATAACGTTTCCAAAGGCTAAGAAAAGCAAAACTTCGACATAGGTAGGGGAGACTGGCATGAAGGTAAGAAGGTAATCTCGAAGGAAGGTAATGAAAATTCTTCAACTCATAAAGAGTATGAGGAGAAGAAGAACTCCATTGTGCCTTATAGGAGTTGCTTCATATGCATAGCCCCCATGCCATGAAGAATTGCTTGAAACTTGGGTCTTTATTAGCCCTCAAAGAGGATAGCAATGCCACACCTAACAAAGAGGCCACAACTAGGATAGTCTCATTATAACATCTCAATGTCTTCAAGGCTAAAATAATGCCAACGACATCAAGCAAGGAGTTTATGTTCGTCGATGCACAAGTGAATAGTAATACTACCAAGGCGTTAGTAGATACGAGGGTAACTCACAACTTTGTGTCGGAAGGTGAGGCTAAGAGACTGGGCTTTAATGTAGCCAAAGTTGACAGTTAGTTGTAGACAATGAACACTGCCGCCAAGCCACTTAATAGGGTAGCTCAAGAAGTTGAAACACAACTAGGGACTTGAAAAGGCCAAGTGGATTACTCGATCATACCCTTCGACAACTTTAATGTGGTGTTAGACATGGACTTTCTATATTGAGTAAGTGTCGTCCCCATGCCCTTTTGTGATTTAGTTTGTATACTTAAAAAAAGGACACCATGTATGGTGTAAGTTGTGCGAATGAACCCAAAGAGAAACCAAAGGCAATTGTCCACAATGCAACTGGCTAAAGGAGTAAAGAAAAGGGAACAACTTACTTGACCTACCTTAAAGAGAAGCCACAAGATGATGGATTTAAGGAGACACCACCCATCATTAAGGAAGTCCATGAAGAAAATAAGGACTTGATGCCCGCTTAAAGGAAAGTGGATCATGAAATTGAGTTAGATCTGGGAGCCAAGCCGCTTACCATGGCCCCGTAACAAATGGCACCACTAGAATTGGAAAAACTTCAAAAGCAATTAAAGGTGTTACTTGACAAGGGGATGATCAAACTATCTAAGGTGCCATACAGTGCGCCTGTACTATTTCAAAGAAAGCATGATGGATCGTTAAGATTGTGCATCAACTTTTGGGCACAAAACAAGGTAATCGTAAGGATTGATTATCCCATTCCTTTGATTGCTAAATGTTTGATAAACTTCAAAAGGCTAAGGTCTACACCAAGATGGACTAGCAAAACAGGTATTACCAAGTCCACATAGCTGAGAGTGATGAGTTAAAGACAATGTGTGTAATTTTTAACTTAACTAACTCCCCAAAAACATTTGCACCTTGATGAACAAAATCTTCCACTCATACTTAGATAAGTTTGAGGTGGTATACTTGGATGACATTGTCGTCTATAGTAATACCTTAGAGGAGCATGCCGAGCATGTAAAGGTTATGTTCCAAGTATTACGAGAGAATCAATTGTATATAAAAAGGGAGAAATGTACCTTGCCATCGAGGAAGTGCACTTCTTGGGGCATAGGAAGCTTCTGATGGACTCGGCTAGGGTTAAAGCTATTGAGGAATGGGACGCACCAACTAAGGTAAGTGAATTGCGCTATCTCCTTAGACAAGTTAATTATTGCCGCAAGTTTATTAAAGGCTATTTCAAGAAGGTAGCACCCCTCACCGATCTCTTCAAGAATAAAAAGCCTTGGGAGTAGATAGAGGAATGCAAAAAGACCTTCAATGAGTTGAAAGCGGTAGTATGTGAGGAGCCAGCCTTGGCACTACCAAACTTTGAGGAAACGTTCAAAGTGCACACCGATGCTTCAAACTTTGCGATAGGGGGTGTGTTGATGTTGAAGGGGCACCTTATAGCCTTTGAGAGCCGAAACTTAATGAGACGTGGTATAAGTATACGATCGAAGAAAATGAGATGTTGGCCATCATTTAGTGCCTTAGATTATGGCAACACTATTTGTTGTGTGCCAAATTTGTGATCTACATTGATAATGTGGCTATAATTTATTTCCAAAATCAAAAGAAGCTATCCCCTAAGCAAGCTAGGTGGCAGGATTTCGTAGTTAAGTTTAATTACATATTGGAATACAAACTTGGTAAGGCCAATGTATAGCCAATGCATTAAGTTGAAAGCCTGAGCTTGCTTATATAAGCCAAGTTGAGAAAGAGCATGGGAGTAAAGGAGAAGATATTGAGTAGTCCATTAGAAGTATAGAAAATCATACATATATTAACCATTGATTATTCAATTTAATCTTTGCGTGTCTGATTTGCAAGGGAGTTAAATATTTTTTTAGCTATAGAGACTGCATATAGATGTCCAAGCAAGGCATTGGTGCTTTTTCATAGTTTTTACATGGTTTGTTATTAGTATTTTAGTGTTGAATTTATGGCAAGATGAAGTTGAAGTCTTTGCAAAATGATGAAGAGTTCATAGACTTTTATAGATTTGTGTTTGATACAGGTGGATATAAGCTCAAATTACCAATAATTCACTCTCAAGAGGAAAGAAATGATGCAATCCAGCAATAACCAAATTTTTATTATTTATTTTTATTTTTATTTGTTATTTGTTATTAGGTTTTTATATATATTTTGGGTCATATGGGCTTTAGTATTAGGGTTTGTCATAGTTTTAGTATAAACACTTATTTTATTTAATTGAAAAATAGATTTGAGAGTTATGGAATTTTGAATTTTCTCAGAGAATAAAGTTCTCTATTTAATTATTTAAAATTTTCAAGTGATTCTAAATTCATTAAATAATTTCAAATTGATTTACTAGGAATGATTCTTATTTAAGTTGTGGCATATCAATTGACTTCAGTGTATTAAGTGTGGCTATCTTATCAGGTCAGCTATTTGTTCATCGAATTAAATTTTGATTCCATTACGTTAAGTTGGGAACTTGATGCATGGTTTATATCCTTCAAATCTGTGATTGGGTTGGATTTATTTTTCTTACTTCTACTATGTACTTTTGATTTGTCATATAGACATATAATTAGTTTTTTGTTTTAACTAACGATAGGAAAAAAAAAAAGCACGTTCTCACCAAGGAATCTAATCCATAACATAATACAAATCTGTGCTCACACTTAACTAAATATAGGTTGTGTTCTCTGTCACTTGGTTGCATTACTGCCTCTCTTCTACTAACACATAGTATTTGCTATGTTTCTCTTAATTTCATAGAAGTGATGCATCATCTTCATCCTACGACCATCTTCAAACAACCAATTTGCTGCTATAGTGCTATCATTTTCCTTTACTTAATTTTGAGATTTTTTTCCCATGAAGATCAAAGTTTGGAAGTCATGTTCTGATGCTAGAGCATTCCATGTAGCTTCCTCCAACTAGACATTTGCCCAATGAATCCAGAGTCATGGAATGGTTACATTATTCCTCGGTATGATTACCTTACCAAGATTGCAATTGGTCAAGCTTTGAAAATTTCATATTAATTTGTTGTTGGAAGGGATTGTGACTGATGGTGCTATCTTTTTTTTTTTTTTTTCTTGAACAAGGAGACATGTGGCAATAAATATTGCTTTTTGGTGGCACCTTCAATTTATGAGCAACTTTACCTACTCTTTCAATGATGGTAAAGGATCCACAATTCTTGGGAGCTAGCTTCAAATTTCTCCTCATCATCATGACATTTTACCTAAGATATTCACCACAAGAAAAAGGAGTTTTCTCAACATGGGTAAAAGTATAGTGAAAAGGCACAAAGAGTAGACATTAAGTTTTTTACTACAAATTTGTAATGGATTTGCACCCATAAAAAATTGGCTACAGTATCCAACACATAAACATTACAATCACAATAGTTTGCTTAGTTTCACCTAAACTTTGCAGTACTTTAACAAAATACATTGATTTATTATCTATGATAGCAAAACTATAAGTAATAATGTATGCTAACTACAATTTTCTTAAAATGTACACAATAGTTTGTATTGTGCCTAAGTTTTTGCCAAAGCCTAGGCAAACTTTTTGCATATTGCATACATTTTTTAGTTCCATTATCAAGTTTTTGCCTGCATTTTAGGTACATAGGCAATACTTGATTAATTTGTCATGACAATATTTAAGAGTGTGGTTAATACCAAATAATATTTGGTTTGTGATTTGAAGTCTAGTTAATATTAATTTATATTTTGCAAAATATACTACTTTGTTGTACAATATTCTTGATGAAGACATTATAAATATTTTCAACTTGTTATGTGTAAACTATTTAATACATTCAACAAAGTATTTAATATCAACCAAATTGTGCATAAGCATTTAATTTAAACATTCTCAATAATAAACATTCTAAATGAAGAGAGAACAAAAGATAACATATCTATTAAATTAGGACAAATATCTAAAATTTTTTATAGAATTACAAGATTATATTGACTTATAACTTATTTTATGAAGCCTTCAAATCATAGTAGACTGAATGCCTCCAATAAACGAAGAGAGAACAAAAGATAACATATCTATTAAATTAGGACAAATATCTAAAAAATTTTATAGAATTACAAGATGATATTGACTTATAACTTATTTTATGAAGCCTTCAAATCATAGTAGACTGAATGCTTCCAATATTTTTCACTTTCATTAACTTAAAAGAAAAATGATAAATATTTGATTGACTATGATATAATTATTCATTTTAAAATAAATCAATTTAATCTCTTTCTAATGTATTTGTTGTTCCCTGCAAAAAGATGTTTAGAAGTATTATACAAGAAGTAACTATCATCAGGTGCCTTATGTCAATAAATGGAGCAATAACAAATTATTATTACTTGAAAAATATTTTTTTCTCTTTCCCTTTAAAAAATTTATTAATGTATGTTAAATTTTGAATAACATTATATTTATTATTAAGACAATTAAAATATATTAATTATACTTTTGATTCTTGTAGCCAACAAAGCTACACACATGTCTGCACATGGCTATGACACCATTCTCATTACAACCAAAGCACCTACAAGTTTGTTCATCAATTATCATGCACATGCACGTATGATTGGATTTTTCACAATGAGAGTCAATTAAAAATTACCTTCCTCTTCTTTATTTGAAAATAAGGAAAACTTTATGATTATGTGGTTGAATGAAGGCAATTTAAACATATCAATCAATATATACAAATTTCAAAAAAGTCTCTATCAAAAATACTATATATATATATATATATATATATATAAAGCAATAATCTCTGTTCCCCTTGTCCTCAATGCACTTACAAAGAATCATTTGTGGCTAATGGGCAAGTATTTTTTTCTATTAGAAAAAATATTAGGAAAAGTAGTATGGAGCCAAAACTAAGGGCCATTAAAGCATGTTCATACTGAGAATACGAGATATAATAGTGATTGTAAAAATTTGCCACTCACATATCTATTCGCTTCAACTCCCGTGTCAACCACTTTTGTTGAGCGAAATTAACTCTTCTCTTTGTATGGTCATGCTATAAACTTAGAAAAGATCTCATTGTTTCCAAGTTTTTTACCTTGGTTATATCAGGGATAAACTTCCTATTGCTTGACATAAGTTGAAGACAATTTTCTCTCCTATCAAGGGTAACATGTGCCACAAACATCAATGAATTTCCAACAAAATTATTTAAGATAGATTATTTACATTCAATTCCAAATTAGTGCCATGTAATACATTGTCAACTTTAAGATGATGAAATCTATATGCTAAAACTATTCTAAGACAATTGTGTGAGGAAAGCAAAATCAAATGTGAGTATACTTATAGAGGGAACATAAAGAATGATAAAAAGTAGATTTTCCCACAAACCTCGTCAATGATGCCACATTTTAAAGTCAAGATGCGCAACGATGACGAGCATCCACAAGCCAACAGTCATAAATCTAGTAAATTGTAGGATTTGAGATTGGGGTAAAGTGGTGGGAGTTTTTCAATGATGAATGAAATGACACGGGTGTAAGAAATGGGGTAGATGAGGTAGGGTTTAATCTCCATCATTAGATTGCAATCAAAAAGTATTATTAGATGTTATAATTTAATTAGCATGTGTATTAAATTTATAAGCTATATGAGTAAAATTATTTATTAATTTATTTTCTTTGTGATTTAAATTAACTTATTTTTAATTTAATTTCAGATTTTTTTTATCAAATATAAGTAATTTATGAATTCATATTCAATATGTTAAGCAAAATTTTAAAATTGATTATCACATTTTTTGAAAAATGCAAGTAAATTATCTTATTATGTGCATTAAAATTTATATGTAATATATCATCTCTAAACACTTATCTAATTTTGTACACTATTTCAATTTTTCACAATATAATTTACTCGATTTATCCCAAAAAAGAAAGAAAATAAAAGGAAAAAACAATAAATCTACTTTAAGATTCATTCTTTTCTTTTTAAATTGATATTAATATTTTTATGAGATTTTAATTTTGCCTACAATTTTACTCTGAAACCTTAAGCTTTAAAAGATATGATTGCTTACAACGATCTAAATGTAAATAATAATGTGTTGCCTACAATTAAAAAAAAAATTAATTGCAATGTCGAAAATGTATTTAATAAAATTTGTTGCCTCTAGTTTTAATCTCAACCATAGGCATTTTAAAAAATTAATGCCTACGCAATGACAAGTGTAGACAAAAATGTAATGCTTATTGTATTTTAGGCGTAGACAAAAAGGATGCAACTAATGACCAATTTTCTTACAGTGATTTTTGATTGCCGAATTCAACATTCTCACTATGTTGCCTTTCAACATAAAACTTTATGTTTTTGTTCATTGTGCAAATTTACCATCGATATGAATACTGCCATTTATCTCTCTAGAGTGTTAATAAGTCAAGTTTTAATAACAATTCAAATTCAATAATTGCTCAAACTTGATTTAATTCAATTTCATAAAATTCAAACTCAAGTTCAAACTTTAGTCAAATAATGGGATTTAGCTTTAAAAAATATTAAAGTGTAAATTTAAACTCAATAAGATGCAAAAACATTTACAAGTCTAATTGAATTCAAATTGGAATTGAGTTGTTTACTTTATTTATGCCCCTTTCATGCACAAGTTTCATAAGATTGCTAGAAACATTGTTTTTGGTCATGTCATCTATTTACAAAAATGATCCTCAGTTATAAAATGTACATTAGGAATCCATTAACTCCTATCACTTGCATAAGAAAGTGGAAAATGCTTTCTAAAGAAAACTCAAACAAATTCCTCCCTCATACTTCAGCATTTTGCTCTATAATAACTCGTATTGGTTTAGGTTTTTTTTTTTTAATGTCTTCAATTCTCATTGTATTGTTGCACTTCCATGAGTCATAGTTATTCGACTCCTATAACTATTTTTATTGGTCTATATCACTTGACAGTATTAATTCTCAACTTATATATTTCTTTGATCTAGATAGCATCGATATTTAAAAATTGCATTATCATTAAAATAAAAATAACAAAATATGTATCATCAAACAATAGAATAGTTATCTAGTTAGATTCAAATACTTGTTCAATGAGATTCATCCCTCTAAAAAATAAAATTAATATTCAACATCATTCATGACATAATCATCAAACTTGGAGTTGTTTATCATCTCCATCAATGGATTTTTGTGTGACACCTACATCTTTAAAATTTTTAAAGTGGAATATCCAAATTCTTATAGTCGCATCAATTGTGTTTGTAATACCATTCATTTTTTTTGTCTCAATTTAACTTCCCTTAAAAAGGTTAATAATTGACCAAGGTAAATACATGCATTAAACAAAGTAAATCTATCAAACTCGTATTACCACTATTATCCTTAATCATATAATAGGTTAAAAACTCAATTGTTGATAATGACTTAGATTTATTATCTGTTAAAAAAAAATTCATGTAAAATCATAATAAAGTTTCTGACAATGTGTGTGTGTGTGTATGACTATAGAAAATTTAATTTACTGAAGCTCTTATGTAAAAAAATATTAAAAAATGATAAATGTTACAAGAATTCTATTATTACGTAAATCAATTAATAAAATTGATTGAAATAGCAAAGATTAGTATTTGCTATTTGAAGTTTTATTCAAAACAATCATATTTTAGTTATTGCAAGAGTTAAAGAATTTATTTTAAGAATGTAATTTATATAATCGACTAGTTAGTTAAAAAAGACACAAAAAAACTTTGTCATGAAAATTAGTTTTTTATTAATGATCTATTTCTTTAAATATTGTGCCCACATCTTCTTATAGTGGTGTTATTCTTGACACGTGTCAAGTGATGTGTAATGCTCATGCATATTAAGAATGAGTTCACCCTTATTTGGTCTTTTAATTCATTCTTTAAAATGTCCATTATTTTTCCTCTTAATGACATTCATGGGACTAAATATTTACTCTACAAGTTTTAATCGTTTCTCTTTCATACATATCTTTACTTATATTTCAATGTTAAAAATCTAATTTTACTTATACATTGTTGAATTACTATAATACCCATATTTTAATATTTTATAATTTTCTTTTTTTTGCATTATATTTTATTACAATTCTAGGCCTTTTTCCTTCATATTTATATATCTTTCAATTGACTCATTATATATATATATATATATATATATATGATTTTTTAAATTTTTATATACATTTTATTTTTTAAATTTATTTTTTAATCTAATTTTTTACAATGAATATCAAGTTATAAAAATTTGTGCACGGATGTGTCATTATTACTAATTTAAGACTAAAGCAGTTTGGTACTATTGCTCAACTTAGGAGTTCAAACTAATAGTAAAATGTTTACCTTAAATTTGAATGTTAATAGATAGACGGGCTATTTTGTATTTTATATATATCTATCTATCTATATATATATATATATATAATATGATCTAAAATCACCCTCCTAGACTAGCACCATTGAAACCTTACTCCCTTGATTGTAGAGTTCTCCTATTAGGTTCACCCTGTCTACTTCTCCCTGTTTTCTGAAATTAGGTTTCTTTTCTTTGGAGTTCTCTTCTTCATCTCATTTCTCTTCAATTCTGTAATTTATTCCAATGAATATTATTTAACACCTGCCAACAAATGTGCCACCTAAAAATCCCTCATCAACCACCAACTCCCTCACCCTCGTTGCCAAAGTTATTTTTGTTAAAGAACTGAGATTAAATGCTATCAAATCCACTTCATCAAGGCTTGGGACCTAAACTCCACTATACCCAATAATGCCATTGAAGCAAACACCTTTGCCTTCACACAATATAGTGAAAAAAGACAGAGAAAAAAAATACTCAATCAACGTCCATGGTCTTTTAAGGGTTTACTCGTAGTTGTGAAATAACAGTCCTAAGAAGTTGCCTTTTAGATCTTACTTTCAAAAGCATTCATTTCTTGATTCAAGCCTATAATATCCCACGGAAATTTGTCACACTGGAAAATGCCAAAAATTGGAGACTATGTGGGTTCCTTCATTAAGGCAAATCTAAAATCAAAAAGTCAAAGATGAAGCAAACATTTGCACATTCGAACTGAAATCAATGTCTTTCAACCTCTTGAAAGTAATTCATTTTTAACAATTCCTCTTATCAAATCTTGGTGGACATTATGTTTGAGTGTCTTTTTGATTATTGCTATCTTTGTGGATGTATTGGGCATAAATACATTTCTTATAAAATTCAAGATAGCAAACTTGATAATACCACCTCTTTCCACTTTGGTCCATGGCTTCGTGCTCATTAAACCTCAACAAACAAACGAAAACCTTTGATCAGCAACTAATCAAACTAATCTATCCAGCTTAAAATCGATTCCACCAAGAATAATTCAGTTTTCATCATCCCTAAAAAACCAAATAATAGACCATACACATCAACCCCTCATTTCTTTCTCACCTACAGCACAAAGTGCATTCCCACTACCAAATGAAAAGAGACAAGATTTATCTTTTGAACCACTTGAAACTTTGGTTAGTTGCACCTGTGATACCTCAACTCCACAAAAACTTATGTCTCTCAAAACCTACAAAAACATAACTTCTCACTCGGTCCCAAATACTCCACTCAAAAACAACCAACGGACTCATTGCCTTACCACTTATAGCACTTCAGCCACTTGGAGCCCCAAGTTAAATATACTCACGAAATTTTTATCCTTTTCATATATGTACAATTCCCTCTGGCCTAATTTTTTCTCCCAAAGCCATCCACACCAGCTTTGAGCATTGCTACTTCCATAGTTAAGAAGGCCCCCAGTCCTCTCGTACCCTTTCTTCTCACTGAAATAACTTTTTATCAAATAGTTCCCAAGAAATGAGCTTGAAGGTGACACATCCATTAAAAGAATAAAACTCAATAGTTCTAAAGTTGCTCCATCCCTATTTTCTCATATTGAAGATATTGAAGAACCACTTGCTAAACTACACTTGTCATTCCCTTCTCACATCTTTGCACCTATGGCCTTAAATGAGAACATCCACCAAAATATTAGACAAATGTTAGTCTCAAAGGAAAAAGTTCGTTATTGAAAGGAAACTTGTGAGAGTTACAAAGCTTGCCCCCAACCATTTATTGCTCAAACTCTAAAGATAATTCCCCTCAATGTCCAAATTCAATCGATGGACTTAGGGTACTACAAGAGAAATGATCATCCTTCCATGGAATTGCCAATGGCTTGCTAAGCCTAAGGCAAAATGTGCTCTTAGAGCACTTCTTTTTTTTTTTTCTCATAAACTTGATGTTCTTTTCTTATGTGAAATGAAAACAATTCTTTCTATTGATATTTCTCCTATCCTTTCTACTATTAACCTCACCTACCAAGACTTATTTCCTCCACTACGCTTTGCAGGAGGCTTACGTTTAGCTTGGAAAGTACATATTTCTTCGATATTTTTGTTAAAATTCTTTTTTGTTTCATGTTTTAATCCATAATGCCTCATTTCCCAATCCTTGACATTTTATCACTATATATAGTCCCTCTCAACCTTTCTATAAGCCTCTCTTTAGGAATTCTATTGCTCTCTTAGCTAGTAACATCCAAGGACCATGGTTGTTGATTGGTGATCTTAACATCTTTTTTTGTCAAAAGGAAGAAAAGATGGACAACCTTTTGCCTGCTCCTCTATAAACTCTTTTAAAACATTCTTTTTAATGCTAGGCTTTGTGACCTTGGCCTTATCGATTATCCCTTAACTTGGAATAACAAAAGAACAAGAATGGTTAATAACCAAGAACGATTGGACAGAGGCTTCGAAAACTGCTCTTGGAATCTTCTATTTCCATATGTTGTAGTTACCCACCTGCCTCCTTCTACTTCAGATCATTACCCTATTCTTCTAAATGCAAATCCCACCTAAAGTTGTGGTCCAAAAACCTTTTGTTTTGAGCAAATGTGGATTAGGGAAAACTTTTGTGAAACTCACAATATGGAAGCTTGGTCTTTTCACTTAGATAGCTCTCCTCATTACATTTTTCACTTGAAAATAAACAACACTAAAAATGCTCTAAAGCTCTCAAACAAAAAGGTATTTGGTCATGTCAAGCATCATCTAAACTTGCTAAACAGCTTACTTCAAGAACTATAGTCTAAGGATCAATCAATGGAAACAATTGCTTGTGAAGAAGCCATCTTGGAGAAATTGATGAGCTTCTCTATTGAGAAGATATCATGTGGAAACAAAAATTTAGATAGTCATGGCTTCAGTTTGGGGATGCAAATACAAGATTCTTTCACCTCTCAACAATTCTACATTGCAGGTACAATCAAATTGACTCTATTCAATGTTCCAATGACTTTTATGCTTGTGAATAGATTGATATTGGTAGAGTTTTTAAGAATCACTTCATTGATCTCTTCAAAACTATTTATCTGAATTTTCAAAATGATCTTAATGGTCTTTTTCTCTCAATGATCACCTCAGCTAATAATGATTCCCTTACTGTGCTTCCATCTCCAGAAGAAATTAAAAGTACTCTTTTCACTATGGCTTCAAACAAAAGCCCAAGTCCTTATGGTTTTCCCCCATATTTTTTTCAAACAACATTGGCAAATTTTTGGGAATGATCTCATCAGTCCATTCAACACTTTTTTGCTAATGGATTCCTCCTACATTACCAAAACCACACCTTTATTACTTCAATCCCTAAAAAAAGACCTACTTCTAGATTTGATCATTTTAGTTCAGGCTTTGTAATACATCTTACAAAGTGGAGTTTAAATTCTTGTCTTTAGAATTAAACCACTTCCGAAGAAAATTAATTTAGCAAACCAATTTGCCTTTGTCCTTGGTAGGAATTTCAATGAAAACTCTATCCTCTTTAATAAAAAAATGCATAGTCTTAGCTATAAATTTGATTGTTCTGCCTACACGGCCACCAAACTTGATTTATCTAAAGTTTTTGATTATGTTAAGTGGCCTTTACTTGCTCAAATCATGCAGTGCTTAAGTTTCATCCCTATTTTGTTCATTGGATTACTTAGCCTCTCTACCTCATCAATCTCCATTCTCATCAATGGTTCTCCTTTTAGTTACATTAATCCTTCTAGAGATTCTCGCTAAGGTGATCCTCTCTTCCCTATTCTCTTTATTATATATTCTAAACTACTCTCTAAGATCCTCAATCTTACTAACCAACTCAATTATTTTCAAGTTGTAAAAATCAACAGAAGTGGCCCTGAGATAAACCACCTTATGTATGCTGATGATATTATTATTTTATCCAAAGCCACATGTTCAAATGCTTGTGCAATATTACACTACCTTGACACCTTTTGTGAATGGTCAAGCCAACTTATCAACAAGGATAAATCTTTTATTTACTTTAAAAATAATTCATCTGGATCTCTTCATCAATCTATTCTAGACATTTTTTAAATGAAAAGGTGTTGCCATAATTCCAAGCACCTTGGTCTACCTTTTCGTAAGATGTGGAAAAAATTAGATTGCTTTATCGAGCTTGTTGGAAAAATGAAGAGTAAACTTGCAAGCTGGAAACCTAAAACTTTGTCTTGTGCTGGTAGAATTGTCCTCATCAAACCTATTCCTCAGGCATTGCCTATTTATTTGATATCCTCCTTACCTGTGCCAAATTTTGTCATCAACTTGATAGCCTCGTGCAAATTTTGGTGAGGTTGATGGCTCAAACAAAAGGTTTGGGAAAAACTTTGCATCCCAAAAAGCCTTAGTGGACTTAGCTTTCATAAATCTTTAGACATGAATAGGGCCTTTGTTGCTAAATTATCATGGACTCTTTGTCCTCAATCACTAAAACTTTGGTGCACTACTCTTCAGAATAAGTATCTTCATCACCACTATTTTTTGGACTTAAATTCGTGCCCTTCAGACACCTCTTAGATCTAGAGGGGTCTTCTTAAATATAAAGACTTGATCCTCAAAAGAACTTGTTTTAGCATTTCCCAAAACTCAAACATCCGTATTTGGGAAGATCCTTAGATCCCTTCTCTTCCTGGTTTTTGTCCTAAACCCCTTAACCCAAACTAGCCAATCCCCTCTAGTTTAACTTATGTTTAGGATCTTTTTTATGTAAGGTCTAATGAATGGAACATTGAGACTTTAATGCAAAACTTTTAATAGAAACTATTCATGCAATTTTAAAAATTAAAATTCCTCCTTTTGAGCAAGCTAGACAGCTTCTTGGGCTCCGATAAAGTCCAGTTGTTTTTCTATCAAAAGTGGTTATCTTGTTGATCAACTTGATCATTTTTCATCATCTTCATCTTTCTCTTATCAGTCATCCATTTTCAAGCTTCATTGGAAGGCTAAATTGCATGACAAAGTCAAGTGTTTTCTTCGAAGAATTGCAAATAACTCTATACCCACTTGAAAAAGACTTAGTGAAATTTTGAAAATCCCAAACACTTCTTGCCTTTTTTGTCAATCCCATGTGGAAACTTTAGAGCATATTTTCATTATTTGTCTATTTTCTAAGAAGATTTGATTTTCCTCGCATTGGAATCTTCCTTTTCATCCATTTCAACAAATATAGATTAAGCAATGGTTACTTCTCATCCTAGATAAAAACAAGACACTCCTCCCTAATATTTTTCTCTTTGATGAGTTTCTTTCTTTTGCTTCCATTGTGATCCACCTCACTTGGCAAGCTAAAAATCAACTTGCCCACAATAATAGGCATCTTAATGAATTGTAGGTTGCTAAACTTGCCCTCAAACTTTCTTCTAAACATAAAAAACACAAAAATCTTAAAAAGGTTGGATTATCTTAATGTCAATTGAGTGGTTTGGACTCCACCACCATTAGATTGGCTCAAAGTTGAAAAAAACTCATCTTTTTTTTTTTTTTTTTTTATAACAAAAGAGCTACTATTTCAATTGTTGTTCGCAAACATAATGGCTCTCTTGTCTTTTCCTTTTGTAAAGGTCTTTAGTCTCATGATGTCACAAGTGCTTAAACTTTAGCTATCAAACTTGCTTTCAAATTCATTTCCAAAGTAAAAATCCAAAAAGTTATTTTTGAAAGTGATTCTCTTGAAGCTATTCGTTTCATCCTTCTAGCTGACACTCATGTTCATTAGACGTCGAAAGTTGAGGTTGAAGAAGCCATCGCCATAAAAAGTTGCCGCCTATGTTAAACTTACAAAATTCCAAGGATTAGCAAGAAAGCAGCTCATTATCTTGCAAAATAGGCATATGTGAATTGTTGAAATGGTCCTGTGCCCTATCATTTAATTCTGCCAGATTGTTTGGGAGATTTGGGATCTCCAAATTTTGACTTTTGTATAAATTTGATGGATATTTCTTTTGATGAATGAATGTTATTTACAAAAAAAAAAAAAAAAAAAAAGCTCTCTCCTTGGGGCACTATTCTTGATGCATTCCAAATTTTCTTGAATGGAATAGAAAGTTAAAATACTAATGAGGGAATATATGATTTAACCCAAAAGAGGATTTTGATTCCTTATGGTTTTAAATTTTTAATTCCATACCTTATTCTACTCATAATAAGTTGATATGTGTCTAAAGAGTTATAGATTATGGAGTGGCAAAAGATTTTAAGTAGTGTGTTTAAAGAAAGATATTATTAACGGCAAAAACAATTTTCATTACCATAATTTATATCAACTTTAACTTATATTAATTCCATTATGACGTAAATCCTTTGACTTACGTAATAATCAAATATAAATTTATTTTGATTAATATATTTTAATAGAAAATGTCCTTTGAACATTCAACTAGAAGTTTAAACCCTGAACTTGTTAGAATTGTTTTCCAATTAATCTAACCATCCATCTATTAGAAAGTTACATGGCCAATTTTCTAATCAAAGAACACAAACACACACATACACACACACACACAAATATAAATGTATATATTGTATTAGGGTTTATGGTTCCAGGTTAAATGTTTAAAGTTTATGTTTAGGCTTTAATATTTATTATATAACTAGCGCAAATTACACAATCTATGTGTATGCATATTCATTAAAAAATTATTGACCTTATTAATTAAGATAAAAATGTATTTTAATATTTTCTAAAATTTTAATAATAAAAATTAAATTATTTATAAATTAAATTTATATTTAAAAAATTTATAAAAGAGAAAAAATAGAGTTGAGAGTGAAAAAGAGGGAAAAAATCAAATTTTTGATGAGTGAAAAGGGGAAAAAATAAAAAAAATTAAAGTGAAAAAATATAAAAAATAAGGATAATTTGAAAAATTAATAGCAAAAGTGAGTTAGCATATGTATTTCTTATTTAATAACATAATATATAGTGCAAACTAAGGGTACTAGTATAAATTTATATCACAAAACGAAAAATAGACTCACACTCTTAATAATTAGTAAAAGCTACACATTCTATATGTCTTTGTGTTTATAAAAATTTATATAATTTCATTAATTGTAATAAAATATAAGATTATTATACTTTATAGTAGTTTAATAATAAAATAAGAGTACATAATTATACATTTTTCAAAAAAAAAATGGAGGTGAAAGAAAAATGAGGAGATAAGAAAAAAAATGTTAATTGAAAAGGAGAGAAATTTCAAATGATAGCAATTAAGAGGAAAGAGAAAATATTAAAGTTTCTGAATTTATTTATGTTTAAATTTAAAAGTAGTTATTAAATAGTGCGAATAGATTTATGAGATGGATATATGAGAAAATTTATTAAAATGATCAAAGTTAGTTAAATAGGAAATAGAACCACAGCACAATGTATAAATAGTATAGGCAATTTGTTATGAAAGACTGATGCTCTATGCTTGTTTCCTAATTAGAATGGGAGAGGATAATTTGAGTGTTTTGAATAAAGATAAAAATTATAATTTGTTTGTAAGATTTAGATGAGTAGGAAAATTGTTTTTATATATATTTAATATGTAATAATAATTAAATAATGTAATAATATATAAGTTTACAGGGTAATAAAAAATAAATGTGAGTAAAAAATTATAATGATAGATATTGATTTGATTATAAATAAGTGTAATGATTGAAAAATTATTAGTTAATTATAAAAATAAGAGAAAAAATTTTAAATTTGAATTGAATAAAATTTGATAAGATATTTGCTTCGTAAAATTTTTAAGAAACAATGAAATAGTGAAAAAAAAATAAAATGAAGCAAACATAGCCACTAGGGTCATACTTTAATGTAATAGTATGGATATAATATAGATATAACAAATGTTATTATTTGCTCTAACAAGATTGTATTTGTAATAAATGTAAATATTTTATTACATAAGTCAAATAACTCCAGTCAAATATAATCTGAGTTTGTTTTTAAAATTACTTTACCATTGCTAATCTCTTTTGTTGAACATATTGACCAATTCTTCATACTAGTGACACAATTTATGACTTTCTTAACGCATGCCAAATTATTGTGAGCAAGATAAAATATTTGGAGGCCATTAATCAAGATTAAAATCATACAATATCTAAGCTAAGGAAACATATCAAATGTTGATGATATTTTATCTACACATATATTACCATTTAAGAATATTAATTCTCAAAAGTGATGTAATAGCATAATATCCTCATGAGGTATTTTGAAGTGCCCCCGTTTTCCTAGTTATTCCGTCTTATTGCCAAGTTTGAGAAGTTGAGATGGTTATTGATGAAAGCATTTTCATGCTAAGAAGAATCTCACACTCAAAAGCATGTTACTCTAATAACTCTAAACAACATTTGGCCACCCCCAATTTGACTTTCGAAGCTTGTCTACCACCTTTTTTACCATAATCGAACATGGAGCCTTAGCTTGTTGCGACCCCTTCCCACTATCAGATTGCAAGTAATTGATTTAAATGGAATGAGCATCTTTATTCCTGAGGTACCTACCTAAAGAAAAGTAAAGCCAACCACATAGCACAAACTAGAGTGGGTATCTTACCCAACAAAGTTCAATTTTGTAAGGAGATGCCTACAACTAAGTATATAAGACCAAATAATTCAATTGGATAGTTTTTTATACCTATGTTTGCGAAAACCCTACTCTATTGTATGGAATAAGATATCAAGTATAATTTTGTAGCTCCTAAGCAGTGGGGGGGAGGGGGAGGGGGAGGGGGGAGCTAAGACCTTGATCGTTTAATTGTTGAAGGATGAATACACGACTCATATACAATAGCTTGGTTAAGAGAACTCACTAAAGCTATAGTAAAAACAAAGTCTTCATAGGACAGTTGTTGTTGCTTATAAACCCAAACTTGAGCAATCTATCTATGATAAGTGAAGGTTCAAACCGGCTAATATCGAAGAATCAGCAGATGTAACATTTTGCACTCATGCTTATAGTCTTTGACTAACTATTATTATTGTTGTTGCTACTATTCATCAAAATCCTCTTTATCAACCCTCAAAACATTGTTCATGACTTGTAATCTCAACCAAATGTACATATTATTACATTTATTCTACTTAGTTTGTTATAGTTTAGTGTTGTGTGATTTGGCATGAGTTCCCAATAGGTCAATCATCTATGGAGCATGCTCATATTGATTTAATGCAACAATTCTTAGTGTAACATCTACATGCCATCATCCCGAATTTAAGTTTGAAGTGTTCAGTTTGAATTATATGAAAAACTTGAGTATGGATTGTGCATGAATTTGAAAAAATAAAAAAAAATAAAAAATTTGCACGCAATCCTCCTCCTCGTCCTGTTCTATATATTAGTCATACATATATACTTGTAAGATTTGTATATAAAATTTAAATATTATATTATAATGTGAATACACTAACTTATTTATGTTGTAAAAATTTTAAATTATACTAGTAAATTCAACACACTCTATGTGTGAAAGTATTTATAAATTATAAAATTGTTGTATTTTAAATAATAAAAATAATATATTCAAAATTAAGAAAATAAAAATATTTAAAATAACAAAATAAATAAGATGGAAAACTTGAAAGTGAAAAATATTGAAAAAAAGTACAAATAATAATAAAGTAAATGAAAAAGGAGATGCAAAAGATTGAAAAAATAAAAGAATTTCAAATAAAGATAAATGTGTGATTTTATATTGTGTAATGTAACTATACTTCATAAAACCAAAACTAGTCCACACTTTTAATAGTATAGTCTAGAAAAAAGCAATGACATATTAGTATTTATATTTGAACAATTGAATATATTTAGTCTTTTGATTAAAAAGGTAAAGGAGTAAATTTGTTAATCAATTTTTTTTTTTAATTTACAATGTGCAACTAAATTAGTTTCAAACATTTAGTGATATACTATAGATATTACATGTTCGTTTTATTTTCTAATTTATCACATATTAAAACTTATCCACTCTAATATATGTATAATTATCCAAAACTGCATATTAGTTAAGATAAAATATAAATTATAATGATAGAAATAAATTATTAAAAATTTATAAATATATTATAAATTTTTATAAATAAATGAAATGAAATAAAAAAGTTCAGTAATATCACAAAGATGAAATACAGTTAAAACAGAAAAAACACTCAAAAAAGGACAAAGAAGTAAAATACAGATAAAGTTGTAATTTTATCTCTACATTCAATATCAGAAAATAGTTATTACAGAAACCCCCAACAATCTTTGTGGTAATAATATATATCCATATAGACACACACATATTCAAAACTTAAGGCACGGACCACGGCCACAACGCGCAGACGCACTATGTTCCAGTATGAGATTTATATGTTGTTTTATTAATTAAAACTAGAAAGTAAGCTCTTGCAAAGAAATGCAGATAGACATGCAAGCAATATAACCCAATTAAGCGGTCTGCGGAGCTGATCACCCACGCCTTCGGTCGAAATCACTTTGCCTTTGTTTGTTTGTTTTTTTTTTTCAAATTTTGACGTGTTTTAAAATATTTTCATCAACAAAATTGTATAAAAGTCAGAAAGAGAGAGAGAGAGAGAGAGAGACAAATTTTATAAATTATAATAATTAAGTGTATTTTTGAGTGCATAATTTGAAAACAAACACTTTCATCAGCACCTCAAATGGGGCATACATACATGCAGACATTTAGAAAGGGCGAAACCATTACAGGCGTCTCACCTCAATGGCACATGATAGTCAGATCAGCTCAAATATTTAATTCATGTCAACTCTTAACACTGCATCATGATAGTTAAATCAGCTCAAATATTTAATTTATGTCACCTCTCAACACTGCATAATAACAATAATTGTTAAATTAGCTCAAATATTGATTCACGCCCCACTAATACCAAGTAACAATCCAGGGTCAATGTAAATGCATCTAGTGAGTAGCCAACTAGTTATTCGAGAGTCCCAAGTTGCAGTTATTCGAGAGTCCCAAGTTCCAGCACTCAACAGACGAACTCCCCGCCAAGAAAATCTAGTCTCAATGCCAGCACTAGCAATGGACTTAATTGGCAAATTTGTTTCAGTCGGATCTTGCCTGTCAGAAATTTAAAGCGCATTATGAAAATAACATAACAGTTGTAGTCAAATACTTCTAGGATGCCGGTGTTTTTGAACAGAAGACGTACAGATGGCGAAAGTGATTTCGATCTGCTCCCGCCGGGACTTTGCCCTGTACTAGGACTTGAATGTCTCCGTCGAGGAAGCTGCGCAGTTCGAGAGATTTGGAGCGCATAAATGAGATTTGTATGCTTAACTTTCTTATCTACAAACTAATATCCTCTAGAAAAGTGTTGAAAAAAGCAAGACTTACAGTCGATGCTGGAGTTCCAGATCCAGAGCGGTACCTGCACAATTTGGATTAGCCAATCCTAAATTTAGAGATGCGATTGAAATATAGCTGAAGAGAATGTCCACAAATAATGTAAAAACACGAGCATTTGAGTTTCAGCTTGTATGTGATTGAATTTCACAAGGCGTGCCATCCTCACTCAAGTTGCCCACAAATCAAAGTAGCAAGCACAATGACCGAGAAATGCATCGTTGTTGTTCCCAATAATCACCACCAATCAACAAAGATGCATTTTACTTATTATTTCAAGATTAATTTAGAGAATGAATTAATTATACTTATGCAATTAAACTGTAAGCAGTCATGTCATGAGGTTGAATGGAGCAGGTCCCAGCTTTTGTTTTAACCTCCAATTTCTTTGGGACCTGTTACTAATTTGTATCGGCCATGCAGAGCATCACTAAAATGAAATTTACCCTCTTGTGGTTTGCTGCAGCTGCTCATCAACTTAACAGAATAATGCCACAACGATCTGAGTCGCATGGATTTGACCACTGCATATCATCAAGTTCCTAACATGCAAATCCCCAGATCGCCGAGCAAATCCAAATCTAAATAGAAACACAGAGAGAAATAACCTTAAAGCAGGGAATTTCCTTTCAACAAGTTCATCCTCCATATGATATAGAACTGGTGTACAGACCAGCGTTTGAGATATGTGTAAGGAATCTAAATTCTCCAAGAAAACCCAGATTTTCGGTCATTAACTCCCCACTTACAGAAGTGTTCTTTAAATTTCTTTCATTGAAAACCATAACTAAATTTCTCTAGGTTCTTTTCCTGACAATGGGAGTTTCAGACAAATTAAATGAATTGAAAAATTCCTGCTTCAGGGATAACAGAAACATAAGAACTCTGCTCTAGCGTTGTTGTGATTCTTTAAATTCTTTACAGGCAAAATTCAGAATAAATTTCATTGGTCAAAATCCAGGTCCAGGGTAAATGAAAATGGTTTAGTGGGTCCAAGAATACCAATCTTTCTACATGTTTTCGAAAAAGTGTATCCGTATACATAACAAAGCATACCCATGGGGGGAGGGGAGGGGGGGTGCGGTAAGATACCTGGATCTTGAGACAGAGTGACACTTCACTAACTACCCTCAGAAGTGTTGCAAATGCCACTCATTGTCTTAATTCCACTTATTGTATACTTTTAGAAAACAAGTCTACATTCCCTTCAGCAATATTTCTTGTGTCGTTAAAACCGGTAGATCTGTCTATGCTTAGAAAAATAAGGCAATCACAACCATAACAATGAAAAGTAGATTTAAGAATCAACAAAATATTGGAACCGGAGATAACATGCAATCATATAACAAGAGCCAAATTCTTCGCAAACACAAAATTTGGCAAACTAAATGTGATATCATGCATGATGGAGAAGATCATACCCTGACCAGGAGCAGGGGGATGATGCAGATTTCGACAAGGATGTAAGAGACCGTGAACGAGATCTAGATGAAGCACGATGAGAATATTTTGCTCTAGGAGAAGCACTGCATAACATATCCACAGTTTGCAGAGTGAGAAAAATACACTGTTATTATATTGATATTACAGAGTTGTACCTTCTACTTCGATCCCTATACCCAGAACTGTGGCGGGGACTTCTGCTGGTCGAATAAGGAGTCCTACTAGGGCTCCTGGAGTAACTACGTCTGCGATCATACTCCTCCACCTGGAATTCACAGATTCATCAGTTACTTGAACCGTGTCAGCATTGATTCCACAACTCAAATTTAATCTAGATATATAGCAACGTACCCTTATATAAGCACGAGAAAATTGATTTCTGAAGAGAGAATCATCAAGCTTTTTTATCTAAATGTAAAACAGAAAAATGGTAAGACAAGTCCACAGGACAGAGAAACATTAAACATGATAGTAGAAAGAAATAGCTCAGAAAGTCAAAATAAATAATCAACTTACTGCATATTTCATGTCATCATAATTTGTATAGTCAACAATCCCTCGTGTTCCTGTAATTTGAACATTCCAACCATCAATATATTCACCACTACTAATAGCATCTACATCCAGGAATATACTAGTGGAAGCAATATATCAGCTAAAACTGAATAGAAACATGTATGAGCTGAATATTGACAAATTCTAGCTACAGGTGATTCTAACTTGAAATATATTAATAAAATAAAATGGCAGGCCATACATATTGAATCATAAGAACTATAATCCAACTGTAACAAGGATTACAACATAGTGGCGTGTTGTCAAATCATAACTACAAGCACAACGAACGTCAGATAACCAACATGGAGAACAAAAGTGAAACCAAACTGATGAATACACACACACACACACATACACACACTCTAGGTACATCTAATAAAAAAGAAATAATATCAAATCAATATACCTAACTAATACATAATCTAGACATAGATATAATAAACATCAAGAAATTATGACATGAAAAAATATATATTTTTGGTAAAGAATTGATCTTTGATTCTCAATGGTCCCCTTTGAGTTGAATATGGAGATCTTCATGAAGAGTTTGATTTGGACCATGATTAAGACTTCAAAGAATCCTACTAGTAATTGTCATATGGCAACAGATAATTTTGTAAAGCAACATCAAGATAATTGCCATAAGGCAACAAATGTGGTTGCTGTAAAGTAACAAACAAGCAGTTTTTTGTAAGACGGCATTTAGGCAGCTGTTGCAAAGCAACAGTCAAGCAAGTGTCGTTGTCCAAGCGAAACTCAGGTAGTTATCATAAGATGACATTCGAAAATTCATCTACAAACAAAAGCAGCATAAACATATTCCAATAACATGTTGAAATTTTTTTTTTAAAAAAAGAATGAAGATAGAAACAATTAAGTAAACACAAGTTGGCCATTTATGCCTATGTTGAAAGCCAAATCATATATTCTGAGAATGGATTTTGATTTAATTAGATGAAATCATAAAATATCTGTATAATTAGTAGTCTTATTAATTTTTTTCCATTATTATACTTTATGTATCACCTATGCATAAGTGGTCATTGGAATACATCTGCAAGAAATAATCAAAAGAGAGAAAATATTTGAGCTCTTTGGGGCACGCTCATAAATGTAGGCCTCAATCCTATATTTGGGCCACTTTAATCTTATCAGGTGTTTCATTCTCTCTACCTACAATTTAATTCTTCAATATCTAACATAGTCTTAGAGCCAGCTTTGCTATAGGAGCAATTTTAGTAACAAAGCACTTGCCTTGAAGGTCTATTTCCACAACTTCAAGGCAAAGTTTGTTGTCACCATCACCAGGGTTTGCTCTGTTTTCCTTAAATAGAGCACCCCTCTGAACGCTTTGGCAGTTAAGTTTCAACCAATTGGTGCTCTCAATTTTCAGTTTGGTATGGCATGTCGAGTTTGGTCTCTACTCAAGTGAATAAAGAATTAACATATTTTAGCTTTGTTGACCTAGAGTGCAATTTTGAATTTTAATTTCTGCCTAACATAATGGAGTTTTAACAGATTTTAGGTATGCTTTGGTTTTGATTCCATTCACTTGTTGATCTCTTGCCAGTAGAAGACATTAAACAAAGTGGTCTCATTATTCAAGTTTAACATTGCCCGTTCAACTTGATTTGAGAATAAATTTGATTTGATGAGATGAAACCATTTCTGTAAGATTAAGAGTATCATGTTGAATAGGAATAATCTTACATGTTCACAATGACAATTCAATTGCACCATCAGCTAAACGAGTTTAAAGCAACTTCATTTGGACTTAAAATTAAGCTCAGAATTAAGTATGAGGTCCAGCAGCCCTACGCATCACTTGCCCTAAAAACCAAGATGTCTCTTTACTTTCTTAGCATGGCTCATTTTGGTTGTTCTTCCTATGTATTTTTTGGGGTCTCTCTCCATTACAAACAACCAGAAAAGAAGGGATTCTTAGGGCAATTTCTAACTCTTCATGTAGCTCCACCGGAGGACTACTTGCTCAACAAAGGAGGGTGGGCTGGAGTGGCCAGACTCTGCCCCCAAGTTATCAAATGGTTGGTGCAAGGAAAAAGAATCAATCTTGAAATTGTATCTTCAAGATTCATGCCAGCGCCAACCAGAAGTTCTTCCTATCAACAACAGAAATTTAGAGTTTCAAGTGATTATCTACTTACCATCACGATCACGGTAAACTTCAGAGAAGCAGACATCCCCAGCTCGACGCATGTGATCCTGTAACCAATTTAAACAATTACTGTTACAAAAATGGAATCCTTCCCGTGTTTCTCTCTCTCTCTCTCTCTCTCAATGCCAAAAGGGAATTCTGACCTTCAAGTCTTGCCATGAAGCAGAATAAGGAAGTCCAGTCACCAGAACTGCAAAAACATAATGTCAAAGCATCATCAAGAGGATTTTTCAACATGGCATAGACCCTAAATAGTACGAGATAACATAAGAAAGAAGACAGAATGTCAAAACATCATCCAAAAGGTTTTGCTATAGATAAAACCCAACATAGAAATAGGCCTCAACAAAGAAACAGATAACAAAAGATTCATTATAACATACCCCTATAGTCAGAACGCCTTAAAACTCCACCACGGCTACTTCCACTGCTGTAACTATGATCATACGACGAAGCTCCTTTCCCTCCATGGGCAAGTTCAACCTATATTAAAGACAGAAAATTTGAAAAGGATATGCCAAATAACATAATAACTGATTATAAAGAGAAAAAATAATTTGGTAAACAACTAACCCGTAATCGATGGTCATCAAATTTATATCCATCTCGACCATGGATTGCATCTTCAGCATCACGAGAATCTTCAAACTGAAGCACATGGTCATTTAAAAGAAAAAAATAATGGTAATAAAAACCTTCACTAGACAATTGAAGCACCTACCCCAGTAATAACAAAAACCAATCCTTACTCATCAGCCTAATTTACCTACCATCTTGAAACTTTTCATCACAAGTGGCAGCACTTAACCATATCAACTGCATCAAGTTTCAAAAAAATTACTCACCTCAACAAAAGCAAAACCAGGCGGTCTTGGAGGGATTTTCAAATCAATATCAACAATCGGACCATACTGCCATGAAAGAACAACGAAGTGAAGAGAGCAACAATGAAAAAATACAGAAAATACATCAGCTAAACATCTAGGCTCTAATCCATAGCATGATGGTGCCGTAACCAGTAACATAATCCAAAAATTAACTACAAACCATTCCTATATTCAGTCAGACATGCTGCAACTAAATATGTTACTGGCACATAATAACCGCTTTTAGAGAGATGAATCTGAAGTGTATTTTTCAAATCCAAATATCATGATAAGGTCCTGACAGTTCCCCACTTTTCTTTAATTACCATAATCTAACATCATCAACACAGTAGAAACACCAGATCTGACGTTGGAGACTCAATTTATTTGAAAACACAAAATCCTTACAATGTTCCCCACTTCTTCGTATGAATTACAGTTTGAAATCCTCAGTGAAAACAGCCCAAACACTGAGTACGACATAAATCTCAACATGGATGCATTATTAGTTCAGTTATATAAATTATGAACTGATTATTCAAATAAAGTAACAAACCTTGTAAAACAAATCTTCAACTTCACTCTCACGTATATCCCCAGGAAGATTACCCACATATATAGTTCTGCTTAAGTGGCCAGTTCTCCCTGAAAAGGGTCAGAAAGTTTGCACTATCACAATCAAGGTGACAATTTTGCAAATCCACATAATGAAAGTACAACAAAAATAACATTCTCGGTGCATAAACAGATTTAACATAATACCAAAGTTTGTGGAATTTAATGGGGGTGAAACAGAGACGAGAAGCACAAAAATTATCATAAACCCAACCATTGTAAAGTCCTTAAATAATTTAATTTATTCAGATGTTGAAAACGTAAAACTTCAACTGAAATAATCTAAGAACCAAAAAGCTCTACCATATTAATTTTTTCTCTTCCTTAAGGCGGTTAAAGTAACCAAAAAGATCATCATTTTACAGAAAATTAGACATTTTCTATTCAAATTCCCACATGCTTATTGCATGTCTCAGAAACAAAAGTGAATGTGTGACTTAAAATTTAAAAGAAAAGCAACTCTTTGTGGATGAAAGAACCTAATAGTAGTAGCATCAACATAGTCTACGTGTGAATCCATAAATAATCTAACCATATCCAGACATAGTGGCATATCCAATACGCATGCTTAACTTGAGTTTTTTAATATAAAATTAACTATTTATTGCGATTAGTTGTCAGAATAAGATGATCGAAATATAAAATTTCTGAGAGAGGAGAAAAGTTGAGGATTAATAAGGTTAGAGATATTAAAGAGAAAAAGAAAAGCAAAAAGCGAAGAGAAAAAGGACATGAGAAAAAGTAACAGATTAGAAGCAATTTTCCCCTTAAAAATGAGCAAAATGACCCCTTCATTTAATTAATCATTTATTTTACAGCATACAGATTAAAATACCCCCAAATGATTTGTATATTTATAGTCCAACAAATTTTTGTTTTTCTTTTAGCCTTTTTTCTAATTTTTAGAATTCCTATCTAGCTTTCACTCAGTTTTATTCAATAAAATCAACATCATTATCTCCCCACCCCCACCATACAAATCCACTGCCATGCTCTCCCCCACCCTCCAGTGACAACCCCTTCCCATCAGCCTTTTTCCTCTACACCTTTACTCCCCACTCTCCTCCTTTCATGCATTCCCCCCCCCCCCCACCAGCCCACCCCACCAAACCAAGCACCAGCAAAATACCCAATCCACCCTTTATATATAATTTAATAAATATGATCTCTACAAAATGCATAATACCTATTTATAAACTGGCATATATATTAAATTTATTATTAGATATTTCATATAGTTTCTTGAGTAACTAAATAGTGAAATTAGAACAAAAGAAACTGAAACTGAAACTTCATTTTAACTAAATAGAAATTCAAACTGATACTTTATTTTAACTAAATTTTAGCAAGTAAAGACTCAGATATTTTTGTAATATTTGGTGTAGATATTCATTTTGCAATCCAAACTAGTCAAATAATTGATTGGGTAAAATAATATAATTTGAAGTTCAAATTTATTTCAGTAATTCTTATTGTAGTTTGATAGAGTACATGAATTTAATTGAAAATGGGTTATTTATTATGTATAATTTAATTGACAAAGTATTAAAGAAATATTCCAATATTAAACAAACAAATTAGTAAAAATAGTGCATATATATTTATATGCATAAAAACATAACAAGAATCCATTGGTGTTCATAAATTTGAAATCCAATAATCAAATCTCCAAATATTGTTGAAACTGCAAATATAAAAATCATCGTTAAGAAACAAGTATTCCATTATTTTCGCTCATAAAAAATTCATTCCTTGTCAAGGTGTGGAGTTACATGTAGCTTCTCAAATAACTAAAATGATACAAAAGCTCCAATCAGATTAAATCATACGGGTGCAAATTTTGAGAGATGGACAGGAAAAAGGAATTGCCACTCTAACAATCAAGATATAGATAATTCTGATTGCATCGATCAAAAAATGAAACAAAACTTGGCAAATTCACCCAAAAAAAGAACTTCACACGACAATTTTACCTAAAAATTACTGACCATGTTTAGTTAGCTTTGTTAAGGGTTAAAATAGTGTACTTTCTTACATGATATATGTATCAATGGCGTAAAGTAATAAGAATGCATGTTTGGGTTTAATGTTATTTGTTTTTTTATAAATATAATATATAGTGATGGGATAATGTAATAGCATGTATAAGGTAATGACTAGTATTTAAGGTGTTAAAATATATAAATATGTCAATGTGTGTGTGCATAAATAATGGTATGATATTTTACAGAGGTAGTGATTAGGTAATAAGAGGATTTTGAATACTTGTATATATACAGCAAGGAGATTTTTTTTCAAGTAAACATTCCAAAAAGACAACCAAACATAGCCTTAAGGACTTGATTAATCCAGGAAAGTGATAAATTGGCCTCACAGACTCATAAAAAATCATGATCAATCCATTTCTTTATAAGTCAATCAATTCAAAGAGGGGATTAAGTTCTTTCAAGGTAGGGTAAAGTTAAACAAATTGCCCTTGATGTCTTAACCAATCAACAAGTCTCTCAAATTTTCCTCACATAATTACTGTCACCTCATGCTACTTGTGAACTCCTCCCAGTCCTGATTGACATTACTCAAAGATGAGACATTGCTACTCAGCAGAATTTGGCAAGTTTCATGTTTGGAAACTGATTTTTAAGGTCATTTTGGCTTAGCCAAACAAAGATCCACTCAAAATTTTGTTTTTGGCTCCACCCAAAAAAGAAAACGAACATGGTGAACATTTAGCTATTAAATAGACCCCAAAATGGTAAGAAACAAACACAATTCACACAAAATAGGTCATACCCTTGTACTCATAACGATCATATGAAGATGATCCTCTCCCCTCATGTGCAAATTCAACCTACATAAATAAGAACAAAGATAATACAGCAAGATACAAAACTACTTCTTTGAAGAACCAAACTAGTACAGCACATAGCAAACCCGTAATCTGTAGCCATCAAAATTATAGCCATCTCGGCCATGGATTGCATCATCAGCATCACGAGAGTCTTCAAACTGAAACACAAGCGTTAAACAAAGTTTGTGAGATGGTTGAAGCAGAAACGAAATATCACAAAGTCAAAACTCATTTACAGGTGCACTTTTCAGCAAAATTTGCCAACCGCCACAAATATTGTTGTATTGTGAAATGATAGCAGTTATTCGATCAAATAATAGATCAACGCCTCAAGTTGCACAATGTAGCTCACCTCAACAAAAGCATAACTAGGCAGTCTTGGAGGGGTTTTCACATCAATATCAACAATAGGCCCATACTGCAGTGAAAGAACCATGAAAAGAACTATCAACAATCAGAAAATACTTAATAACTTCACTAACTTAAACCTGAACGATAAGGATGAATCCAAAAAATTCTGGTCATAGAATGAGCACCATAATCCAATTAACAATATAGTGGTTCAACACCCAATGTCCAACCTAATATATAAACAAAATGTAAACCACAAAATAAATTAGATAATTTTGAAGATAAAAATGCTCCTGATAGCTATCAATTATTTGCTTCAAAGATTGGACTTGTGAGCAGATATTACATTCGAATAGACTCTCATAAATCAACCAAATGGAAAATATATTATAAAAAAAAAAAAAGAAAGATGAGGAGCATAGAGAACAACAGTCTCAAGCTGGGCTCCAATGCCTTTTTCTTCATAAATCACAATATTCCATGGTCAACTAGAGAAAAAATGATCCCATTGTCCCTCAAAGAAAAAGTAAATGGTAGGTGCCAACATCTACAAGGAACAATGCAGCAATATTCAACAAGAAAAGCAATGTCATTTCTCTGATAAATACATCGGAATACAATTACTTTTGATTACTAAAACAAGATACCAAACCTTATAAAACATATCTTCAACTTCACTTTCACGAATATCCCCCGGAAGATTGCCCACATAAATAGTTCGGCTCAAGCGGCCCATTGTTCTGGAGAATATTTTCTCTGAAACAAGATAGTTGTTTCAAATTCAGTGACATTATAGAAAAATTGACATAATCAGGATACAAACAGATTTAGTCTGATACCAAAGATTGGACTTTCCAGCGGGGAAACAGGAAAATAGCAATTAAATAGGTGAACACTGCTTGAGCAAGCAGTGCTCTCAAAGCCTCTTCAAGATGATACATGTCCTGTATTCCTCCATTATCAGTTTTTTTTTAATTTAAGTTCTTAAATTTACATGTTCTTTTCTAAAATCACTTTTTCCTTTTTTGTTTTTCTCACTCTAATATGCTCTCACTCTCTCTCTCTCTCTCTCTCTCTGGCTTTGAGTTATCTGCAGATCCAGATCTACCTATTTGTCTCTCTTGAAGCAACAAGTTTTTTTCCCTCTTCTATCCCAAAAATTCTTTCCATCTTCCCCTTAAATCACCAATTATCAACATGCTGCTAGTCTTAAGGCAGAATTTTTTTTCCCAGTTTTGTTGCTTTACTTGTATATACTAACAGGCAGCAGCAGCCATGCTGCACCATCTCCACCATCTCCACCAACCATGCACACTGCACCTCCAACTTTTGCTTTGGTGACAGAACCCATCGGCAATGATTGGTGATAACTAGCTAGTATGGTTCCTGAAGTTAATGTTAACAAAAACTGTGAAATAAACTCAACTAGGTTCATTGCTCTACTTCTCTTATTCTTCTTGAAATCAATGCTCTGTTTAGTCAGCTGTAAAATGTTGGCCACACTTGATTGAATGCATAGCATACAAACTCAATAAGGTCGTCATAAATTGTTTCTGAATGAATATTTTGTTTGCTATCAAAATTAAAAAAAACTTTTGATATAAAAAAAAGAACGCGGATAGCAGAAAAATAGGGTACTCGTGTTGTGAAAGTGGGAGCACTGCTCACGTGATCTACTGCAAGCAATTAAATGCTTGCTATAACACCAAATCATACTATGATCCCCATAAAGCAACTTTGCCAATGATATAATGTTATTTTAGGCATCAAATTTATCAAAAACCAGAAAATGATCCTCTGATTCGTTTCCCTTTTCCAGAATATATCTGGGCAACTAAATTATTACAATACGCAATAACTTCATTTCCGATATATATTGCAATTTTATGCATCAAAGTTATTTTTAGGAAGATTTCAGGCAACAAAAAGATCATCTTTTGCTCAAGAAGCAAATCATTTTTCTATTCACATAGTTACACGACCAAAATGAATCAGAACTTAAAATTAATAGGAAAGATAACTTCTGTACATCCAAAAATTTAGTACCACCAATTCCTTAAGGCGAATTTTTTCAAATAAATTAAACATGAAAATAAGCCACTGGATTAGATTGAATTACGATAGAACAGATTCTCAGACTCACCGAAATGAAAACCGCAAATCCAACAATTAAGAGTTCTAATAACTCCGACTAGCAGGAAAGAAAACGAAAAGAACACCATTTATTCAAGTCACTCAATTTAATTACAGAAAAATATAGCAGTATAATTAAAAATTAAACCTTAATAATATCTGACCAATGTTGTTGCTAAGCAGAATTGCCACGAAATTCGCGAATGCTAGAATTCTTCTTCCTTTTCTCGTTTCTGTTTCTGAAAGTAAGAATGTTCTGGAGTCCGGTCGGCTTTAATGTTATGAGAATAATAAAAGCAATTGATATTACGAAAAAAGATGATGCGCGGCGCGTGTTGATGATCGACTAGTATACCGATGACGTCACCATCTGACAGATGTCCGGTGAGAGCGGGAGGATCTTATTCGCATTTCTCCCCTCCCCGGGCAGTAGTTCATCCTTGTATCGCTTCGAGAGTGTTCTATTACACTTAGATCAGCACGATGGGATGAAATACGAATAAAATGAATATTTTTAATTTTATTTTTAAAATAAATGATTGGCATATGTTCCATCATTCCTAAAAATTTTGTATCAATGATTCTTTTAAAAAACACGAGTTTACATATTTCTAATTATTAAGAATAACTTTTTTCTTTTTTTGCGGTCAAAATTTTTCTACTAAATTTAATAAAATAGCATAAAACTTATCAATTAAAATTTTAAACCCATTACCATATTATAAAAATATTAATTAATTTGCATACTCATTATACAAATATATTATATGCTGTTGTCATACATAATAAAATAATATATATTTGACAAAGCTCTCTCGCATGAGGTTTTTAATTCTCTGCATGAGCGTTTTCTGTTCTCTAGTATGAGGGTTAACAACTCGAGTTCATTTCGCCATGGAAGATGATTCGTTATTTTTTCATCGTCCAGTAGAATTGATGGAGAAAGAAGAGAATGGGGGAATCATCTCACAGAAGGATTGAGCACCAAACAACTACTCGTATGATTTATTATTTGTAGGTAAAGTCTCATCTCATGGGGGAATGAATTTTGATGCATTGAAGAACTTGTTTATTTCGGGTGTTGAATCTTATTAGAGGAAGAAATTTCGAAGAATTAACGAGAATAAATTTGTGCCACAATTCAATCCCATTCGGGACAAGCAACGTGTGATTGAAGGAAGTCCATGCAATCTAGGTTATGTGAGATTTCAGATAGTTTATGTTTCTGTGGGTTGGCAAGATCTAAATAATCAAGGTTAGCCGTTCGAGAGTGCTCATACCATTCTCGGATTACCTGTTCAAATTGTTCTGAAAAATGCAAACTGGATATTATTAACCCTGACTTGACAATCCAGGGCAAACCCCTAAAGCATGTCACACCCGCCATGGAAGGTAGCTTCAAGAAACACATCAGAAAGGAGTTGAAGGCCATCAGGGAAGAATTCCTAGAAAACAAGCCTTTAACCAGGGAGGAAGTCAAGGGTCTTGTGCTAGAAATAGCCAAGCAACCCAAGCTGGTTGAAGAGGAGGCGCTGAAGTTGACAGCTGAACTTACACAGCAGGTCCAGAAAGTGGAAGGCCTAGTCAAAATTTAATCTAAAGTCAGGTTTCGACCAAGTTGCCATGTACCCCGAATCTATTCCGTGGACGGCTTTCATTGTCCCCGGAGGATTATATGAGTGGCTCGTAACGCCATTCAGATTGAAAAATGCACCAGTCATTTTTCAAAGAAAAATAGATGTTCAACAGGAACCTCTTGGTGCTAAACGTAGTCCGCGAAGTAATGTGCATGACCTCCCGTAGGGCAAAGTGAATGAAGCAATTTCCAGACATATCGGCCATAGCATTGGAGTTTTTGCCGGGTGGAAACATGAATGTCGGGTGCCAAGTGGAACTCGTTGCTTCAACTTTAGATCAAATTAAACATTAAAGAGAGATTACGTTGACCACCAACATTTGGTCAGTGAAGGTTGTCAAACTTCTATTACTTATGTGGAAAAATTGGCCGCAGTCATAAAGTTTGTAATTTGTGGTATGAAGATATTATAGAGAATTTAAATCAAGAAATGCCCTATGGACCATGGTTGCATGAAGGAGCAAATCGCGTGGTTGAACATCCATCGAGTAGAGTGGCGCCATCAGCATCAAGTTTAGAGGGTGAATACTTGATTTCACCGAGCCCCAAACACGTAGAATCCTATCAACAGAGCAGAAAAGGTATTCACATCTTTAATTGGGAGCCACATCAGTCTGTTACACAAAATAACGATGGCGTGGGAGTGAAAGAATCTTCCAAATTTGAGACGAGAAGGAGAGGAACTAGGCATCACTGGGATGGCACGACTTTAGGGGACTCTTTGGAGCATGAGAGAATCTAGGCAAATTCGATCAACCTATAATTGTGACAAAAGAGGGGAGATTCCAGCCTTGGATTACCACCTGGAAGGCACGATTATTCTAGATAAGAGTCCTCCTATGCGCAACTCTCCCCAAAAGATAATAAAAACCCAGACAAGGCTTGACTCCGTTCAAGGTGGGCTAAACAACACCCATAACACATTTGCCTTTTAGCAAAAAAAGGCTTAACCAAAAGTTGTGCAAATCTTGATTTCGGAATGGGGTTCGATCCATTTAATTTGAGGTCTTTAATAATAAATAACAAGCGACCAAGACGTTGTCGAAGAAAGAGGAGCGGCTCAACTGTAATTGGCAGGAAAAGGAGTGCACGAGAGGTGTTGATGACTAATGCTCATATCAGCAACAGTACACCGGTTATCCTCTGTGAAAGCATTCCATCCTCTCAACCAGTTTTACCAGTGACAAAGGCTGCAATGCAGCCTCGCTGACAGCCATGAAGTGTTTAGCATGGAACTACCAAGGATTGGGGAGTACTTGGACAGTTTACCACCTCAGAAAAATGATCTGGGAGCATCTCCCCACTATAGCTTTTCTCTCAAAAACTAAACAATCTCTTACTTCTTTTAGTTAAATCATAAATTGAAGTTTCATGGTATTAGTGTTGCAGTGGTAGGTCGATTAGGTGGATTGGCACTCCTATGGGATAAATCAATCAAGGTGGAAGTTGTGGGATACTCGACTAGCTTCATTGAAGCTGTGGTGGAGGAGGAAAACCGAGGTTTCAAGTGGCAATTCACTGGGTTTTATGGGGATCCAGATGCAAGTCAAAGTTGTCTTAGAAACTTTTGGTCTCATTGAGTAAAAAATTCCAACTTTCATGGCTATGCTGTGGTGATTTTAACTCTATTCTATTCCTGGAGGAGAAATGTGGATTGCCACAGGTTAAATTTTGGTAATTGAAGGATTTTCAAGAAGTTATTCTGGAAGCGGGGTTGAGAGATATTAGCTTTATTCGTTGATAATACACATAGTCAAATAATAGGGAGTGCCCTCACACAGTGAGGAAGAGATTGGATAGGGCATGTGCCAATAAAGGTGATTAACTTATTTCCAGATATAGCAGCAGAACATTTGAACACCATACACTTGGATCATGCTTTTATCTAGATGAGGAAATTAAAGCGAAAAGCAGTAAACGGGCATGTGTGAGCAAACTGTTTAGGTTTGAAGCTAAGTGGAGCCTATACAATGAATGCGAGGAAATTGTACAGGAGTCGTGGAATGAGTGCTAGGCTAAATCGTCAATTGAATACAACTTGTGGAAATGTGCACAAAAGCTAAAGCACTAGAGTAGCGATGCTTTCAGGTTTGTATAGCAATGTATAAGAGTAATAGAACACAAAATCAGTGAACCACGACATAGGAAAGTGACGCAAATGTCAAGGAAACTGGAAGAAGAATTGTGGAATGAGTTGCAGAAGCTTCAAAGGGTCGAGAAATTGAAATGGAAGCAGAGAAGTAAACAGCTTTAGCTAATAGAGGGCAACAAAAACACAACCTTTTTCCACACTCACGCTACTTCACGGATGAGAAACAATCGAGTGGAATATTTAAAGGATAAAAGGGGTGAATGGATTTCGAAGGTTCCGCAAATGCAGCAATTGGTGATCGACTATTTCAACTCACTTTTCAAGTCATCTCATCTCAACCGTCCCAAGAGATGATTAAACGATCTATTCACAACCTACCAAGTCAGGTAACAGAGGAGATGAATCTGGCCTTGACCAAACTGTATTCCAAGGAAGAAATAGTGGAAATACTGCACCAAATGGAAGCTTTAAAGTCTCCATGACTGGACGAAATGCCTTTATTCTTCTTTCAAAAGTATTGGCATGTGGTGGGGGAAATTAAGCTTAAGCAAGTCTTGGGTTTCTTGAACGCTGAAGCTAATGACCTATACATGCATGTAGTCAATATTATGCTTATTCCGAAGGTATCCAAGCATGTGGAACTCTCCCAATTCCAACCAGTCAGCTTCTGTAACGTGATATATAAGTTAGCCTCCTCAAAAGCGGTGACAAATCAATTGAAATCTTACTTCATGATGTCATTTCCCGATAAAGCGGCCTTTATCCCAAGCCGATTAATAAAGTGGACATGTGCAAGGCATATAATCGCCTAGAATGGGTTTCTCTAAAAGCGGTCCTACTTAAGGTGGGTTTCCACAATGATTTAGTCAAATATTGTACTTAAATGTGTTTCTAGGGTTAAATTTTCCTTTTCTCTTAATAACTTTGTTTCTGGGTTGGTGCAGCCCCAACGTGGAATTTACCAAGGGTATCCACTTTCTCCATACCTATTTATAAAATGTGTTGAGACACTTTCCTCATTGTAGATAAAATGTGTTGAGACACTTTCCTCATTGTAGAACTTATGCAAGAGAGAAGGGCGGCTATGGGGGGTGTGGGTGGCATGTGGCCCCCCCAAAGTTTCTCACTTATTATTTGTAGATGACACTTTCATTTTTTGTCAAACAAATGAGAGTTACTTCAACACTCTCCAAGAAGTGATGCAAATTTATTCAGTGATATCTAGTTAACTTATAAACTTCCAGGAATCTTTCCTTTTTTTCAACCTAATTGTTGAGGAGGACCAACAGACTTAGCTGGTAAATAGATTTGGAATAAAGATATCTAAGTCATCGTTCTCCTATTTGGGGGCTGCTAGCCATTGCAAAACAAACGAAAAGTGAACTTTTCAGAAACATTAAGGAAAAGATGAAGTCGAGTAATGAGACAAAAGGAAAAGATGTTATCTTTTGCAGGTAGAAGCATTCTAATGAAAGCTACTCTCGAAGTGATTCTACCATATGCAATGACGTGATCAACGATCGCGCCGGATACAACGATGTAATCGGACCTGAATCCGATAATCTCAAGGACGCGAACCGGGCGAAGATTGCTGACCCAACATGGTAGGATTAGATTGAACCCGATAAGAAACGACCACAATCAGCACACTGATTGCTAATTGATACGTTACGAATCACTCGAACCAATTCGAAATGACTCGATTTGGGATATGAAACTCACGAGAAATTGAAAGAATCAATTTCAGGGAATTGAGAAGAAACTTGAATTAATTAAAAACACTCTGTCTGAAATCTGATGATACATAATGAATTTATAGTGTCAAAATCCTAACCTAGTTGGGCTGCGGGCTCCTACTGGGCTTATTTTGACTGGGCCCATAATTAAATTAAAGGAGAAATAATCAAAATAAATTGAAGGAAAAATAATTAACTGAATTAATCATCCCTCTTTATTCCTTCGTCCCCAAGTCTTCTATCCATGTCAGGATGTTTATTCTGCACTCTTCCTCGGGCTCCTCGAATTTGCATCCATGCGTGACATCTTCTTGAATTTCGCGCACCAAGACGTTAATGGCTTCTTTAAGTCTTTTTGCCCGTGCCCTGGTTATTGGTCCAGTTGGAATTGCCAGCGACTCCTCTTTATCATGTTGGACGTCCGCGTCATTCCCCTCCTCTTGAGAAGGAATTGCCCTCAATTCAGAATCCCGTTCATCACCTACATCAAATAAACTCAGGTCAGAAACATTAAAAGTTACACTAACTTTGAACTCACCTGGTAACTCCAGCCTGTAGGCGTTGTCGTTGAGTCTCTCCAAGACTCGGAATGGCCCATCTCCTCGAGGCATCAATTTAGACTTTCGTTGTTTGGGAAACCTCTCCTTTCGCATATGAACCCACACTCAATCTCCGGGTTCAAACACTACCCGCTTCCTACCTTTGTTTGCTTGCTGGGCGTATTGTTCGTTCCTTTTCTCGAAGTTTTACTTGACTTGTTCATGCATTCGCTTGACATACTCGACTCGCTTTTTGTCTTCTAAACTCAAATGTTCATTGCTAGGCAATGGCAACAAATCTAAAGGTGTTAGAGGATTAAAGCCATATACAATTTCAAATGGAGACATATTAGTAGCAGAATGAACAGCTCTATTATAAGCAAATTCAACATGCGGCAAGCTCTCTTCCCGACTTTTAATATTTTTCCTAATAACAGCACGCAGTAATGTAATGAGTGTTCGGTTAACAGCTTCAGTTTGTCCATTGGTCTGAGGGTGACAGGTTGTAGAAAATAGTAGTTTAGTCCCTAACTTAGCCCATAGTGTTTTCCAAAAATAACTCAAAAATTTAACGTCACGATCGGACACTATAGTTTTGGGTACACTATGTAGATGGACTACTTCTTTGAAAAACAAGTCAGCTACATGCGATGCATCACTGGTTTTATGGCATGCAATAAAGTGAGTCATCTTAGAAAATCTATCGACAACCACAAAGACGGCATCTCTACCATTTTTAGACCTAGGTAACCCCAAAACAAAGTCCATTGATATGTCAGTCCAAGGGGTACTCGGGACAGGTAAAGGGTGATACACACCGTGGAGTTGGTTGCGGGACTTCGCTTCCTTACACTGTATGCATCTCTCTACAACTCGCTCCACGTTCCCTTTTAGTCCTGGCCAGTAGAAGTGTTCCTGCAAAATTAGCACAGTCTTGGTGACACCGAAGTGTCCCATCAGTCCTCCACAGTGAGCTTCTCGGATAAGCAATTCTCGTAGAGAACACCGTGGAATACACAATCTATTAATATAGAACAAATAATCCTCATGTCTAAAATACTTGTCATAAGCACACTTTTCAGTGAGCGCAAAGGCTTGACCGAAGTCAGGATCATTTTGGTAAAGTTCCTTAATGTGCTCAAATCCTAGTAACCTTGTGCCTAGCATGTTCAGTAAATTATACCTACGGAATAATACATCAGCAACTATGTTTTCCATACCTTTTTTGTACTTGATGACGTAAGGGAATGTGTCAATGAACGACACCCACTTGGCATGCCGTTTGCTGAGCTTACTCTGACCCTTCAGATGCTTTAGGGATTCGTGGTCAATGTGGATCACAAACTCCTTTAGCCTCAAGTAATGTTGCCATGTTTCCAGGGCCCGCACCAAGGAGTATAACTCCTTGTCATATGTGGGATAATTCAGCGCGGCTCTTTTAAGTTTCTCATTGAAGTATGCAATGGGCTTCTTGTCTTGCATTAGGACTGCTCCAATACCTACACCAGAAGCATCACACTCAATTTCAAAGGCCTTATTAAAATCTGGTAAGGAAAGTACATGAGCATGTGTAAGTCTATTCTTTAAGGTGTCAAACGCTCGTTGTTGGGCTTCTCCCCACTTGAACTTCTCATTCTTCTTAATTATGGTAGTGAGTGAAGCAGCAATGGTGCTGAAATCCTGCACAAATCTCCTGTAGAAACCAGCCAACCCATGGAAACTTCTCACTTCGGATATTGTCGTTGGAGTTGGCCATTCTTGTATGGCCTTTACTTTGCTTTCATCCACCTATATTCCCTGTACACCAACAACAAATCCTAAGAAGACACAGTGGTCAGTACAAAAGGTACATTTCTTGATATTGGCATATAGCTTTTCTCGTCGTAGAACATCAAGTACGCTACGTATGTGCTCAACATGCTCGGCCATTGTGCGGCTATAGACCAGTATGTCATCAAAATACACTACAACAAACTTGCCAATGAATGCACGCATAACATGGTTCATTAAGCACATAAATGCGCTAGGAGCATTAGTGAGTCCAAATGGCATTACAAGCCATTTATATAAGCCAAACTTGGTTTTAAAGGTTGTTTTCCATTCATCCCCCTCACGCATCCTAATTTGATGGTACCCACTTTTAAGATCTATTTTAGAGAATATAGTAGCACCATGCAACTCATCAAGCAAATCATCTAGTCGAGGTATGGGGTGACGATACTTTACCGTAATAGCGTTAACAGCTCTACAATCTACGCATATGCGCCATTGTCCGTCTTTCTTCGGCACGAGCAGCACGGGGACGGCACACGGACTCATACTTTCTCGAACCCAGCCTTTACCCATCAGCTCCTCCACTTGTCTCTGGATCTCTCGAGTTTCTTCACGGTTGGTTCAGTATGCTGGCTTGTTAGGTATGGATGCCCCCGGGATAAAGTCTATGTGATGTTCTATCCCTCGAACCGGTGGCAACCCTTTGGGGACCTCCTCTGGGAACACGTCAGTGTATTCCTGCAAAACAGATACTATAACAGAGGGGAGGGAGGATGTGACATCATCAGATATATAACATGCTTCCTTATACATCAACATCACAAGGGACTTCTCAGCACTCAATGCCAACCTTACATCCCTCATAGTCACCATCATGCACTCCTTTTTTTCCTTTTCCCTCTCATCTTTCCTTTGCTCTTTCTCTCTTAACCCCTCCTTCCTTTTCTTCCTCCTCTCGACTTCCATCTCAAACTGCCTCTGCATGTACGACTGGTCTTCGTATACTTGCTTTGGAGTTAAGGGAACCAATGTGACCTTCTTTCCATAGAATAAGAATGAATACCGATTAGTCAATCCGTTGTATATCACCTGTCGATCAAATTGCCATGGTCTGCCGAGCAGGACGTGACAAGCCTGCATAGGCACTACATCACATGTCACTTGATCCTCATACGATCCTATTTTGAAGCTCACCATCACCTGCTTCGTCACTTTAACCTCACCACTGTTATTAAGCCATTGTAACTTATATGGCCCAGGGTGATCCTTCTTTGGCAAGACCAATCTCTCAACCAGCGTCATACTCGCCACATTTGTACAGCTTCCTCCATCTACTATCAAACTGCAAGTCTTACCATTAATTAGGCAGCGCGCATGGAATATATTCTCTCTTTGAGCCTCATCAATCTTCTCCTTCACTTTGATGCTCAGCGCTCTCATTACCACTAAATTAATTCCCCCTTCTTCACACAACCTTTCCTCGTCGGACGGCACTTCCTCTAATGGTGTCATTTCTTCACTGCTGTCACACTCCTCATCAGTCACAATGTCCCCATTTTCTGACAGCAGCATAGCTCTTTTATTGGGACACTGCGAAGCAATATGCCCCCTGCCCTGACACTTAAAACACAAAATATCCTGGTTTCATGTGTTAGATGAGCCAGATGGAGTAGGAACCTTAGGTGCCTCCACTTTAGGTGCAGTTCTGGCCCGAGTGGCACTCGTCATTGGTGCCTTATCCTCTCTTCTGGGGAAGGATCTGCTAGCGGTATTAGGTTGGGATGTGAACCTACCCTTCCTTTTTAGCCGCCTCTCTACCTTAACCGCCTTTTGCACCATTTCTTCTATCTCTACGTAATGCTGCAACTCCACTACGTCAGTTATGTCCCGGTGCAATTCACTCAGAAAACGTGCCATAGTGGCCTCCCAATCTTCCACAACATCTGCTCGGATCATAGCTATCTCGAGCTCCTTATAATAGTTTTCCACACTCCGAGTTCCCTGCGTTAATGTCTGCAATCGTTGATACAGGTCTCGATGGTAGTGGCTCGGTACAAACCTCTTTCTCAAGACTGCCTTCAGCTCTGTCCAAGTACGCACTGGCCCCTCTCCAGCTCTCCTCTGGCTAGTGCACAACTGATCCCACCATACGATCACATAATCTGTGAACTCCACTACTGCCAATTTAACCTTTTGGCTTTCTGAATAGCGATGACAATCAAAAATTAATTCTACCTTCCTTTCCCATTCGAGGTAGGCGTCGGGATCAGATCGCCCTTGGAAGGGTGGCAGCTGTAACTTTAATCCCTTAGGTATCTCATCGTCTACACAGTCCCTCCGACGATGCCTCCTCAGATCATTGTCGTACGCGTACCAGTCATCATCCTCGTTCGACCCATACTCCTCCTCATAATCATGTCGATCGGGTCTCACAGGTCTGACATGATGCCCTTATCTATCCCTAGTCCGAGCTCGGCCTGGCACGGGACTGCCTCTACGTCCAGCTGGTCTGGACAGCGAATCGTCTCTTTCTAGAGTTACGGCTTGGGACGCTTCTACTCGCCATAAGCAATCGTGCACATCTGCCATTCGGTCCTGCATGCCCTCCATGCTCCTGGTGAGCTTTCTCAACTCATCACTAAGGGACTCAAATAAGAAATTAGTTTCGTCAGGATTGTTACCCTGTCCTGAATACTGGCTGGCCATCACGAAGTCTACGGTACAACACAAAAACAATAATAGCAGATAATTGTTAGTAATAAAAGTCCTCACCAATCTCGCTTCTCTCAGGTAAAGGCTCTCTGGCACTCGTTTCTTACCTCCACTCGTGTATCACACACTCTCAATTTATTCCTCACCAGTCTCAATTTCTCATGCCCTCCTCGTGTGATTCCAAAATGGTCTTAAGATTCAAACGTAAGAATACAAGTACTCGGTACGATGGATATGGCCTAAAATTACGAGATAAGCAACTATCTCAATTTTCAATATTCCAAATACAATCTCAATAATATTAAATATCAATGAACAACAGAATTCACTTTTTCCTTCTTTTGGCCTCTTCTTTTCTTTTCTTTTTTTTTTAAAAAAATTTAGTAACCAAACAGGCCCTTAAGCAGAAATAAAAATTCTGCAGCCAAACAGGTCCTTAGTAGAAATAAAATTTTGCAGCCAAACAGGCCCTTAGAAAAAGCAGAATTACTAAAACCAAACACGGCCTTACCACGTCAGAAGGTCCAGCCTGGAAACAGCTTCTGGTCCAGCCCAATTCCTTCGGCCCAATGATTTTTTTTTTTGGTGCTCAAGCCCGGCCCAATTGTAATCTGACCCAGATCTTGCTTCCAGCCCACTTGACACGCGGCTCAACTCTTTCCTCGGCCCACTGGACACTCGGCCCAACAGAATAATTTTTTTTTTTTTTGTAATTTTCCTGCCCGACTTGGGGCCCAGTCGGCAACTTGGCCCAAAAAATGCTCCAGCCCAAGTGATTTTTTTTTTGGTTCGCGAGCGGCGGCGGCGGTGACGAAACCACTGATTTCACCGGTGTTCGTCCGCGGAATTGGCCGGCATCGACTCCTCGAGCGTTGGCAAGCCCTGGGCGGCCCTTAACGATGGCGGTAGACGGCGGAATCAAGCGGAATCGGGCGAATTTCTCCAGGTGGCGTCGCGCGGCTTGCGGTGAAATTCCGGCCAATTCGCTCCTCCTTCGGCGGCGATTCGGTGTGGGAAGGGATGGGCTCTCGACGGCGGTGCGGTGGGTGTGATTTTCTGGCGGATATCGGCTGCAACGGCGGCGGAATCGCGGTTGCAAGCGGCGGCGGCGCGGCGGCAGCGATTTTCCTTTTTTTTTTGATTTTTTTTTTTGATACTCCGGATCGTGTATCGAATTAGAATTCGACACAAGATGGCTCTGATACCAAATTGACGTGATCAACGATCGCGTCGGATAGGACGGTGTAACCGGACCCGAATCCGATAACCCCAAGGACGCGAACCGGGCGAAGAACGCCGACCCAACGTAGTAGGATTGGATTGAACCCGATAAGAACGGCCACAATCAGCACACCGGTTGCTGATTGATACGTTACGAATCACTCGAACCAATTCGGAATGACTCGATTTGGGATAGAAACTCACGAGAAATTGAAAGAATCAATTTCAGGGAATTGAGAAGAAACCTGAATTAATTGAAAACACTCTGTCTGAAATCTGATGGTACATAATGAATTTATAGTGTCAAAACCCTAGCCTAGTTGGGCTGCGGGCTCCTACTGGACTTATTTTGACTGGGCTCAGAATTAAATTAAAGGAGAAATAATTAAAATAAATTGAAAGAAAAATAATTAACTGAATTAATCATCCCTCTTTATTCCTTCGCCCCCAAGTCTTCCATCCATCTCAAGATGTTTACTCTGCGCTCTTCCTCGGGCTCCTCGAATTTGCATCCACGCGTGACATCTTCTTAAATTTCGCGTACTAAGACGTTAATGGTTTCTTTAAGTCTTTTTGTCCATGCCCTAGTTATTGGTCCAGTTGGAATTGCCAGCGACTCCTCTTTATCATGTTGGACGTCCGCGTCATGCAATGTCACGTTTCTTGCTTCCAAATTCTGTGGTGAAGGAAATGAACTTGTTAGTAGCTAATTTTTGGTGGCAGCATTCTACGAAATCTTCAATTCATTCGAAAAGTTTGGAATTCTTGTAAGTTGCTAATTTTTGGTGGCAGCATTCTATGAAATCTTCAATTCATTTGAAAAGTTTGGAATTCTTGTATAGAAGCTTGATAAAAATGTGGGCTCGATTTTAAGGAATGTCAAACCTTCTACTTGGCGATGCTAGCAAAACAAGGACGGAGGTTAATCAAAAACCCACATAGTTTGATAGGGATGATTCTAAAGGCTCGATACTTATCCCAAAGGGAATTTCTTTACAGTGGCAATAGGTTCATGACTGTCAATGGCATGGCGAAATATTTTAGCGCCTGGAAAACTACTTGAAGTAGGACTTAGGTGGAAAGTGGGGATTGGTGAGAATATTCATGTTGGAAAAGGGTTACTTGTCCATTGACTTTTAAGCCAGTAACCCCTACACAGACGGGTTAGATGAGCTGCAGGTGAGTGACCTCATAGATGAAGGGCTGCAAGCTTGGAAATTAGATAAAATCCATCAAATTTTCAAGTAGGAGGATGCAGAGACTATGTTAAAAATTCCTCTTAACCAAATTCCACTCGGAGGATAGCATAGTGTGGCATTATACAGGCAATGGATCTTTTTTAGTTCGCTCAGCGTATCACTTGACAAGGAATATGGGTGAGTTTGAACAACGAGATGATGGAGCTGAATGTAGTAGAACTGAAGGTGAGTCTGGAAAGTTTATTTGGCGCATTGGGGTGCCTAGGAAACTTGCTTTCTTCTTATGGCAACTAGGGAATGACATCCTTCCCACTGCTAATAATCTGGTTTGCAGAGGGTGTGGGACATTTCGACTTGTGTCCAATGCAAACCAAGTGTATGAAGATACCAAACATCTTTTTGTAGCCTGCCATTTCGCGAGGTATTTGGGGGGCGGGGGGGGGGGGGGTGGGTTTAATTAAATATTACTTTATAATTTTTGTTTGTAAAAAATAATCATTTGGGAAGGGTTTTTAAGGAATGACGGATTCTGTGTTTCCAAATGATAGATTCTATCATTTGGAACAAGGGCTTGTTATTAGGGAAAAAAAAAAAAGGGAAAAATAAAAAAAGAATAAAAGGAAAAAAGGAAGGCCAGGTGGACATTCCGTGGAATCAACCAATGGAATGCCCACTTGAAATAAAGAGTTAAAAATGGCGTATTTCCAGGTTGGCAACGAAATATGACATGTCAGTAATTTTTATTATATAAAATAGTTAATATTACAATTTAAATATGTCGTTAGTTAGATAACAAAAAAAATATATAAGGAGTTGTAAAATAATAGCTAAACTTTGCAAAAGAATCTTATTAAAATAATAAATATATATATTATATATGAGACATATCATTTTGAATTACTTAAAATCTTTGAAAGAATCAAAGTTATTGCTGCTCCAATAGTTTATAGAAGTGCACACGCTATGTGTGTAAATATTAAATAAACTTAATAGAATAAAATTTCATAGTACTGTAAAATAGATAATACTCACATACCAAGTTTATTTTATTTAAATTTTATTATAAATACAAAGATTTACATAATTTTTTATTTAAATACACATATAAAATTACAATAAATGTTTACATTTTATGCTTTTATTATATAATTTGTGCTAGAAAGATAAATAACCTACTCGTTTCAAGGAAATATCATTTCAAAATTGAAGGCAAATGAAGATATCATCTTAAAATTAAAGACAATTCTAAAAAATTGTAAAAGGTTACTCTCTTCAAATTGAAGATAAGTTTAATTATATATATGGCCATTGTCAAAAAATGTTAGCATTTTTTGTCTACTATGTATCTTTCATAGAAAGGCATCCTTAATATTACTATATTATTTAATAATGATCTTTAATTATACAAAGTTAAATTACATAATTATTCTTATTTATTTTTTTTTCATTTTTCTATCTTTCTATTTCTCACTTTTTTTTAACTTATTAATTTTATTTGTATTCTCTCTCAATTTTTTTCTCTTTCAAATTCTTTGAACTTTCTTTTTTTTATTTTAAATTTTTTTTATACTTTTAATTTTAAAGTTTTCATTATATAAAATAAAATAACTTTATAATTTATAAATAAATTGACACACAGAGAGTGTGTGAAATTTTACTAATATTCTAGAATTTAAACGTCACGTATGCAAGTATTGTACTTTAAATAGATTGTTAGAAATGAAAATGTTCAGTGTGTTCGTTGAATTCTCTCAACTAAGAGTCTTTGATTTCTCAGCTCCTCCTGATCTAACCTTCATGCTCTATCTCATGCATTGTTATTAATATAGATTCAAACCAGTCAATTACTTGAAGTATCTATAGCAATATTAAAGAAAAGTTAATTAAAAAATCAAATTCTAAAGAGAACACGACAATTCTCTTCTTGTTGAGGAAATATCAAATTTTTACATTTTCAATGCGTTTACAAACAAAGACTATTACCACTAATTCTATTTAGGCACAGTTAAACATTAGAAAATGATCTTGAAACAAATTCAAATAGAATCAAATTATATATATCTTGCTATTTAAGTTCAAAATTTCAAGTTAATTATTCTATTAAATATTTAGCCTTTATTAATCTTCATATTATGAATTGATTTTCAACGACTTTATTTTGTTTTCCCTAGTCAAATTCAATTCATATGGTTGATATATATAGCATAGAAATGTGCATATAAGATATTAAATTTATTTTGATCTATATTTTTGAATTTCTAATCTATGAAATTCTCTTTGGAAAATTTGATAATATCCTTAAGAAAATAGTAGAAGAAAGTAAAAATGGTAAAAAATTTAAATAATAGTTGAATATTCGAAGTGAATACAATTGTGCACCTTTTAAATATAAAAATTATTATATACATATATATAATATAAATATAGTTAGTTCTACTAAATAGTACAATTTAAATATATCGTAAGTTAGATAACAAAGACAAGTATAATTAGTTGTAAAAGAATATCTACACTCTATAAAAGAATCTCATTGAAAATAATAATTATACATCATTTATGAGATATATCATTTTGTATTACTTAAAATCGTTAAAAGAATCAATGGCATCGTTGCTGCAACCGTTTATAGGTGAATATAATATATACTAGTAATTATGTGCACCTTATATGTGTGTAAAAATTAAATTAATACAATAAAATTTCATAGTGATCTAAAATAGATAATACTCAAATACGAGGCTTATTTTATTTAAATAAAAATATAAAAAATTACATTTAATTTAATGCTATATTTTTATTATATAATACGAGTGAGAAGAATAAATAATTTTGCTACATTAAAAAAATGAAAATTGTCAACTCTCTATTCAAATTTGGAATGAAACATGATAAAGTGGTTATTAATTTTTAATATATAAAGTAGTTATGGTATTAAAAATAAACAATTAACGGTGTAATTAACAAAACATTAAAATACCAATAGTCGTTGTAAGTATTAAACCTTAATAGACACTATAGATACATACATACATACAATATATAAATAAATATATATATATATATAACAAAATATTTCAAATATCAATTCAATAGTTTAAACAAGCATCAGTTTTCGTTTTTTTTTTTCATTATTTGTAAATTTTAACTTATATTCTTAATTTATTGTAGACGTGTTCTTCCCATATTGTTTCATAATTTTTGAAATTATCATCTTACTTAATTTTAAAGTTTTGTTGGATATTTTACATAATAAACTAAAATTCGAATATCAATTTGAAAGTTATAAAAGTTTTGAATTTTAATCAGATTTGAGATCTTTTGGAACAAAATCAGTAGCATGTAATAACAGAAAATATCATTACTATTAGCAATAACATAATTAATTAGCATGTGAATTATGAAGTTAAGTTGAATTTGAGTTCCAACACTGAGTTTACAAGAGCTCAACCCAAAAAAAATATTGGACAATTCGGCACAACTTATTGACTGTGCTATCAATTGAGTTGTTACCATTCAAATTTAGATTGCTCAACTTAATTATGTTTGAATTGAGCCAAATTAAATACAGCCAGAGTAGAATTTGAGCTATTATATTTTTAAGGCTAATAAATTTGTGAGTCTAGTTTAACATGACTTGATGCGAATGAGTCCAACAACTAATGAGGATGTATATTCATTATTTCTAAATAAGTGGTAAATTAAATTTTATTGTTTTAAGTAGCTCGTGAGAAATATAAGACACCTATCAGTAACTTTAATTAAAGTCTATATAAAAAGTATGAATTATTTACCTTTAACTGTAAATTTTTGTTCGTATTAGTTTCAAAACCATTCTAAAGTTATTCTAATCTCACGAGGTAGTCCGTAAAAAAGTTGAAATAAAACTTCTTCATTTAGGTAAAATAAATAAAAAAGTTCTATATTTATGTTTTGATAAAGTTTTCTAATTTTTATTTCATACTCTATTTATTTCGATTATATGCCTTTCTAACAACGAACAAATTAAAATTTTAAACCCTCACAATCATATTGGAGTTCATATATTTGTATACAAATTTTTATTTTGTATATTAGAAGTATAAACAAGTTAAAAATGGTAAGTATCTGTAGGACAAGCCCGAGAAAAAATTATGTAAATTGAGGTAGAACTTATAGTGAATAAAATTGTATTTGAGTTTAAACGAATATAATAGCTAAATTGGAAAACACCGATTAACGGTCGTCTTTGCATGCGGTACGTAGGCTTGTCATCGTTAATGCTGTGGTTGGCAGAGTCGCGAGGCGGCTCCTCATATACGAAGTGGGACCTGAATTTTTCCAGTTTGCAGGGTGTTTAGGTAACAAGGTGTTTGATTGAAATTCAATCAAATTCGTAAATATTTTTTGAAGTTTATTGAATTTTAATAATTTTTTAAACCCAACTTTATTTGTTTACTCGAACTCTTAATTGAGTTTGAATTTTACAAAATTAAAACAAATAAGATTTAGATAATTATTAAGTTTGAGTTGTAATTTAACTTTCTTCTTAGATAACAGGATTAACACCACGTTTGGAGGTTCGATTTTTAGACTTTGAAGGGGGGAAAAAAGATCTAAACATTTTGTACACTCAAAATATGTAAGCACAAAAATAACGCGTGATCCAAAAATTGTTATATTTATTTTTATTTTTGAGTGTGTGTTTTTAATTGTATTTTTCACAAAAATTATATAAAAATAAGAGAAAGATAAAGAAAAAATTATAATATGTGTTTTTGGATACAAACAAAAAGCAAACATTATAAAAGTTTGACCAAGCAATAGAAGTTTTTTATCAATACAAAATAAAGGCAAAGTATTGCTTATTCAAATACAAATATTATTACAATATTTAACATAAAATTACAAAATTTTAAGTAAAAGAATTATTTCTCTAAATTATCCCACTTCATAAGCACCAAAAAACATCATTGCAAAATCCTCTAGATAGAAAAACAAAAAATTCTAAACCAGAAAACAATCTCAAAAACATCCCACATTAAAAGCAGTCAAATGAACCAAAATATATGAAAATTCCAATCAAAATTAAGTATTTATTTATGAATTTTTCTCTCATAATATTTTTTCCTTTGAAATAACACTATCTGAATAATTGTGAAATCGTGCATTTCCACAGTGCTCTAGGTGCCATTTCTTTCTTTCTTTGTTTTTTTTATGGTTTTTAATATATTTTTAAATATAGTTAATATAATTTCTGTTATTTCTATTTTTTTTTATCTTTACTCATTGCATCTATTATTTAAATTTTTGAAACAAGTTTTAATTTAGTGTTTTCGTGTATACTTTTTACCAATTTCTTTCTCATATATTAAAGTGTATTGTCTCAACTGATAATATACAAACGTAAAAAATTTACTTTAATGATAAGGTTAATGTACTAAAATTATTTTTTCAATAAAAATCACATGTTTGAATCTGATTCATATCTGTGGTTATTAATTAACTACAATTAACAACAAATAAAAATAAAATAAAATATACTTTTGTAATATTTTATATTTTATTTTTATGTATTTGTACGGTTGTTAAATTAGAAAATGATAAAAGCAAATTATTTTTTAAAAATTTAAATAATAGGCATAATTAGTAAAATAAAAATAAAATAAAATAGAAACAGAAATTATATTAAATATAATTAAAATACATTAAAAACCATAAAAAACAAAGAAAAGACACAAGTTGGCAACCTATCACGTTAGGATGAAATCGAATTAGATTGAAATAATTTTTATCATTTCCCGTCAAAGAGGAACAATTGATATAGAAGGCCCAGAATCGATAAGATAAATATTCAAATTTTCTATTATTATTATTATATATAAGATGCTTTTCATAATATAGTTACGAGTTCCCATAACTTATTAAATTAATGGATTTTGAAAAAGGAGAAAAACACTTTTTCAATATTCTTTGATTTCAAATAAGATTTTTTGATTGCCTATAACATAATCACATAGTTACTTCTATTTTAATATTTTTATGTTTCTATACTTTTCTTTCTTCTTTTTTCTAACTTAATGTTTTTAATTCTGTTTTCTCTTGAATTTCTCTTTTCAAATTATTTAATCTTGCTTTACTTTTTTTTCACATTATATATTTCTTATACTTTGAATTCCATTCAATATTTATTCTAGATATAAGCAATATTAGGAAATTTGGTTAAAAAATTTATAATGACTTAAATATTCTTAATTCTTTTTAAATTATCATTTCACTCATTATAATTTTTATTCATTTTATCCACTCACTAACTTTAATTCAATCTATTTTTCAAATTTCTTTATTTGTTTTAATACATTAAGGTTGGAGACTTTAATTTTAGTTATACAATTATCAAATTCCTTTGTGTCCACACTCAAATACTTTTAAATTTTCTTATATTTTTTTCGTTTCTCTTTCGATATTATTTTATATTTTTTGCTTATATTTTTTATATATTACAATTCACTATCTTTCTTATTTCATTCTTTTTCTATGCTTTTAATTATAAATTAATCTTTACTAATTTGTTACAATAAATAATATATTATAATCAATTAAGAAAATACAATAATTACCATAAATACCAGCTCTAAATAATTTTAGTTTACCTGCGTGCGCCACAGTTACCAATTCTAAATAATATATTTTTTTCCAAGGTTTCCCGACGGCTTTAAAGAACTTTTACTCTAATTTTTTTTAATCACAATTAATAATGTCATTTATTAAGAACAGCCAGAAATCCCCAAAATGGGTTGTTCCCTAATTAGAGGCAGTAGGCAGTAACTCTCGTTAGAAGGTTGGCGTAAGCCAATTGTCTGGTTTCAAATACACGGTTATTTAATTAAGTTAAAATTTTCTTAAGGTTCACATTAATCTGAGTAAACCACAATAGCATCTTAGTTTTCAAGCAGTGTGAAAAACCCAATGGGCCCTTCCACAGATCTCCAAACCATATTTCTCGTCCCGATGACATCTCCTTGTTTCTCACATTCACCTTACGCAATTCAAGTTTAAATGTAGAGAAAAAAAGTGCCATGTGCTGCTCTCAGCATAAACTTGTGGAACAAAATATCAAACACCAGAGAGAGAGAACCAAAATTCCAGACAACAGAAAAAGCCAGACACAGCCAGCAGTTGACAGAGCCAAACCAGACTTGAAAGGAGCAGCAAACTAGCAACTCATAACCTGATAACCAGCCTCTGCTCTTTGAACACACTATGCAACAAGCTACACTGATGGATAACATATATACAAGGCTAATTACAGACTCTTTCTCACACCCTCAACCAGAGATCCCATTTGAACAGCCGCCACAGGAAAGATGACGCCTCAGATCTCATAGGTCATAAGGAGGAGGAGGGCTTCCGGGTCCGACTCCGCTAGCCTTCTCATAAGCGAAGGACGCAGACCTCCTACGAAATCGAAAAGCTTCTCTTCCGCCAGTACCTAAGTAAACATCACAAACGTAGTTCTGAGTTGGAACAAATGTCATGACAACACCACAGCTGAATTCTGGCTCCATACATGCAAAACCACGACAGATAATGCCAGTGTACCCCTAGAATGAAGTCGATCATAAATACAGTTATCGTTGGCTCCCAAGACTTCCCCAGTTTTAGGTTTAGCATTATCAGGTCAATCTGTTATAAACCCTTCTACATCCACACATTCTTTCCCTGCCCATCCTGCCTATAACCCTTCCTCTTTTTTCCTCTCTTTTAGATGCTAAATTCTCAGTTAATGAACTGATAGTTATATAAACTACCAGCTAATCCTTCATTTCAGAAGACAATATCCTCTCCTTGATTCGGCTTGTTGCGTGACCGGTTCATGACAAAATTTGCCTCTGTCCTCCTGATGGCATGTAATGACTAATTACTCCAACTTTGACTTTCCTCACTTTCTACTATAGTGATTTACGTCTTAATTCTATCACCAAATCTAAATTCTTCCACCCCATAAAATCATTTAAAATATGTGTGAAGAGGGCCCTAATTACATCTTTCAAACACAAATGTTGTTCGCCCTTCACATACTGGCAGTTTCAGTAGTTAATACTAAATCGGTCCTGCAGGACTCAAAGGATGTGTACCGAGTCCAAGTTCAGTGCATAATTAATTACCAAGAAAGCAGCCTCTCAAGATGCCAGATGCAATACAAAATACCTCAAAACAAATCGAAATCAACAGGTCATGTCTAAATAATGCACTTTCTTATCTTCAGTAGGTAAAATTTCTTAATCAAAAGGCGTATGTGTTTACTTAAGCAATCCTTGTCGGAAAAGGACATCAATGATCTTAAGAGCCTTATATAGTAACCATATTGGGCGGCTCTCAAAACATGCTCCGTGAACATAAACTTCATTATTAAAATTATTAAATTATATCACTTTTACTTTTATATAATTTTTCTAATAAAATTTTTTTAAAAAAATATTAAAATTTAAAAACAAACACGCAAAATTTATTCCTTCATACTATCCACCAAAATAACTAATTTTATTTTTTCCCTCTCTTACCAAATTTTCTACCAACACGTATCCCAAACAAACAAAATTTGTATCCAAACAAAGCCTTACTAATATCAGTTATTGGTTTCCCTTTTTCTCTGTATATTACCCAGATCCCATTATGTTTTCTCCGATTTGATCTCCTCTATAATTTGTTTTTCTTTTCATCACGTTTATATTGTTTTATTCCCTCTAAAATAATTTTCATTTTTAAGTAGTTTTATCATATTATAATGCAAATAATAGAATAACAATAGTAATTACGAAAGTACTTAGCCCATAGTGCGTGGGGCCACATGACTCGACAACGGGAATCCAATGTCACCCTACCCGCATTATCCATTGACAGACTCAGCAACCTTATCTAAATGACCAAAGTACCGCCAAACACGGGCAATGAAGTGTCTAAATTACCCTCCAACCCGATCCCAAAAGATTCATCCAGAGCTGCCAATTAGTTTCAGCATGACAACCGACGGATCTTCTTCCAAATTGCTCTGGTATCTCACACGTATAACAATAATTGAGCTTTGAATGCGAACCTTACCGGCTAAAGGAGATATCGGAGGACTGGAGCCGGCAGGAGAAACCGGCGGCGAGTCCTTCTGATTCACTCGCTGCGGCTTAACTATCATTATGCTTCTCGTCACTCTCACCGCATCCTCCGCCGCTTCTTCTCCGAATGATCTCCCATGGTTAGCAACTTTTGATTCTGCAATATCATATTATACGCTGATTCTTTCACATCCGCCGAGAAATTATTATACTTTATATTTCTGTACACATAAGTTTAAAGCAGTGGAATTAAATTATCCATTTCGTAACCAAGAAGTCGATAAACGCCTAAGATTTACAACAAATTGTGCTCCGAAAACCGATTCTCAGTGTCTTAATTATTATTGCGCGAAGTAAATTAATCACAAAGAGATGAGTTGTGCCAAGAAACAAGAGCAACAGCTTGATTAAACTATATGAGAATTATGGGAAACCCTTCCGGCTTGAGAAAGCAACAGCGGCTTACCCTTGCCGGAGTTAGTTCGGAAAGTAAAAGTGGCGTTTTTCCTCAGTTTCCCGAGGCCGCTGTCGGGCGGGGGGCCCGCAACGGTGTCGTCCCAGAGATGGTCAAGCAGCCCCATGGGTTAGCAATACAAGAACAAGCACGAGTTAGCAAGGGGGGCGTCCGATAAGCTTATGCTTCACTCTCCCTTAGGAGCGACTTGAGGTTTTCGTAGACATTTATGGACGCAATGGGCGTTAAAGGTTGAGCGACTTTTCTGGATAAGGACGATAAAGTAACCGTCGGATCAGATCTAGAGCGTACGAGATGACGTGGATGGTCGGAAGAGGGATAAGCACTTGACATTTAGATAAATATCCGTGTCGCTTTGCCGTATATCCAACTCCGTTCACGTGATAATGCCACGTGGCCATATAGACGATAGAAATGTAACGTCAGGGGCTGGAAAGTCTAATATTTATCAGTTGTTCGTTTTCGACGGCTTTGTTCGAAACAATATTATGAAGGGCTAGCAATCCATTCAAATGTTGCCAAAACAAGTATTTTATAATACATAATTCAAATTTAAATTTAAATTTTTTTTTTCATATATACATGATTATTTAAATTTAATCATTATCCTATTTATCATAAGATCAATGCCAATATTTATAGACACATACACTTAAATTTATACATATTTATACTCTACATCATAAAAAAATACACTTATATATATACATGAATATATACACTTTATAAACTTTATATGTGATTACATCATTTAGTTATTACTATTATATTACTAGTAAATTAACATATTTTATGTGTGTATTTAATTAAAAAAGACTATTATTAAATATTAATTTTAAACAATAGCACTCAAATTTTAAAATTACATAACAATTTTTACAAAAAGGAGAAAGAAAGAAAATAATTATTAAAAAGATAAAAGATTAAAAATAAGAAAAAGAGAAATGAAAATGATAGACGAATAGTAGTATTTTGGATAATTATATAAGGAGATTTGTACAGGTTACACATTTAATACATTAAAAGTATTATAAAAAATGAAAGAGGAAAGAAAATAATTATTAAAGAGATAAAATTTACAAAAAAAAAAAAGAAAGAGAAGGAAAATAAAATAAAAATAAGGTTACTTTAGGAATTTAATCTATGTTAGTTTTTTAAATTTCACATAAAAAACACATCATAATCATTATACTTTTTAAATTTTATTACTATCTCTCTCTAATTCCCAATAAAATTAGACCTAAAAACACACAAAAAAAAAACTAAAACAAAAATAATTTAAACATTTTAACACCCAAAAGTAATTAATATATAGATCATGCACTTTATATATATTATAGATATATTATATGGAAATATGTAAATTCAAGTAAATCAAAGTTTTATTCATATAATAATTTTATAATCAAAATATAATCTTCCATATCTTATAGAATCTTTTCAATCCCCATCAAAACAAACAAACAAACATTGTTAAATTTAAATTTAATTTTAAAAAATAACATAGAAAAAATTTATGTATTTCTATTGTATTTCTAAATATAGGTAAGATGAGTTAACATGAAGAAATATAAGTTATGTTTGTTTTAGTTTTTAAATGTGTATTTTTATATGTATTTTTATTAAAAAATAAAAAAATAAAAAAATAATATTTAAAAAATATAATAATTGAATTATATATATATATATATATATATATATATTTTTTTTTTTTCAGACAAACCAAAACAAACATGGCCATGACAGCTGCGTTTGGACCTGCCTCGATGACTACAAATGCAGATTTGACGTCATGTAAAATATTGGCGTATTTATCCATTCCCTTAAATTCTGTTTTCCTAACCAATATTTTCCTACATGATATTTATATTTTCCCTACTCCACCATGCTCTACTTGCGCTTAATATTACTAAATACAATACCAATATCAATAAAATATTACATTTTATTTTACCATCACATTACTTCATTCTCTCAACCACACCCAACTGACCCAAATAAGCAATACCCGTGAATATTTCAACAAAAACACCGTTGTTCTCGTAGAACACATTTAACCAAATATAACCTTTCAGTATTTAACATCAAATATTAAATTTTGCCTAACCTCTTACAATCAATATGAGAGTGCCAGACAATGGGTTTTTTATTTTTTTATTCTAATTAATTTTTCAATTTAACAAATTAATCCATTTATGAAATTATTATTACTCTAACTAATATCGTCGTTTCAAACGGCAAAATGATGTCAGATGAAATCATCTCGCTATTTGAAATTGCTAGATGCACTTTTTTTCTTATAAAAAAATGTTTCGTATGTCTCTATATTAATTGACTCAAAATACAATGTATTTCGCCGTTCTAGAATTTGATTGGCCCAACTTACGAGTCATATCTCGCTGTTTGAAACTGTGAGATAACTTTGATTTATACGAACACGCATGAACGCTGTTCATCGTCTTCCCCGCATAGCATCCCGACCAGATTTCTGCACAACCTCGGTTGACGGACTAGCCCGACGGATTTATGCACAAACTCGCCCGACGGACTTTTGCACTCGCCCGATGGATTCCTGCTCAAACACGGCCGATTTCTGCTCAAACAACGGTATGTCTTGATTGATTTTCTAATATTGCCCAGCCTTTATTTTTTTCAGTTCATTGTTCAGTTTATATTTTTTGATTTGCAGCCCATTTTTTAGTTTAGGTGTTTTGATTTTTTAGCCTTAATTTTTACAGTTTATTTTTCAATTTGGGTGTTTTTGATTTTTCAGCCTTAATTGCTAATAGATGTGTTTGTATATTGCGAGAAATTCCAATTAAAATTTGTGAAAACAAACTCGGTGTTGCCGCTGTCAAAATTTGGAACAATAAATAATCTTATCACATTCAGAATTTGGAGAAACAAGCATAGCGTAATTGCAATAAAAAATTGGGCAACATACACAGCTTATTATCATAATTGATTTCTGACGTGAGTGTTCATATTTTATTATATTTAGATTCCAAACAAAATTCTTGTGTTGTGGTTGAAACTATAGTTTGTCATTAATTGCTAATTTTTTCTGTCATATTAATTGTAGTGTAAATAGGGACAACCAAATAAATTTGAAAATTTTCAATTAATATTAGTTGAATAAAAATTACGTACTTAAATTTTTAATACATAAAATTTAAGAATATTAAATGAATGAAAAATATGGACTTAAATATTTAATATATAAAATTTAAGGATATTAGACGAATGAAAAATATGAAGGCTTTTTTAATGTAGTTATTCTAATTAATTTTCCAATTTAACAAATGGAACTCACTTATAAATCTTTTATCAATTTAACCAATTTATTAAATAAGAATATTAGATGAATGAAAAAATATTTCCTTAAAATACATTAAATTCTTAAATATTTAATATACCAAATTTGGAAAACATTAGATGAAAAATATTTATTTAAATATATAATTATTTTAGAAGTTTGAAATAGGGGTGTTAGTCAACCAAGTAGCTTGACTCGACTCGGTTGAGCAACTCGGTCAAAGCTCGACTCGACTCGACTCGATATAGTAATCAAGTCGAGTTCGAGTATTTTATGGAGATACTCGAGTTCGATTTTTTTTTTATTTTTGAAAAAATAATTTATACTCTGCAGTGCACTTAGCTCGAGCTCGAGCTCGGACTCGGTTTGAGCTCGACTCGATAAGCTCGAGCTCCAAGCTTAGCGAGCTCGAGCTCGAGTTGTAAAATTTTGCTCGAGCTCGAGTCGAGCTCGTCAAAAATTAACTTGAGTCAAGATCGAGTAGATTACTACTCAAACTCGACTCGGTTCGATTCCACCCCTAGTTTGAAAGATGAATTATTTGTATCGTATTGTGGATGTGATGCTTATATTTATTATTTTTATATATATCATATTATAGATGTAACGCTTATATTTGATTGCATCATATATGTGAACTGTTTGTTTTGAAAATATGACATTTTAGGGTAATATTCAAATTGTGCAATATTTTTTTTGGGGGGGGGGTTCTATTGTGCAAAATTTGAACAGCATAAGTTACAACATTGGGCCTCGTTATTTGCAAAACATATATCGCAGTACGAATTTTGTTGACTTGGAGACGATGGTGTATGATTTGACTAGAGTGGATCGAAATCATTATGTCATTCATTTGAAAACAAAATTTGTGTTAAGAGATGCATTTGGGGGACATGATGTGGTCCTAGTAGGGATTGGGAATGACATAAATTTGCAATTCTTGTTTAATCCGATCAATCAAGTCATGTATTTAGATCTGTACATTGAAATAGAATGGACAGACTGTGACAATTAGTATAGTGTGCCACGTGTGGAGGGGGAAACAGGTCAAACCTCCCACCGATCATTCTTTGGAACTCTACAGAGCAGTAGTGTGCCCTTGGTCACGAAGCTTTAACTCATATGGGCATTCAAGAGTGTGACATGTTACCTGAGCTTAACACACAAGCATCACATTTTGGATCGGAATATGGAGGTAGGTCTCGTATGAATGATGATGGCAAGATGCTTTGTGATGCCCATGAGCAATATGTATACTGATCAACATCTGATATTAATGATAAAGATTATGGAGATGAGGGAGATGATGAGGATGAAGAAGAGGATGCAGTCGATATCAATTCGATGCAGTAGGTATTAACAGTATTAGATGCCAACCCATCAGCTAATGCATACCCTCGACATGTTCTAGGGCGAGCGAGCACCATGCCAATGCACTCTTCAACTATCCCTGAACATGAATATGTGACAGAGCCATCAACCATGCCTTTGTGTTCAACAACCTTTCTAGTAGTGGACATGTGACAGAACTACTGATGATGCCATTATATCCATCTGCGCCCTTCTTCTCACAGGCAGAGGCAGAAATAACAGCTGATAGTATTGAAAATCCCAGTGGTAGATGAAGCATGTACTATGACGAGCACAAATGAGAGCTTTATTTGGACATGGTGTTTAAGAACAAGGGTCATGTTCAAGCAGTTGTGAAGGATTACTCTGTGACACATGCAAAGCGAGAGTACCGTGTGGTGAAGAGTACGCCCAGTACGTGAAAGGTTAAATGTAGACATACTATAGTTGATGAACCTTGTGACTGGCACCTTAGGGCTTTTTTAAGGTAGAATATGGAGTTGTGGAAGATAACTAGATACGGCGAAGCCGACACTAGTCTCCTAGAGGACCTAAGGATGGATCACACAAATTTGGATTAAAACATGGTAGTTGCAATTCTTGTAGGGTTGGTTCGTCAAAATCCTACTATTGAGATAACAAATATTATGCAACTTGTCAAAGATCGGTAGGGTTATGAGATTAATTATGCAAATGCATGGTATAGCTTGAAACAAGCCATTGAGAATGTGTACGGCACGTGGGAAGACTCAGTGAAGAAGTTGCCTGCCTAAATGAGAGCACTACAGAAATGGAACCCAGGTATTGTTATCGAGTGGAACACACGTTGACACCGAGGTGCCAAATAGGATGATGCTATGTTATTTATTTTGGGTTTTCAAACTTTGCATCGATGGATACCAGCAGTGTAGGCCGGTGATTAGTGTAAATGGCACGCACCTATACATGAAGTATCGTCATAAGCTGTTAATTGCAGTTACTATTGATGTCAATTAGCAAGTGTTACCTCTTGCTTATGCCTTGGTAGATGAAGAAAACACAGAATCATGGGGTTGGTTTTTGCAGATGCTGGAGCCACATATTATATGTGGCAAAGTATATTCTTATCTTGTATCCGACAGACATCCTGGTCTTCTTTCTGCCGTTGAGAACATCGATGTTTTCAAGGCCCCAAGAGGACAACATCGATTTTGTTTTTGAAATTTGTGTGGAAACATTTTAAAAGTTTTCAAATCTCGACACCTGCGTGATCAATGCTGGAGAGCAGGTGTTGAGAACCAAGAGAAGTTTTTTTTTCAAACTCTAGACCATATAAAGCAGATTAATTTGGAGGTCTACAACTACTTACAAGTAATTGATAAAAAAAATGGGCTCTATCCTTTGATGGAGGCTGGAGACATGGTGTACTGACAACTAACATATCAGAAAGTATTAATGGGGTAATGAAGGGAATACGACGGTTACCAATATGTTCGATTGTGCAAATGATATTTGATTGGGCCGTCGCTAAATTCAGGCAGAGATTAATAGAGGGTGAAGTTAAGATGGCAGGGGGGATGAGTGGCCCACTTGGCCTGCAAAGACGAATGCAAGGGCAGAGCGCAAATCCATTTGGCATTTAGTGTAACTTTATGATCGAAATGTACAGTCGGGACAAGTGATCATAGCACAGGATAGGGGAAGAGGTGGAGGAAATGCACACACTGTGGAGCTATGTAGTAGGGATTGCACATGCAAGAAGTGGTTATTACATGGAGTTCCATGCTCACACACAATAGTTATCAGTAGAAAATATGGTGTTAATCCTAAGATGCTAGTGATGCTACACTTTGCCATTGATAGCTATGTACACATATATGAAGAGAGATTCAATCCTATTTGAGTTGAGAATTATTGGGATAATCCACCGTTCGAGTTAGTCCACAACCCTCACAGGCGTATAATTCGTAGGGTTAGGAGGGACCCGTCGTATCGAATACCAAATGAAATGGACTGGCCACAATATCGAGCTCGACAGCAATTGCGGCAATAGGCCCAATGTCGATTGCAGGATTTAGATATGCCTTCATCATCCAGCCGTCCTCGTTAGTTTCACATGTGTGTGTAAATTTTATATTTTTTAGCATCTCAACACGAAAGTAGTCTCCGTGCCCATGTAAGTTCTGTATCACTTTTGATAATTGCAAGATATAATGTAGTTATTTTTGTATGCATGTAAATGTTATGTGTAAATGTTATTTTTGTAAGTTTTGTGGTTACATATTTTGTATGTGTGTAAATGTTATTTTTCATGTTTATGTACATATTGCTGTTAATTCGGTGTTTAATTAATGCACAATTCGTCACATAGGACTTTTTCACAATGGCTATGAGAGCTAATTCGGGCCCATTTGATCCGAATTTGCTATATCTAGAGCATAACCATAGGTCTGTATAGTTAGGAGACATAGATACTACACTTCGGCCATGGCACCAGACCAGAGCATTAGTAAGGATTCCTGATTTTGATGATCGGGTTATACTTTTGCTGCATCGACTAGGTTTCTATGGAGTATATAAGTGTGGACATGTAGCACTTGATTGGCACCTGATTCTAGCGATAGTTGAGAGGTGGCGCCGTGAGACTCACAACTTTCATCTTGTAACTGGTGAGGCTACCATTACGTTGGAAGATATAGTGTTGATATAGTAGCTCCTAGTGGAGGGTGCCCCAATTACAAGGGTTGACGAGCATTAGGTTATTAGTGTTTGGCAAGAATACTGTTTGGAGTATTTGGGGTTTGTACCCTCTACAGATTTATTCAGTGGTGCTACCATATCCCTCTTAGTCTTACTTCGGAAGGTCTAACACCAGACCTTTACTGTTGATAGTACAGAGGATGACATGGCTCGATACACTTGCTGTTACGTGTTATTATTATTGGGTTGCAGGATTTTTTCTAATTCATCTGGGGATCGGGTGAAGCTATTATACCTTCACATGTTAGAGGATGTGAGTAGGGCTTAACCATATAGTTGGGGGAGTGTGGCATTGGCATACTTATATCAAGAGTTGTGCTCCACGTGCATACGAGGTAGGCAGATGATAGTTGGTCAACTAGAACTTTTATTGATATGGACTTGTATTAGGATCCCAGGTTGGGTTCACTGACCCATGATCGCAGCCTTTACACTGGCTTACTAATTTTGTTTGGTGACGTGCAATTACTAGCTGCATCCTTCGAAGCACGGTATGTCTCATCAAATTACATGGCTTGTTATGCTATTGTGTAACTGTTATATTTAGTTTTCTTGATTATTTTCACATGTATATAGCTAGACTAAGTCAAGGAGGAGTAACACGTCAAATGCATATCACTCTATCCACTTGATATGTGATACATTAGACGGAGAGGTAACGTCTCAAGTACAAGTAACTTTTGTCAAATTAAATATTGATACCATCTAATTCATGTATATTGCATCTTGTATACCATCAGTTCCATATACATTACATGTTCCATTTCAATTTCAGTAGCGGCCTTACCCTGATGATGCGTACAAGATGCTACCCGACTATTATGGGTAACAATTGTGGACGTTTTGTGGTCTATTAATCTGCTATGAGATTATTGAGATGCACCGCATCGATCGGGTATTGAGACAATTTGGAATGCCATAAGGCATTCTTGATGATCCACCACGGGCTCAAGATGCACTATATAACGAGCATAGGCGCGGGCGTCCACGAACTAACTGGGCTCATCACCACACTGCATATATTCGAGAATGGGCTAGCGACGATCATATCATAAGGGGCTCTATCTTTCTAGATACACGGGTGTCACAAGACTACTTCGAGTGGTACCATCGAGTCACGCGCCGATTTATCATTCATGGGCATGTATTTGTACATACTGGATATTAACCTGGCCATGCCACTTATTTCCCACACGTGGTACGCTTTTATATTTGTGTATATACATATGTGTGTGTATGTATGTCTTTGTGTATGTTATTCAGTAATCTGCAAATGGTTAATTGCAAGCACAGCAGATGTAAGGACTACGTTCTGGTGGATATAATCAATAGATTATCGATAGTGTTAAGCGACTATCACAGCAGCAAGTCCAGCGAGATTTTCCACCATATTACCAGATGGATGACATTACCTCTGCACATGCCGTTTCAGAACGTAGCACATCCTATCGCCATGATATAGCAACTCCTGGCTCATCATATCAACATGAGGTACCAGGTCCTATCACTGTAAATCCGGAGGCTGTATATGTATCTCAACCACTGCATCAGAACATCCACTCTCCATATGCGCCATAGGTCAATTCTCCATACACGGTACTTTCAAAGTCTCCTTACACCCCTTTCATGCGTACATTTCACAGGAGTGACCTCGGCAATACCATAGATTTTCAGTGCCATTCCAGCAGGACTCTGTAAGTATGGAAGCTTAACAGCCCCATACTTTGCATCATCCTTAAGGAGATCCAATACCACAGAGAGGACATCGTGCCAGACGGCTAACACACTGTGGCACTGGTAGTTGCCTAAGGGATAAGGATGAAGATGACGTGTAGTATTTAGTATTTTCTCTTGTATGTATTTAAAATTTTCAATTTTATTGGCATTTATATTAATTTTATTATAATTACGTCATACAATTTCATTTAAAAGTTATAACATACATCTTTTAATCTATTATATAACAATATTTATAAGAAAAATATCACTTATTTTTATAAAACAACACTACATTTCTTTTTTCTTTTTTACAAATTGTATTCTTTTGTAACGTATATGTTAAAATATAAAAAAAATTAAAAAGTATTATATAAGACTATAATTTAAAACTCAATTTATTGAAAAAAAAGTTCTTTTATGTAAATAAATTTTTCATTTTAAATAAAATCATAATAATTTCAAATTCCAATAAATTATTATTGCAACGTAAATGTGTAAACATAAAGCACTCAAAAAGTATTATACAAGATTATGGCTTAAAACTCAATTTATGAAACAAAATTCTTTTAGTTAAATAAATTTCCTTATTTTAAACAAAAATATAATAATTTAAAATTATTATAATTTATTATAATGTCATCTTACTATTTTAAATAATTTATTCCTTATTTTAAACAAAAATATAATAATTTAAAATTATTACACGATATTATAATGTCGTCTCGCTGTTTTAATTTTTTTTTCATTTTAAATAATTTAAAATTATAATAATTTTAAATTATAGTAAATTATTGTTTAACGTAATTGTCAAAATATATGCAAATTTAAAAATATTATACAAGATTATAATTTAAAACTCAATTTATTGAAATAAAATTCTTTTATTTAAATAAATTTGCTTATTTCAAATAAAAATATAATAATTTACAATTATTATAATTTATTATAACATACTATTATGCAAACGGTGGTATGACGTCATCCGTATTTATCCCATAATACGGAGAGAAATACGAGATATTTTATTTTTTTTTTTAAAAAAACTAATATCGCCGTTCGAAATGACAAGATGACGTGTGTTGGTGCCATCTCGTCGTTTTGAACGGCGATATTGGTTATTTTTATTAATTCAACATAAATAAATTAATTTGTTAAATTAAAAAATCAATTAGAATAAAAAAATAAAAAAACCATCAAACAATCGCAATCATATCTGTTTTTGAATTTTTAGACTCGTTGAGAACATAAATTATTGTAAATGCCAAGTTACTCATGAGTAGTTGATTTTTTAATAAAAAATATATATTATTACATAATATATGGATGATGATGCATTAATTCGGTTCATTCAACTCCGTACTGTTAAATTTTGCCAGGTGCAACAGATTGTGATGTCTAAATAATATTAAGTAAAGTAATTTTTTCAAATGAATTAAAAAATAATAAAAAATTGAAGAGTAAATAAATAAGCAAATAATATAAATACCTTTGCAATGTTTCAGTTAAATAAATTTAATTATTTTCATAGTAGTTTTAATTTTAAAACTTATTAATAAAAATTGATTTTAAAGCATATATCTACTTTGATCATGCATTATTTTTATATAAAGATGCAAAATTATTAAAAATTAGACTATACAAAGTAGCGTTTTCTTGTAGTATTTTCAAATGAAAAATAAATAAAGAAAGAACATATAAACTCTTGAAATGTTTAGTATAAATTCATTTGCATTTTTGATAGCATTTTATTAATAAAGTACCTAAATTTATTTACCTTAAATATTTCAAAATTTGAAAAATATTTATTCATTTATTTAGCAGTTTTTTAAAAAACGTTATCAATTTTTATTTCATTTGAAAGTTGTTTTTTCTCTTTAATTTCGTGATATTTTCCAAAGTAATATAAAAGAATTATTATGAATAAAAATATTTTCTTTCAACGTGAATTTTGTTATATTATTATGAATAAAAATATTTCCATTCAACTTAACTTTTGTTATATATTTATATATATATATATATATACATATATGTATATGTATGTATGTATATAAACATAACAAAGTGAAGTATGTTTGATACTAGAAAAAAATATTAGAAACTTTAATTTGCAAAAATTAAAACAGAATTTAAATTTGAATAAATAAATAAATGTGGAGAATTTTGAAATGGTAATACCAACCATATAATTAAAACAAAAAATAGATAATTATTTGTAAATACAAACCGTTTGTAAATATTAAAATTGAGATATTATTCCAAATTTTGTACAATGGAAATAGAGGGGTTGACAAGGAAAAGGTTTTGGAAGAGGATTCACTGTTCTTTAACTAACTACTCTATTACAATTTTAGAAGAGGGAGAGAGGATAATTTTATCTTCTAAGGGTTTTAATAGCCTTCCATAGCTTGAGTCTAAATGGGCATATTTCCTTATACAGACTTTTGAAGTGGCGTTTTTGAAATTTTTGAACAGTGTTATACAGTAGTTAACATGGTTGAACACTTTTTCTTTTGTTTTCTTTCTTTTTTTTTTTTTGTTTTCTTCTTTTTGTAAACACAAGCCTTTAGATTAGAGTTTACTGTTACTAAAGACTTCAACTTCTTTAATATTAATTGAAATTTTGGAGCTTGTGGATGAACCTTTCTTTTATGCTATAGAGGTAGAGGTTCCTTCTCTTGAATAGAATTCTGTAAGAATTTGTCTGACTTCATCAGTGGATTTTGTTGTTGCCAACATTGCTGCAAATTTTTTTTTTTTGTACCAAGAATTTTATTTGTTGAGGAGTTTAGACTACTGGAATCTGTTTTTGTTTACCATTTTTGTTGACCCATTCTTCCATGTTTGTTGTTATAAACTCCTGATAACGTTGCATTTGTCTCATCATTTTATCTTGAATCTCTATCTGAGCATTAAAGTTTAGTATTCTGAAATATCAAAATACGATATAAATACCAATGAGAGACAGAATTTTGTGCAGAAATTTGCAAAGTGGTTGAATCTACATTCTTCATCGGTTGGGTTGTATTTAGCTTTGAAAATTTGAAAGGATTTCAGGACTGCCGGATTTTGGATATTTGGGGTAGAACCAAAGTTTTTCCACCAATGGGAGCACCATGATGGAAATTTTGAATTTTCATTTTTTTGTGAATCAAAAAGGAAAAGCCAAGCATGCTTGTCTTTTTGGTTTTGTGTCAAGAATGAATTATACTAAACTTGCTAGTATTTCCAATACTTAAAATGTTTTTTAAAGAATGGATGACCTTTGTAATGATCTAGGAATTCAATAGACTTTGAAAGTCCACAATACCAATTTGTAGGAGCAATGACTTTGGTGTATTCTGCAAGTTGAGTATGCAAGATCCAAATAATTTTCTTGGAAGTAGGTATTTGAAGGTTATGGACTCAATGCATCAATGATGGCTTGGAAATAAAATGGGGTTTTTTCTTGGTCAAATGGTTTGTAAAACCATCTTTTCCCACAGTAGTTCTGTGCTATTTGGAGAGAGTTTTTATGGAAATAACCCTTTTCAACGGTAATGATATTTTAGTATGCGACTTTGGTAAAATATTCAAACTTTGGTTTGGTTGTTTATGTATACTATATTTGTGAACTCAAGATTGATTGTGAGAGGGTTGAGAAGGAATTTGAAGTTATAAGAGATGGTTTTTCTCTTGGTTTTGTAATACTTTTTGGTGAGGCTAGTTTTTGGCTTTGTACTTCCTTGTGGATCATCAATTTTTTGATAAAGGGCCTTTTGAACTTCTAGTGATTTAAGAAATGCAAGAAAGAGGTTTTGTGCCTCAGGATTGTTTGTAAAATTTGGGATTTTGGATTTTTCATCATTTGTGGGTTTTGACTATGCTGTGTCCTGAAGGTCCTTTTCTTTCTAGACAACTTTGTCATACCATGTCTATGATTTTAAAGAATTTGTATTTGTGGTCCCTCCTCCCCCCCACGTGTTGGAATTTTAGGTGGCATCACTCTTGTTTTGTAAAAACTCATGGGTTAAGAAATTAGGTATAGAGTTTGTGTCTCCTTTGATAAATTCAATTTTAAAAACAAAAATACTAAGTAATGCCTACTATCGTGTAACAATCTGTTTTGATGCAAAGTTTTGAATATCTTTTTGTAAAACTTCTTTTACACTTTTACAATCAATGCAAAGTAAGAAATTTTGATTTATCAAATCATTTTGAAATTTTTGTATGCACAAAACAATGCTCAAAATTTCTTTTTTAATTGTAGAATAACTTTTTTGGGTATTATTCTAATGGCTTGAGGTAAACTAGATAATAAGCTCTTTCTCAACCTGTTTTTGTTTGAGAATCCCACCATACTTAAGTTTAAGACATCGGTTTCTATGATTTTTGGGAGACTTGGATCAGCTAGGTAGAGACAAGAAATTTCCATAATTTGAGATTTTATTTTTTGTATGACTAAGGTATGTTCATTAGTCCAAGGACCAAGGTCTTTTTTTAACCTATTGTGTAGAGGTTTGATCATTCTATTGATATTTTTATAGAAGTCTAAGATATAATTCGAACTTCTTAAAAATCTCTGAAGTTATTTTTTGTCAACAATTTTGTCTAGAACTTTTTTTGAAAAATGGAGGGATTTTCGATAGGAGTAATAGTTCCCTGGGAGATATAATGATTTAGAATCGAATCCTAATTTGGAAAAGACTATTTTTGGATTTGGAGATAATCAAGCCATTTTTCTCTATAAAATGAAGAAAGGTCTTGAGATGTTAGAAGTGTTCATTTATGGTTCTTGAAGAAATAAAGACGTCATCAATATAAACAATATAGAATTTATGATAATAATTAAATATCTCATTCATAATTCTTTTAAATTCTGAAGGAGCATTCTTAAGGCCGAATGTCATTATATTCCATTTATATTGACCAAATGGAATTGTAAAAGCCGTTTTGTACTTATATTTTTCAGATATTTGTATTTTCTAGAATCCTGACTTCATGTTGAATTTTGAGAATATAAGGGAATTTGGAGCTTTTGGCGTAAATCTCTTTTATTGGAAATTAGATATCTAATTCATTGTAGGGATTTATTAAAAGGTGTAAAATTAATAACTAATCCGAGAGTACCTTGTTTTATTTCAAATGCTTTCTTAACATAGAAAGCGATACACACTCCATGGTGATTTTGATTAGAAAATAAGTTTTTTGTTTTGTAAATCTTATATTTCTTTTTGAGAAAATTCTTCAAGTTCTTGGTTCATTTGGATAGGTCTTACTTTTGAGGTAATATCTTTTTCTTTGAAAGTTGATTCATAAGGGGTCAAATAACATGTTTCTTTCTATTCCAAAAAGTATTGGAAAGATTTGAACAAGCTTATTGTTTTATTAATTCTTAAAGTTTTTTGATCTAGTTTTGAACCTAACTAGTTTGAGGTTCGGTTGTATTCTTTGTTAGAGAAATATCTTTCTTTAACTCTTGTAGGTGAAAAGTTTTGATGTAAACAATATTATTGATAGAATTTTCATATTTGAAATAGGCTTTGAGAAAATTAATATTTTTGGTTTTTGATATTTCAAGGAATAGAAAGTACAGTTTTTTGTAATTCACATGAAAGGATATAAAATTGGTTCCTATCTTGTATGGAGTAAATAGGTTTATGAAAGGAGTATCCAATATAACTGTATGGTGTATGTCATTAACAATAAGGAATGAAGTTCATAAAGAAATTTCTTCATTCATAATTGATATATCAACTTTTAAATTAAATTAGAGTTTTGAGTTATTAGTAATTAAGAGTTTATCTTGTGTTTTTTTCAAAGATTTTTTTGGGGACGAAGTTGTATTTTATGCAATTTAAATCTACACCTGTATCAAAGGAAGCAATTGTATTCATTTTAAAAGAGAATTCAAGAATAATTTTGATAATGTGTTTTCTAGAAGTAATTTCTTTTAGGACAGACAGAAAATCCTCAAGGCATTTTGAATATTTTGGATTTTTTATTGGATTTTGTCTTCATCAGTATCATTGGTTTCTTCATTATTCTTGAGTGCTTCAATAATTTGTTTTATAACTTCTGAATTATGTTTTTGTTTTTCTTTTATTTCTTTTAACTTTATTTTTACTGCTTTTATTTCTTTTTTTAAGTCTCAGATTGTTATATCTTTTTAACTATGTTTTGATTTTCCTAAATTATTTGTTAAATCATAAGTATTTTTTGAAATTTTTGAAATTATTGATTTAGTATTTTCTGTACTAGAAGGTTTTGTGTTTTGAAAAGTTTTAAGAAAATTTTCTAAATATTTCTTTTGAATTTCTAGATTTTTGATTTGCTTTATGACATCAATGAGAGGTAGTACTTCTTTGGAAATAGTATTTACTGAAGGGAAATATGACTTTAGAACTGAAATTTGTAATATCATCTTCTAATTAAAAGTTTTTCTCAGAATCTGATGAGTATTTTTCAGATTCAGAGTTTGATCTTTGTTCTGAAAAATCAGTTAAAAGATTTGAAATTTGATCTAAAACTTATTCATCTAATTGTAATTCTTGAAGTTTTCATTCTAGCTTATAATAACTCGCATTATGACCTAGTTTATTACATCTATAAAATTTTATATACTTAAAGAATTCTTGCAACTTTTTGATTTTCTTATAATTTTTGTTATGGGATTTTTTTTATAGTACTCTTATTGAGATTTATAAGGTTTTTTTATATTTTGAAAGGATTTTATGATTCTTATGAGATTTTCTGTAAGATCTATGGCAGTTTCCTAGGTATTTAGATAAAGTAAGTTTATTAGGATCCATTTCAAATTGTTGGCAAAAAGTTCCTAATCCTATTTTTTTTTTATTTAGTTCCCATTTCAAATATTTTTGGAGTTTTAAATCTTGACAGATTTTCAATCTTTCTTTTTACATAATACTAACTAATTGGCCATAAATATATTCATCATACAAGATGATTTGTTTTTCTAATAACTCACAGATTTTATTACTAATTTTTTTCACCCAGGAGAGTTGATAATTCTGTGAGAATTTTTTCTTTCCAAAAAAGTTAATTTGAATCATTTCTAATTTCTAAGCCAAGATATTCCCACAAAGACCTATCCAAGATTCCCACCAAGAACTTTCAAAGAAAACGACATTCCCATAAAAGTAAGACAAATTCAAATGAACCAAGAACTTGAAAAATTTTCTTGAAAAGAAATATAAAATTTACAAAACAAAAAACTTATTTGCAAACAAAGATAACCATGGAGTTGTGTCGCTTTCTATGTTAAGAAAGCATTTGAAATAGAATGAGGTACTCTTGAATTAATTAATAAAAGAGACTTACTCTAAAAGCTCCAAATGCTTTTTATATTCTCAAAATTCAATATGAAGTTAGGATTCTAGCAAATACAAATATTTGAAAAATTTAGGTACAAAATAGTTTTTACAGTTCAATTTGGTCAATATGAATGGAATGTAATGACATTCGATCTTAAGATTGCTCCTTCAGAATTCCAAAGAATTATGAATATGATATTTAATTTTAACCATAAATTTTGTATTGTTTATATTGATGACATCCTCATTTTTTCAAAAACCATAGATGAATACTTCAAACATTTATGACACTTTTTCATGTTATAGAGAAAATGACTTAGTTATCTCCGAATCCAAAATGAGGTTTTTTCTAAATTAGGATTTGATTTCTAGGTCATTATATTTTCCAAGGAACTAAGATCCCTCAAATTTGCAGAAAAATTTCAGACAAAATTATTGACAAAAAACAGCTTTAGAGATTTTTAGGAAGTCTAAATTATATATTATATTTCTACCCAAATATCAATAGAATGCTCAAATTTCTCTACAATAGGATAAAAAAAACCCTAGTCCTTGGACTAATGAACAAACTTTAGTTATACAAAAAATAAAATCCCAAATTATTGAAATTTCTAGTCTCTACCTTGCTGATTCAAGTCTCATAAAAATCATAGAAACCGATGCCTCAGACGTTGGGTATAGTGGGATTCTCAAATAAAAATAGAGTGAGAAAGAGCTTATTATCTAGTTCACCTTAGTCTATCAGAATGATACCCAGAAAAATTATTCTACAATTACAAAAAAATTTCGAGCATTGTTTTTTGAATACAAAAATTTTAAAGTGATTTGATAAATCAAAAATTCTTACTTCGCATTGATTCTAAAAGTGCAAAAAATTTTTTGTAAAAAGATATTCGGAACCTTGCATCAAAATAAATTTTTACACGATGGCAATCATTACTTTGTAGTTTTGATTTTGAAATTGAATTTATCAAAGGAGATACAAACTTTATACTTGGTTTCCTAACTTGTGAATTTCTACAAAATAGGAGTGATGCCACCTAAAATCCCAACACGTTGAGGGAAAACCACAAATACAAATTCTTCAAAATCACAGATATGGTACGAAAAAGTTGTTAAGGAAGAAGAAGACGTTCAAGACATAGCACAGTTAAAACCCATAAATGCTGAAAAATCCAAACTAGATTTCATAGACAATCTTGATGTATAAAACATCTTTCTTGAATTTTTTAAATAATCAAAAGTCCAAAAGGCCCTTTCTCAAAAACCTAATGATCTACAAGAAAGTACAAAGCCAAAACTAGCCTCACCAAAACCTGTTACAAAACCAGGAGAAAAACAATCTCTTTTTGACAGGAAAGGTACTAGCAGAGATCAATAGTTTATGAATTTTGGACCTTACAAACTTTAGGCATATAAAAAGGGTACAAATTTAGACTTCGTAATTGATAGAAATTGTAATTTGGTACCATAGCTAAAAATAGTAATAGACAATTTATGAAATGCGCGAAATACAAACCAAAAGGTTGTCGCCAGTAGTGCTTTGCCATGGCTTTTTGCTAATGGGTCAACATCCAATAGTAGAAATTTCTCTTATTTTGTGGTTTACCAAGGTAAAAGGCCAGGAATTTATACTAATTGGACCTTTGTAATTCCACAAGTTGACGGAGTTTTCAATCTAATCTTTAGAGGATTTTATAGTTTAACAGAAGCTCAGTCTAGTGCCAAAGCATGGTTTGAACCAAATCCTTACTATGTTGAAGGCAATATAGGATACAAAATTGGAGAAGATTCCAGCAAAATTGGAATAACTTTTTGTGATTATTGTGAAACAATGGAAAGAATAATTAGAAATTTAAAAGGGAAATGTAGAAATTTAGAAAAGGAGAAGAAATTGTTAAAAATACTTCAGGACAAAACTACTAGGTAGGTGTCAAAATCACTTGTGGGTAAGATAAGCATATGATTGGTTGATGAATATTTTTGTTTACATGTGGCCTAACGCATTTGACCACAATGTTAAAAATGATCACGTGACAAATAAAATATCCGAGTCTTTTAATAGCTAAGTTGGAAATGTGAGGTCAAAGCTAATTCGCACACTTCTTGAAGGATTAAGTGCTAGGTTGATGACTATGGTGCAAAAAAAGTTTGAAAAGGGGCTAATTTAGGACTATTATGCGATTGAAAATGTAATGAAAAAGTTGAATTTTGTTAAAGAAGCTACTATTTCTTGTAAAATGATGCTTGCTAGTGATAAGGAATTTGAGGTTTATGAAAAAAATGGCCATTACATTGTTGATTTTTCTATTTGGACATGTAACTACAAGGTGTTGGAAGTGCAAGGATTCCATACAAGCATGTAGCCTTAGGTATTGTTTAGAGGAGGGAAAACATTGAGTTATATACATATGTAGGTTACTTGAAGGCTATATATTTACGGACTTACGGTAATCCTATCCATTCTATATCAACTATTCTTTTGGAGTATTGTTTTGGCTATAATCGTCAGTTTCCTACCTCCACCAATGAAAAGACTATTTTGGGAGGCTAGAAAGGCAAAGAAGAAGGGAAGTTAAGGAGAGTTCTAGTGTACATAAAAAGGTCTAGGACCTTGAAATGTAGCAAATGCCATGCGATTGTCCATATCCAAAGGACTTGCCAAAGAGCCTTAGTGAAAATGCAAAGAAAAGAAAGAATGCTAACCAAGGGCAAGACATGATAGTTTATTTCATTTTCTTCCGTTTCTTTTAAATGTGCAATAAATGTTGTGCTTTTATTGTTATTTAAATTTTCGTATTATCCCATGTTAATTGTAGGATGTATAAGGATGAAGATAACCCAATAGCACAAGTGCTAAGAGAATTGAAAAAAGAAGAAAAGCTTAAAGATTGAATCTGACACAAGCTACATACCATTTTTAACATTGTTGTTGATTATTCCGGTTAAAATATTGATCTCGTAGCTAGTTTGCGAGATGAATCTCCTTATGATATTGTTGTTGCTACTTCCCATCAAAATATTGATATTGTTGGTGACTTTGAGTATCTTTAGTTATTTATTTTGTAATTGACTACAGGAGATGACTAGGACTTCATATATGCAACTTCAGAAATTGTAGGTTCAAGTATGGATATTGAAGAAGATGAAGAATTCTTTAATATCATTGACACTCTTGTTGATGCTATCATTGTTGGTATTAATGGTAGGCTTGATGGCACTACTAATGGAAGATTTGATGGTGCTACTACAGATTGAAAAGAGCATGAATGAATGCATCCAACTGATGGACCTTTGACTTTGTTTAAAATTGTTCGATGATCGAATGCTAGAACTTCAGTTGATTTTGGATGACTGAATTCTTATTGATGTTGGTTGACTGAATTTCTGTTATTTTGGACACCTTAATGGTGAGTGTACCCATGACATAGATTGCCTTTTTGATGGCATTGTATTAGATGAAAAGGTTGAACAATTGGTTTGGACATAGTTGTGCGGCATGTATATGTATTGTATTAGATGAAATGGTTGAATTTAGGTTTTGATGTAATAGTGCTTTGATTGTAGTTTCATGTATATGTATTGTAGTTCCTCAAATGGGAGCATGTGGTAATTGTTGTCATTTACAATCAAAAGGTGACAAGCAATAGATAAATACGTTATGGTTGTCAATGATAATATTCCAATACCATTTACATTGAACAAACCAAATAAAATTTCATAAAATAATTATTACACAGACTTCTCTCCAAGTTTTATTTATATTACATCTAAACCTTACATGCATGGTAAATATACAACGGCATTTTTGTTTAAAAAATTTAGTCAATAGGTCGAAAAGTCAACTTAAGATAAAATTAGATTTTTATATGATTTTTGATTGACATTATCATTTTTTGACAAATTATTCATTGAATGGACTAAGTTGTTAGTTAGAGATGCAATTTAGGTGAGGTACCTGTAATTTATTTTGCTTGAAGGGCTAGATTGTAGAAAGCCTAAACTTTATGGGAGAGTAGTGTAATTTTCTCTAATTATAAATGAATATAATTGAATCAGAATTTTTAATAAAAATGCAGGAACGATTCATACTCATCATAAAATTAACAATAAACCTAATTGAATTCAGAATATCAAAACAAAATGCAAAACCAAGATATGTTTTCAAATTTTTGATAAACCACATTGTGGAATTTTGAAAACACAAATTTATCACGAATCAACATATAAATCTTTTTCTCAATGATTTAGCATGAAGCAACACAGAAATCATTTGTCGGGATTGACTTGAATTTCTTAAAAATTCACATTTTTTTTTGTATAATTATTGAGATATAAAAATAAAATAAAAAACTGATCGAAATCCATAATCATTGAATTCAAATTACAAATTTTGAATTTGAATGAACGTTCAATGGATTTGACTATAGCTTAAATGAATCTGATTGTGTCCGAACTGAATTTGAATGTTTTTGAAATAAATCTAAAACTTTCTGCCTATCTCAATTTATCAGTTCTTGCGGTTGGTCTGTCTTTTGCATTGCTAATGCGATGTGAGGCAAATTTGGAAACTACATATGATTTGGGTAACATAATCCTCCCATTATCAAAATAAAATTAATGACTTGTCCACACACACACACACACGCCCACACACAAAGTCTATGTTTAATTAGATGTATTAAATGCCAAAACTTTAAACTTATAAGATTATTTTAATTATATTGAACTTCTTTGAGAATTTTAATACACAATTATTTCGCATATCAACCATGTAATTGAATTTTAGTCCAACTTGATTTATATTCCACAACTTTGTTAGGACATCGTTGTGGCGCTGTAATATATTTGTAAGTGATGATTTTTTAATTTTTTTCAATTAATTATTTAATATTGTTACGTAAGATATCTATTATTGATTTTTAGGAACAAATAATTTTACGAGAAAGACAGTATTCTATTCCTTTATTTTACAATAGTACAGAAATAAGTGGAAATTTGTGTTGATTTCACTAGCTAGTCACGTTCATTTATCTCTGTTTATTAACGTAACCTTATTTTACCTTTTTAGAAATAGTTATAATGTAGTTTTCAAAATTAATAACTTATAAAATTATAAAAACCATTATAAAGTCTCTAAAAAAAATTAAAGTCGTTTATGAGGAAAATGACTCAAGTAAAAATCAGAAGGAGAAATTGATAACCAGCGAAAGCTATCCTTGATAACTTTATTGTATTTAATTTTTTAAAAAAAAAACAGAGAAAGAGCCGCCCAATGGTTTGCATTACGCTGCAATCCAGATTTCATAACATTTTACATGAAATCCAATCAAATTGATCTTTTAAAATCTACCAAAATATAGAAAGACGAATCACTGCTATCATGAACTTTTAAATGTGATAAGTTTTGTCATCTAATCAACTTGTCAAAAATCTTCTTGAAATTCGGGTTCTGGACTTCTTTTGATGATTCAGTCGACTCCTCCAACCTGCCAAATACTAATTGACCAATTCATGGGACTTTCTGTGATAACATTCATACACAGCCCATTACAATATGCATCATGATAATAGTTGTCAAATCCATGTTCTCCACCTAAATTAAGTGGGTTATGTCAAAAAAATAACAATGTCAATTCCATGATAACAACCGAAAATACTTTTTAGAATAACAAATTATTAGAAAAAATAGTTTATTATATTTTATAAGTTTTCTTTTGTAAGGTTTTTCAAATTTGAAATTACAAATAATGTCTCTTTTTTAAATTCAATGAAACCAAGCTACTGGAATTTTTTTCCTCGATTTCTCAATTTCTCAAAGAATCAGAGCTGATGCTCACTGAGCCCCAGTTTGTAATATTGCTCTTGTCAACATTAAGTAGAATGCATAAACAATTTATCAAGGAAACGTGAAGAAGTGTCCTTTGAATTACATGAGGAAAACTTCTAATTCTTGGCTCCACCATCAGAAAATGATGCACCTCCTCACATTGAGGTGGTGTCGTCTCCTGAACTCCACCAGACTGATGTTTCCACATAACCCCAAGAAGATGAACAGGACAAGTATCGAAGGTGATGGTCACTCAGTGGAGGGAGAAGATACAAACCACATCACTAGGATCAAGTGGCCACGGTGGTCATAGAGGTTATAGAGGTTATTTGTGTTCTTTGGAAACTGCTTCTATCCAGTCAAACGTTCAGGTGTTGGAATTATTGTGTTCACTCATTATGGCCAAGTCCTCACCTTGTTGGATTCTATAAATTTTACGTACGTTAGGGCATTTATTGACAATAATCTAGGACAAGTGTTCGAAGTGAAGAACTTGAGTTGAAAGAGCTGATGGAGATACGATTAAAACCAAGCCAACACTTCGATAAGGATTTAAGATAATCCCAAGTACATCAAAATCCGACGTTCTCTTCGATGTCACATCCTATGGACTTGAGAGAGATTCGCCTGAATTTTACGAGAATGGAAGTTGATATTCTAGAGTTTATTTTGGCCAATAGTTTATGTCCTGCAGTATAAATAGACGCTGAAGATGATGTGAAGAAGTGCAGAGGTGTAGAGAGAAAAATTGGGAGAGCTTGAGAGTCAACTTCTCTTAGCCTTTTGTGAACTTAATTTTCTTCTCATCCATTTTATTTTTGAGAGTGTGAGTGGTAGATTCTGTAGGGATCAATTCATTATGATAGGATGTTAGGTTTGAAATAGTTTAAGTTAAGCACATTCGAGTTTGTTGTAGGGCTTTTGTCACTAACAAATCAAAAATCTTCTATATTAGGGTATTGAATTAGATGAGAAAGACTATTTCTTGTTACTTCATTTTTGATTTAGTAAAAAGTTTAATTTTGAAAAAGTCCCCAAACACGAGGAGACATTGCTATATGCTAGTAAATTGGTGTCTTACTCTTTACTTTATTATTTTTTTGCATGATTGTTCATGTTCCCAACATCATGACAATACTGTAGGTATATTATGGTTTCAACTCAAGTTACAAATATACATGTCCTGGCTTACTAATATTGGCTAAACCACCTATATTCCCTTTTTCTTAGTCATTATTATTATTATTATTATTTTGTCAATAAAAGACGGCCTAGGGTTAAATTGAATAGCTGTCTAACTCACGTGCCGATAAGCCACTCCAGCCTCATTCCATCAAATATATCACCACCAACAATACTCCCATGAAACGACGAATTGCCATCGAACGTGGGTCTACACATGAAATTGCCACCAAGAGTTTGCGCTGGATGTTGAGTAAATCTAAAAGAAGAGCACAATATATAATTGGTAATAACATACAAAACCAATAATTTAAAATTTTAAGTTGAGATATAGTATTAGACTATAAATATACTCACTCGCTATATCCTCTTAGACGATAAATATACTCACTCGCTATATCCTCCAAGAGCTCTCTTTACGCGTTATCATGAAAGTTCACTACAAGAAAATAGTAAAATTGAAACGGTTTTTTGACACGATTTCTCTGTAAATGCTATTCTAAATTTAATTTGAAATAATTTTGGAACGATATTTTTACTATTCCAAAACGTAGCATTCCAAATTTTTTGAAACGGCTTTTTTGTACCCATTTCAAATACATAATAGGGCTACAGTAGTTGAATCAACTTTGGAATGACTTTTATTGGAACGGTTTGGGTATGGTTTTGATACGAAATTTTGGCATGGAAGATATTTGGAACGGCTTTGACACGATTTTATATAGAGCGGCTTTGGCACGTTTTGATTTGGAACGGCTTTAACACGGCTTTGACATGGTTTTAGTTGGAATGGCTTTGGCACGATTTTAGTTGGAACGGCTTAGGCACGGCTAGTTTGGAGCGGTTTTGGCATGGCTACTTTGGAATGGCTTTGGCATGGTTTAATTTGAAATGGCTTTGGCACGACTATTTTGGAATGTCTTTGGAATGAATTTTTTGCAAATGTATAGGAATAATTTAGGTTCGTTTTTGGCATAAATTTAAATTGAATTTTGCATTTTTGGCAAAAATTCCTAAACAATAATTGTCAAAAATATTTTTTCATCTCTACTTTTGTATCAACTAAAATATAAAAGCATAAACCTATTATATTAACCCATTATCACAAAAAATTGTTCCAACTATCCAATTCAAAAATATCACATATATTGTAACAATAACATGACATAGGGAGGAAGATTCAAAAATCTAAGTGGCGTGGCACACAACTCAAGCCTCTCATCATCACCAGCATCTTGATTTGGGGACCGTAATGGCTTATTAGGAGTGAAAGTTTGAGGGTAATTTGCATTAACTCAATTCAATAATTGATTTAATTGTGCCTCATTTCGCTTAAGCCTCTTCTCTGCACTCTTTCATTTCTCCTTAGCAATAAGCAGTTTTTCTTCTATTTAAAGTAGTTTTTACTCCATGTTGTGCAACTATGGAGTAGGTGAGGAGGTTTGCAAGGTGGATCCCCTACAGAAATTGCAAAAGTTCTTGGCCTCAAATCCTATGCCCGGCAGTTGGCCTTTCTTAAAGCCATTAAGAGCTGTTGCCGCAACATTGCTACTAGATGAACTATAAGTTGATCTCCCTTATGTGGTTGGATCATCGGGGTTCATGGCATTTACTTCATCTAGTGCTTTCGCGATATTCTCCTGTATAATAATTTATTTTTATAAATAATGAGAATAAATTAGGAGATATATTAATGCATACTATGTGAAAGAGAAAAACAAAGTTACTACTTGGGTTTGCGCACGAAGGCTTGCCTAATCCCCAAATGCAGTCTTCCAAATCTTAGAATACAACTCTAATGGATTTGGCGGCCTGCCTAAAGTTGCCTCCTACGAAGACATAATATATGATTTTAAATAATGAAATCATATGAAATGTCATGTTATGGGGAAATAACGTGTGTTGAATTTTTAATTAATTTGATTAACCATTTGGTCGCTATGGACAGTAATGGATATTAAACCGCCTTGGTAAATGGTGGATGCTGATGCCGTATCAGTTAGTTGGTTGTTTTCATTTTTTTCACAAGTTTCAGCAAATGACTCCTGTGCCCTACTCATTCTTCATTTCTTCTTAATTCTCTTGAGATACCCATTTTGGCTTTATCTTTGAAACTCTTGCACGGTGTAAGTGCTTCCTTAAGAGCTTAGAAGCTTTCTTCTTGAAGTTCTTCTCAATTGCAGTCGTGTCTGCAGAGTTCCATGCAAATTCTGCCTATAATGAAAACAATATTTTATACACAATCACATGTTAAGGGCACTTCATGTATGCATAATAAGAATTAGATAATTGACAACATACAATCACAGTTCATCTAACTACTTCATCCAATAAAGATCGTGCAAACACCATAGCAATGTTTAACTATTGCTATGTAAAAACCATATGCTAGTATATGGCAATCAATTAATTATATTATTAAATTTGTTCAAACAACACATATAACAACATCTATGATACATCCAAGCAAGTATATCAAAAAGAATCATTAATTAAACACACATCAACAACTGAACCCATAGGGTACAAAATGTATAAGTTGGTGTATTTTGAAAAAGTATACCAACATGTAACAGGTTATATATATAATTTTCAAATTCATGCAATATATAAAAGCCCTATAGTACTTGTCCACTAACTTTAAATAGGAAAAACCAAAACTTTTTGATGTCGAGCTCGACATCCTTAAATTGAACCCAAGATTCATTGTAGTGGCCAAATATAATCTCCCTTATACAGTATAATACTTCCTTATATGCATTGTGAAATTTGCAGTTGTGGAGGTTACTGTTAGATTTCAAATATAACATGCAACCAGCCGGACAACAATCTATCTTCTGCATAGGGAGTCCCTAATCTCTTATAAGTCGTTTCGTATTGTAATAGTCTGCCGACATTCTATGGCCACGAGGTAGGATCTTATCAAGCAAACTACATATATCATCAAAACAACTTTCTGACATACCATGGTTTGTTTTTATACTCACCATTCTTGCCACAGCCGATAATTAAGAAGAATTTTCACATCCCTCATACAATGGTTTATCTGCCGCATGTAACATATCCAAGAATTTATTTGTTAGCCCATGAACATCACCTGCTTCAACATGCTCTGTGCCATCGGCTCTATCATCACCATCATATATTTGATTTGAACCGCTACTACTTGCTTCCCATGCATATAAGGCACCATGTTGTATTTATGCATCCTTTAACATCCTTTACTCCAATGAAATCCTTTGATAATTGCCTTCTCCTAGGTTGTATTCACTCACCGTGATAGCCAACTTAGCTATACCGTTGTTATTTAAACACTTGTTTTCACTATAACTAGTCCAATTGAAATAATTCTTCATAAAGCCCTTTCTAAGTAAATGTAATTTAACTTCTTCAAGCTCTAAACACTTGCTGTTCTTGCATCAACAACAAGGGCACCGGATTTTAAAACCATCCATATAACTTTATTGTTATCTTGCCTATTCAACAAAATTAGTCACACCATCGACAAACTCTTCTACCAAGCCTTGACGACCAGGAAGGTTTTTGTTGTATATTCATGTCCTAATATCTCTTAACATTGTGCACTAAAAGTTTAAATACAAATAAAAGTTTAAATTAAAAGTTTAAATACAAATAAACACGTTGTGCCCTAATATTTCTTAACATTGTACATTCATGCCCTAATATCTTTTAACAACTTGAACACACATAACATAACAAAGGGAAAAACCTTCTCTACAAGATCCTTATCATCCAAGTAAAAAAATACAATACACAATTATAATCCCAACTCGCTACTTCATATCCATACACAAATTAGAGGGATATTTACAATAAACTAAATCACTAAAGTATTAAAAATCTACACAAATAATAACATTAACCATATATGTCAAAAATTAGCGGTTTATTAGCAAAGACACCTCTAAAATTAGTAATATACCTTGGGCAATCTTTAAAAATGTTTTAACTACCATTTGAGAATGGCTTCAAGGTGTTTTAGAGTGGAAAAATGCGTGAATTGCATCTGGTGAGCCTTAAGGGTAATTATATATATCTGCAATATTAGAACGGCAATAAATGTCATTCCAAATTTAAAAGTTGGAATGGCTTTTTATCGCCATTCCAAATTTGAAATTTGGAGTTCGGAACGGCGATACAAAGCCGTTCCAAACTCCTAATTCAAATTTAAAATGGTAATAAAAAAGGCCGTTCAAAATTTCAAATTTAGAACGGCTTGATATAGCCATTCCAAATTTGAATTGGGAGTTTGGAATGGTAAGAAAAAGTCGTTCCAAACTCCAGATTCGTAGTATGGAACGGCTATATCAAGCCGTTCCAAAATTGGAATGGTATAAGAGAAACTATTCCAATTTCGAGAAACCATTCCAATTTCGGGACTACTTTGGAATGGTTAATCAGAAGAAATTCTAAATTTTGGAATGGCAACAAATTTCGTTCTAAAATTAGAACGGGGTTTACGAGGCCGTTCCAAAATTAGAATAGGAATGACCTAATAGTGCCGTTCCAGATTTGGAACAGACTTGGAATAGTTAAAAAGATCGTTCCAATTTGAAATGAATTTGGAACGAAGTTATTGTATAATATCATTTATGTTTCAAATTTGTGCCAAAATTGTGCCAAACAGGTACGATCTTTTGGAATGGCTTTTCAGCCGTTCCAATTAATAGATTTCTAGTAGTGGTTGATTCTTAGTCAATTGGATTTTCTATATTTGATCTAGCGGATTGAATGAGAATACTTAGTATGGCCTGACCTCTTTAATAGGATGGCATTAGAGCTAATGCTTGGGTTTAGATGAGTATAGAAACGGTACACAAATAGTTTCCATGGTTAATGCTCACATGGTATAGGGAAGAATGGTGTGAGTAAAGCCATTGGTTCAATAAAGTAATAACTACCCAAATAAACCTTAAGGTTGATGGACTTTGATTAAAAAATTGTTGAAAAGAACAATATGTTGGGTTCCAGTGGGTTTGGAGTGGAATTTTAAAATCTTAAAACCATAGAACCATAGCATAAATACAATGAAATAACATACCAAACCCATTCTGTTTTTCTTGTGCAACGTGCATTAACTAAATAGTGTCAAAAGATATATAAATAATGTACCTTTTGAAATCATATTCTATGATGAGCACACGTGTGATCCTTGAGTTGTGGTCTTTGGACCTCAATTTCTAGTTTGTCCATGCGATTGGTATGCAAACAAGCGTCTCTTACACCTCTCCTTTGTACGGCTCTCACTCAAAACATTTTTGAGTAAGGAAGCTTCAGGATAAGTAAGAGAACAAAAGCGTGGCTATAGAACATTTCTATTTTTTGTTTGGGAGGTGGACGAATTTTTCTGGAATTTTTAGGAATAATTCCAATGTTATATGATTTGAAACTCATTCAGATCTATTTATATTTAGGACACAATATCCTATACATGGTAGGATTCTTATTTCCTTGTATAACACTTAGAGCATATATGAAATTAGTTCTATGGGCTTCCTACAAGGACCTTTAATTAATTTCTACCCATAGATAATTCAAGTATTAATATTATTAATAATTAAAGCCTAGCCAAACTTTAATTATTAATCTCATTAACACTTAAGATCCAATGGAATTATATCCTTTAATTTAATTAATCTCATTAAACAAATCACAGGCATATCATGTTTCTAATTGATAATCACATTATTAACAAACATGTTAAGAGCTAAATAATTCCATTTAAGTCTTATCCTTTAATTTATTAATCTTGATTAAGTAAATTAAAAGATCATTATGCTTCTAATTGATAATCCTGTTAATAACAAGCATAATGGGAATGCCATTTGGCCCAATCCAAATGTAACCCAACTTATTTCTTTATGACACTTCTCAAGCCTCATGCTCAAGACTTCTCAAGTCTCAATTATATTCAACCAGTTTACCACTTGTCCCTCATTCAAACCTTTCGTATCCCTCATTCAAACCTTTCGTATGTGATTCTTTAGTTTCATTCTTAATTGATAATAAACATATTTCAAAATATATGGGTAGTGGCTAACCTATAATCCATATTATAGCTCAATTAAAATTAAGTGAATGGGTCATGCAAATCCTCTTGATTATGAATACCATCTGATACAAGCCTTTTCTCTAACTTTGTCTAAACCAGGTGAAATTTATGGATTTAGTCAAATTTACAAACTTTGTCATTACTAATCAATGTTGCTTCATAAGATTAATATTTCTATTAGAAACTCCTTTCCGATATCACACATTACTTTGGCTAATGATTTCTGTCTCATGAAACGTCAGTCGCATAGGACTAGTGCCTTACTTATTTGCAAGGAGACAAATTCCTTATTGAATACATATATGCGTCCACACACACTCAGGAAATGATATGGTGGGCTCATGACCCCCATCATATCAAAATAGATATTGGCTTTTAATACCTTAATGATACATTGACCATCATACCTACAACAATGTCATCTTAAGTCTAAGGCCCATGCGTTCTTAGCATGATCACAAAGTAGGGTATTGATAACCTAGAGTGAAGTCCATGTGTTTGCGTCGTTCTTCGAGTTAGTTCGAATACTAATTTTCTAATAATGTATCCACATAGATATATTTTCTGTATCTCATTCTAAACAACATGACCCTTATTGTACAAACGTAAGGTATGTAAGTTGTACTGACTCTGTAATGCCCTTTAAAGTATGTGTGACTCATAAATTAGTTTTAGTAATTGTATACTAAGACAACCCTATATTTATATTTAAAAACCCTTCTGAATAAAGCTTTGTGATGGAATTACATAGGCACATATAACACTTTATGCAATCTAAAAATTTACATGCATCAAATACTTGCCATAATGTTGATATGAAAAAATCAATATTTTATTAATGTATTAGAAAATGTACATATACAACAAATATATCTCTAGTATCACTCATTATCTATTGGCGTCAGAGGGCATATTACTAACAATCTCTTACTTATATTCTAAGGCTAACAATCTAAGTGCTAACCGCTATGGTATCTAATATCAATTTTCTCAAAAAGTGATCTAGTTGTACTTGTGTCATCAGCCTGACAATTGGGTGGCACATTATCCACTGAAGCTATTTTCTGTATGGCTACATTGTCTCTTCCAATGATCTCTCGAATGATTTGGCAATGCCTTTCTACGTATTTAGAGTTTCGATAAGACGTTGATTCCTTTACTCGTGTAATCACGTTGTTGTTGTTACAGTCAAGTAGCGTAGCCAATCTACATCCTAAACCACCTGAAGCTCCATTATGAACTTCCTTTTTGAACAACCTCTTTCGTAAAATCACATGACATAATGTACTTAGCCTTAGTGGTGGAGTCTGCAGTGGTACTCTTTTGGAACTCTTCCAACCCGTTGATCCTCTATTAAGAGTAAAGATGAACTTAGAGATAGTCTTTCTATCATCCATATCTAAATAGAACTTAGAATTAGTATATCCATCTATTTTTAGATCCCTATCTCCATACACAAATACTATATCCTTAGTTATTCTTAGTTACTTAAGGATGTATTTGATAGCATTTTGATCTCTCTACTAGGATTCACTTGAAACCTATTTGTAACACTTATGGCATAGGCGATATCCAGCTTCGTGCTTAGCATTGTGTCCATTAGGCTTGCAATAGTTGAAGTGTATGGAATGATCTCCATGATCTTTCTCTCATCCTTCATCTTTGGGCATATAGAATTTGAGAGATGGATGTTGTGCTTGAATGGTTGAAATCCTTTTATAGAAGCCTCTATATTGAACCTCTCTAGTATCTTGTCTATGTACAAAGTTTGGGAGAGACCCAACGATGTCTTCCGTTTATCTTTATAGACACAAATACAAAAGATATAGAAGCATCTCCTATGTCTTTCATAGAGAATGTACTAGACAACTTGGTTTTGATTAAGGTTAACATAACAACGTCATTCTTAATTAACAGTATCCCATCTACATACAATACTACGAATGTGATAGAGCCCCCACTAACCTTCTTATTGATGCATGGCTTATCGTTTGTTCTTTTTTTTAGCTAAACAATTTGACTGCGCCATCAAAACAAAAATTCCAACTCCTAGACGCCTACTTAAGGCTGTAAGTGGACCTTTTAAACTTGCATGCTTTATGAGATTCCTCTTGGACTTTAAAAACATGTGTCCGGACCATATAAATGTCCTTCTTAAGTAAACCATTGATGAAAGTGGTTTTGACATCCATTTGTCAAATTTCATAATCTAAGCAGGTGGCTATCTCAAGGAGAATCTAAATGAATTTGAGTGTTGCTATTAGTGAGAAGGTCTTCTCATAATTAATTCCCTCTTAACCATGGCCTGCCTTTCACTATAAGCTTAGCTTTGTGAGTCTCCCTCATGCCAGTTGAACTAATTTTTCTCTTGTAGGCTTACTTGTATCCTAGTGGAACTCTTCCCTCGAGTGGATCAATTAAGGTTTATACTTGTTTCACTTGCATTGAATCCATTTTAGACCTAATAACCTTTGGCCACATGGCAGAATCTTTGTACGACATTGCTTGATTGAAGGTAAACAATCCTCTTCCTAACCATTATCTTTTGTAATGAACAACTTTTATTTGTTCTTTAGGATATAACCACATCTCGTTGGTGCATGAGAGATTGTAGTTGATCATTGTAATGTTCGTATCATGGAAGGTTGTTAATGAATAGGAGCTTCTGTATGTGTTTGTTGCCTTGTTCTTTGTTCTCATCTTTCTTGAGTACTCTACCTGCACAATTTTCTTCAACAAACTCTTCTTTGAGAAAACATACCTAATAACCTACAGTAATTTTAGTGTTCTCGGATAGGTAGAACTTATATTCCCTAGAATTCTTGGGATATCTAACAAAGGGACCTATGACTCCCCTTACCTCTAACCTATAAGTCTTTCTCTCCTTAGGGTGAGCCCGAACATCCCCAAATCCATATATGCTTAAGGGTTTTCTTCTTTCCACTCCATATCTCACGTGTGGTTGAAGGAACAAACCTAGATGAAATCTTATTCAAGAAGTGGGTGGTAGTTAGAAAATCTTTTAGGCCTAAAACATGATTGGATGATAACTTGATTGAAGTAATGCCAATTGCAGTGCCTGGAACACTCGGCCCATTACTAACTTTGATCACTACTTCCTGTTTCCCAAGCAATATATTCTTGATCAAATCTTGATTTGAAATGCTAATGTGTGATGAAACACTTGAATCTAGATCCAAGACATAGAACGTACCATTGGAATAGAATGTTTCATAAATATAAAGTTCCACACCTCTAGTGCCATCTCTCAAGCATTGGGGCATTCGGCGCAATTCCATCTCCAATGGCCTTCCTTGTTGCATCAGAAATTCTTTCTTTGCATCAGAAATTCTTTCTTTTTCCAACATAAACATTGGATCTCACACCTTTGCCACTAGTGTTGGGAATCCTAAGTTTCATTCTTTTGTTTTTGTCCTCTTTAGTCTCACTAATCAAGAGGCCAGACTCTTTAAGGACAATCCTTTTGCCATAGAATGGGGCAAAAGCTTCTAAGATCTTATTGATAATAACGAAAAATCTTTCCAAACTTCAAACTAATTGACTATCTTGATCCCAATTAACATTACATTCTCAATCAATACAAATAGGTCATACATTATTCAAAAATAATTATAAACTATAAAAAATAAGTAAGGCTTGTTTAGTTTGGTCGTAAAATGTGTTGACTTCCAATAGATTTTTCAAATCCCACGCTCCCTCAGTTTGCAAGTAGAAATTTTATAAGGAAAATTTCCTTGCAGGTGATTGGGGCCTTTATTGAACATAACATACTTCACACATATAGTTCTTAACAGGTTGGATCCAATGACTGGCAACTCTTACAAATGCATCTTATGTATGAACTAAACTATTTCTTTGGCCCATAGACCAACAAAACCTCACACATATTGTTCTTGGCAATAGGGGGTCCATTTAAGTTATACCTATTGACCGAACGCTCACCAAATTTGAACCTCACCCATGACTCTTTCAATTCTTAAGGTTAAGTATCCTTTGAATGTTGTATCTAATGTGCCCAAACCTTAAATACGCCATCACAATGTGACCCTATGAATGTGATAATAAGACACACTAAGACTACATTTAGAACTTAAGCTTGATGGAGGGCCATGATGAAACAATTTTGTCATTATAACTTAGTATTAAGTAAGTATTTGGTCCATGTAGTTTTATGTTCCACTTTGCACATTATTCAATTTCTTGGATCTCACACATGCAATACACATAATATGTAAATAAAAAAAAATGGAGAATTATGCATTTCTAGATCTAATTGGAACCAACAGTTGGATTGTGTACATGAGTGTGAAATCCTACACTATTACATAGGAAATCAAAAATGTCTTCTTTTATCTTAGTCTTCATGGCTTCTTTCACGGGCCCCACCACAGTATAGAAATTTGAATAGCACCAACTCTTGGCCTTCACATGAATATCAACTCCTAATCTCTTCCATGGTACATATACACATGGCATAACAATGAGAAAAACTCTTAATCTATGTAAAATAGTAAACTTGGGCATATGCCCTTACAACCCATGAAAAATAATTATACATCTAGGAAATTGAATCCAAAATATAAAACATTCATCCACAAGTATTTTAACTCTATAAATCCATCCATAACATACATCCACATAATTAAACGTCACATGTATTATTCAACAATTCCATTTAATGACCTTTTTATGATTTACGCATTTTATGCCTTAGTTTTCATTTGTAAAAAACTATTTTCCCAAGTTTTAAATTTGAGAAAAAGTGACTTCTTAACCTTTGAAAGCCTTATTGCAATTGTGGTCTCATTGCAATTGTGGGAACTCTTTCCATGGCTGCAAAAACCCTTTCCACAATTGTGATATGCTATAGAATAGAATCCACCATTCTATCGCAATTAGCATGACTATTGCGAGAGTGAGACTCCTTCTTGCAATTGCAAGCTGCCTTTTCACTTTTGTGAACTTGCAAGTGCAAGAAGGTGCTCCAAAATCATGAGACACCTACTTGCAGTAGCATGTGCATGGTTTACAATAGCGAGCACCAATAGCAAAGCAATGCAGATTTGATTTTTAACACTTTTTATCAATTCCAAACATGCATAAAACAAATTTTCATACATAAATAAGTATCAAATACATGTTTAAATTAATTTTCAAATGAATAATACCATAAATAATAAAAAAGCATTAAACTTTGTAGTTATATGAGGAAAACGGTAGCTCTGATGCCACTGTTGGGTTCCGTTGGGTTCAGGGTGGAATTTTAAAGTCTAAAAACTATAAGACAATTGTATAAATGTAGTGAAATAACATATCAAACCCATTTTGTTTTTACCATACAACACGAATTAACTAAATAGTGACAAAAGACATGTAATGACTGTGGAATCATATTCCAAGACAAGTGTATTTATAATCTTTCATTCGTGGTCCTCAAATCCCAACTTTTAGTTTGTTTACACAATTGATACACGAAGAATTGTCCCCTACAACTTTGCAAACCTCTTTGCAAGGCTCTCACTCAAAAATTTGTTAGGCAAGGAGGCTTTAAGACAAGAAAGAGAAGTAAAAGGGTGGTTGGAGAACTTTTCTCTTCCTTGATTTGGAGGGTGGACAGATTTTTCTAGAATTTTTAGGAACAATTTTGATGTTGTATGATTTGAAACTTTTCCAAATTTATTTCTTTTTGAGACGCAATTTGCTACACTTGGTAGGATTCTTATTTCCATGTATAGCACCTAGTGTATACATGACATGAGTTCTATAGACTTTCTATATAGACTTTTAATTAATTTTAGCTCATAGATCATTTAATTATTAATATCATTAATAATTAAAGCCCATCCAACCTATAATTATTAATCTCTTTAATTGTTAAGTCCTAACAAAATTTTATCCTTTAATTTAATTAATCTCATTAATCAAATCAAAGTTCAATCATAATTCTATTTCATAATCACATTATTAACAAATATGATGAGAACTAAATAATTCCATTTGTGTCTCATCCTTTAAGTTAATTAATACCTATTAATTAAATTAAAGGACCACTATGCTTGTAATTAATAATCTCATTATTAATAAGCATAATGGAGAAACCATTTGCCTAATTCAACAGTAACCAAACTTATTTCTTCATGAGGCTTCTCTAGCCTCTTGCTTAGGACTTCTCAACTCTTAATCACATCCAACCAATTTACTATTTGTCTCTTATTCTAACTTTCAATGTATGATTATCTAGGTTCATCCTTAATTGGTGATGAGTATAACTTAAATAATATAGGTAGTGCTTAGCTTGCAGTCCATATTGTAGCTTAATTAAGATGAAGTGAATGGAATACATGAGCCCTCCCAGTTGTTAATATCATGCTTTATCTTGAGCGAGGGCTATGGATTAAGTCGAACTCATATACACGGTTCTATGACCAATCAATGCAGCCTCATGAGACGATGCTTCTATCAGAGACTCCTTCTAGATTACACACTACCTTAGCTGAAGATTTCTGTCTCATGAGATATCAATTATACAAGACAAATACCTTGCTCACTTATAAATAGATAAATCCCTTATTGAACGTATACATTCCTCCACTTGCACTAGGGTAATGACACTTTAGACTCATGATCCTATCTCATAACAAGATTGTCATTGGCCTCTAATACCCTAATTACATGTTAATTGTTAAGCACATAAGAGAACTATGTTGTGTTAAATTTAAGGCCTATGTTCACTTAACATGATCATGAAATAATAAATTGACAACCGAGAACTTCCTATGTCTACTTCATTCTTCAAGTTAGTTTTTGAATGCTCATTCTTTAACAATGTATTTACACACATATGTTCTCAATATCTCATACTGAATGGTATGACTCTCATTGTATAACACAAAGTGTGCTAGTCATACGAACTTTCTAATATCTTTTAGAGTGTATGTAGCTCATGAATTAGTTTTAGTAATTGTGTAGTGAGATAGTCTTGTCTCCATGTTTATAACTCTTTATGAATAAGATTTCTTAATGCAAATACATGAGAACATGCAACACTTTACGCTATTCAAAATTTATATGCATGAAATACTTGTCATAATATTTATATGAAGAAATCAATATTTTATTAATGTATTAGAAAATGTACATATACAACCAATATGGCTCTAGCATCCTTCATCATCTATTGACATTAGAAGGCATATTACTAACACAATGGAATTCATGGGCATGGTTGAGTTAAGAAATGTTTTTAATTAGACCATATATTTGAAAGAGGATTTTTATTGCAAGAAGGCATGCTCAAAATTTGGAGGTTACATATTTGAAGGGAGGGATTTTGAGGAAGAGTCAAATATGAATAATACACACATCTAAGGAATACAAAAATATGAGCAGTGCATAATTAGTAATGGCCCACAAACTTCATGCATTAAAGTTTTCAGTGGAAATATGGTGTCACGCCTATTAACATGTATGTTCACTTAGCACATGGAATGTTCATCTTTAATGTTATCCATGGAAGTTGTTCCTTATTTTAGTTGGACTTTTCACAATGACTTAACCAGTTAACCTCCCCATATATAAAATTGTTAAAACAAGCACAATGGTATCCATGTAGGGAATTTTGTTCAATACTACTCAACCTCATGCTAATTTTGGGGCCTATCTTATCCAAACATGTATATAAGGAAGAAAATTTCTTTATCGACACATTAAAAAAATAGAAGTTACAAGAACATCAAATCCAGTTATTAGGTTTTAAAGGTTAGAATCCAAACAGTCATGATATTGTGTTGGTGTGGCGATAACATGGCAGTTAATGTGGCAAATGAGGTGGCAGTTGATGTGGCAAATGAGGTGGTAGTTGATGTGGCACTAACGTGGCAGTGGGAGGTTACCATTGCCACTTCAGATCCATTGATCACCAAACATAGAAATTTCGAAAGGTTGGGCAATCAGGGTTGTGTTACACAATGCTAAAAGGAGAGATTGTCGGCATGGAGTTAGCGTGGCATTGACATGGCGTTGACATAGCTGATGATGTGGCAATTGACATGGCAATGAAGTGGGACCAACGTGGACATGTATTGGCAATGATGTGGCACCAATGTGTTTAGAAAGAATCTTAGTGATATCTCATTGTTATATAGAAAGATCCTTGTGTAATATTATTTCCTAATCTTGTGGATTTGATTGAAATTAGTTAAATGTCCATGTAAAATAAGTGCTTGACCTTATTTATTTGGTAAGATAAGCATATCTTGCTAATGGATAGTAGAATATGCTTAAATAGGAAGAAATCTTGCCAGCATGGAAAGTCAGACTAGTGTTGGAACATTGGACGTAGAGACTAGGTTGGAAACAATTGCAAATGAGATTTCTATACATGTTTCAATGATCAAACATCCAAACTAATGGAAGTCATTGACTTTGATGGCTATAAAGGTTGGAGGCTTTAGAGGACATCTTGAACCTCTCAGACTTGATGATATACATTGCCTCTTTATTGTGAGGATTGTATTTATATCAAATTGGGTGAAAAAAGAGTATGCAAATGAGGGAAGACTAAACATATATTGTACAACCTAGTTAGGACTGGAGGGACTGGTTAAGTTTGTACATAGCCATTGTGGGTTGCTTGAAGTATGGGCAAGGTTAAGGTGAATGGAGATTAGCCTTGTGGTGTCTTTCTTTTGAAAATTAGGTGTGCTTTGTTTAGCATAGTGGAATTCTTCACCAAGGCTAGTGCTTTGCAGATGTAAGAGGTTGCCTCTGAGCTACATTAACAGTTATGGTGTTAACAGTCTTTACTTTCTGTTCATGTTTGTTGGTATTCCTCCATAATTGTTTCATTGCAACACTTGGTGTCCACAACACTTAATTAGAACTATCAAATAGTATTAGAGTCACATTAGCTTTTTATGGCTTGGTTTTTAAGTAGGTGAGACTCTAAAATGTTTGATTAAGTCTGACGTCTAAAATGAATTTATTTCAAATCAAAAGGGATAAGAAGATAGCCTTAAAAAATGAACAAAGATGCTAAGGTAGTGCGTGTTGCAACACTAATGATAGAGTTAATCTTGTTGTGCAAAAACTCAAAAGTTTAATGATTAAATACAAGAATGGAACTCAAAGCAAGGCTACAGTCAATTAAAAATAAAGGTGAAAAGAAAATTGACTGAAAAGGAATCCAGTACTATGAGTGTGGTTGTTTTGGGCATGTTGTTGTAGAATGTGTGAATACCTTGAACAAGTTAGTCAAGTCAGTTGTGACTTCAAAGAGCAAGGATGATTTTGTCTAATTTGGGGAAAGAGGAACTTGCACCCACATATGTCATTTAACACCACAATGAAGAGGAATCCTACTTGTGTAGCCCATCTTACAACATAACCAGAATCTAAGAATGATAGTGACAGTGATTGTGAGCTTTCACAAGAGAGAATAATGTTTGCTTATAACCTTCTATTTGATATGATGTAGGAACTAAAAAAGGAACATGAGGTTTAGTAGCTCCAACATAAGAAATTAGAAGAAGATTAAACCATTGTTGTTTCCTATGCGGAGGATGCCGAAACAACACTAAAGAAGTTGAACTTAGGGAAGGCCAATTTAGAAGATATTCTCAGTATGGAAAAGACATTAAGTCCACCATGGAGTTAACCTTTTTTACAATTGAAAGAGAAAATGGAGGCGAGTTCATAGATCAATTTCATTAAGGAATCATCAAATGGTGTTACAACACTGGTTCATAAAAAACCTTCCATGGAGAAAGATTGTGCTAGTACATCCACATTAGTAGATCAAAATACAGGTGTAAGGAAGAGTGTAGCTAATGTTTGAGCTTCAAATTGGCAAGCTCCTCCCCTCAACAAGACACTAAAGAAGCTAAACCATGCCAGCACCTCTACTAGAGTGCATTAAAGTATTCTGCCTACTTAGGTGATGTTGGAACTTCAGCGAAAGAAGAGGCCTACTAAGAAAACTAATGTTAGTGACTATTGTGTAAGGCTAGGACACCTTATTTCTACTTGTTTCTCTTTGTTTAGAAACCTCATGAATGGTAGACAAGATTAAACTAAGTTTCTGAATAGGTTCAAAGGAAGAAAAATTATAAGGAGAATCAAGGTAAAGAAAGCAGACTTTTAGTGCTTCCTATAAATCGTTAAAGAAGTGTTCCAATACCATGAGGTATTTTGACAATAGTGGATAAAGATTGTAACTAAAGATAAAGCCAATAGAATGAGCTATACAAGTCACAAAAGAGAAATTGGGAATAAAAGAAAAGGGCATGCAATTGATGAAGAAATCATGAAGACTAACGGAAAACACTATTTGAAAAAATGTACCACATCCAAGGGTTGGTGAATATCAAAGTCACTGTAGTGGAGCATGTTGTAACATTAGTAAAACCTAGAGACACTTGTAAAACCATTGGACATAATATGAATTAAAGATATGAGAAAAATATTGGGCCTTGGCCTAGTTTAAAGTTTAGCCCATAACTAAAAAAAAAGAAAAAGGAAAGGGATGTAAAAGATTAAGAAGGAAAGATTCTTGAAAATCTCAACTTGTTTACTTTTTTTTTTTATTGAAGTCTAATTATTTCAAACACACTCTTTCCTCAACATTAAAGACTTCAAAAGATCTTTTGGATTTCTTTCTTATGTATATTTTCAAGTTGGAGGATCAAATCTTTTCTATCTTGGTTGATTGGATAAAGCCTTAACATCATATCCACAAATCATTTAGCAATGCTCTGACACTTGTTAAAATTTTTTAGGATTGAGCACCATAGATCAAATGAGTTAACAATGGTTTGATCTATGGTGCCTTGGAAAGGGAGAGTTAATGGAGTTTTCATGAACACTTCTTATTTCTAAAGTTTTAATAGAGCAAACTAGTTATAGTACATTGGAAATGCCATTGACACTGCAGATTGAGGATCCTTCTAAACTTGATGTTGGAACACTAGATACTCAACCACAAGCAAATCTTACTGGGTATATAATCTCCAAAATAAAATTGTTGTGGAATCTATTGAAGTTGTGTTTATTGATAAGGAAAGAGAATTAGGATAAGGGACTCTACAAATGATGTTGATGTAAAAAAGGAATGTACTTCTGATGATGGTGTTCCAACATCGGTTCTATCTACTCGTACCTTCTTACTCTTTATGCCCTAGTAGACCCTTTCTCCTCTTCTAGACTTGAGTTTGACATTATATGTCGCAAAGGAGAAGCATATATTTTGGTGGAGGGGCTAACAAGAATTTGGTGGAGTACTTGAGAATAATTAAGGGGGAGTACTTTGTAAATTTTAGATGCTTGACCTTAGGGGGAGTTTCAATTATGGTTATTGTAGATCATTTAAAATTTAATTTGCCAATTTTATTGGTCTTCTTTAGCCTTTTATGTCACGGGGGAGGGGGTGTTAATATAGAGGCCTACCTACTGATGATGATAATAGGTTGACTAATGGTGCTCCAACATGATGCAATTGAATGTTAGACTACAATTGCAACTTCAAAGGAAGTATAGCTGTTGATGATTTACTACTATTGCTGGTTTTTGCTGATGGTTTTGCTTATTAGTTCTCTTTGTTGGTTTTCTTAGTATTATGCTAATGGTTGGTTCTCTTTATTTGGGAATTTCGATTACTACTGTGATAATGATAGTTTTTGGGTATTTTGATTGATTTTGATGTTGTTATGATGCAATACTTAAAATCCTCCTCGGTAGTGGCATTATTGTTACAACCTTGAAATACATATTCTTCAACTGCTACTTGGTGAAATTTGTTAGTCTGAAAATGTTACAACATGAGTAGGAGGTTTCCACTTGTGATTATTGATCACTAAACTTAGAAATTTTTAAAGGTTGTGCCATGTAATGTTAAAGGGGAAGATTGTTGACATGGCGGATGATGTGATAGCTAACGTAGTAGTGATAGTAGGAGGTCACCACTTGAGATTTATTAATCACCAAACATATAAATTTAAAGTTTGGGCAAAGAAGGTTGTGCCACATAATGCTAAAGGAGGAGATTGTTGGTATGGAGTTGGTGTGGCGATGACATGGAATTGACATGGCGGATGACATGACAGTTGACATAGGAGTGACATAGCGCCAACATAGACGTGTGTTGGAAATGATCCTTGTGTAATTTTCTTTCATAAAATTGTGGGTTTGATTGAATTTAGTTAAGTATCCATGTAAAGCAAGTGTTTCGCCTCATTTATTTGATAAGATAAGAAGAATCATGCATATGTTGCTAATGGCTAATAGAATATGCTCAAATAGGAAGAAATCACTCTAAGATGGAAAGTCAGACTAGTGTTGGAATATTAGATGCAGAGATTAGGTGAGAAATAGTTGCAAATGAGATTTGGTGTAGATTTTTAAGTGATTGTACGTCTAAAATAGATGGAAGTTGTTGACTTTGATGTCTATGAAGGTTGGACACTTCAGAGGATGTCATGGACCTCTCTGACTTGATGATATACATTGTTCTTTTTAGTGAAGATTGGTGTTCATGTCAAATTAAATGGAACAAGACTAAGTAAGTGAGGGATGAATGTAAACACATCTTGTACAACCTAATTGGAATCAGTGCGGACTGATTGAGTGTGCACTTAGGCATTGTGGGTTGCTTGAAGTGTGGGTACGGTTAAGGTCAATGGGGACTGGCCATGTGAAGTGTTTCTTTTGAAGCTTGCGTGTTCTTTTGAGAAATTTGACATGGTGGAATCCTTTACTTGAACTGGTGCCTCATAAATGTAGAAGGTTAGCATCGAATTGCATTAACAATTGTGGTGTTTACATTCTTTACTTTCTATCTATGTATATTGGTGTTCCAACATAATTGTTTCATAGTAACACTTGGTGTTATAACACTTAATCAAAACTATTATATTGTCATTCAATGTTAAAAAAGATATAGTAGATGGTTGGATTTGAAAGATTTCAAGATGGATTATGTTATAGAAAAGATCATTGTAGTAAGATACACTATCATTTTTTTGTAGAATTTTTCTTATTTAATAAATTAGAATGTTCACTTTAAGAAAGAAAAAAGGTTGATTCTATTTATCATCACCTTTGATGAGAAATGATGATTAATATATTGTTTTATAAGCCATACAAAATATCAAGACATGAAGCATCCACCAAGACACGCACACACACACACACACGTGCACACATGGATTCCTTTATTGGGATTTATTCAATTTAGTACATTAGGATTATAATCCTTTACTAAAAATAACACGAATATTGAATACACATAAAAGAATTCTTGGATCCAATTTTTGCAGTGCAAGAATTTAGCATTGATGATCTTCTAACTAATCATATAAACTTTAGGGAGATGCAGACCCCTTTTAAGTGGAAATAAATACAAGATGTTTTCTAGATAAATTGTGTTTCTATATGTTAATCAAGGATTAGATGCCTTTATTTTGGTTTAAATCTTGATAGGCGTAAGAGCTAATCAGGCTTGTTAACAGTTGGTAATTGGGCCTCTGAGGTTCCACAAAATCCCTTATACTATATTTTAAATGACCAAACCCATTTACTTTACAACTTTATTTGATCCCCTTTAAATGAGACAAAACAATTTTTATAATGAATAAATGTGCACATGATGTAATGCCTGTGTCCACATCCCAAACGTGCCTACCAAAAGTACATGCATGTGTAATGTGAAGTTTACATCCAACAATTTTCCAATTGGACTATATAGCTATATTTGATTCTTGATTGTATATAAATCATTATGTGTGCACAACATCTGTCATTCTCGTTGATGTAGGGAGTTAAGAAGTAGTCGTTGCATTTGTTCAGCACAATTAAACTCACATTAACCACAAGCACACCAACTCAATTGAATGACATAGATGGTGTTAATGTGTGGTATAAAAATTAAGTGCTAAGGTGATCATGCATGAATATTTCCAACTAGTCTAACTTAAGTTAACTGTATGAGATCAGAATTTAGAGTAGCAAGATAACTATAAAACTAATGCAACATCCATAATTGAATTACGCCACACCATAAAAACATTATTGAGCTAACCACATAACAAGTTCTCGTTGATCAATTGGCATCAAAATTAACGATAAGCATAAAAACTACATGCTCAAAAAATATTGTTGGTGTTGATGCCTTAGTAAGCAGACCCATAAGAATACATTTTTTTTTCTTGTAAGCTCAATACTTAACTAACAAACTCTGAACTCAATATAGGACTGCTAGATTATTTTTGCAATATGCCTAGAGTGGCATTGTTGATAATACTAGTCCAAAAATGAAGTTTGATATTTGAATAATTTGATTTAATGCCTTAAGGCATTCAAGGAAGTTGGAGTCAGCATAACCAATGATCTTAAGCTGATCTGACCTTTTGTATATGAGCATATACCCCTTTATGTTATGCAAATATTTGAAAATCCTTTTGACTACTGCCTAATGTTCTATTTCTTAATTACTCTAATGTTTGCTAAACATTCCAATTATAAATGTAATCGAAAAGTACAGACTAGAACACACATGAGAGTTGCCACTGTAACGTGTATCGGATCTCACTGTTAAACTTTCGATATAAGCATGCTATGTTGCTTACAATTTTTGATGCAAATCTCTATAGTAACTTTTCAATATAAACATTTAGTGACAATTTGAAAAATCTCCATAAATGATTACAAAAAATTTGGGTTCTTAATACATAGGATGCTTCACCTAGAGCTTTTATTTTGAAAGGATCTGAAAGAAATCTCTTGGTTTCCTAATGAAGCTTTACGTTGCTATAGCCAAGCAAGATGTAACCCTATGCTCTACGTTAGATGTTTACTTGACATGTGCATGGAAGCATGAAAAACAATAGATGGTGCAAGCTTGAACCAATTGACAAGTTGCTAGCTTGAATCGAGGAAAAATGACCCAAATGCAATGAACTCAAAGAACTCACATAAAAGATAGCCACAACTAACATGCCTAGATAATTCATATGTCATGAATTATTCCAAGGAAATGTTAGAATAGCTCGATTTGGGATGATTGTTTGCACAAGAAATTGAGAACACTCAAATTTATAGGAAAGAAGAATAGTGTATTATCAATTGCAAAGTTTCAAAAGCTGTTCAAGAATAATCTAAGGTGCTAGGCTTCCGTGGGTTTAGGGTGGAATTTTCAAACTTTAAAAATTGATTGTTGTAAAATATGTAATGGAAAAACAACAATCTAAACCCATTCTATTTTTACCACATAACACACAAAAAGCAATATATAAAAGAAAATGTTTAATTTGTACCTTTGGAATTGTATTCCAAATTGAACAAATTCAAGATCATCAATTTGTGGCCTTTAAACAATGCCCTCTAGTTTATCCATATAGTTGAAACGCGAACTAGTGTCTCATACACCTCTACAAACACCTTTGCAAGGCTTTAACTCAATACTTTTTTGGGTAAGGAGTCTTTATGATAAGACAGAGAAGTAAGATGGTCGCTAGAGAACTTTTCTCTTCTTTGTTTTGGAGGGTGGACAAATTTTTGCACATTTTCTGATTGTGTTGTGATTTGGAACTTTTCCTAATCTATGTATTTTCAAAACAAAACCTTCTATACTTGATATGATTCTTATTTTCATGTATAGCACATAGGACGCACATGGCATGGGCTCCATTGACTTTTTACATAGACTTTTAATTATTTTAGTGCATAGGCTATTTAATAATTAATCTCATTAATAATTAAAGTCCATTTAACCTCTAATTATTAATCCCATTAATAACTAAGCCCCACTTGTGTGTTGGCCTCCAATTAAATTAAAGGCCACTATACTTAAAATTAATTTTCCCATTATTAAAAAAGTACAATGGGAAATCTATTTGGTCCAGTCTAGTTGCAACCAAATTGATTTCTCCATGAGACCTTTTAAGTCTCGTTCACACCCTACCAATTTATGATTCATTATTTGTTCTAGCCTTTTGTGTATATGTGTATAACTCTCTAAGTTTATCTTGTAACATGCATAACTTGAATGATAGAGGTAGCACCCGGCATACAAACCATATCGTAGTCCAACTAAGATGACGTAAACTATTTACATGAATCTTTTTAATCGTGAATACCATGTGGTATAGTCCTTTTATCTTGCTTTGATCTAGAAGAGTGAGAGCCATGGATTTAGTCAAATTCACTAGCTTAGTCGTATGAGCAATCCATGTTACCTCATGAGACTAATTTTCTATTAGAAACCTTTTTTCAATCATGCACTACCTTAATCAAGGATTTTCTTTTTATAGAACATAAATTGTATAGGAAATGTACCTTATTCACTTATAAGGAGACAAATCCCTATTCAATATACACATGCCACTATACGCGCCTAGGGAACAACAAGTTAGGCTTATGACCCTATCTCATACCAAGATAGATGTTGGTCGTTAATACCCTTATAAAACTTTGATCATCTTGCGCACAAGGTAACTATTTCATCTCAAGTCTAAGGCCAAAGTGCATTTAATACATTTACAAAGCATGACATTAGCAATAGAAAGTGAACTTCATGTGTCTACTTTATTCTTTGAATTAGTATTTGAATACTCATTCTCTAATAACATATCCATATACATGTGTTTTCAGTATCTCATACTGAATGACATGACACTCTCCATACAAACATGAAGTGTGCCAGTTGTACTAAATGTCCAATGCTCTTTAGAAAGTTTGTGACTCGTGAACATGATTTAGTGATTATGTGCTATAATAGTATTTTGTTAATATTCATAAACCTTTATGAATAACTCTTCTTAGTGCAATCACTTGGGCACATGCAAAATTTTGTGTTATTCAAGATTTTCATGCATGACTACCATTATATTGATATAAAAGAGATCAATATTTTATTAATAAATCAAAAGTGTACATATACGACCATTATCTCTCACTATCTATTCGAGCAAAAGGTCATCTCACTAACAAGCTCCAACTTGCACTCTAATGCCAATAATTCAAGTGTTAATCGCTATGGTATCTAATACCTATATTCTCAAGATAGCAAATCCAAAGGTACTTAGGTGATTGTCTTGTTAAGTGAGTTGGCTACATTATCTACTAAGGCTATTTTTTGCATGTCTATGCTACCACTTTTAATGATTTCTTAAATAATTTAATAACATCTCTCTTTGTGTTTAGATTTCTGATAAGACTTGGGTTCTGTTGCCTATGTGATTGTGCCATTGTAGTTGCAATATAGTAGCAATGGTTGATCCATGTCAAGAATCACCTAAAGCTCTATCAAAAACTTCTTTATCCAAATAGCCTTTGTCGCAGCATCACATGCCACGATGTACTTAGCTTCAATGGTGGAATCTATAGTAGCACTCTATTTAGAACTATTCCGACTCACTGGTTCTCTACTAAGGGCAAAGATGTATCTAGAGATAGACTTCCTGTAATCAACATCTAACTAAAAGTAGAATTAGTATATTTGTCTATCTAAAATCTCTATCTCCATACACAAGTATGATATCTTTAGTCCTTCTAAAGTACTTAAGAGTACACTTGATAGAATTTCAATACTCTTTACAAGGATTCGCTTGAAATATACTTGTAACACTTATGGCATATATGATGTCTTGCCTCATAAATAGTATTACGTACATTAGGTTTTCGATAGTTGAAGCATTTGAAATGCCTTCCATTCTCCTTTTCTCATCATTTGTCTATATGTATATGGATTTTGAGAGATGGATACCATACGTAAATGGTAGCAATCCTCTCTTAGCATCTTCCATGCTGAACCTCTTCGGCATCTTATTTATATATAAGACTTGAGAGAGGCTAATCAAACTTTATACTTTATTTTTATAAATGCAAATACCTAAGATGTAGGTTGCTTCACCTATGTTTTTTAAGGAGAATGTACTAGATAACCATGCCTTAACTAAGGTTAACATTCCAACATCATTTCAAATTAATAGTATGTCATCTACATATAGTACTAAGAATGTGATGACGCTTACACTAACCTTCTTATAAATGCAGGGCTCATCTTCATTCTTGATGAAGCTAAACAACTTTACTGAACCATCAAAATTGAAGATTCCAACTCTTTGACGCTTGTTTCAGGCCATAAATAGATCTCTTAAGCTTCTATACCTCATGATATTTCTCTTCAACTTCAAAACTGTAGGGCTTCACCATATACATATCTTCCTCAAAGGAACTCGTTGAGGAAAGTAGTTTTAGAATCCATCTACTAGATCTCATTGTCCAAATGGGCAACTATTTTTGGGAGAATTTGAATGGGTTTGATCATTGTTATAGGCAAGAAGGTCTCCCCATACTCAATACCCTCTTTTTGGCCATAACCTTTCTCCCCGAGCTAAGCCTTATGGGTTTCCACCTCACCAATTGAACCAATCTTCATTTCGTAGACCTACTTATATCTGATGGGAACTATTCCCTCGGGTTGATCCACTAAGGTCCATAGTTGGTTTGCATGCATTGAATCCACCTTGGATAGCATAGCCACTAGGCATTTAGTGAAGTTCTTAGTCGACATTGCTTGATTGAAGGTAGATGAATAATCTCCATGATCATTATCTGTCATAACGAACAACTCTTGTCAAGTCTTTAAGGCATAACCATGTGTCTCTAGTACACAATAGTTCATACCCGATTACCACAATGCTTGCACTGTAGATGGTTGTTCTCTAATAGAAATTCACTGTACGAGCTCGTTGCTTTATTGCTCATGCTTAAAATCCTTGAGCCCAGCCGTTCTATCTACACCACCTTTTAAAATGAACTCCTCTTTGAGAAAACATGCCTTATAATCGACAATAATCCTATTGTTCTTGGGTAGGTAGAACTCATATCCTATAGAATCCATGGGATATCTAACAAAATGACTTATGATAACCCTTACCACTAGCTTACCTGTCTTTTTCCCACTTCACAACTTATGTGTGGTTCAGGGAATGAACTTAGAGGGAATCCTATATTAGGAGGGCAAAACTCCATAGTGATATAGGGAGGTTTGTGGAGCTAATCATGGATTGAACCTTGTCTAACAAGGTTTGATTCCTACACTCAGCTATACAATTTAATTGAGGAATTGTCGGTGGTGTTAATTACGAAGTGATGCCAATTTCCTTGAGGAACTTAGTTAACTTAACACTCATGTACTCACTACCATGATAAATATGACATACATTGTTCTAAAACAAAATCCATAATTTTCTATAATTAAAAACAGAATAGAAACAATGTTCTTAAGTTCATTTGGCAAGAGTAAGCAGTCTCTCAAAATAATAGTATGACTTGACGATAGTTTACCTGAAGCGGTCCTAATCGCGGTGGCTACAACACCTACACCACTATCTACCTTGATCACTACTTCACTCTTCTTAAGTGTCTTAATTTTGGCTAGATCTTGATGCAATGTACAAGTATGAGATGAATTATTAGAATCTACAATCAAAGTAGTAGAAGGTACACCAATGGAATAAGATGTTTTGATAGGCACAAAGTTCCTTACCTCTGATGCTATTTTTCAAGCTCTGGAGGTATTCAATGCAATTCCTCTTCTAGTGCCCATCCTTGCCATGGAAATGTGTTCCTTTATCAATAGGAGCTCTAGCCTTTTTGATACTCCTACTTGCCTTAGGAATTTTAGGCTTCTTCTATTTTGTTAAGCTTATCTTGGTCTTACTACGGGGGCTAGACACAACAAGACCTACGTCCTGCTCTTTTCCCTTTATAGCAATTTGTGCAGTCACTAGCTTATTGAGGAACCTAGTAAGTGTACTTTATATATCATTAAGATGATAATTTTGATAAATTATGAGAAGATATTGTTGGGTGTCAAACCAGCAGAAATAAATTCCTACTCCAAAATATAAATAATTTAAGTATAATGGTGAGTAGGGTTATATCCTTAGGGATTGGAGAATTATTTTCTATAAATTGAAAGTGATTCGAATGGGGGGAGTAAATTAATATAAATTAAACTAGATATGTAAACTTGATGGAAATTAAATTAATGAAGGGTTGAATCCAAATCGACACAAAATCAATCGTGAATAATTCAATAAAAGAGACACTTCTAGTCAAAGGAATAATCTCAACTTTAGTTTGATTAACTGATTATTGATGCAAAAATGAATTCGTCTATTAGCAAGTAAATTAGTTATAATTGTCAACAGGCTCTGACAACTTGCCTTTCCTTATTGTTTTGATAACCACAACAGGCTTTATAATTACTTCTCTTATCAATTAGAAAATTGTAAATAGACTTTTAGGATTTAATCTATTGATGGCATTAATTACTAAAAAGGCCACTAACTTTAATCAATAAACTCACAGGCTTGGTTTATTTAAATTGGATTATATATTCTTACAACATAATTTGAAAGTCGCTTTTATAATCAAATTATATTACTTGCCACAGATACTAAAACTACCTAACAATTACGGATTTGGCATCACACATGGTGATAGATTATTCCCACAATTAAATAGTGGCATCATAGATGGCGATAGATTATTCCCACAATTAGATCTTACAATCTTGATAAGCTAAAGCATTGATTATCCTTCAACTAGAAAAGAAAAATTAGCCATGCTACATGTTGAATTGCAGAATACCTAAAAGAACAATATTCAAACTCTGAAAAATCTTAGAATATCAAAAGAAAAAGAAGAAAATGAAGCAGAAGCAAGAGATGCATCTCTCATTTTTCTTTGGGCAAAATCCGCACAACTCTCTCCTCTACAAAAACATCTCCCCACCTCTTTTCTAAGGAAAGATATCTCTTCCAAAAACAAATCACATCCTACTTATAATTAGATCAGAAATAGGGCCAGGCACATCTTTAATTTCCTGCCACGATATTTCATGTGGGCCCATTTTTAATTTCCTACAGATGTGGCTTTTTGGAACATGCTCATGCTTTACAAGTAGCAGTTTTCTGGCAATTGTTGATTTCACCACTTTTTAAACTTGTTTCTTCACTTTGTTTCCTAAAAGAATGTGAAACACCAATTGTAAGCAAAATCCAAGATTTAGCATCAACTTTGGCAAAAATGGTGAGGAATTTAACAAAAATAAATTGTATAATTTGCTATCTAACAAAAATCTAGAAGTGACTGAAGGATCAAATCCATCAATAAATTTACACAAACATTTATGAATGCAGTTTTTCTAAGCACCAAAGATGCATTACATCATTGTAAATATTTTTCAAGCAGTGAGATGAAGTTGGCCTTCAGATGATGGTCGGTACTACACTCTAGATTGTAATCAAGGATATTCACCTATGTACTTAGCTATGATGGTGGAGGAACGGTAATGTTTCTTACAAGAACAACATGAGCTTCTAAGGGAGAGTTGAGAACTTCAATTTCATTGGTTCCAATGGAAAAGCTATTACCATAGCTTGCGCTACACCTATAGAGAAGACCCTTAGTCCAAATCAAATATGCATGAAAAATAATAGAATGACCATGAATATGTGCTACATATACTATCAAATTAAAACTTATAAATATGCATCAAGTGGGATATGAACAAGAAGCATGAGCTGATTGGGTAATAAGCATGTCTCTAACATATTCGTTAGGTGTTACCTCATTTGGTGGGGACTAGTACTATAGTTGTTTAATTTTCTACTGTGATATTTACATGTTTAGTTTTACTGAGTTGAATTTTGTGATTATCATATAATTAATCAAATTCTATTCAAAAGTTTACTATCTCACAATTTATTATCAATTATTACAGCATAATGGCATGTGAAAAGAATTTGATTTTCATTAAAATATTGTTGGAAGTCACAAACATATTATTTATTCTGAACATGTAGTCATGTAGCACCATTAAGAAGTATGGAGAGGAACACAACATAAAAATTTCATAAAGTAAATTGAAAAAAAATTGCTACATTGTAAGTGCACAATGTCCCTTATGTAATACAAAGTGAGTAAACCATCATCCCCACAAAGAGTATGTAAGTACTAATGTGACTTAATTTGAGACTTATTTGGGACAATCAATTAAACAAGGAATATAATAAAAATTAAAACTAAAGGATAAAGGAAGAAATGGACTTTTTACTAGGAATGGTTTTCATTGATTCAAAAGACTAGGATTCTAAGGATCTAGTACTTTATGGAGAATTAATTGTCTTCTATTTTGTATGTCATTCTTGAATTTCTTAGTAGGTTATTTCTAACTTTAACAATGCTTCAAAATCAAAACCTCAAGCACTCATAAGTAACATACAATTATCTAAAGTGAGAATTTGTGTTCATTGAATAACATATGAATTGTACACAAATAAAATTTAGTCAAAAACTAGATAGCTGTCATGGAAAATATCAGTTGAGTTAAAGCCATATCAGCAAGAAGTGGAAAGAAACCAGAAATACATAACTGATGCAGAACTGCTCATGGGCATATTCATTTGGTTTTACTAATTTTTTTGTTATTTTGTCTGGTAGCTTTTTAGCAGTTATTTAGGTAATGTTTGTAACTGATTAACTTAGCTTTCAGATGGTAGATTTCAATGCCTTGTATATATAGACTTAGGCAATGGAATAGTAGAGAGAGTCAGCTTTCTTCTTTTCTTTTGATTCAGATCAGAGCTTTTCTTGATAATGCAATCCTCATCTTTTTAATTGACTCCTCACCTTTTTCTCCTTGAGATAAGTATGTTCTTGACATTATGTTGAAGCTTCTTGGATGAAATTCAACATGGTATCAGGGCTTTAGGAAGATTCATTGAGAACTGTTTCTCATCACTTCTTTGAACAGAAGTTTCTTTTTCTTTCCTTTCAATTGTTTGAATAGAATCAATTCATTCTTCAGTTCATGAAGTCTTCTTCAAGTATCCACCCTGAGTTAGTATGCACTCACTGTGAGAAGAAAGGTTATCCTATATAGAGGTGTTATTGGATAATTGGTTTTCCACCAAACTTCAAATTCACTAAAGGTAGCGGTAAAGCTAAACAAGTACACGCTAATCAAACAATAGCAATAGAGTATGAACAAGAAAGGAATTCTCTAAAGGGAGATGATTTGAGGCTGTCATAAGAACAGATTAAGAAACTGATGGAGTTGTTAAACTCCCAAAGTATGGCTAACTCTGATGTGGCTTGTTTATAGATGCAACAAGACTCAGGAACATCATCTAGGATTGGAGACCCCTTCAACTAGCAATCTAACTTTGTAGGTAACCAACTCATTTCACTACCATTAAACAATCTGATCAAACCTATCACACTTTGCTTAAACACTTCCACTGCCTTGATAGCCCAGAAACCATCATCAGTGTTATTTACTTGGATCATAGATTTAGGGCTACAACTAATTATTCCATAAGTCCCTTTCAGTCTTATAAACCAGTTACAGGCCTATATGTCATTCTACCAAACAAAGAGAAAGCTCCTGTGGCTAATATAGGCATTGCTAAACTTTCAAGTTCCTTGCTAGTTAGTGAGGTTTTAGATGTCCACTCTTTCAAATTCAATTTGATTTCAGTCAATAGGCTTGCTAGATCACATTGTTGTTCCTTTTTGTTTGACTCAAATTACTGCTACATTCAGGACACATAACAAGGGATGAGGATTGGAATAGCTAAGATGTCACAAGGACTTTACTGGCTAGAACAAACTTCAGTTAACCTACCTGTATCAAATGTTGCATACAACTTTCACACAACACAGTTATCATCTCATGGAAATCTTTGGCATCTTAGATTAGGACATCCATCACATCATGTAGTTGTAAGATTGCATAAAATGTTCCCTTGCAATCAAATGTTCTGATGACAAAATATGTGAAATCTACCCAAAAGCTAAACAAAAGAGGCCCCACCCTTTTCTACTCATAGTATTAGTATAACAAAACCTTTTGAGTAGATTTATGTAAATACATGGGGACCTTACTCATTACCAGCTACATATGGATATCATTTCTTTTGAATAATTATTGATGACTTTACTTGTTGCACTTGGACATACTTGATGAAACATAAATCTAAAGTCACTTGTGTACTGCCAAGTTTCTATAAAATGGTACAAACTCAATTTGACACAAAAGTTTAGATCATAAGGATTGACAATGAGTTAAAGCTTCATACCTTCTTTAGTGAATTAGGAATTATTCATCAATATTCATGTATAGAAACCCCTTAACAAAATGCAACAATTTAAAACAAACATCAACACATCCTGTGCACAACTAGAGCTATTCTATTCCAAGCTTCTATGCCTAGAAAATTTTAGAAGAATTTTGTTCTTTGTGCAACTCACTTAATCAATAGGCTTCATACAAAAATACTAAACTCTAAGTCACCCTATGAGCTCTTATTTGGAACTGCTCCAGGTTATTCTCATTTGAAAGTCTTTGTTTGTCTTGTCTTTACATCAACCTGTAAGAAAGAAGGACTAAATTTCATCCTAAAGTAGAAAAACTATATTCATATGGTACCCTAATGGGATGAAAGAATATAAACTCTATGATCTTGAAGAGCATAAGACCTTTATTTCAAGAGATGTTATATTTCACGAAAATGTCTTTCCCATTGCCAAGAACAATCAATATACCTCAAACACTCTTCCTATCCCTCCTGTTGATCTTACTATCTTTGATAATATTCCAGTTAGTACTGCCTATAGTAAGCATGAAAATGTGAACACCAATACCAAAGGCTTGAGTCTAATCCAAGGGATGATAACAATGTCAACTACCCTATGAACAATGAGAATAACTCTATAGAGAATCATGAACCAGACCAAGTTAGAAAATCAAATAGGCCCAAAAGAATTCCCAAGTACTTTAAGATATACTAGCATAATTTGAAAAATCCTGATCAACAACCTCTAAGCACTAACACCATTCACCCTATAGCAAAAAATCTAAGCACTCATCAGTTGTCCAAAGACTATAAATGTTTTCTAATGTCCTTGAATAATGTGGAAGAGCCTTAGTCATTTATAGAGGCTGTTACGAGGCCAGAATGTAGAAAGGCTATGCTATATGAGTTGACTGTCCATGAGGAGAATAATACATGGGAGATAGTGTTCTTGCCAGTAGAGCATCACACTACAGGATGCAGTTGGGTTTACAAAATCAAGCTGAATTCAGATGGGACGATTGAGAGATTTAAAGCAAGACTTGTGGTTAAAGGATACAACTAAGAAGAAGGGCTTGATTTCCAAGAGATTTTTAGCCCAGTTGTCAAACAAATGACAGTAAGGCTATTTCTGAAGTTGGCTACTACAAGTGACTTGACACTGAGACAATTGGACATACATAATGCTTTTCTTAATGGTGATTTAGATGAAGAAGTTTACATAGATATTCCTCAAGGCTATGAAATGAAGGGGGAGACGAAGCCGTTAACTAAGAAACTAGTGTGTAGATTGGAAAAGGCCTTATATGGCCTTAAACAAGTCTCAAGGCAATGGAATGTAAAGTTTACAAAAGCACTTTGCAACTTTGGATTCTGTCAATCCAAAATCAGATCCATCACTTTTCACAAAAGGAGTAGAAGATGACACAAAGATAGTATTATTAGTGTATGTTGATGATGTACTAATAGGGGGAAGAAATGAAGATGAGATATAGAATTTAATAAAGTACTTAAGTAATAAGTTCAGAGTTAGGGATCTTGGACCACCAAGATATTTTCTTGGGGTGGAAATAGCAAGATCAAAGGAAGGAATATTTCTATGGCAAAGGAAGTACACATTGGACATGTTGTGTGCATATGGATTGCTTGGTGCCAAGCTTGTTGCAACTCCCATGGAAGAAAGTAAAAAACTAACAAAAGAGGTCATTGATCAGCTTAAAGATACAACTTTCTATAGAAGACAGAAAGCTCTTATATTTAACTTTCACAAGACCGGATATCACTTTTGTAGTTCAAGTTTTATCATAATTTATGGGATGTCTAGGAAAATCACACTTAAATGCAGCCTTTAGGGTGCTGAGATACTTGAAGAATGCACCAAGAAAAGTGATCATTATACAAAAAATATCATCCAACACTCTGCAAGGCTGGACAGATAGTGATTAGGGAGGTTGCATTAACACAAAGAAATCTGTTACTGGTTTCTACGTAGGAATTGGAGGATCTTTGAAAAGTTGGAAATCCAAGAAATAAAATGTGGTGCAAGGAGTTCAATAGAGGCTGAATATAGAGCCCTAGCAACCTGTATTTGTGAAATTATGTGATACAAAACCTATTGACAGAACTTGGAAGGGAGACTGATCAGTCAGTGATCATTTTCTGTGACAATAAGACTACATTGCAAATCTCCAAAAATCCTACTTATCATGAAAGGACCAAACATTCTGATTTTGATCTGCATTTTGTAAGGGAGAAGGTTCAAAGAGGCATGGTAGAAGTCCAATACTTAAAATCAAGTAAACAATTGGCAGATATATTCACTAAGAGGATCAATTGTTGTGCAAGATGAGTATGAAAGATATACACACTCATTTTAAGGGGGGTGTCAAAAACAAGATAGCTGACATGGAAAATATCAGTTGAATTAGAGCCATATTTGCAAGAAGTGGAAAGAAATTAGAAATACAGGACTAATGTAGAATTGCTCATAGGAAGACTCATCTGGTTTTACTGATTTTTTTGTTATTTTTGTTTGGTAGTTTTTAGCAGTTATTTAGGCAATGCTTGTAACTGATTAGCTTAGCTTTCAGATGGTATAACTTCTAGATTCCAATGCCTTGCATACATAGACTTAGGCAATGGAACAGTAGAGAGAGTCTGTCTTCTTCTTTTCTTCTGATTCAGATCAAAGCTTTTCTTGATAACGCAATCCTTGTTTTTTCAACTGATTCCTCACCTTTTTCTCCTTGAGATAAGTCTGTTCTTGACATTATCTTAAAACTTCTTGGATGAAATTCAACAAATTTCACTTTCATTATTTTTGTCAAATCAACATATTAGTGCAAACATGATCAAGGCATATAAAGAATTAAGCATACAAACAAGAAGAATAAAGATCAAGACTATCAATCTGAATATTCAAAAATTCAATCACATAATTATAAGTCTTTAGAAACATTCACAATATTCAAAGTAACAAAAGGCATAATTTTCTTCATCATAAATTAAGAATTCAAGAACACATAGGTAAGGGAAAAAGGAAATATTATTTCTAACTATGCATCTTGAATACACTTGGTTTGATAATCATTCAATCCTCAAATTCAAAATTTTTGTGAAAATAAAAGAGAGCTTTTCCTAGCAAATAATCTGTAATCGAGGTAGGAAGTGATTTTTTCTTTGAATCCCTAGCTGCCTATTTAATCCAATGGAAGAATTTTGGATATTTCCTTCCTTTTAGGCCCTTTTCTACATATGGTGACTGAATGATGATCTCTGTCCTCATGATCTCTATCCTCTATTACTTCCAATGGTTACCACAATGCCATCTGCCACTCCAACATGACTTCTTCTTTTGAACACAACTTTCTTATCTAATGAACAATTGACTTGCTTTTTGGCACTGTAGAAATCCAACTCCTTATTTTTTTATAAGAGTAAATCATACAAATTAAATATTTCTCCTAATATTGGTGGTCATTCAAAATTGTTACTAAATACATCATCATCAACTGTTATCCTTTTAATTTGTTCCTAACTCGTCATATCAAGTTCATTCCAAAATTTCCGAACCTAGCTTATAAGTATAAAAATGCTTTAAAAATTATATATATGTGTAAATTTCACAAACCATGCTAAATTATTAGTACAAATACAATTTATGCATTCGATGTCCCACAATGCCTAAAAACTAATGGATTTTAGCTTTAATCGCCCAAAACTTATAGGATAGTGACTTCTTTCGTGAAGTCATCATGCCCCCACACTTATAGTTTGCTCATTCTCAAGCAAACAAGGGAGAGAAACTAAACAATTGCAATCACCATCATCACTCCTCACAGCACATATGGATGAATTATTGCCTTATCTTACTCCAAATAGAAACATGCCATAGTTTAAGGTCTCAAATATCCCAATTGCAACATAACTTAAGCAATTCTTCAATGACACACCCACTCATCCAAATTATTAATAGGCCTCATTCATGTATCACATTCTCTATGCGTGTGTATGAATAGCCTCTCCTACATAATAAAGTGCCCCAGAATAGGTTTATAAAAGCAATTAACTCTTGGCAACCTCCAAATGTAATGTCAATATAGTTCACGGATTCTCTACTCCATAAGTTTAGATATCATGCCATACTCCACTAATATAAATGAATGCATCAACTACGATCGATAAGTCATTATCAAGTTTGAAATGTCAAGCCAGGGTACTGATTCAAAAAAGAATGATAGGGGTAAACAAAAAGAAGAACTTGACAAGTTCAATGCAAATGAGTTCTTCTATTTAAAATCTTTTTTTGAAAATTTTTCTCACCCACCCACATTTCTTCATTTGTGTATTCTTTTTTTCCTATGCACCCTTTCTTCTATTCTCCCTTTTGAGCTTTTCCAATATTTTCTTATATTGTTTAGTGCCTTTTCAGATAGGTGTAAATATTGGTGAAGCATACCTTTAGTTACTCAATAGAAAGCAACTTTCAAGATACTAAACATATTCATAGGTCGTATCTCCATTTACACATGTGAGCATTAGTGATGAATACCCTAGATACTTATTAACTCAAACCAATGGAGTAGTTAAAAATTTTTCATAAGTTTTCTTCCTTTTTTCAACCGACATCTATCATCAGTTCTTTTCAACTTTATTACTTTTTCTTTCCATCCTATGTGTAGCTAAGTTCTTATATAGTGGGTATCTCAACTACATTGACCATCATTAAATGGGTAAATGTGGGTGCCAAAGAAAATTGTAGTGAAGGGTGTTTCTTTATCATTTATTTATTCAAACTCAATGGAGACCTAAGAGATAAAACTTCAAGTTTGTCAAGCTACTAAAAAGAGGCTTATTTAATTAGATTTTTGAAATATGGTGTGAATCATTTTTCTCTCACTATAAAACCTAAGATGTCGCCTCTGATAGTAATTGGACTACGTTTTAGTGCAGGCGAGGTCACCTAAAGTCGATTGCTCTACATAAATTTTATTTAGTACAACTTTCCTATGTATCCAAGGCCACTTGCTTGAAAAATGTGAGGAATTTAACACACTAAGAATTTGCAATCAATTATCTAAGGGCAAGCTTGTGTAATCATGAGTGTCTCACCTAAACATATTGCTTCTTATCATCTATTTTCATCAATCCACTCAATTGTCAACAACATCACTTAAAGCAAAGATAAAACTAAGACAATGGCCATAACTAGGCAATCAAATATAACTTATGCTCTCAAAATTACACTAGATCTCAAAATTTGCCCGATACTCCCACACTTAGAATTAATCATTGTTCTCAATTATTCCAACACATATAAAAGAAAGAAGAAAAGAGTATAGCCTAGGGAACATGGGGTATGCCCCAATTGGAGGTCGTAATGACTAGGTTCTCTTTTCCAACCAACTCTAAGGCCTCCAATATATGCTCACAAGCAACAAGAATTATGACGGCAAGCTACACATAACTAAAATTGAAAATAAAGAAATGTACTTGGTAAAATAAAGCAAATAAATGCTTAGGTTACTTCTTGAGAAGTACTAAGTCTATTATCTTTAGTCACACTTATTCTTGAACTACCTTTTAAGAACTAAAACTACCTTTTAAGAAGAACTAACTTTAACTTCATCAGCCAAATGGGTGACATTTTTTTTCAATAAGAAACACAAAAGTAAGTATGCATCATTCTATGCATCTTTACGACAATCTATAAGTGGATGTCCCATGCAACCTAAAAGCTTAATGACCATATGTCAACAACATCAATTGAAAAGGACTCTAGATGCATGTGATATGTACTCTCCTTGTATATAACAACAAAAAAACATATGATATGTAGGTAAAAAAGATAAACCCATATAACAATATAATTTCATTTTTGTCTATATTAAAATTAACATAATTAGTATGAGTAATTGGTTTGGTATGCAGACCAATAGATTTGGTAGATTTTAAATTATCAAAATAGTAAGGAGAAAGGATATCTTGTGTGTTATTAGATGATTCTACTGATTATGTGCAATAAGCATTCTAGCTCTTCAAATTCCTATCTTCATGGTCGATTTAGAACTGGTGGCCACTCCTTTTATACTAAAAGCTTGTATCCATTAATGGGGTACACCAACTCATCCTCCTCAAGCTTGTTTTTTCTATAAGAATTTCACACAAAAAAGTTTGTGTGACTTGGCTTTAAGTCAATGTTTCTGAGGAAAATTTAAGTGAATAAAGTTCCTTCAAATATTAAATAAATATAGAAATTTCTTATCTTTGTTTAAGGTAGAATTATTGAGGAAATTCAATTAGTGAAACATCAATCATTGCTTCCTCCCATGCTTCTTCCTCTTGCAGCTCTTCTTTCTTGACTCGATTAAACAGGTCAATAGAGGTAACACAATGTTCCTCTTTAATATCTTTTTGCTCTTGTTCTTGTAATGGCTTCTCCAGTTGATCACCCTTCAAGGTGATTGCTTGTATAAGCTCTTTAAAATTTGACTCAATGTTGCTCGAGAATGTATCTTGAGGTTGATTCATTACCTCCCTAGCTATTGGTACAATTTGTTGCTCTAAATGTTGAAATGATGTTTGTTAGTTTTTAAGGATATAATGACTTTGTTCCATGTAGTCCAAGTGGATTTTACAAGGCTTCTTATAAGATACTTCAAAGATGACTGTGCATATTCCTCCAGTGGTTCCATCTCAAAATGATTGCTTTCCCAATGGTATATTTGATAATTTTCCCAAGCAGATTTGTATGAGTTGTAGTGCGGATTATAAGGGTAAAAATCTTGAGGAGGTTTAGTGCGGATTGTAATGGTTAAAATCTTGATAAGTGCAATTTATTGTTTAGGGCGACTAATAATTGTAGGCTTGACATGCATCTATCACATGTTGTGCCTTGTAAGTATCACATATCTACACAAAAGATAGCTTGAAGATAAAAGTAATTTTATTCTGTTGTAGTTCTATATAATCTATTTCTATACTCAAAGCAGTAAGAGGATCAAATTAATTATTCCAAGCATTACTTGCAGCCTTTCAAAGGACCAATTGTGTTGATATGAAGCCACGAAGAACTAGAATAATATCTAAAATATGACGCACAAAGTAAAGAATGGTATATTACAATGCAAATAAAATGTATGAATAAATAAAAGAAGGAACACAAGTGGGAATAGGACAAGATAAAGAACAACAAGAAAAGGTAGGAATTAGAAATAATCAATCAGAAAATGTCCAAATCAAAGGCCCAATTAAATCTATTCGATATTGTCATTACTCCCCAACAACGATGTCAAAAACTTAATGCTTCCAAATGCATATGGCTCAAGTAATATAGAGTTAGTACACTATTGTTTCTATGGAGTATGTGAGTACTGATGTGACTTGATTTAAAACTTATTCTAAGGATCTCGTATTTTAGTTGTCTTTTATTTCATATATTATTCTAGAATTCTTCACTAGATTATTTCTAATTCCAATAAGACTTCACAATCAAATAACTTATGTACTCATAAGTAATATACAATTATCTAAAGTGAAAATTCAATTTTCTTAATTAACATATGACTCATATACAATCAAAATTTCACTTTCCTTATTTTCCTCAATTGTGTGTTCTTGGTAGTAAGTTCTAATTCAAGAATTCATCTTTACTTCTTTTACCAAATCAACAAATCAATCCAAGTGTAATCAAGACATAGAAAAGATTAAGTGTGCAAGCAACAATAATAAAGACAGAGACTATTAGTCAAATGATTAGAAATAATTAAATTCAGTCACACAATTATTAGTACTTAGAAATAACTAAATTTAGCCACCCATAATATTCAAAATAACATAGACATAATTTTATTCATCATAAGAGAAAAAGAGATCTTATTCCAAATTGTGCATCATGAATGTTGTTGGCTTGACAATCATTCGATCCTCAATTTCTAGCTTGGAAATTCCTTGAAAATAAAAGAAAGAGCTTTTCCTAACAAAAAAAAGTGAAAACTAAGAGGGAGGTAGACATTGATGTTTTCTATGAAGCCATAGTTGCCCATTTAAACTAGTGGAAGAATCTTGGAAATTTCATTCTTTCTTTGGCCTTGTCTATACTCTTGAATCCATCATTCTAATTGCTGACCTTTTGATTCTTTCCTCACTTTTCCTACATCAAATTCATTCCAATTTCCCCTCCTATGTCATAAAACATGAAAATATAAATTCCACAAATCATGGTTAGTTATTAGTATCAATACAAGTTATGTTATCAATGCCCCAAGTGTTAGATTTCCATGGAATTTTCTAGTAAAATCAAAACTTTTAATCATAAATACATCATACATGCAAAGTGGAAGATAAAGGGACAAATTCCATCCATTTTTTTTGCAAAACATGCAAGATATCATAAATACAGTAAAGGTGTAAACTTTTTACCTTTCGGATGCTTCCAAATAGTTTGAATGTGATCCTTGGAGTTATGGCCCTCAAACCTTAACTTCTAGTTTGTTCACACAATTAGGATGATTACGAGCTCCATCTTCACTCCATGAAACCCCTTTCGCGAAGCTTTAACTCAAGCTGCTCTGGCCATGAAAAAATTTTGACAAGAAAAAACTTGAGAGAGGGTGGCTTAAGGCTGTCTTTCTCAGTTGATGAGGCTACACGAATTTCTTAGGTTAAAGTGTGTTTTGAACTCCTCAAGTACAACCTTAAATAGCTATGACATAAGAGTTTGGAGTAGGGATTCCAGGGACCCTTTTACATGGACCCTATAATTAAAACTAGCTCATGAACTTTTGTTTATTAATCTCATTAATAAATTAACATATATATTCTTTAATTATTAATCTCTAATAATAATTAATACCGAATTGGGTCCAAGTAACTTAATTTAATTAATTCTATTAATTAAGTTAAGTTCCTATTGTGCATCTAGTTAATGATCTCATCATTAACAAACACTATGGTAATTTATTAAGTTCAATCCAATTGCAACTAAATCAATTATTCTATGAGTCTTGTTAAAGCTTATATGCAACTGATCAATTTAACACTCGTAATACATCCTAACCTTATATGTATGACTCTTTAGGTTTATCCTTAATTAGTAACAAATATAGCTTGAAAGATATGGATAGCGTCTAGCCTACAACTCATTAATCCCTATCCAGTGTAATCGAACCAATTAAGTTGATATATGCAATTTCTTTTCATTTCACCTTAATTGCTGCATTATATTTGCAATTGACTTTTCAATGACAGTAGATGATAACTAGTGCATAATTAGCTAGCAATTTACTCTATGACATCTTAAGCCTTGAATTAGGTACTTGAAGCCAGAAGCACACCAAGTCCCTATATTTTTTTTGTGCACTAAGAGCCATGATTATCTCTTGTGACATTACTTTAGGAGGGTGCGCAGGCAATAGACTTTAGATACCTTGACAAGCCCAGAACCTAATAACGATGACTTCTAAAGAGAATGGGAAATGATGGAGGCTATGAGTTAAATATAGTGTTGTTGTCTTGCTAGTGCCTGAAAAAAATAAACAATAAAAATAAAAAGGAGAGAAGAAAGGGGTAGCAATTTGAAAAAAAAATAGAGGAAAAAAGAAATAGAGGGGGGTTAGAATTCTATTCTGCTAGTGGAGTGACTTAATAACTGGGATTACGCAACTACCCCTATTCATTCAAGCGTCAAATGGCTGTTAGCTATGAGTATGTGTAAGTAGCTCAAGTATGTTGTAGGTTGAGTAACTGAGGGGGCGGGGGGGCGTAGTGACCCCTATGCACTTTTGTGTAAAGAAGCTCTGAACAACTTGAGTAAAGAAGAAGAAACAATGGAAAAAAAAAGAGGAAGAAGAAGAGAAGCAAAGAAAAAGATGACAGCGTGCCTTAAATATGTGGGCCTATTGATCTCATGAAAAAATACGGGTTCATGAACCAGAAGGCATAATTATTAAGCCTATGGGGTGGTCGGTGTTGATTTTCATAAATGTAGAGAGGTAGATGAGAGTTGATGTCTTACACTTGCATGGAGTGAGCCTGTCTATGATTGAATCGTGGTTGGATTTAGAGTGCACATCTCGAAGAGTTAAATGTTAGTTGTTTATATGTGTATAATACTTGAGGAAAGTCATTAGCTTAACTATTCTAAGCATGCAAAATGTGTTGCACTTACTTGCTTGAGGGCGAGCAAGTGTTAAGTGTGGGGGAGTTGATAATTTGCATACAATGATATAACTTGGTAGAGTAATTAAGTTTGAAATATGTGGATTCAGTGAATTTATGAGTTTTTTGAGTGTTAAGTGTTGAATTATAGGTATGAAGATGATGGAGCACAAAAGTGAGCCAAAGGATGCCAAAAATGGACAAAACTAGCATTGGATCGATCTGGAGGAAGTTTGATGTCTAGCATAACTAGAAGATCATGGGAGCGATCGATCTAGAGGGAGCATGGCAGTAGAGTGATTGAGTTGTGATTTTTATTTATGATTGTGCTTGTCGCAATCAAGCACAATGTCAATCTTGAGCTAAAGATCAACCTGGGGATGCATGCGATCGAGGCAAAGACCAAGGAAGTAGCAGTGGTGCGCAATCGCCAAGATCACGCACGATCATGAGACCAGATGGGATTGAGCACGTAGGTAGAATTTCGAAAAAAAAAAAAAGAACTCTAGAATCCTAAAAAAAGCTAAACTCTTGTGTAAATATAAAAAGGAATCAAAATGTGCCTTGTACGAGAGAAAGCCATCTGAATACCCTAGAAAAACCTTGCCAAACTGTGGAGAGATCCAGGGAAGTCACTGGGAGCATAATTTGCCATGGAATCGCACCGGGTGTCAAATCTATGATCTAAAGATTGAATTAAGTTTTTGTTTCCTATTTTTCTGTACTCTTCTCAATTTCTTAATTAATTATTTATTCATGTTGGGATTAGTTGAACCAATGTTCAGCTAATTTTTCTAGTGCCTCGAATTCTGTTAAACAAACCCTAACTATGTTATAATTATTTCAATTTGATTTTAATTCAATATTTCTCATTCAATTATTTGTGTTCCTTGCACTGAATTCCTAGTATGTCTATGTATTTGGATTATTTGTTATGCACTGAATTATAGACTTGAGAGAGCCAATACAAAGTGTAGAACCAGGGAATACACATTAGGTGAAGCTTGAGTTGAGAGACCAGTGAATCTTGCTGAATTAACAAGGTATACCTAAATGCATGTGTCTAGAACAAGATGAGTCCGAGAGGAGATTTCTAGTTAATTCACATAGATTTTGGTTTAGCGCTCAAGAGAGGCAATGAAATTATATCTGAAAACCTTGATTAGTAATCTAGATGAGATTAGCATTAAAATCTAGGTGAGTAATTAGATCTACTGAGGAGGAGTGAGACTAAGTTCTTAAGTAATTTCTGACATTGATTACTTCATGATTTCCTGTGTGGTTGGTGAACAAAAAAAATATATCAGCATACTTGATTCTTGTTTACTTTTATTTTACTTTCAATCTAAATTTGCTTGCTTGTTATGATTGCTGGACTAGAATTCGAAAATAAGTAATAGTAGTTAGTACAATCTGGTTTTTAATTCTTATGAGACAATACTTATGTTCACTGAGTACTATAACTTGACACCATGTGCTTGTGGTTAATTGCAAACTCTACTTTTATGCAATCAAGTTTTCTTCACCAACCTTACCTAAAACGAAAAGAAATTTGACCCTAGGGAGAGAGAGAGAGAGTAGGCTATCCATTTAGTGTAAAGGAATGTAAACTACTTCATTTAGAAACCAACAATGTTTTCATCTCTAGGAATGTAACGCTAGAAGCTTTCCCTTCCCTTCCATAACCAATACAAGCAAACTGCTCCATTAGTTGTTGCACCCAACATCACTCAACCCTATGTGCTAGATTGCACTTGCTATCTACTTGACCTATATGCACATTACATAATTAGAAACTACAGAAAACTACCTTGACATTCCAAAATCATAGTTTAATCAACATGATAAAAATAACTGGCTTACTTCTCTTGACATCCCTCTTGTAGACCCAACTTTATATGTCTTAAGAAGCTCTACCAGGGTAAAGAAAGTATCACAGTACCTCTAGTACTACTACAATGATCAGGCCAACTGTACAACGCCCATTCCAGTTGACAATCCTCCATCAGCCTTAAACCCCATCACTAAACACCCCATAGACAATTTTCTTGGTTATCATAGATTCAAAAGGCACCACCAAGCTTTCTAGGCCACCATTTCATCACAAGTGGAGCCTAAAACTTATGAAGAATCATCAAAAGATCCAATATGGTGTGAAGCTATAGAGGGTGAGTTGAAGGCTTTGGAGAACAACTAAACATAGACAATGAAAGACCTTTCTCTTGGTAAGATACCTATTGGCTATAAATATGAGTACAAAATTAAATATAGATTAGATGGGAGTATTAAAAGATATAAGACAAGGTTATTTGCTAAATGATCCGCTCAAAATAAGAGGATAGACCATCAAGAAATACTCTTGCACATGGCTAAACTAATTACTATAGGGTGCTTACTATCTATAGTAGTAATACAGGGCTAGCAACTACGTCAATTTGATGTAAAAAATTTGTTCTTACATAGAGAGCTTCTAGAGGAGATTCATATGGAGAAGTCCCTAGGATATAAGAAGGAAGGAGCAAACCAAGTGTGCAAGCTGAACAAAAGCTTGTATGGACTCAAACAACCCTCTAGGCAGTGGTATCCTGCTCTAACTCAAGCACTAATCAAATTTGGATTTGAGCACTCTAAGGTCGATTGCAATTTATTTGTGATGAGAGGAAAGGATTTATTTATAGCCCTTTTGGTATATGTTTATAATATTATTGTAGCCAATGATTCCATAAAAGTAGTAATGAGCATTAAGAAATTAATGGATAAGAAATTCAAGAGATCTTGGGAAACTAAAGTACTTCCTTGGGATTGAAGTGGCTTGAAATTCTACAGGATCTATATCAACTAAAGGAAATTTTCCTTGGGCATCTTAAAGGATTTTAGGATGTTAAGGTCCAAAGCATTGAAATCTCCTATGAAATTAAGTTGCAAGTAGAGCAAGGGAGAGGGGACACCACTATTTGATGTATCTTCATACCGTAGGTTGGATGGAAAGCTTTTGCACTTAATGATTACTAGGCCTGATTTGTCTTCTGGCATGCAAACCTTGAGCCAATTCATGGAAAGGCCAACGGGAGTACATTTGAAGGGAGCCTAAAGGGTATATTACATAAAATCAAATCTAGGACAAGGAATTTTCCTTGTTCAACCAGTTAGCTCTAACTTAGGGCATTTTATGACTCAGATTGGGGCTCCTACCTTGACTCAGATTGGGGCTCCTACCTTGATTTGCAAAGATCAGTCATAGGTTATTGTGTTTCCCTTGAGGATTTATTGATTTCTTAGTGATCAAAGAAGCAACCAATAGCCTCTTGCTCCTCAATAGAAGTTGAGAATAGAGAAATGGCATCAACATGTGCAGAGCTTACATAGATAAAACAAGTGCTAAGCAATTTATAGGTGTCACACCCACAGCCGACCGAGTTACATTATGGCAGCCAAGCAACATTAGATATAGCTACAAACCCCATATTTCATGCATGAACTAAGCACATCAATATAGATTGCCACCTCCTTTAAAATCAAATACTAGAAGCACTAGTATTTACACATTATGTTCCAATGAGCTCACAAAAGGTAGACATTCTAACAAAACCACAAATAGTTTGTGAGTTCAGGAAACATTTGTGCAAGATGAGCATTGTTGATCTTCATGACTAGGTTAGTACGAGGTTGAGCTCCAATCTGCAATAAACGACACTAGTGATAGACTAACTAAGCCTTTTCAGCATTTTAGTTACTATTCCATTTTTTACATATTAACAGTTATGGGTAGTTTTCATTTTTTCTGTTATTAGTTGTTAGAATACCTAAGCTTTGTTCAATTTCTTCTTGGCTTAGATGAATGGCCATTCTAGTAGTATTAATAAGGTTCGTTGATGAGACTTCTACCAGTATCTTGAAATCTTGAGCAAAAACTATTATTGATTGATTCTATACTAAATCAAACCATGAATCAACTATATCAAATTTAAGAGGTAAGTCCTCATCCCTATCTCTCTATCCTCGGCCATTACACATGCCCTCTAGCATAAATCCATAATGAGACATGGGTGAATGGAGGACTTCTCCAGTTCTCTACTATCCTTCAAAATTTATGATAGATAATCCTCTTAATGTTCATGGGCAAATAAGACACCTATGAATGATAGTTGCCCACACCGGAGTGGTCACAGTGAGGTAAGACACTAGATAGATTTGCCTCATGATTAAGTTCTGCCATTCCTTGGCTATTAAATTGAATCTATCCTAAAAATAGTAATAATTCCCTATGTTTGTTTGTCATCCACTCTAATAGGACCATAATATAATAGTTGCCATTTGAAACTTTACACTCGAGTATGTCCACTGTAGGAGCTCCTAAAGCATGTCAACCTACAAAATTTGAACATCATGTCACAACCAGAATCTTTCCAAATTAGGATGACTTTTTTGGATGACAATTTTAGGAAAAACCCATCTCTGGGATGGCTTTCTGGCCATCCGAAAAAAGCCCATTCCAAATTTATTTAGGACAGTTTTTATGTGTTGTCCCTAAATTTAGGATGAGTTTTAGCAGTCATCTCAAACGACATCTTGCACATATACATGGGACGAAATTTGGAATTACTTTAGGATGGGTTTTTGGGATAGATTAGGGATTGCTATTTAACATGGATTTGTGATAGATATGGGATAGTTTTGTTTGGGATGGTCTTTGTTAGGATAGTTTTGAGATTACTTTTTTAGATTGATTCTGGGATGGCTTTGTTTAAGATGGTTTTGGGATGACTTTTGATTTGAATTAGTCTTTTAAATCAGAATTTGGGACAATTTTGGAATGGCTTTAGGACAAATTTTTCAATATATATTTTTTTTCAAATATATATTTCCTAATTTATCAAAATTGAAAATTATGAAATAAAAAGCAATTGTACACAAATCACCAAATATTTAGTGCAAATAATAAATTATAAATTGATCATACTAGTCATAAATGTTTTAAAAAGGTACCATCTAGAAATATAATCACATATATTTTGGAAACTAATGGAGCTACATCAATTATCAGTGTGCAGCCTTTCCTCATCGTCCTTTCCCTCTTCCTCATCCTTTTTAGGACGTGATTTGCTAGGTGGACCAAAGTTGAAGCCACCTTTGAGTTTAACAAGTTTCATAAATTCATTCAATAGAAAGGCCACCTCTGTGCACTCTAATCTTGACATTATGTCTTCCAATTCTGATTTGGTGTCCTATAGCTCCCTTTGATTTTTATTTAACTATTCCCATAGTGTGTTCTATTTTGGTTACATATATGATGAGGAGGAAGTAAATCTTGATCTTGAATAATTTTTCAAAAAATTTGATTTGGACCCTTCCTTTCTTGAAACCTCCCAAAGCTAATACCATGAAATTACTACTGTTGGAGTTAGATTGGCTCATGCTCCCAGATCTAGATGCCTCTTGACTATTGAAGTTTTCCTAAACTTTTTGTATAGTCTCTTGGAACATGTAAACAAACTTGACAATTAATATTTATAAAGGTCAAGTGTAGCTCCATGTGAGCGAGAGGTCTACCCAAAGTTGTCTCCTATTATCATGGTAATATGTGATATTAATATACTTAAATATCACATAAATGAAGTAAAATATAAAAAGATATATGTACAAGGTTTATCAAATGATCTCCATGAGCTGAGATTAACATGGATACGCCTTAATAGATTATTGAAGCTAAGGTGGAGTTAGCAACATGGTTGGCTTTATTATTTTTCATTTGCTGCCTTATACATGTCTTATCTCTATTATTCCAACATCTTCTCTCATTTGTCTATGGGAATCCAACTGGCCCTAGTGTTAGAATCCCTTTCCTAGTGCAAGTGCTTCCTAAATAATTCATTGGCTTTTTTTTTTTTTTGAAATTTTTCTCCATTATGGTGATATCAGCATCATTCCAAATGAATTGTTCCTGTAAAAGAAAATTGAATGATGAGGCATACTTAATGGTTGAAAGAAATAGACTTCGACTCATCACACATTTAAGGTAACTTATTAGTCACACATCAATTGTTAATGTAAAAATCCTTCTAAGGCACAAAACATGAAATCTCAAAATTTTGTAAGTTTGTGACATAGTTAAAAGCAATAAAAGTGGTAATACTTTCAAATGACAATGTATCAGTGGAGATATACTTTTAAATTTCTGAGCCAAAATTCTAGCATGTCATGTACCACGTTAGAGTACCAAATTTAAGCCTCATTGTAATTATTGGTTATAATGTCTCTAATTGCATCCGTCAACTCACATAAGGCACTACACATAAACAACATGGCATTTACACATACCTTTTATGATTGCTCAAAATCATTAAACAATTTTACTTTATGTTATTGGAGAATGATTCAACCTACTTAAATGAATGTGGAGTCTAGTGGATAAGACATTTAATTTACGATTATGACTCCTATAATATGGGCACATTTGGGGAGGCAAGCACCAATGGATTATCATAGCCCTTAAATGAAGAAGAAGGGGTTTGTGTAAGTAGTACCAATGATGAGGCTTCCATATGTTGTGTGTATTGTTATGGGGATGATGGTTGATGTTTATGGTGTTCAGGTTGTCCCTTAGTTATGTATTGGGTTGAGGTAGGTGTGCGATTCCCCCAACAAATTCAAGATGGTCACATATGATTCCAACATCCTTCTGAGCATTTAATTGTCCTTTGTCTTCCTATTCACATCCATGATCATGTTAAAAATGTTGTCAAATATTTTTTTTTTTCATTGTGTGTGACATTTAAATTTTGATAGAGCAAGTTGGCCTTCCAATAGTGTAAGTCCTAAAATATACTTTGGTTTATCCACATGTGGACACTCCCATAACCGTTGATCACACCATGTGAGTTATCTGTAACTCAATCTAATCCCTTAACGTGATTCCATATATGTTCACCAGTCTCCCTTTGAGGCATGAATGCTTCTTCACCCATCTCTTGCTAAAATGTTTCCTATTTCTCCTGTATGGATGGCTTACCAATAGGAATTGACAATGACAATGAAAGTAACTCACCTTCTTACCATGCCGAAGATAAATTGCTCTATTATAATCCATTCATACTAGAAAACCCATCAAACTAGTAGAGCTCATGAATTTTCCACAACAACACTGCTCTCATATTAAAATAACTTTTTTCTTGATGAACCATATATCATGACAGTAGCATCCTAGAACATAATTAACTCCTCAATTAGCAGCTACAGATACACATCAATCAATTTCTTCGAGTTGGATGGTTCAGAATAACTAGAGATAGAAATACGTTTGGATTTTCAAGCACATCTCAAATGGAAAGTTATATGGTGTCACCACAATCAGCCAACATGAAAATATGTTTTCCCATAAGATCTATGAAGGGCCAACCCATCCACACATAGTCCAAGCCTCACATTTCTAAGCTTAGTAGCAAAATTAAGATGTATCCTATCAAAGTGTTGCCTATCCTCTACGTCAAAAGGATGGCACATAAACCTTTCCCTAGTGGCATGACTGGCTTGTTATGTCTTATATTTTATTGTTTCAACTGAAGCATATAATCTCTAAAATCTTAAAGTTAATGATAAGTATCATAGCCTTGCATATTAGACATCTCTCTTACTATGACTACTACTTGTTCGCAACTTAAACTTAGGCCGCCCACAAAATTTGCAGCTCTGAGTCCTTATCGTTCCTTCCAATATAGCGTGCTCTTAGCCCTACAATAGACAATCTTCACAACTGGTAAACCTGAGTTCCTTTTCAACCATTTTATGTTGTAATAGATTTTAGGCATATGATGGTCACATGGTACTACCTCACAAATCAAAATTGAGATATCATCATAGTAACTCTGCGACAACCCATGCTCTACATTTATACTCACTAGTTGTGCAATAGATTACAGTTAGGAAAAATTTTTGCATCCATCATATAAAGGTTGGTTTGCTGTATGTAACATATCAAAAAATTTGTCTGATAATCATTCTTCATAGTTAATAGCATAACATTGTCTCCTATGGGGACACGTGTCTTCATCTTTGAGTCTTGTTGTGTTTCTTAGACTTGCTTAAACCATAAACGTTTCCATGCGTGATCTAATTGCATCATACACTATTCACTGGTTCCACAGCATTACATGGTCATTATCATCACCTATAGTGCTTCTTAGAGGCCTATTGTCACTACCCCTCCCCATATCTCTATCAAAGTACTCGGTTTCATCATGACTAGTCTAGTTATAGTAGTTATTTAAAAATGTCTTTCCGAATAAGTGCACCTTCACCTCTTCAGGATGTAAAAACCTTGTATTCTTGCATCGCGAATAGGGACAACTAATCCTATTGTCATTAATTAAATCAAATTTCTAACAAGCCCACTCTATAAATTTATTAACCCAATTTTGAACTCATTAGTTAATCTGCGACACCCAAGAAGGTTTTGTTGTATATCTAAGATCTAATTTATCTTTACATCTTTAATAACAATAAACACACAAAGCATTATATTGAACACTACCCAATCATACTCACTAAACTATTAGTTATATACCCTTTAATGCCAATAGAAAATAAAAGATAATAGAAGGGCATTTGGTGTACATATATTTTTCACACTAATTAATAAAATATTAATTTTCATATCAATATTACGGCAAGTTTCAAGTATATAAATCTTAATTAGCATAAAATATTGCATGTACCTCTGTGTTTAAATTAGGGAGCCTTATTTATGAAAAGTTATGAATATGGATACAGAGCTTTCTTAGCACTCAATCACTAAAATCTATTCGCGCAAGTCATAGACACTCTAAAGGGCATTAGAGAATTGGTACTTGCATACCTTGTATTTTTATAGTGATTGTCATGTCGTTCGGTATGAGATATTGAGAATACATTTGTGTGAATGCATCATCGGGGAATGGGGCTTCAGACAATGATTCACAGAATAAAATAGATGCATGGAGTTTACTCTTAGTTATCAACATTTTTCTTCATGATTTTGATAAATTTTTGTGGACCTTAAACCTAAGATGACATGGCTGTCTTATACACATGTTGATCAACGTATCATTAAGGCATTAAGGGCCAATATCTATCTTAGCATGAGATAGGATCATGAGCTCAATGTGTCATTGCTTGGGTGTGTATGAAAGCATATGCATGTTCAATAAGTGATTTGTCTCCCTGCAAGTGAGCAAAGCGTTTGTCCTATATAGTTAGTGTTCTATGAAATAGAAGCTCTTGAGTAAGGTAATGTGTGATTGGAAAGGGGTTCAAATAGGAACATCTGTCTCATGAGAAAATGCTAATTAGTCATATAACAAAGTTTGTGAGTGAAAAATTTATGACTTTCGCTAAATTAGGATAAAATAAGACAAAATGTTTAGCATGGTAATCATGATTGGAAATGTTTATTGTGATCCTAATCACTTCATCTTGATTGGGTTATAATGTGGACCAAAGGCTAGACATTACTCATGTCCTTCGAGTTATATTTGTTTCCAATTAAGAATGAACCTAAACAGTCACACACAAAAAATTGAGATATCTTGTGAGTATTAAATTATTGGGTTGCAAAATTTATTTAGTTGTAATTGGATTTGAATAAATTAATTATCATGGTGCTTGTTAATGATGAAATTATTAATTGGATACAAATGAGCTTTAATTATCAACGAGATTAATACTTAAAGGACATATAGGCTAATGCAATTAATAAATAAGAGTCCATCACCTATTTAGTTAAAAAAATGGTTCATGTAGAAGGGTCCATGGAGCCTATGTACTAAACTTTAGTGTCTAAACTATAAATAAGAGTCTTAAAGAATTCAATACATCTTTAAAAGACATAAAAATTCAAGCACAAAGAGAGAAGAAATCCTAGCCACCCTCCAGCATCTTTCTTTGGTTTAAAAATTCCTCCTAATTCAAAAATATTTGCATTAGAGCTTCACAAAAGGAGTTTTGTGGAGCATAGGAGAAGCTCACAAGCTTTCCAACCATGTAGACAATGTAGAAGTTGAGGTTTGAGGGTCACAACTCAAAGAATTGCGCACAAAAAACTTGAAAACATTTTAAAGATGAAGTTTTTATCCTTGTGCTTGTTTTATCAATATTTTGCATATTTTGTAGCAAAAATAGGTGGGGTTTGTTTTCTTATATTCCATTACATGAATATCCTTATTTCCTATGATAAAGTTTTGATTTTTATAGACAAACACATACGAATTCCAACATAAACTTTATAATTAATTCAATAATGTGCGCATATAATAAATGACAAATCATACTTGTCCAAATTATGTACCATTCAACTCTAATAGCTAGAGGTGGCCTCCGGTTCATTGGTGCTTAGCCTTTATCTTTTAACACATCATGCACCTTATCTCATAATCAACTATGTCCTTTTGCGTTTTGGTCCACCAAAAGTTTCTCTTTGGGCTATTGTATATTTTGTACTCCTAGGATGCATTATCTACATAGATTGGTGCACTTTTTGCATTACCTTATCCTGAATCTCCGCAATTTGCAGAATGCACAATCTTCCCCTCATGTGTAGACACCATCCTCTATTACCTAAAAATCTTGCATTTGGCCTTATTCAACCTTGTCCTCAATTGCCATGATGTCAGGGTTCGTGCCTTAGGACTTTTTAATCTCCTTACATAGTGAAGGTTCAACGTTCAAGGACGCAATGACATTTTCAATGGATTCCAACCCTCCTAGATATAGCAAGTCCAATTGCCAGGCACATGTAGCCACTGCCACTACTATGCCTTTATGACTTAAGGTGTCAATCACCAGATTTGCTTTACCCAAATGAGAGTTGATAACTAGGTTGTAGTCCTTAATCAACTTTAGCTAGCTCCTCTACCTCATGTTTAGTTCTGATATTTTAGACTCTTTTGGTCAATGTAGATCACACACCTCTCGTCGTAAAGATAATGCCTCCAAATTTTTAAGGCAAACAAGACTACTACCAACTCCAAGTCATAGGTGGGATAATTTAGCTTATATGGCTTTAATTGCCTAGATACGTAGGTGATCACCTTATCATCTTGCATTTGAACACATCCTAGTCCACCTTGACTAGCATCATTGTAAATGGTGAACCCTCTACCCTCATTAGGTAGGGCAAAGATTGGTGTTTAGCTTAATTTATCCTTCAGCTCAATTAATCTTTATTTGTACTCTAAGCTTCAGTCAAATTTCCCTCACTTCCGAAGAAGCTAGGTCTAGGTGTCACTATCTTAGCAAATCCCACAATGAACTTTTAGGAATAGCCAACAAGTCCTAAAAAGCTCCTTACTTTTGTTACACTCGTATGTTTAGGTCACTATAGGATCACTTCGACCTTCTTAGGATCTACTAAGACTCTTTCTTCTGATATTATGTGTCCCAAGAATGCCATGCTTCTTAACCAAAATTTGCATTTGTTGAGCTGCTTCTCCTAGAGCATTTGTAGGACTATTCTTATGTGTTCTGCATACTCCTGCTTGGTTGGTGAATATACTAAAATGTTGTCTATAAACACCACCACAAAACTATCTAAGTATGGCTTGAACACTTAGTTCATGAGATCCATATAGGTTGAAAGGGCATTAGTCAACCCGAAATGATGCATGTGCAAAAGCGTAAAAGATAAAAGATAGCGGCGAATTGTTGGAACCTAGTGAAGTTTGCTTGCATGAATCGTGAGTATAACCTAACACAATGACCTCAATGAACTCTAGTAAGAAAGACGATCACAACTAACATGCCTCTTTAGTTGATATGCCATGAATCAACTAAGAACATGCCAAGAATAATTCAATTTGGACTTCATGAGAAATTGGTGCACTTAAGTTCAAGAAAGAAAAATAGTTGTATTCAATATCAAAAATCCAAAAAAAGTTCTTCAATAAAATATCCGAACTCTATTTATAGTGTTAAGGAGCCCTAAGAACCTTAAAACTTGCATGAAAATTAACCAAAATAAAGAGATAATACAAGAGGTAGTTTCCAACTATATTATGGCTCTGAGATGTCTGCGCACTTGATCCGAATGTTGATCTCGTGTCTCTTGATTGTAAAACAGTATGTTAAACCATCCTAGTGTTTATGATTGGAAATGCCCAGAGTTTGTTTTTAGCCCGTTGTCAATCGCGTGTGCTCCAGCTTGATTCGTTAGCCTGACGATCAATCAACTAGCTACTAGGCTCGATCCAGAGGGTACTCTAAGGTTTATTTCAAGTTCTCTTTACATCAAGTTCACGCACAGAAGCTATTCTTCTTCTTAAGCTCCTCCAAGTGTCTAAAAGCCTCTCGATCAAAACTTCTTCACAAGCATTGTCATTACTTACTTAAGCTTTTTAGCCTTAGCTATTGTATACGGACCTATGGTTATCCTTGGATACTCGATGTCAACTTTGATGCTCGGATCACAAAGGTTAGAACCTTAAAATTCATGGTGCCTGTATCGTATCCTAAATGCCATCTTAGGGATATTCTCAACTTTTATCTTGAATTAGTGGTACTCCGATCTTAAGTTAAATTTTAAGATTACCTTGGCCCTTTTAGGCTAATCGAAGTTGATCCTTAGCAAGGGATATACTTCATAATCATGACTTTTTTAAGTTCCCGATCGTTAATGCATAACCTCAAACTTCTGTTTTTTCACGAAAAGTATTAGGGCTCCCTAGAGCAATATGCTTGGTCAAATTTGCTTCTTATCCAAACTCTCCTATAGTTCCATCTTCAACTCCTTCAATTCTACAACCGCCATATGATAGAAGACCTTCGAGATGGGCATCATTTCGAGTACTAGATTAATCTCGAACTCGATTTCCCAATTCGAGGGTGATCTAGTCAAATCACCAAGGAAAACATTTGGAAACTCTTTGATTATCAAGATATCTTCCACCTTCAGCCCCCAGTCTAGTGAGTCTATGGTGCAAACTAAGTACACCTTGTATCCTTTCCTGATTGCCCTTTTGGTTTGGGCTACAGAAATCAGTAAGTTAAGTTTGCAAGACTGGTCCCTGGCATTCCCATAATAGAAAAATATATTACTAGGTGGTGGACAAAAGTTTACTAACTTATTCCTACAGTCCACATGAGAAAAATTCTTGTTAACTTGTCTATCCCTAAAATGATATCAAATTCCCTCGTATTAAGCCTTATGAGGCCAGCTTTCAATTCTCAATTTATGTCCTAAGTTGCAATTTTTATATATTATATCAACTATCAAGCTCTTATATCTGAGTGTGACTACTCTATAAGGTAGTTCTCATATTCTTGGCTTATGCCCTAACTATCTGAAAAGACTTTTTGAAACAAAAGAATACGAAGTGTCACAATCGAATAAGGCATAAACAAAAAGTTGGTTAACAATTACATTACTTGCAACCACATCCTTAGCATTGTCTACCTCCTCCTAGGTCATAGTAAACACCCGAGCATTTCCCTTCAACTTAGGATTTGGCTGGTTAGGTCTAAGATTGTTGTTGGTGCTGTTGTTACCACTAGGGCCGCTCCCATTATTGTTGCTAGTAGTGTGGGCTGGTCTAAAGGTATCTTGTAGGCACTTAGTAGCCCAATCTCCTTGCTGATTGTATCAAAAGCATGCTCCAATCATCATTCAGCACACCCTAGTATGCTAGTGGTGGTAGATCTCTTGTTAGATGGTGGTGTAGTTAGGGGTCAAGCTGTTTATTCCTAAAGTTCAAACTTGGTTTGGGCGACTTCAAGTTGTTGTCGACCTCCCAACAATTGCTATCAATTTTAGCCCTTATGGAAGCCCCCAGCAAGCCATCAAAGGTCCACGTATCATATAGTGCCTGGGCTGTCTTCAATCGATTCCTCAGCCCCTTAATGAACTTATGCATCTTGAGGGTTAGATTTGACATCACCATCAGCAAGTACTTTCCTAGGTTATGGAACTTCACTGAGTATTCAACTACTAACATGTTAGGTGCCTACACTAAGTTGTTAAATTCTATCATCTTCTACAAACGGATGCATTGGGAAGGAAGTGGTTTAAAAATGCCTCCCGAAACTGGGCCTTGTTAATCAATCCTTCTTCTAATAACACGGTGAAATACCTTTCCACTAGACAATGGCCCTACTAATCAGGAAAGGTATCACTGCCCTTGGTCGTACTTCGGATGGAATTCCCATCTACTCAAAGTTGTCTTTCATCACCTTCAACCACTTTCACACAACCTCTGAATCATGCAAGCTATCAAACGTGGGCACATCGACTCTCTGTAATGCTTCATAGTAGGCCTTAGTACACTCCATTAGGTGGGGTCTGGGTTCGTGCTAGCGTTTTTTGCTGGGCTCCCACCAGTTAGACCACTACTATTGCTATGGCTACTAAATCTTTTTGTCTCAAATTTGTGTGGTCCATTTTCGACTGCTGTTGTGGTTAATTTAGGGGGTGGAGGCAAAGGGTAGTTGTATGTTGGTTAATTCGTGTTTTCCATAGAGACTGTGTTATGTGGGTTCTGAGTGGTGTGGTGGGGTCTTCTAACCATTTTCTTATATTTGAAGATTGTTTAGGGATTATACACCTTGCGTGAATTAATATATGTACATATACGTATACAAAAAATAAGAGGTCAGCAAGCAACAAGTAAAATAGTACACATGTAATGGCTGGAAGAAAATAACAATTTCATTATTATAACTCAAAATTTCCGATCACAATGGACGAGCTAGTCTTATTCGTATCATAATATCTCTATATCTCTATAACTCTTAATCTCGAATGATTCATCTATAACTATGCCTCCATCGTTTGACTCTACCTCAATGGTTATCTCTTCATGATCCTCCTCAAGATTGATGTCTTTAAACTAATGGTGGATAACCTCTTGAAGCTCGTCATTCTCATGGTCAAGGTGCTCCACCTACTAAACCCACTCCTCTTGCTCCTCTAATGCTGTGTCCATGTGGTGTTCATAATTCTTCCACATGTGTTCATTTATCCTAATAAGCTTCTGTTGTTCAACTTTAAATTCTTCTAGTTTCTTCTTGAGGGTGTCTTGGTGATCTTTCAATGCCCTATTCTTGGCCTTGAGTCTACCACAACTCCTAGCTGAGTTATTATGGTGAAAAGTTCATCCATGATCTCTTTAGGTAAAGTGTTATAATCAGAAAGTGCTTACTCACTTGAACTGCTAGCCTCGTCTATTTCCTATGTCAAGTATCAAATTTCTAAGGCAACATAAAATGAATTCTATGACTTATGTATGCATGAACTGAACTACTAAGTTCTGAGTTCCCGTTATGTGATTTCCTATAGTTTAATCTATGTCATATGTTCTAAGTTCTCTGTCACAGCCCTGAAGTTGGGAACACAACATGGCAATACACATGAATAGCCTCAACAAGTACCAAAGCTAGCATATCAAAGTAACTAACCATAAAGTTCATTTATTCCAATTAATCATCTAATACGTTGCAGTAGAAATAAATAAAGTAGAGTAGTTTATTCTATTAGAGTCTTGTCGTCTTATTTGCTGAAAAATAAATAAGTGTCATGCCCTATTACATCATGATCTTATTCAATAAGCAAATCTAAGGCTAAGTTCTCTTTGTCCTAGTTTTCCTCCATTCCCACGTTTGTTACTCATCACTAAGGTTCTTCAAAAGAAGTTGAAAAATATATGAGTGACTAATCACTTAGTAAGCAAATACCTGTCTTTAGTTAGGATGTGAGTAGAGCAAAACATTTACAAAATTCATATGTAATTATGGTACACCATTTATGAAATGTTTCCAAGAGTGCAAGTAAACCTATAAGTCTCATATTACATGTCTGTTTGCATGCACGATGCTTTAGTATGCCTAGGGCTTAAGCAATTCGTGTACAATTTTCACTAGTTAGGACCTTAGTCTATTACTTTATCTAAAGAGAGTCACATATCTCAAACTACAGTCCCTGTTGAATGGGTAATATATCCTAATCTATAACCCTGATTGAGTAAGTTATGTATCCCAATCTATGACCCTGGTTGAGTGGGTTATATATCTCTCCTATTACCTGGTGAGTGGGAAGAACTAGTGCCTACACTATCCTAGTTATTCCTCTAAGGCATGGTTCACAATGTTCCAGGGCATTATTTAACAAGTCAAACTATTTAACGATCACAGTTATATTTCAGAATATTTCAGAAATAAATATCATTTGGCATTTTCCCACATCTAAAATTCCTTTTCAAAGATAATCAAATTAGTACAAATATGGGGATTTTAGAAAAAAATTTTAAAGCAACCTTAGTAAAAATTCAACATTTCAAAAAATAATTCATTTTAAAGAAATGCAATTGAAAATTATGCAGATATCTAACTTACTAGATACTCACTTACTGTTCTTGGAATTCACCAGTGTTATTCGCTAGGTTTCCTATTCAAATCAAAAAAAATTTCCCATTTTGATTTTTAGTTCAATGGAAATTTAATCTCTATATGCTTGTTGATGCAATCCTAAGAGTCATTTTCTTGGTTCCTATACTCAGTGACTATTTTCCACTCAATTCGACTTGCGTGGATTATAAAAGCAATAAAATTGGACATTAGAATTATTAAAAATTGAATTTTGGCAAATTTAGGTATTGCCCTTGCGAAAACGTTGTTCGCGGTTGCAAAAATGGGTTTCGTGACTACATGACAAGTTGAGGGCATTCTAGTGGTGCTTGTGCCTATGGAGGATCTCCTTATGTTCACGGCATTAGTTGTGAAGCATTCTGGAATTCTCAATTTGCCCATATTGCGATTGTGAAGGGCTATGTCATGATAGCAACACATGTTAGCTCATTTGTGACATCGACCACGGGGTGTAATAGGTCTACCCACAATTAATCCGGCAATCGTGTGAACTCACACCACAACTGTGATGCACGACCTTGCAGCGATAGTCGGCAGATGCAATGCAAGTATGCTTACGCATAGATGTCGCATTTGGCTTCTAATTTTCCTCCACTCGATTTTAATTCCTTTTTTGGTTGTAAACATGTTCAAAGGTTTCTAAAGGCCCCTAAATCTTGTTCTTAGCATAAAATTTTGATCATAAAAGGTTCTTCCTTCGCTAGTTTAAGGAATTCAAAATTTCTCCTTGCACCCAATTTTAGGAGTGATTACTATTCATAGCTTCCCCTAAATGGTTTCAATACTACATCGTGATTTCATTCATGCATTGACTTGAAAATTGTCCGTGCTTGTGCCTAGAGCATGTGAAATCGAATTCCTAGAATCATACATGCTTACTACAAGTTTAGTCCAAAAACTCACCTTAATTTCTATGTGTTCTTGAACTTCTTGAACCCAAAATTCATGTTTCTTCTTCCTTCATACTTTTGGATGGCTGCTTGAAAGTTTGAGAAAGAGTAAATATTTTTTTTTTCAAAAAAGAGTAATTTTTTTTTTCAAGTTTTAGGCTTATATATATATAGGGTGGTACTAAGCAATATATGAGAATTTTTAGAAATTTTCTCAAAACTTTTCTGTGATTTCTAATCCCAAAAGCAGGCTTAAATTCCTTCCTTGTTTACCTTGGGTGTGTGGTAATGCTCCAAGCCAATTAACCTACTTTTGGTAACTTTCTATGTATACATAACTACATATACAACCTTCCATATTCACTTTCAATACCCATGGTATTTTCACACGAAAATTAATAGAAAAATCAAGGGTTTTTTATAAATTAAATCATTGCTGCCATAAAAATAAATATTGCTACATGGTCCAAAAATCTTGGGGTATTACATGGTGACGGGGGGAAGAGACTGGATATAACCAAATGAGTGGAGTACAATTTAGAATAATTGAAGATATAGGAACAAAAGTGAAAATATTAAAATAATTGTTTTTTGAATTTAAGAATTTTGGTTCTAGGTAAGTAATAGAAAATTATTTTTCAAAACTGAAGTTTCTATATTATTTAGGGTTGTTAAATTTTGAAGTTTTTCTACGTAGTTTTTGTTCTATTTATTCATTATATTCAATGTAATGTATATTTTATGTTATTAAGTAATATGCTTTTTTTTATATTTACCATGGTGTTCAATATTAATCAATTATGCATAATTTATTTATTATATTTTGGTTTTGCAAATTAGAATTTGTGCATACATGGAAGAAAAAGCTGTGAAAGCTTGCTTATTATTTGCAATTTAAGTAAATTAAGTATTGAAGTGTTGTAGGTAATTTTTGTTTTATTTTTTTGTTTATCATTAGGATGTCATGTGTGTAAATAATGCATTTATCTAGTATTTACTGTAGATGATGTATCAGTCAAACAGGATCTTTGTATTTATTAGATCTAAGAATAATTAAATATGTTTTAGTTGGATTAGTATAATTTCATGGATCGGGTAAATATTTTGATTTAATTTTCTACCACTGGGAAATATTTATATGCCAAGAACATCATGATCATAGACCTATATTATGAGCTATTATCGCATAATTTAGTGAATCTATCCCATGTATGATGACTTCGAATTATTGAAATAGATTGTGATGTATGAAAATTGTTAGTAAAGCCATGTCAGTTGGAGCTGGGGTTCAAATTGTTTCATAGTGGGAAAGCATTATCATGTAAGATTTAAATCCTATGAGCTATATTCGTGGTGCACTAGTGATAGCGAGGATAAAACTGATGTTGATTTTGAGTATTTTTTTGCAACCATGTATGAGCTTTCCACATTTGACAGCAGTAGGTTTCCACTGAAAATTTATGCGAGATACGTATTGAGAAATGCATTCGGTGGGCAAGGGTAATAATACTATAATACTCCTAGTTAATGTTAAGAGAAACATAGGCTTTATGCTTAACCCATTGAATTAAGTGAGCTATCTAGAACTATACATACAGATGGAACTAAAATAGTTTGATGATTACACTGCATATGTTCCTTCGGGATAGGACATGGGCATTTGATCGCAACTAAGAGTATGCTATCTAAAGTATGCTAATGAACATGCCTAGTAGATAATCCAATGAGTCTAAGAGAGATGGCACTGAAGGTAGTGCATTGGATAATGACAATGACTAGGAGGCAGTTGACATTGTAGAAATGGAGGTATTTGTGCAAACTAAAGCAAATCCCTTAATCAACCTCATAGAGCATGCCAAATCAGTGCCGTCTATCATCATGTTGATGTACCTAATGGTGCCATTCTTTACAAAAGTTTGCGACGAGATTTTTTTGAATAGTTATGAGAACGTGATTGCTAGATTTGCCATATACTACTTTGAGTAAAGCATAAGGTTTAGCACAAATATGGTGTACATTTAAAAGTATGGAACATGTGCAGGCTACAGTGAAGGACTACTTAGTCAGAATTGCTCATAGAGAGTATTTGGTGGCGTGGAGTACACACACCATGTGAAAGGTTAAGTGTGGATACCAATGATGAACAACCTTTCCATTGCCATTTGAGAGCATCATACTATCAACACTATAGCCTATGGAAAAATATTAGTTATGGCAACTCCCTAACATGTGTACTAGATGAAATGTTGATAGACAATGCAAATTTAGACATGAATATAATCACATACTATGAATTGGCATGATTTGCCTTAACCCCAGTTATCCAATAAAGTGTGTAATTTAAACTATTAAGGAGAAGTATGATGTTAAGATTAGATACTCCAAGGTGCGACATGCCTTAAAACGAGCTGTGGAGAAAGTGTATGACACATGGAAAGAGCCTATGAAGAAGTTACTTGCCTGCGTGGTTGTGTTGCAAAGATGGAACCCTAGTATAATGGTGAAGTGGTGACGTAAGGACATCGGCATGCCTGTAATTAAAATGTTGCAATATATTTTTGAGCATTCAAACCATGTATAGATAGGTAAAGGCATTGTCGCTTAACCATTAGTGTTGATGAGACCTATTTGTAGACTAAATACAATCATAGGTTGTTGATTGCCATCATAATTGATGTTAGCCAACAGATCTTATCCCTTGTATTTGCATTAGTGAACCAAGAGATTTTTGTGTCATGATATAGCTTGTCAAAGTTGATTGTCGTATATGTTATATAGGGCAAATTGGTTATATGTCTTATATCTAACCAACATCATGGTTTGCTTTCTATTGTTGATATGCTTGATGATTTCAACCTCCTTTTTACACTAGTTTTGTCTGAGATATGTGTATGTAAACCTACTGAAAAAAAAAATTAAGAATCACCACTACAGAGGCTTGTGCTGGCATACTAAGAAACAAAATCAAGTATCCAAATCTAATCAGATGATGGAGCATATAAGGACCTTCAGCACATAGATGTTTGATTGGCTATCACGAATTAATCCTACATAGTGGACTTTTGCACATGACAGTCGTTAGCATTGTGGTGTACTAATAATAAACATTTTAGAGTCCACGAATTGGTCCTAAAATACATTAGATGTCTACCAATTTTTGCTATAGTAGGGTTGACGTCCTATAGTGCAATTGCATGTTTTGATAAGTAGTACATAAAGGTACAAGAAATGACAACAATGGAAAATGATTGGTCGATGTGGCTCAACAAAACCTAGATATAGTATCAAAATCAATCAACCACAACATCTAGCTATTTGATAACGACGACTATAAATTGAAGATGACTAATGCACATGTGGCAAGTAAGGCTAACTTTTCACAAAGAGATTTAACAAGAGTCTTTATCTAGGCTTTCCAAAAGAGATAATTTGACCTCTTTAAAAAAAAGAGGTTAGGTGATTGAGGTGTCTTCCTTTGAACACCTCATCTAATAGTCAATCAAGACCCCACTATCCTTAAAAACTAAGTCACAAACGGGTCACCTAGCCCTAATACTACTTGTAGGTTTCAAGTTAGATGTTGGGAGGTTGTAATGTAATTCATCAATTGATTTTATGCCGCCACCCGTTCTATTAAAAGTAATAAATAACCATAAGTTCAAACACATGATATGTTCGTAGAAGTGTTACGATTTCTATGTTTGCGAGACCAAATCTAGGTAAAAGCAATTCACTGTTAACAAATGAAATTTCACATAAAAACTCTTCAAACTTCGCCTAAACAATACATGATCCCATACATCAAAATACTAATTAGTTTAACTTTTTTGTCACAAGACCTCTTACAACATTGACCTAACTCTTGGTAAGCATCAACTTTCGACATAGTGAACTTGTTCTCTAGAAGTAAATCACAAGCAACCATAGCTTGTTTCTTCCTTAGAAACATTCAACATAAGCATAGTTTGCATGAGTAGGTACTTGACACTTGCAACACTTATAATTTATGTGGGAAGTATACCCAAACTTTGTGCAACACTTCAATAGATGTCTTCACGAATGGTTCCATTGAAAATAAATTACAAATCTACATGAAATGTTTGCTTCAAATCTACTGTCGACGTTAATATAGTTGATTTCCTTTTGCAACATTATTCCTTCCCAAATTAAGCTAGATCCATTCCTCTATTTTGGGATTCAATATCTTAAATCAATTTTTGCAGATTTTGGTGAGATGAATTTTTATAGTTTAATTTTACCGTATATTGTCAATTCATCGCCAAAAAAAAGCCAACATAACCTAATATAAATATGATGCAGGTTGAATAGAATACAGAAAGGTTGGTCAGGCAAGAAAAGAAAAGTTAACCGCCATAAATTCCCCCACCCCCGGAGGGTTTGGGGGCTGCACTCTGCAACACGGTGACGAAAGCCTAGCGTAAGAAGCAAAGTGTAGCTCTACCAAAGATAAGGGGAATCATATCTACCTTGGGACTTACCCCTGTCCCCTCATCACTCAACATATACATGCTTCCAATCAATCTCTACTCAGACTCGGCCACGCCATTGCATTTCCCTAAGTTCACCTTCCGGTGAAAGGAAAAAAATTAAATATATTTATATAACTCTGCAATTATAGTGATATATGTTGTCTTCGATTTACTTGTGTAGGAAAAATTTTATGATTTGTTTTAAATTTTTAAACTTTCTTCGGAAACAGACGTTTAATTCTAATTACAATCCAGCCCTCACAGAAAATTGTTCGTCCCAGACAACCCGTTTGATTTGATAAATGAATCCTACTTTCTGGATAGAGAAAGAAATTTTAACATTGATTCAATTTGATCGAATTTTATAAAATAATACATAATGTTAGATCAATGATGGTGATGTTAACAAGAGGTTTTAAAGTAGAAAATTTTGTTCATTAAAATAAAATTATTTTAAATTAAAATTTCATAAAAATTGAAAAATAAAAAGCGCATTGAAAAAATATGGAAAATGCGACAGAAAAATGCGTAAAATTTTTTTTAAGTACTAGAAAAAGAAACAAAATACAATTCTTGAAATAAAGCTTTTGTAGTAATTTAATATTGAGTAATCAAAATCAAACTGTTACCTTAATATGATATATATGAACCACCCTATCAATGCAGGCAACTATAATAGTTAATTAAGTTTTGCATACTTGAATTTACAAATTAGTATTATATTTATGAAAAAAATGCATTATTTCCTATCAAATTTTTCCATGAAAATTATTTTCATATATATACTGAATATGGAAGCACCTAATGATATAAATTAAACTACTAATATAAATTAGTTTACGCAATTTATCATTATTATTTATTTTTTTCACTAGATGCATACAAAAATTTTGCCAATGGTGTGATTTCCAACAAGTGGAAATAGATGGAAAGGATTGATGGCACGATAAATGAGGAACTCGCGCACAACACGCAAACTTCAACTTCCGTATCTTACTTATGATGCCTTCCACTGCTGTGCTCTGGCTGCTCTGCTGTTTTTTTACCCCCTTCTATCAGTACTCTGCTAGTCAAAACTTTGATTACCAGCAAAAGCACTTTTTTCATGAGTTGTGGGCAAAGCTACTTATTTCTGCACTTCTTCTTGGAGAATATTGAACCACGGTCATATAATATATATATATATATATATATATATATATGTATATATATACATACATAGGAACGTACACATACCAATTAAATTATTAAGATTTATATGTGGATAATTAGAAAAAAAAAAATGGAGACCTTAGGTTGTTGATTTGGATAAAGGTTGAAAATAATGAAGGATTTGAAGGGTTTGGGTGTACGTTAGAAGGAAAAATTTTGATGTGAAAAAATTTAAAATTGGTTGAACTTGAAAATATTTATGTGCATGTAATTTTGTTAGCGCACTACACGATGTAATTAAATAATTGAATTTTTCTTTCAGTCAAAAATTTGATGGATTACATTTTTCCACAAAGTCCCCCGCAGAATTAATGACCTCAACCTGGACATTGACAAAGAAATTGACTCGATTTAAAGGAGATTGTGCCAAAATTTTATTTTTAACTGGAAAATAATGCAGCATAAAATTGTCAATTATGATACGAATAGTGAAGATAGTGGGTTAGTTTTATTGTCTACATTGTGAGTTAAATTGAAATAATTAGTATCACAAATTTACACGCACAACAAAAATAGTAAGAGAAACGTCAAAAGTTTGTTTATACAATTTAAAGACCACTCTTTACTTCTGTAAGGCCATGCTTATAAAGTTTTATTAACAAATGATTCAATAAATTTTAAGACAATTAATCTAATTTAGTTAAGAAATATTCACTTAACTCAAACTCTATAAATATTAATACAACTAATTCAATTTAGCACAGAATTACTAGCCTAACTCAAACTCTATTTAAGATCAAATTAGTAACACATTCATAATTTAACTCTCTTTGAGGACAAATCTCATTAGCTACACTTTTGTACTTTTTCTTAAGCCTAACTACGAACTATGATTAATAAGCTTACCTCTCTCGAAAAATGTTTCTTCTATTAGCATTTTGAAGTGTTGGTGGGGGTGGGGGTGGGGGTGTAAATTTTAGCAGGCCTCTTTTAAGTCTTTTCTTTTTAATTGTGTTGATGACAACCTAATCACTGACATCTCTTTTGAGACAACCACTCGATCAAGAGTTTGTCCATTACGAAGAGTTCTATTCAAGGTGTATTTTTTTCTCTATGGTGTATGTTTTCTCTGTGTGCAATCCCTTATGTTTTCTCTATGTGCAATCCCTTATATTTATATTTATCCTATTAACCCCTGAAAATGATAATAAATTACCATAAATTCCGACTAAATATTTTGAAGATATTTGAATATATTATTATTATGTTAGGATTTTAGGTATAATATATTTCAGATTCCATACTTTAATTTTTGACAGATCCGCAATATTCTACAACTTAAATGACCTTAGAATCATCTATAAATTATACCTTAAATGATCAGACGTGATTAGATAAGAATATGTTAATATATGGTTAGAATATCTCCCCACCTTTTTTTAAATAATGTAAGTCAATTCTATCAAATCTAGTCGACTATTATCTCACGTAATCTTTTCAACTTAACTCTACCTAGTTAAATTAACAGAATGTTATCATTTTTAAGAATGAAAAATTCTGGTAAATCAGTGTAGCAAATATTATGTGGCTAGTTTTGTCATAGTATCTCTTAGTATCTATTATAAAAAATTTTAAATTTTTATAAAAATCTTGACTATCTTGACAGCATTATATTAAAAGTTGTATAAAAAATAATAATAATAATTATTATTATTATTATTATGTATGGTGGATACAAAATTTAGTTCAAATATTTAATGCATAGTTATTCAACCAGCACTTGATTGTACAAATTGAATAACACCTTCACGCCTCAAAAACTAATTCACCGTTTGACTTTGAGTGATTATTTTCCACATTTTTGCCAATAAATGTGGAACACATAATAGCTTTATAGGTATCATAGCTGGTGCCAATTTTCTTTTCTTGTCTGTTTCATGGTGTCCAATCATATTGGCTATGTTTGGAAGCTGTTCTCAACTCTTCCTATTTTATTTAACTTTACATTTTTTAATATACATTCTAACAATTCTTTTAATTTAAATTTAAATTTAAATTTTTTATCTTTATATATATATAAATAATTATTCTATAACCACTATACTTATTTAAATCAAATAAATACTTAAATCTATATATACATAAACTCATATTTATATATATAAAGACACTATAAATTAATAATTATACGTATATTATATTACATTATACAATTATTATAATATATTTTATAACTTTATTTAAATAAATTAAAATTTTTAAAATATAAAAAATTTTATAATTAAACGTATTATCCATTTAATACAATACCAATCAAATATCATCTTCTAAACATAACAATTGGGACATTGCTAATGCCGTATACTATTACTGTTGAGGTACAAGACTTCAATATGGCTGGTGAGCTAATCTACAAAGTGATCACTAAGTGTGGGATTAACCAGTATCTTGAGCGATGCATTGAAGTTTTTCTGGATCGTTTTAATCATTTTAATGAAGTCCGACTTTTGAGATAATTATAACATGCATAACGTAAATGTAGTATACATAAAGTTCACAAACCAAGCATGACGTAAATATAATACATAAAGTTCACACCTTAAATGATATAGATTTCCCAAATTAGAATTTCAATAGTGACTAAGAATGCACGAAAATCATTACATATTTGGTAGAATTTAAAGTTTTAGATTTATACTAATTAAATTTTGAGATTTCATGTTTTTTTCAAACATGGACGAGCTCACTTGCACGCCCACCCAATATTTAAATCAAAAATTTCAAGGACTATGTAAGACTTTGTTATCATAATATTAATAAGTTGGGAGCTTATTTTTAGGCTCTTTTAATGTTTAAAAGATTAATTATTCGGTAATTAAAAACTATTTTACTTCGACGGTAATGAATTTCTATTAATTATTGAAGCGAAGTAAATGAAATTAATGAATATACAAATCCATGGCTACACTGATCTATGGAAGTTCCATATAATTCATACTATAAAACATAAATCACCCGAAATGAGAACAAAATGGGATTATGTGGCCTATAATTGAAGTTTTATAATTTTTGATCAAGTAACACTGAATGCATATATTAACCGAAAAAAAAAAGTTAAATAACGAATGACAGTACACTATCAGTGAAAACTTACTCCAGTTTATAAATTATCTCTCCATCGTTAAGAACTAATTACAAAGTATTCTAGGCACATATAATCAATATAAAAAAAAAATTACACACGCACAAACGAAAATTGCTTAATCAGATATATGTAATCAGTTGGAGGAAGCAAAAATTCAATGGGATGGAACAACCTATAAGAAAATGATTTGCTGGGGAGAGTGTCAAATTAAGGTCAAATCTTGAAAACATGTGTTTGTCTCATCATTTCTTTTGCTTGCTTTTGAATCTCATGCAATCAATGTTGGTCTGAATTGAAACTTCGAACATTAAAGAGTTTTGCATGGGCAAAAGGACTTGTGTTCTTTTTCCTTTTACTCAAAAACCAAATATCAAATCAACACTTACACTTGATTGCTTTTATTGCATGACGATGGCCGATGGGTCTTTAAAGGATGCCCACTCCAAGACTCCATTGCTTATTAACTGTCCTACCTCTGGCTAGTCTTTCTCTCTCTCCATCCTTGTGTCTTTTCTTTGCTCCCGCTCTCCTATAAATACATGAGCTTTGCCTTCCTCTGTCTGCTGCGAATTATACAGGTTATAGTTTTACGGTTCCCGGGGTTTCAAGTAGCCGATAGATGAAGCTGTAATGGGTGAGTAGCTCTAGTTGGAGAAGCAGGGCACGTGCACGTTCGAAACTTCGCATGTGATTCATGATCAGTGGAGGAAAGTTGCACGTGCTCCCTTTCTCCAACATGAGTTCCTCACTCTTGATCAGATTACTTGTTATCTCGAGTAGGGCTCCCAATTCTTTCAATGCACATGATCTAGTTATAATGCGCTGAGGTAGTCTAGTACTACTATTTGCAACCTTTTGTGCATTTCTTGTTTACTTTGTTCGTAGTCAACTTGTGTCAGGGATTATGAGGGAAATAAATAGCTCAACATGAACTGCAAAATGAGCTCGCAGGAGCTGTTCTGACAGGGCAACTAGTCACGCGCGCAGACACACACACACACACACACACAGAGAGGCATACAAGGCAGCATGCATACATATACAGATATACATATGGCATATATCTGTGTGTGTTTATGCTTTCGTGCATCCGTTGATTAATATCTTAATCATTGTTGCAGTTGGTGGCCATGGAAATCGAAATGCTTTGCTTGGAGTTTTAATTAGAGAAATTCGCTGGATTCCTTTATAGTCACCGGTGGATGCCATCTGTGGACAGCCAGACCCTCTGTGCCAGCACGTTCATTGGGCACTTGCTCATTTTCTCTATATATCTTTAATTTTTTCTTGTGAAGTGCAGATGAAAACTTTGTAGGAAGGGGTAAGAGTGGTTTGTTGCAATGGGATGGATAATGTACCGGAATTTTCCATGTCCTTGATTTCTTCAAGGGAAAAATGACAAGAAAAACCCTCGGCCAAAATTAGCTATGTTCCGTAATTTTTGGAAGGGTAAAATTTAAATGGTCCTGGTAATTTGTATAGCTTGTTCGTCTAGGCCCTTACTTGGCAGTTTTATTTAATCAATAAAATTGTGTACCACTTGGATTCTGAGCAATTTTTATGCACAACGCATTTATATTGGCCATGTCTCCTCCAGAGAAGAAAATTTGAGTTGATAATAAAATTATTTTATATATATTTAATATATAATAATAATTTATTTCATGTATATAATATGTAATGATTAGTTGAGATGTTACATAGGTCATGGTAATGGTAATAAAAAATAAAAGCAAGTTAGGTAATTATAACAGGAAGTGTTGTGAATATACATAATAATAAAAAAATATATTAATGGTAGTAAAAAAAAAATTTGAATTTAAATTTTAATAAAATTTATAAAATAAAATATTTAGATGGTTAAGATTTGACGTTGTAATAAATAGTTTGTACTAAACTTCTTGAACCGTAATTGTCCTTTTGCGCATGGACTGAAGTACTCTCGTCATTATGCAATCTAATGGATTCGGCGCGGCAGTGATATCAAGTTAATTTTCGAAGAAAAGAATTATAAGATTAATCGACGAAGAATATGTCGGAAGAATATGTCGCGAGAAATGGACTCTAAAACAGAAAGGAACTTTTAAAATGTGGTATTTTCTTTTAAAATGTGGTATTTTATATTTGAGTGTGTATAGTATATAAAGGGAAGAAAAAAAATGAATTTTAAAATAGAAAAGAATTTTTAAAATGTGGTATTTTATATTTGAGTGTGTATAGTATATAAAGGGAAGAAAACAAACAGTAAAAGGGAGGGAGGAATTTGAACTCTCTAAAAAACAATCTCACAAGGAACGCTCTTCTTACACACACTCACACACTCAATTCTTGCATTTGAACTAATGTTAAAGCTTGTCAAAACCTCTTCTATCCTCTATTTATAGTTGAAAGTCCTGTACTCGATTGGTCATATTTGGAGGTACCTACCCTGGCCACGTTTGAAGGCACATACCCCGCACCTTATTGGTCATAACTTTTAGCTTGTTCTTGTTGGTCAAAATGGGTGGCTCTTAGTGTATAAATAACCACAAATTTTAACATTTCTCTCCCTTTGTTGCTATTTATAGATTTTTTTGTAACCTGACAACTTCTTTGCATGTGTCAGTCTTCTCTCTGGGCAACGCCTTAGTTAACATGTCTGGCTCTTAGTGTAAAATAGCCACAAACCTTAACATTCCTCCCCCTTTGTTGCTATTTATAAACTTTTTTGTAACCGGCAACTTCTTTGCATGTGTCAGTCTTCTCTCTAAGCAACGCCTTAGTTAACATGTCTGCTCCGTTATCATCTGTATGGATCATTTGCAAACTTACTTCTTTTTCTTCCAAGGCTTGTCGAATCCAATGATAACGAACATCATTATGCTTGGACCGGGAATGGAATGTTGAATTCTTACTTAGGTGGATCGCACTTTGACTATCGCAATAGGCGACATATTTCTCTTGGCTCCATCTTAACTCTTGAAGGAACTCCTTCAACCAAATTAATTCTTTGCACGCCTTGGTTAGTGCAATGTATTCTGCCTCTGTACTTGAAAGCGCAACATATTTCTGGAGTTTACTTTGCTAATATACAGCAGCACCTGCAAAGGTTATTAAATAACCAGAAGTAGATTTTCTTGAATCAACATCACCTGCCATGTCTACATCAGAATTTCCTTCAAAAACAGGCTTATTCCTTCCTCGAGTATAGCAAAGGCCAAGTTTGATTGTTCCTTTTAGGTATCTCAAAATCCACTTGACAGCATTCCAATGTTCCTTTTCGGGATTTGACATGTAACGGCTTACTTGTCCAACTGCATAAGCTAGGTCTGGCCGGGTGCAAACCATTGCATACATCAAGCTTCCAACAGCTGAGGCATATGGTATCTTACTCATATATAGCTTTTCATCTTCATTGCTTGGACACTGCTTCGAACTCAACTTGAATTGTCTTCCCATTGGAGTTGTTACTGGCTTTGCATTTTCCATCATGAACTTTTCAACCATCTTTCTGATGTAGCTTTCTTGAGAGAGCCAAATCTTACCATTTGGTTTATCTCGTAGAATATGCATACCCAAGAGTTTCTTTGCTGGTCCCAAGTCCTTCATTTCAAAGGACTTATTCAATTCCTTTTTCAACTTGTTAATCTTGTTTAGATCATGGCCAATAATAAGCATATCATCAACATACAATAAAAGAATGATAAAATCATCATCAAAATTCTTAATGTATACGCAATGATCACCACTTGTTTTTCTAAAACAGTGATTAGCCACGAAGGAGTCAAATTTTTTGTACCATTGCCTCGGGGCTTGCTTTAGTCCATAAAGGCTTTTCTTAAGCCGACAGACTAAATTTTCTTTACCTTTCACCTGGAAGCCTTCTGGTTGCTCCATAAAAATTTCTTCTTCAAGTTCTCCATTTAAGAATGCTGTTTTCACATCAAGTTGTTCTATCTCCAAGTCCAAACTTGCAGCTAATCCAAGGACAACTCGAATAGAATTCATTTTCACAACAGGAGAGAAGATTTCATCAAAATTAATGCCATATTTTTGTTCAAAGCCTTTAACTACTAACCTTGCCTTATACCTTGGTTGAGAACTCCCTTCAACCGTCTTTAGCTTGAATACCCATTTGTTTTTGAGTGCCTTTCTTCTCAGAGGTAGATTTATCAAATCATAAGTTTGGTTTTCATAGATGGACTTCATTTCTTCTTCCATCGCCCTTCACCATTCTTTGCTATTTTTGTCATTTACTGCTTTTTCAAAGGATTCTGGTTCACCATCTTCTGTCAGCATAAGGTATTCAGTTGGATTGTATCTTGTTGATGGCCTCCTTTCTCGTTCATACCTTCTTGCAAGTTGAGGTGGAGTTGCAATGGTTTTAGCTTCATGCCTTTCTTCTATATTTTCTCGTGGGACTTCAACTCCTTGTTGAACTTGCTGGAAGGGAGGATCCTTTACTGGAATTTTTTCAGTAGTCCTGTTCTTATTTTCTTTCTTTACATCTTTAATAGTTTGATTTTCAAAGAAAATAACATCCCAACTTCTTATTATTTTCTTTTCATTAGAGTCCCATAATCTATATCCAAATTCTTCATGTCCATATTCCAAAAAGATGCAATCTCTTGATTTAAGATCAAGTTTATTCCTTTCATCCTTTGGGATATGAACAAATGCCCGACACCTAAAAACATTTAAATGCTGCAAATTGATAGAGTTACCGGACCATACCTTTTCTGGAACATCTCCATTCAAAGGAACTGAAGGCGAAAAATTGATCAAATCAACAGCTGTCCTCATAGCCTCCCCAAAAACGGATTTGATAGCTTTGCATGTGATAGCATAGCTCGAATCCTTTTAGTAATGGTCCGATTCATTCTTTCAGCAACGCCATTTTGCTGCGGGGTCTTTGGAACAGTCTTCTCCAACCGGATCCCATGACTGTTACAATATTCTTCGAATGGTTCTCGGTATTCTCCACCATTATCAGCCCGAACACATTTTAATTCAAGGCTCATTTCTCGTCCAATCCTTTTATGAAAATTTTTGAAAGACTCCAAAACTTGATCCTTTGATTTTAATGCATAGGACCAAACTTTTCTAGAAAAATCATCAATAAAAGTCACAAAGTACAAATCACCACCAATTGTTCTTTCATTCATTTGACAAACATCAGTATGTACAATCTCAAGAGGTTTTTCTTTTCTTGTGGGGGGATAATGTTTGAAAGCAATTCTTTGTTGTTTCCCTTTTATACAGTCGGTACAAGGTATGAAATCCAATTTTTCAAATTTTGGCAAATAATTATTTTTAGCCAAAATTGACATACCTTTTTCACTCATGAGCCCTAACCTTTTATGCCACAACTCCATTGATGATTCCACCACTGCACAAGCATAACTATCAATTTTTGCATCAGTAACATAGAGGGTATTTATTTACCTTTCTTCCTTTGGCAATAATCAAATTGCCCTTTGTTAACTTCCAAATTCCACCAGTGAAATGACTGGAGAACCCTTCATCGTCCAACTTTCCTGTAGAAATTAAATTCAACCTTAGGTCCGGTACATGCCTCACATCTTTCAACTTTAATTTGCATCCCAAGGCAGTAGTTATTAAAACATCACCAAAACCATGAATTTTACAGGTGCCACTATCACCCATTTTTACAAAACCATTTTCTATAGGATGATAAGAAGAGAAGAACTCCTTATGCGGAGTAACGTGGTAGGAAGCTCCTGAGTCAATCACCTAAGAGAAATCTTGAAAGGTAAAGTTCAAGGAATTTTCATCACTTACAATTATCACATCTCCATCTAAAACTGTGGCTGTAGTTTCTTCGAGCACGTTCTCTTGTTTCTTTTGCTCCTCTTTTCCTTTGTTAAAATCCTGTTTCCAATTCCGATAATCCTTTTTGATGTGGCCTTTCCTTTTACAGTAAAACATTCAACTTCTTTTCTACTAACAGACTTACCTCTTGAGTGTCCTCTTCCTTGATTTGGTCCTCGACTTTGGCTTCGTCCACGTCTTCCATATTTTTCAAAAACCAAAGCCTCACCTTCAACTTCTTGTCCAAGCTCTTTTTTCCTTGTTTCTTCGTTGAGTAGAGCTTCCTTCACCATATCCAAGGTCAAAACTCCATTTGGAATAGAGTTAGAAATAATAACAAACAAGGTTTCCCAACTATCAGGCAATGAACTAAACAACAAAAGAGCTTTAACCTCATCATCCAAATTTAATTTCAAAATTGCACAATGATTAATTAACCCTTGAAAATCATTTAGATGCTCTGACATACTAGAGCCCTCCTTATAACGAAGACGAGTAATTTTCTTTAATAGTGAAGCTTTGTTTAAACCATGTTTCCTTTCATACATTGCTTCAAGTTTCTTCCACAAAACATCAGCTCTTGTTTCTTTAGAAATATGATTAAAAACACTTTGATCAATCCAAGCACGAATTTGGCATACCGTTTTTCTGTGCATCCTTTCCCACTCGGCATCAGACTTACCTTCGGGTTTTGCAGCATCTCCAAGCACTGGATCCCACAATCTCGTATGATCAAGTGGTCCTCCATTCGAGGCTTCCAAATAGCATAGTTGCTATGATTCAACTTGATCATGGTGCCGGTTGATTCCTCCATTGCTCCTTGAATTATAAAAATGACAAAACCTCGCTCTGATACCACTTTGTTGGGAGAAATGGACTCTAAAACAGAAAGGAGCTTTTAAAACGTGGCACTTTATATTTGAGTGTGTATAGTACACAAAGGGAAAAAAACAAACAACAAAGGGAAGGGAGGAACTTGAACTCTCCAAAAAACAATCTCACAAGGAACACTCCTTTTACACACACTCACACACTCAATTCTTGCACTTGAACTAATGCTAAAGCTTGCCAAAACCTCCTCTATTTATAGTTGAAAGCCCTGCACTCGATTGGCCACATTTGGAGGTACCTACCCCTGCACCCGATTTGCCATGTTTGGAGGCACCTACCCCCGCACCCGATTGGCCACGTTTGGAGGCACCTACCCCTGCACCTCATTGGTCATAACCTTTGGCTTGTTCTTGTTGGTCAAAATGGGTGGCTCTTAGTGTATAAAGAGCCACAAACCTTAACAGAATAAACAAATAGAAATTATAACGGCAATTTCAAATTTAAGCGCTGACATAAATATGTATTTGATTGATGATTCTAAAATGGTACCTTATAATTTAGTTTTGCACTCAGGTACACCTAATAAGGATATATATATATATATATATATATATATATATAAACATATATATCATTGAATCCCCTCAACCGCCCAAACGGAATCCGACAGAAATTTTCAAACCGATTTTGAGAGAGTAAGAAGTTTTCTAGGGAAATCCTTTGGAGGGTATAGGGCAAATTGAAGATCAAGAACGGATTTGAAGATTCAACTGTCTCAATCGAGTTTTTGAGTCCTTCTTGCTTATTGTTCTTATTGCAATTGAATTCCATGGTGAGTTTGGTGGATGAGAGGCTAAAATTCTTGTACTTGGGGATCATTCAAACATATTCCAACTATGTATTGGTTAATTCCACCCAAGTTTTAATATAATATATCATTTAATTACTTGAGTTACTTGTACTTAATATTTCAATTATGTCTATAAAATTAATATATTGGCTATGAGTGGGATTGTAAACCCGTGAGAGCTAATTCTAAACATTAAAATTAAGGTGCACATATTGGGTGACATTTTGAATTGCAAAGTCCAATACAGCCCATTGAATCAATAAAAATGAGATTGAATACAGAAGATGGGACCAACTGGAAGATTTCAACTTAATTCACCTAAATTTCCATTTGGCATTTGAGAGATGAGACGGAAATAAATTAGATTAATATTGAATTGAATAATCAATAAAACTAGTTGGATGGTCAGACTTAATGAGAACTATGGTTGGTTTTCCTTAGTAGTTTTTGCTTAATGATAATCTCTCTTTTACTTAATTACTTGACAGGTGCCTTCCTTAATTTGGTTTTTGTATTTAATTACCTTTGATCGTGTTTTGGTAGCTTGACATAGAGTTTAGGATTTAGGATTTAGTATAGGTAGTTGCTAATAGTTTGACCAATGATCATGACAAGGATAATGCCAATACTTTCAAAATGCTAAAACTTCACATTATGCACATGCAAGTATTTCTCAAAAGTCCAATTTGGCGTAGACAAGTTTTTGGCAGCAATACTTGTTGGGTTTCAGTAGGTTTTGGGTGGAAATTTTCAAATTTCAAGACATGAAACATTAGAATATGCATAGTAGAATTAACAATTCAAACTCATTGTATTTTGTTCATATAACACACATAAAACAATTTATATAAGAAAACGTTCAAATTGTACCATTTGGAACAATATTCCAACTTGAGCAAACATGTGAACCTCAAGTCGTGATTTTCAAATCTCGACCTCTAGTTTTTGTATGCATTTGATGTAATGCCAATAGATAATAATGAATATTAGAGGCTTTATGCTTGTATATGTAAACTCTTTATATATTAATAAAATATTAATTTCTTTTATATTAATATTATAGTTGTGATTCATGCATATAAACTTTGAACAACGTAAAGTATTGTACGTGCTCATGTGATTGCGGTAAGAAACCTTATTGACAATGGGTTTTGAATATGGACACATGGCTCTAATATCCCTCACTATCTCTTGGTGTTAAAGGATAGATCATTAGCAATCTTCCACTTGCATTTTAGTACACTCGTGGTGCCAATCATTATAATATCTAATATCCATCTTTTCAAGATGACGATTCAATTACATTTATATCATTAACTTAGTGAGTGGATCAACAATATCATCTATTGAAGTTGTAACACCCTAAAATTTTTGGGGACTTGATAGTAATATTTATAAAAATACCAATAATAATATTAGTGAGGAGTTTTACTTATAATTCCCTGATTTTCGTGTAAAATAATGATGAAAATATTAGTGCATGGATGCAAGGAACTAAGTCTAAATTGAGATGGTCAAACTTACCAAAATTTGAGGTACCAATGGAAGATAATTAGCATGACTTTGGGAGCCTAAGAATGATTTTAGGCTGGAGAATTCACAAAAATTTGTGAGAAATTCTCCCTAAAATCACAAGAAACCCCAACTTTCATAACTAGTGTGATTACACCCATATATGCACACACACACACACACAGGTTGTCTATGTCATGCCTGGAAAATTGGAACCATGATATAACAGTACTCATAAATCAACTCAACAAATATCAGAGCTAATCGTGTTACAGAGTAACCAGATACCTATTCAAATCGCCAAAGTAATTTCAACATTCAAAGTTACTTGTAGCGGATATAACAATACTTGCAACAGAAATAAAAATAGTCTATCTATTACATTCTTGGAAAGTCTTAAGAAACCGAATAAAGACCAAATCAACATTCTAATCTAGTGTCCATGCTCTTGCATCTACCATCCCCATATTTGGTCATGTCCATTAATATCCTCTGCAAAATACATTGACTAAAGTGGTGAGCACCTAAATGCCCAGTAAATGGTCATCTGCTTTTTTATTAGAATATGAACACAATAAAACATTTGAGAATATTCAAACATTTGTGTAAAATTTCAAAAAAACTGATAGTTGAGAATTTACACATAGGTATCACACATTCACATTACTGATTTATTCCTTTGTACACTAAGGGACACGAAGCAGTTTGATTACCATTTTCTTGTTCAGATCCTTAGTTATTTACCCTAATTGTGAAGGGTCTTGTCTCATATTTATCCCGATTGAGAAGGGTCTTGTCTCATCTTTACCCCAGTAGAATAGGTTTTGTCACACCTTTAACCCCGGTGACATGGTTCTTAACCTAATCTTTAACCTTGGCATCACGGGTTTTATCACACCTTTAACCCCGGTGACATGGTTCTTAACCTAATCTTTAACCTTGGCATCACAGGTTTTATCTCACCTTTAACTCTGGTGAAGCGGGTCTTATTTCACTTATTATCCGATGAAAGGGTAGAACTAGTTCCTTATCCTACTCTTATTGGTCTCCAAAATATTACATCATGATATTTTGATGTACACAATTAATATATCTGATGCATTTAAAATACACATTTATTCAAGACTTGTCCACATCTAAAAGCATTTTACATACCAATTTACGCATTTTGAACAAGAATATTTTTTTAAAAAAAATTGGTTTGGAATAAGTTCAAAAAACCACAAATTCAAGGAGTATTCTAAAGTGAATTCCATCATGAATACAAAGTTTCCAAGAAGTATAATTCATTTTGAAAGGTAATTGCAAAAGTTTGCAAGATCAACCACTTACAAAAATTTCATGAAAATATCTCATTTAAAAAAGTAGTTGTAAAAAGTTGCAAATAAACCCACTTACACCTTAAAGAATTTATTTAAGAAATTAAACCACTTTCATAGGCAGTTGTAGCAAAACACTGTAGATAGTCACTCGCAAAAATTTTGTTGATGCAGTAAAGCAATTTTTAAGACAATTACATAAAAACCTATAGATAGACTACTTACTTTTACTTAGCTCTCTTAGGCCCTAAGTTCCTTGGATATTGTCTTTTGGTCACCTATTTGATCACACACATTATTCTTATTTAGTACTTGATACGTCTAATGATGCATGTTTGTCAATGCTTAATGTATCCTATGAATTCGTGCTTTCTTAAGTCCTTTCAAGTATCATCCCTTGTATCCTATTATGTATTACTCAGTAGGTTTAGGCCCAATCTAATCCCAATTTTGGAAACTTGGAATTAATTTCTCCAAAATACATGTTCTGTTCAGTGCCTACAATTGTGCTTGGCTCTTTTGTGACTGCATAATTGTATCTCGCCATAGCAATAGCGACCGCAACAGCTCACAGATTGTCACGAATAATCTTGCTTGCTTGTATTTTCATTTCTTATTTCAATCTAATCCTCAAAACTTGTTTCTACCCTTGTTTTCATGAGTCTTAGGCATGCTTTAATAAGTTGGTATCATGGGAAACCCATTTTACCTTTATGTTTGATTGTTAGAATCCTATGAATGCCTTTACCACTACTCAGATACTATTCCAATAAGCATTCCTACAATTCCTATGCATTATGCCGCGGCCTTAATTCACTTTTTTACCTTTGAAATCATGTAATCCATCAAATACTAGCATTTTTGGCATGCCTAGACATGTAAATTGAGTGTCGTATGAGTATGCATGAATAATTAAGCGACAGGGTGCACAAATTACCTTGTGATTGAGTGTTTGAAGGCTAAGAATTCCTCTGCATGCCGTTAGGTACTCTATAGCTGATAATAGGGTTTTAAAACCCTTTAAATCCACTATTTATACCTAGGTTTAGTTAGTGTTTGTATGGGATTAGAATTCTTAATAGTTTAGGTCCTTGAAAATAATTTCGCCGCCTTCTCATTTCTGCCCAATTTTTAGCTGAATATTCATGAATTTTAGGCCTTATTTTCCTCCTCTTAATGCTTGGTAATTGTTTCCCATAAATTGACAAGTTATTTTGGCAAAACTTTTGTCACCTAAAAATGCCAATCTTCCATCCTAAGCTTCCGTAATTGGCCTTTAATAATTTCACCAAAATTCCATGAATTTTCGGCAACATAATTTCAATTACATTCCACAAAATTTATGAGAAAATTTTCTTCATAATTTCTCTAAAAATTTAGGGTATTACAGTATAAACCAAAGAAAAATATATTCTACGACCTCAATATCCATAAGAGCTGTCTAGAAGGTAGGAAAAGGAGGGAAGGATGTCCAAGTTCCAAGAACGAGAAGAATTCAAGGTAAAATTCCAGTCCAAAATTTGGTAGAATTTATGCATGTCATAGGATATTATTCTTCACATGTTTAGGTACCAAATAGCATGATAGATCATATGCAACAATTTTGAATGTGACATTAAGAACACAACATGAAGGAAAATCAAATTTCCAGAATGCCTTGCGACTAAAGATGCAAGCACACCATAGCTCGCCGCAGCTGCTGTTTAAGCTTCTGTGGTCTCTAACCTAACCACAGTGCGATAGGTGACGAAGAATCTCTCAAGCACTTACTATGGCCTCATTGATTCTTTAGAAATCATTGGTCATAGCATCTAACATGTAGCTCTGGACCCACTGATCATGTTCCACCCATCTCTTATGGGTTAACTTTTTTCCTTACTGTCTCTACATAGGCTAGTAGAATATCGTCCTTTAATACATAGCTAATGTGCTCCAAATTAAGAACAATTCTCAAATCTGAAAGCTAATTGACATAGTTGAGCCCATTCTATGTATTGGTCTCAAGCAATTTAGAAAGAGACGTAGACATTATTTGAGATAAGTAACGATTGCAAAAACTAAACAAGATTCATTAGTTTGGTCGTATTATGTGTTGTCACATGATTATGGAATTTAAATCAAAATGACTTCCCACTAGATTTTTTTGAACCCGACATCTCTTAGGTAGAAAATAGAATTTCTATTAGAAAAATTTCCTAGTAGGTGATTGGGTTTTCTTGGACATAACACACCTCACACATACAATTTTTAATGTGTTAAGCCCAATGAGTGGCATCTCTTGCCAATGCATTTTATGTGTAGTTCAATCTTTTCCTTCGGCCCTTTACTGGAAGAAACCTTACACATATAGTCCCTGGAAATGCAAGCCCACGTAAGTTGCAACCATTGACTGACAACTCACCAGATTCATAACCCTTTCCATAACCATTTTTAATTATTAAGGTGAAAGTATCCATTGAATGTCACTTCTAATGCACTCAAAACCTTAAATGTGCCATCACAACTAAGATTACACTTCGAGCCCTGAGCTCATTGGAGAGCCACGATGAAATAGTTTTGTAGTTACAACTTAATATTGAGTGAGGAAGTTTTTAGTCAATGTATTTTTATATTTCACTTTGCACATTATTCAATTTTGTGTATATATCTCATACATGCATCTCATATAATATGTAAATAAAAAACATGAAAGATAATGGGCTTCTAGATCCAATTGAGCCAATCGTGTACATGTGCTTAAATTCCTACACTACTACATAGAAGAATGTCAATGATCTTTTATTTAACTTGGTCTTTATGGTTTTCTTCGTTGGTCCACCACACTTTGGAATTTCAAACAACACTAACACTTGGTCTTTATACGATCATCAACTCTTGATCTCTTACCTTTTACATTTACACATGGCATACCATGAAAAATAATTTCAATTCTATGTAAAATAGAAAACTTGGATAATGTCTCTACAACCCATGGAGAAATAATTATACATCCTTGAAAATCAATTCAAAATGAAAATCCATTCAACCATAAGTGTCTTAAGTCCATAATTCATCCATAATATACATCGATATAATTACATACATTCCATGTATAAGTCCACTTTATGACCCTTTTATGACTTATGTATCTCATTTCTTAATTCTCATTTGTGGAAAACTGTTCTCCAATATTACACAATAGAGAAAATACTTAAAACAACCCTAGGGTTGTAGGAATAATTCCCACATTTGTGAGTGGTCCGTTCACAATTGCACGACTGCCTACAATAGAATATGCTTTTTTTTTTTTTTTATCACAATCACTCAATCTCATCTCACAATCATGAGATTGCCACCTGTAATTGTGATTTTGGAAGTGATGTTCACATAAAGCTTGTGTCCTATGATGTGATTGCAAGGCTACTCGCCGCAGCTATGAGAACACTTCTATTGATCACATAGCAGTAGCGACTATAAGGCAATGTTGATTCTTGATGCTCAAGTTTCAATTTTTAACATCTTTTCTCATTTTAAAACACCTACAAAGTAATTTTGCTTTTTGTAAGCACAAATAGGTATTAAATACATGTTTAAACAATCTTCAAAAGAAAACTACCATAAATCATAGAGTGATTATTAAGTTTCATGGTTATACAAGGAAAATGGTGGTTTTGAAATCACTGTTGGGTTTTAATGGGTTTTGGGGTGGAAATTTTCAAACCTAAAATCATGAAACATTAGAATATGTGTAGTAGAATAAATAATCCAAACCTATTTTGTTTTTGCCATATAATATGCATTAAACAATTCATAAGTGTTCTAATTGTACCTTTCAAAATCGTATTTCAACTTATTCGAACTCGTGATCCTTAAGTCATGGCTCTTTAACCCCAAATTTTAGTTCATTCATGTGGTTGAAATGCAAACAAGCAACTCCTACACCTTTTCAAACTTATTTGCAAGACTCTAACTCAAAACTCTTTTGGACAAGGGGGATTTTGAACAAGAAAGAGAAGGAAAAGGGCGGAAATAAACTTTTCTCTTTCTTTCTTGGAGGATATGGATGAAATTTTTTCTTGATATTTATGATTTAGAATTCTTTTAAATATATTTATTTTCAAGACACAACCTTCCACACTAAGTAGGATTTTCATTTTTGTATATACCATCTAGAACACATATGGTATAGGCTCCATGGGCTTCCTATATAAACTTCTAATTATTTTCAGCCTATAGATTATTTAATTATTAATCTCATCGATAATTAAACTCATTTGACCTTTAATTATTAATTTTATTAACATGGGTCATCATCACACTAAAATTATATTTATGATGTGCAGGTATTGTCCTACGAAGAGGGGTGAAGTGCCTATTGATTTAACTAAGATCTATTACTTAGGTCGCACAAATGGAATCAAAATAAAAGCAAGAAATTAAAAATTCACACGCGTAAAAAGCAACACAAAATCAAAAGATGAAGTACTAGTAGTTGAAGCATCTAGCCACATATGTTGTGTTGGCTTCCTACGTATGCTAGTCATGTTAATTTTCAATTTAATTGCATTGGTTACAAATTGTTAATTCTAAAGTTTATAGGATATTCTCTCGAATTCTCCAACAGCTTTGACTTAATATTCTTGTGGGTTTTCCTAGGCTAAATCGAGTCAAGGATTAAAGTTATGATGGTTGATAATGTTGCTTATACTAATCCTACCATTTCACTCCCATTATTTTAATAGAATTAATGTTTGTAAATCGTATGTCTAGCGGGAAAGTTTCATTTTTGTTATTCCTTGCATCACTACAGATTAATTAGTGGATTCTCTAATTACTATTTTAAAAAACAATTGCAAATAAACCATGCAAAGACAATTAATTACAACTTATACATCATTCACTAAAAACAAATACAAGTGACTAAAAAGAAATTTGGAAACTAATATTTAATTCAATCAAACCCAATTCAAAATTGTTCATCATCCAAGAAACATAAAAATAATTAAAAAATTATAGAGAACTTACTCTAATAATCTTATGTTAGGCAGGTGACGAATGCGCTTCAAGCTTTGGTGTGGATTCCTCCTTCTCCGACCTTTTAATCGTGTTCCTATATTTCTAAGTATTCGGAAGATAAAAACTAGTTGAAGATCTCTTTTAAGCCAAGCAGATCACATATATATAGAGAGAGAATGCCTAGGGTTCACATACATGTGGAAAAGATGATAAAACTTTTAAAAAATCATGCAAAAATGCAACTCAATCATCTGTTGCACAGTCTCTCATGGCCATGATGACTTGCTCCAAGGTTGCACCACCTTCTTGATGCGAGGTAGCCACCCACCAAAATTATATGCAGAATTAAACTAATACTATGGTAAGTTAGGATATCGTATTCATAAGGAGGGGTTTCTTGTTTATTAATGTAACCAGGTTCTTATAAGTTAGATGGAAGAAACAGAATGAGAAAGTGAGCACTAATCCAGGGTGTTCATCCTAGAGTTTGTTTAGAAGCAAATTCAATCATTCATTCATTTACCAATTCACGAGAGATAATGAAAAGCCAATTAATCAAAAGCAAATTTAATCATTCATTCATCACCGCAATCACAAGTTCCTAGGAAATAATTTAGCAATTCATGAATGTAACAAGACAAGCTAAAACTAAATTGATCATACTCAACATTGTTCAAAAACCATAAAAACAAGAAATCCTTAGCCTATGAGATACTAGAACAAGATTTTTCCCCAATCTTTGTGCAATTGCTTCTAAGGAAATTTAATGTTTTCTCCAAGCACTTGAGAGTCGCCCCAAGCTATTCTTCTTGTCCAAAGATGTTCTCCCATGTGTGGAATGGGGTCTTTTTATATGTAAGGTTAAGTAGAGGAGGAAGAGATGAGTTTTCCCATGACAAATTACATCTACAGTTTTGTCGCACAACATCCTGCAGATGCTCTACTTGTCCTTGCAAGTGCACCACCTATTCTTATACATGAGCTAGCTTTTAGCACCTTGTGACCATTACTTGAAATCTCTTTAGTGATTATGAACTCACTCCTTGCGATCGAGTGCATTCATCTCACGACTGCAAAAATTTTAGAACATCCTATGCTTCTTTTGTATGATTGCCCTCCAAACCCTCGTGATTGCGACCCACATTTTTGTGATTGCGACCTTGATTGTGACAATGCATTTTATGGTTTTATTTTGCATCCTTCACACTCATGATCTGCTTTCTGACGTGGACGTCCAACATGATAAAGGGGACCCACTAGCAATCCTAGCTGGACCGATAACCAGGGCACGGGCAAAAAGACTTACGGAAGCAATCAACGCCTTCGTGCATGAAATTCGAGAGGATGTCATGCGTCGATATAAATTCGAGTAACCTAGAGAGGAGCGCGGGGAGAATATTTTGAGCTGGGCAGAAGACCCAGAGGCAGGGGAGCAAAAAGGATTAGTTTAATTTTAATTTAATTTTTATTACTTATTTCTTCCTAAATTAATTTAATTTGGGCCTAGTCAGAACAAGCCCAACAGGGGCACTAAGCCCAAGTAGGCTAGGGTTTTGAGATGCCTATAAATTCATTGTTTACTGTCATTGAGAGACAGACAAAGTTTTTAATCAATTCAGGTTTCTTTTCAAATTCTCTGAAATTGTGCTTTCAATTTCTCATGAATTCCTATCCCAAATCGAGTCATTTTAGAGTGGTCCGTATGATTCGTAACATATCAATCAGTGTTCGGTGTGCTGATTGTGATCGTTTACATTGAGTTCAATCCAATCCTACTACGTTGGGTTGGCGTTCTTCGCTCGATTTGCATCCTTGGGATTCTCGGATTCAAATTCGATTACACCGTTACTTCCATCGTGATTCTGATCACATCAACTTGGTAGCAGAGCGAGTTTGTGTCGAATTCTAATTCGATACACGGTCCAGAGTTTCAAAAAAAAAGTCGAAAATCGAAAAAAAAAGGGAAAACCGCCGTCTCGTCGGTCGAAATCGCAACCGCGATTCCGCCACCATCTCAGCCGATTCACGGCCGCAATCCCCACCAACAGCACCGTCACTGCAAGCCCATCCCACCCCGCCTTGATTCGCCGTTAGAGGAGGTGTGATTTAGCTGCCGCGAAGCTGCGAACGCCGCCCAGGTTCTCCACCGTGAACACCGCCGTTCCTCCTAGAATTCTCACCCGACGTTGCCATTGAAGCCTTCCCAGGCCTTGCCGACGATTGGGCCTATTGCCGTCGGCCACAGCCGCGGGGATACGCCGGCGAAATCAACCCCAGCCGCGTTGCCGATGCCACCATTTAACAAAAATAAAATAAAATTCAGTTGGGTCGAGGAGTCCAGTTGGGTTGAGGGTTGAGTTGGGCTGAAGGCTGCTTAGGCCAGAGAATTATAGCTGGGCCGAACCAAAAAAAAAAAAAAAAAAGAAAGAAAAATTCTGTTGGGCCGAAGTCGATTGGACTGAAGTTTGCTTTGGGCCAGATTACCGCTGGGCAAAAAAAAAACTATGTTTAGGCCGAAGGAATTGGGCTAGATCAGAAGCTGCCGCTGGGCTGGGTCTTCCGTGCTGACGTGGTAAGGTCGTGTTTGATTACAAATTTCTGTTCCAACTTAAGGGCCTATTTGGTTGTAGAATTTCTATTCCAACTTAAGGACCTGTTTGGCTACTGAATTTTATTTTTTTATTTATTCATTTTTTTGAAAAAAAGAAACAAAAAAAAAGGAGAAAGAGGCCAAAAAAAAAAAAGAGAAAGAGGCCAAAAAAAGGGGTGAGAAAATTTTCCTTCTTTTTCCTTAGGAGTTGTGTTTGGACATATTACAAATTGAGATACTTGTTATATCATATTCGTTGTAGCTCCATATCAATTACATCGAACGCTTGTATTTATTACGTTGCTTGAATTGTTAAGGCCACTTTGGAATCACACGAGAAGGGCACGAGAAATTAGAATTTGTGAGAATTAAATTGAGTTTGTGTGTTACACGAGCGGAGGTAAGAAACGAGTGTCAGAGAAGTTAAGTTGAGTTAGTGTGTGATACATGAGCGGAGGTAAGAAATGAGTGTTAGAGAGCCCCTCACCTGTGAGGAGTGAGAATAGTGAGATCGGTGGGACTTTTTATTACTAATCATTATCTTTTATTACTGTTTCTTTGTATCTCCAGTTATTTCTGATGGCCGGTCAGTATTTAGGCCAGGGTAATAGCTTTGACAAGACTAAGCTATTATTTGAATCCCTTACTGGTGAATTGAGGAAGCTTACAGGAGTGTGAAGGGCATACAGGACAAGATAACAGATATACAATACTGATTAGGGCGCGTAGAAGTGTCCCAAGTTACGACCTTAGAAAGAGACGGCTCACTACCCAGGCCACCTAGACACAGAGTTTGAAGTCAATTTTAGTGCTAAGAGTGGCACACATCTCAAAGGTATCGTATAGGATGGCCTTGGCAGAGTTAATGGAGTTGAAAGTGCAATTACAAAAGCTTCTAGACAAAAAGTAGATTAGACTTAATGAGTCACCTTGCAGAGCCTCTGTACTATTTGTATAGAAAAAGGATAGGAGTTTAAATTTTGTGTAAACTATAAGGAGCTTAACAAGATTACGGCCAAGAACAAATATCCTCTACTAAGGATAGAAAAATCTCTTAGACCAACTCAAAGGGGCTAAGGTATTCTCTAAAATTGACCTACGGTTAGGGTATCACCAATTGAAGATTAAGATGGAAGATATACCCAAAACCACATTTAGAATGAGGTATGAACACTACGAGTTCTTAGTGTTGTCATTTGGTTAAACAAATGCCCAAGCAGCCTTTATATTCTTCATGAATAAGGTGTTTTAACCTTATCTAGATGATTTCGTGGTGATTTTTATAGATGATATTTTAGTTTACTCCATTCATGAGGAAGAACACGAGAAACACTTAAGGATGGTTTAACAGACACTTAGAGAGAAGCAGCTACATGCTAAACTCAACAACCATCAGATTTGGCTGAAGTGTGTGATATTTTTGGGTCTTGTCATATTTGAGGAAGGAGTATCAGTGGCCCCCAAAAAATGGAGGTAATTGTGGAGTGTCCAAAACCTATGAACATAACCAAGGTGGGAAGCTTTTTAAGACTCACGAGCCACTATCGATAGTTCATTGAAAGGTTTATTAAGATAGCCACACCTTTGATTAAACTTACTTAAAAATGGGAAAAGTTTGAATGGAGTCCTAAATGTGAGAGGAGCTTTACAAAATTAAAAGAGAAGCTAAACTTAGCACTTGTACTAGCCTTGCCCAATGGAGATGGCAGTTTCATTTTATACAGTGACGCCAGCAAGAATGGGTTAGGATGTGCTTTTATGTAAAATAGTAGAGTAATAGCCTATGCTCCACAAAAATTGAAGTCATATGAGCTTAATTACCCTATGCATGATTTGAAACTAGTAGTAGAGGTATTCACTCTAATTTGGAGACGGTATGAAATGTATATGAACCATGAGAGTCTCAAGCACCTATTCACTCAAAAAGAGTTGAATATGAGACAGAGGACATGGTTGGAATTGATGAAAGACTACAATTTGGTCATAAATTACCACCTAGGCAACACGAACTCGGTGGTAGATGCCCTAAGTTAATTGATGAGAAGCAGTATAGCTACTATGCTAGCAAGGTAACTTAACTCACTACACTTGGAAGTTGCTAAGTTAACAGAGACCACGCCTGCCTCTTTGAACGTTGAACCTCTAGTCGATGAAGAGTTTAAGAGGTCTAAGACCTAGATTATGAATTGAAAATGTTCAAAGACAAGGTCAAGGAAGGACTAGTGCAAGAGTTTCAAATAGAAAACAAAGGGGTATTATACTTGAGAAATAGACTATGCGTTTAAAAGGTTACAGAGATAAAGAACAAGATCATACAAAAGGCACAATAGTCTAAGTACTAAGTCCACCTGAGGAATATAAAGATGTATAAGGATTTGAAAGAAAACTTTTAGTGGGCTAAAATGACGACAGATATGATCAACTTTGTGGCAAAGTGTATGATGTGCCAAAAGATTAGTAGTGGTCCATAGGCTAACCACATCGGCTCACTTCCTTTCGATCAATTTACACCCTAGATAAGCTAGCCATTGTATATATTGATAATATAGTTAGACTACACGACACCTCAGTTAGTATAGTGCCAAACCAGGATCCTCAATACGTGTCATGGTTATAGGATAATTTCTAAAAAGGCCATGGGATTAATAATAGACTTAGGTATGACGTATCACTACCAGACTAATGAACAATCAAATTAGACAATCCAGACCTGAGGATATGCTAAGATCTTGTGCTCTAGATTTATTGGGAACCTAGAGCGAGTACTCACCACTTGTTAAGTTTTCCTATCATAATAGTCATCACAATAGCAAAGAGATAGTTCCTTATGAGACAAAGTATAGACGGAAGTGCTACTAACCAATATGTTGGGATGAAGTGGAAGAAAAGTAGGTGACTAGACCAGAATTAGTTCAATTGATAATTGAGAAGGTGGCCTCGATATGAAAGAGACTCAAGGTTGCCTTTACAATTCTAATTGGGAGAGAGTGTATCTCAAGGTATCCCCAACGTGACAAGCAATACGTTTTGGGAAGACTGAGAAACTAACACCATATTTTGTTGGGCCCTTCAAGATACTGGTGAATGTGGGCAAAGTGATGTATCACCTAGCATTGCCTTTAGAACAATCGAAAGTGTACAATGTCTTACATGTGTCTCAACTTAAGAAGTATGTGTAGGGCCCAAACCACATGTTGGAGATCAAGCATTTGGCTATAAAGGAAGATCTAAGCTACGAGGAATTCCAAGTTAGAATAGTCGATCAGAAAGAGCAAATTCTATGAACTAGGATCATTCTATATATGAAGCTCTAGTGGCCCAACCACACTAAGCATAAAGCTACATGTGAGTTAGAAGAAGATATGCATAATGAATAACTCTATTCGTTCACCGAGTAATATTTGTTAAGCTTTGAGGATGAAACTTATTGTAAATAGGGAAAGATGTAATTGCCAGCTCCCTTTCATTTTTCGCTCTTTTGTGCAATTGAGATAATTATGTGTACGAAAATTTTGGAGGGCTGATTTTAGGGAAATAATGGCTGAATTGGAGTTGGTTCAAGAAGGAGTTAGGCCAATGGGATAAGTTTTGGTTAGTCAACTATTGTCATAAAGGGGGCTTAGTGCAGATGATGGGGTGAATTAAATTTGATGGTGTAAGTAATTGGCAAGCGCCATTTATATTTAAACTAATCTTAGCATTAAACCAAAAAAGGAGCTCCAGTAAAACAATTTCCTCCCCTAAAATTTGGAAAACCTAGTCACTAAAGGAGAAAAAGGAGAGGAACACTTCAACTTCAACACTTGGGTACATCACCAAATTGAACTCATTATTTCATTTTTATGTTTGTAGAAAGTTATAATTTTGAATAGTAGGTGCAATCAAACACATTTTCATGCACATATGTTGATTTCACATAAATATAAAAGTAGAAACACAAGAATATATGAACACACATAGAGGAGTCATATGGATTTTGCGTGTTCAAACTGTATGTAATTGTATTTGGTCAGTACCTCATTAAGCTGGTATAATCCTGAGTAACATAGACATTCTTTTATAAGACAACCTTAAATGTGGATTTAGACCAAAAACATTGCTAAGAAAATAGATAAAATGAGATTTCTTGGCCATCTAGGATGATCTAAATGGATTCTGGATCAATCCATGTCAACCTAGGTAGTGTGATCGACAAGGATGATCATAGGAGGCGATGATCATAAAGATGGTGGCTTTTAGACCAACCTGCTAACCCATGGGATCAATCCCAGTTGATCCAAAGTCGAGTGATTAACAAAGATCAATATGAAATTAGTGATTTAATTTCAAGAGGCCAAAGATCGGCCACTATTGCATGGCACGATTGATCCCAATCAATATATGTGGTGCAATTGATGGTGATTGATCGCAAGGCCATTGGATTGTAATTCAAAAACCTCTATAAGATGATCTTCATGTTGAAAAATCAATCTAGAACCACCTTAATCGAGCTAAAACTCGCCCAAATTGATCTAATTGTGCTAAAATCAATCATAAACCTGTTTTTCACGACCTATTTACCCATTTGATGTTTTCACCCAAATTACACCTGGAAGTACCCACCACTGGCTGAATGAACACCATTGTTCACACAAAGAAGGAATAGAAAAGCTAAAAATTAGGTAGAATCACTAGGATTATATAAGAATTAATACAATACATGTAGAAATAATCACTCTCACAATTTGAGAAATTAGGTTGCACTTAAAGTAAAGCAAGAATGGGAAATTTGCTAGATTAGGGATTAAATAAGAATTGTTTTAATTGAATAGAAGTTTACAGACCTGTAACTGCTGAGCAACCAAATTAAGAGAGTTAACACCAAGTAAGTGGGTTACCATGGAAAATTTCTGCAACTGCCTTTGAAAATTTGTTTTAACATGGTTATGATTTTTGTGTCATAATTTAAAGATAACAAGTTCCAATTGTTATATTTGATAAAACTTGCTTTAATTACGAAAGGTCAAACTTTCTTTCTGAAACTATGTATGTGATTAAGTGTGTAAAACTGTTTTACACTAAATTTTTTATGAATGAATTTGAATGGGACAAGTTACGTTAAAGTGCTCATGTCTTAGTGTCTTAATGTGAAACACTACTGTAGAGGAATGAGTTGCCCCCCCCCCCCCCCAAATTAAGGTAGAAGTATTAGGTCCCCTAATCTGCAAAAAGCTAACACTTTCAATCATAATTAAAGATTGAGATAATTGATAGAGCTACACATGACTCTCTTTAGTTAAGGTGATAAACTAGGGCTCTAATCAATGGAATGATACCTAAGATGTTTGAAACCATGAGTAGGCTAATGGAAATATGAAATTGAAATAATTTTGATATTCATCCTAACATTTTACTATTATTCCAAAAATGTTTCTCAAATGATTGTGCACAATGAAATTAGTTACTATGTTTATATCCCCTAAAAACAAGTAAACCCTTCAATGGGTGATTAGTAGCTCACCAACTTCGAAAACCCCTTTTTGTAGATGAGGACAATGGAAACGATGGTATTTGGCAATGGTAGAATGCTAAGATAGAAATAAGGAGAAATTTTAGTTACTACATTATTATGTCAATTACAAATTGGAAATGTAATTAAATATATTTTTTTTTTTGTTGTGACACTGTATTTTCAAACTTTCTATTTCAAAAACCATATTGTAAAATGATTTATAAGTAATGATTTAGTTACACTAATGGAATAGGCTTTAGTACCCTTTAAGGTAATTGTCTCTAGAATTCTACCATGTTGCACCACAGACTAGTGCCATGTCATGTTTCCAAAATCGGCCCGGACTGGCTGATTCGACCGGGAATTGGTCAGTTCTACGAACCAATTACACCCAAAAATCGATCATCATTTGAACCGGTGTGAATCGGTCAACTCGGTCAAAAATCAGGTTTCACTATTTTTATTAATAAAAATTTTAAAAAAATAGAAATAGCCTTTCAATTAAATAAAAATGAATAGAATATTTTTATCTCTACTTATAATTTCATTTTTATCTCCAAAATAATTTATTATTAAATAAAATTTTCACTAACTATTTTTAGTGCTTGTACTTATTTTATACTTTATATATATATATATATATATATTATTTCTAATTAAATCACTAAAAATTTAAACATTGCATCTTAAAATTAAAAAATTTCAATTAATTCTGTTGTTTTCATTTTCCAAAATTTAGTCTTCAATATTTATGTTTTTTTTTAATTTAATTTAGTTTCTTTTATATTTTTGTAATATTTTATATTTATTGAATTATTAATTATTTTATTACATGTAAAAATTATTATTTGATATATCAATTGATGGACATGAATTAATCTTATAATATTATTTTAATACTATTATATGTTTATAAATATATTATATATAATTTAAAACAATTGAGTTTTTGGAAACGGTTGAACCAGTTGGATTTGTGACCTAGCAACTTAATTAGTTCTTCAGTTTGATGGCCAATCCAATTTTGAAAACATTGGTAGCATGACAGAGAGTTGTATTACAGCTTAGGCTTGACCCTAAAAGTGTCTAACCCTAGGCCTTACAGTAGAAACTTGAACCATTAGGGTATAAATCATAAGGTCTAAAGTTTACTTTCTCACATGTACATAAGATATTAATATGATAAAAATGTCATGGAGTCTGATATATACCCAAAATACCGGTATCTCAAGGAGGTGGTTAGCTCATACAAAGTTCATGAAAAATCATCCCTAAGGTTGATATTGGTAGGGGTTCACATTCTCCCTCACTCAAAACACATGCATGTCCATGTGCTTGTGCAGTAATCCCTCAGATGTTTGCCCCTCTTAAGCATTAACGCATGCGTTGACCACCTTCTCCGAGTCACTACGCATAGGATTACACTTGTGCTTGACCTATCCTTCAAGTCGATCGCAAGGAGTCCTCATTTGGGCACCAACGCATTGTATAGGATCTGATACAAAAAATGTCACGGGATCCCATCGATCCCCAAAACACTAGTATTCTAAAGAGGTGATTAACCTGTATAGAGTTTATGCAAGATCATTCCAAAGGTTGATGTTGGCAAGGGCTCACATTTAGATACTAACTTAATTTGGTATTTTTGACATAGATAAAGAATGTAACTAATGGGTCAAGAGAGCGTATGCCCTCAAATTGTAACATCCCCTCTGAGGAGATCAAGGACTGCCTCTTTACCATCTTAACTCAATTCAGGGATATGACTATTGAGAAAGTTAAGTCATGAAAGCGTTATGACAAGGTTGAGGTTGAGAACGAAGGCTATGATTAGGTCTCTATTAATCATGTGTTAATAGAGGTCATTCCAAAATACATTTTATTTGTAAAATTAAGATATGTTTTATAGGATGAATTTGAATGGTCGATTTTATGACAATTGGGATGAACTATGTTGATACATATATACATATATACATGTATTAAAATTTATATTTTATTTGTTTATTCATTTAAATTAAAATGTATGAAAAGTATTGAAGAACTAACATGTAATACTGAAATCAAATTAATAAATCATCAAATATTTATAGTAGGATTTATTATATCCAACTAACATGAAATAGTTAAATTAAAACAAAAAAGTGGTAGAAAGAAAATCGCAAATATATAAATTATTAGCATCTTTATCGCCTTTGTCATTAGCAAAATCTAAGGGAACAATTAGATTTGTAAAATTGATAATTCGCATACAATTATAGGATCTGATGTGATAATTGTGCTTAGAATGCTTGAATTATGTGAAGCATATATCTTAGATTAGTGAAAAGTAGATAATTGTAGATGCAAAGTGAATTGAAGCACAAATAGATACAAGAAATGAAAAAATAATAATAATCAAGTATTAGATCAATCTAGGACAATTTTGAGATCAACCGCAATAGATGGGACTGCATGAGATCAATCCCAACCTTAGTTGCAGCAGGATGATCGACTTGGGAACCTATTAGAAACATGATCACGCTTATAGGCAATTGATCACAACCAGTTGCAAAAGCTAGATTGCCTAAATTGATAGGGCACGCGTGTGTGAATCAATCCGTTTACAATTGCTACATGACAGATCAACTAAGATCAATCTAGATGAAGCATGATCAATTAAGAACCCGTTTAATCGATCTAGAAGGTGATAAATCCAATTAAAAGAATAGGTTTTTCAAGAACACTAGATGACCTAAACTCCTCCAAAAGTATGAAAAGACATGCAAAAGACATAGAGACTGTGAGAGAGTCGCATGAAGAGAGAAAAAAAACCTAAGAAAAAATTGGTCCAAGCTATGCAAGATCAAGAAATTTGAAAAGAAATTCAAGGCATTCATAGGTGAGACATGCAAATTAGTGAACTAGCTATTAATCTTGAGTTTTTCTTTTCCTTTATCTTTTCTATGCCCAAAGATTAAATGTTTAAATAAGTTTTGTAATGGGAGTAGATTGAATTGTGTCTAGCTAAATCTTTTGTACCTAGGAATAATTCAAACAAATCTAGAACTACGATTTGATTTTTTTTATTTAGTTTTAATACAATATTTTCTATTCAATTATTTGTGTTACTTGTGCTAAATTCCAGTTATGTCTATGAATGTATTATCTATTACACGTGAAATTTTAGGCTCGAAAAAGCTAAATTTATGTATTAGAATAGAATAAAACTTTAAGTTGAAAGACTAGTGAATCCCAGCAAATCAATAATAATAATAATAATAATAATAATAATAATAATAATTGTGATTAAATATATATGTTTAGAATTGGATGAGACTAAGAGGAGATTCTTAGTTAATTCACAAAAGTTTCTATTCAACACTTGAGAGACGTAATTGGAATAAAATTAAAAACCTTGATTAATAATTTGATAAAATGAGTATTAAAAATAGATAGAATAATTAAATTTAGTGAAGAGGAGTGTGATTAATTTCCTAGATAATTATCATTTATTAACTACCTTCTTATGGTCCTCATGCTTGTTGAATAAATATTTGTTTGCTAGTTGTTTTTTGTTTGCTTACTATTATTATTCCAGTTTTATTATGGTTACTTGACTTGAATTTAGAACTGAGTAACAATAGCTGGTTTAGTTTGATTTCGATCTCAGTGGAATGATACTCATATTCAATGCAATACTATAACTTGACGTCATTTACTTGTAGTTAATTGCAAATTCTATTTTTGTGTGATCAAGTTTTATAGTGCTATTTTTAGTGCTAATATTGTTAAATTTGTTGAAATCTAGATCAAACCTAGTAAGTTAGTAGTTCACTTTTTCTCTAGGTAGATGTTAGGTTAGGTTAGTGGAATTTAGTAATTAGGTTATCGCTGTTTTATGTGTGGGATTGTAAGGTTAGAAAACCTAGGGTTTAATTCTGAAATAAAAAGAACTTATCATAAGATAAAGAAATAGACTAAAATAAAGAGGAGTCGCTTTGTGATAAAAGAAATAACAATAATCTCAATCTTAATTCAAATCTCAAGAAGTGGTAAATATGATAGTGACATTGGTAGAATAGTTACAAGTAACACATTAATTGATTTATACATCATGACTCTCAATTCAATGATTAACGTAAATAAATTGACGTACTTTTATTTTATAAAAAATTAGAATTACTCAACTAATTATACGAAACAATGAAAATTATTCATTCAAAGTAAAGTCCAATTATTAAACTTGTTGACTACAAGCCAAATAGAAACAGTATTTGTAAAACCCAATTCTAACAACTCATATGGACTAGAAATAATCAATAAGCTAACAAAATGCACAAAAATTAAAAAACTACATAGATAACACTATCCACGCGTGATCACCATGCGACACAGTCACTGTTGTAACCTTGACCAAATCATGGGCGCTGACTGAATCATTGACTTGTCACAGCTCGTTGAATTTTCCTTTTTGCCCCCTTAAGTTTAAAATCTCCATTCCTAACCTTGATTCTCGTCCTTGGGCCTACAGGGATCACGTCCTAAAAGCTAAGGATTTTCGAATTTTCAATTATAACAAAGATAAAAGAAATTCTTCTACCACGGAAGGGAGCAAGGTTGAAATATTTTTAGAATTAATGGGTTATTGTTGTTTCATTAGATCTTCTTATTTTATGTGTATTGGTTTAATATATTGAATTTTTCTAAAAAAAATATTGAGAAGAGGTTTAATTTTTCCATTTTTCATTGTATTTTTAATTATTTATACATGCTTTGCTTGTGGCCATTGCTATTAAGTGCAAAGGTGTTAAGTAGTCATTTTTAGTCTTTAAAGTGTATAACTATATTGCCTTTATTCTTTGTTGAATTTTCATTCTCTTATTTTAATTTTCATTTTCCTCCCAACGTTCGCATTTTTCGTGTACTCCACCATCAACTCTAATTCATTTTATATATATATATATATATATATATATGTCGTTTATATTAATCATTTATATTAATTCTTCTCGCTATCCTTCTAAACTTTAATTTACTGTATCTTCTTGGTTCAAACTTCTTATTTTTAACAAATTTTAACTTATTTTTCTTTTGATGATTTTAAAAATTTTTAATTTATTTCTTGTCTATCTTTTAATATATATATATTTTTTATCTTTTCTTTGTTTGTTTTCTGACTTGATTTCTCTTTTCCTTTGTTCCTTTTAATTTTTCATATACTTTTAACTACATGTGTGTGTGTGTGTGTGTGTATAAATATATATAAATATATTTCAGATATAGTTTGTGTCATTTATTATAAATCTTTTCACAAATATAATCTAAAATTTTTAATCAAACAATACTATAGAATTACATTAATAAAGATACAAGACTTGCTTACATTTTATGTTCAAAATATGAGCATGACTTATGACTTAATTTATACAAGCCGTAGGCGTACTTCAACCTTTCTAGAAACATTTGCAGATGCTATCTATTCGCCGGAAACGAAGTTAAACATGCTTTGAATTTCTTGTCTCTGTCACCGTTGAAACCCAACAACGAACTCAGACCATTGGAGTTGCTGATGAAGCCGATCTCATCTCAGCCTCCAATTGGACTGTACCACAAAATTCCCAGTTATGTCTAACACGATGATAATGCTAAAGCAGCAATTCATCAAACGCCTTGCAGGCAAGACGAAGACCCTTCTGACCCATTCATCCTCAGTTCTCAACCCAAGAATGCTTTTTTGTTCCTTCTTCTCTTCTCAATGTCCTTCCCCTAGAAATACAGTTAGAAACCCAGACCAGTTCTACACCTCGCTCTTTTGTAGTCTCATCCACCTCTTCCTCAGGTGCCGCCGTCTCTCCAAAGCCATAACCGCTTTCTCCACCATGCGAGATTATAAATTTACCCCGCAACTCCGCGCCTGGAACGGCCTCTTGTTTCACTTCAACTATACAGGGTTAGTCCATCAGGTAACGCTTGTTTTTCAAGAAATGATCTACTCTGGTGTGGGACCTAATGTGGCTACCAAGAACATAGTCGTTCACTCTCTTTCTAAAGCTGGAGACTTAGACAGAGCACTAAAATTGCTGAGAGATAATAACGATTATGAATTTCCGAGCGATGTAGTTACTTATAATACAGTGATTTGGGGCTTTTGTAATCACGGCTGTGTGGAAATGGGACTTGGACTGGTGTCGGAGATGGTTAAAAAGGGTGTAAATTGTGATAGTTTCACTTGCAATATATTGATGAAAGGATTTTGTGAGAAGGGAATGTTGTGGAATGCTAATTTCGTTTTTGATATGCTGTGTAACGACGTAAACAGGGATGCAAAAGTGTGGAGGGATGTAGTGGCTTTTAACACTTTGATACATGGTTATTGCAAGGCTGGTAAGATTGACAGTGGTCTTCAGTGGATGGAGAGCATGTTGAAACAGGAAATTTTACCTGATACCGTTACCTATAACACTCTGATTAATGGGTTTTGTGAGATGGGAGATTTTGATAGTGCCAAGTGTTTCATGGATGAACTCTTACAGAATAAGGCTCTGAGGGTTGATGATGGGTGCAAAATCCATAATATAATTGCTGGAGGCCATCCGAAAGTAAATCACATTACTTATACTAGTTTCATTAGTGGATATGGAAAGCTGCATCAAACTGAAGAAGCATTGGCTATATACAATGAGATGATTGCAAAGGGAATTGACCCTGATGTAGTTACTCATAGCTGTGTTATGAACGCACTTCTGAAGAGTGGGAGGTTAGCTGAGGCCAAATACTTGCTTGACAACATGATAAGGTTGTGTGTGGACCCAAATCATGTAACCTACTCGATTTTAGTTTACTTTTTTCTTAAAAAAGGTAATTTGATGGCTGCATTTAATTTGCAAAGTCAGATGGTGGTTCGTGGAATTAAATTTGATGTGGTGGTGTTTACTACATTCATTGATGGGCTCTTTAAGGTTGGAAGAGCCAGGGAAGCTGAAGATATGTTTCACAAACTTTTGGAGTGTAATATTGTGCCAACTCTCATCACCTATTCTGCATTGATTGATGGTCTCTGTAAAATAGGTGACATGAAAAGCGTGGAGTCTGTATTGCAACAAATGAAGGAGAGAAATGTTATGCCAAATGTGATTACTTATTCTTCAGTAATTAATGGTTATGTGAAAACTGGAATGCTTGAAGAAGCTATTAGTGTAGTGCAGGACATGGCCAGTCAAAATGTTGTACCAAATGCTTTTACTTATGGCTCGCTGATCGATGGTTGTTTTAAAGCTGGTAAAAGGGAGATTGTTGAAGGGATCTATGAGGATATGAAATTTCAAGGGGTGGATGATAACATTTTCACACTAGATTCTTTTGTGAATAATCTAAAAAAGGAAGGGAGGATGGCTGAGGCAGAGGCTCTGTTTAGAGATTTAGTGTCAAAGGGATTGTTACCTGACCGTGTCAATTACACCTCCTTGATGGATGGACTGTTCAAAGCTGGAAAAGAGTCTTCTGCCATTGAAGTTGCACAAGAGATCACAACTAAGAATATAGGGTTTGATACTATCACATACAATGTTCTGCTTAATGGGTTGCTTAGATTTGGCCAGTATGATGTTCAATATGTTTATTCTGGGATGCAGAGGTTTGGTTTGTCTCCCGATCATGCTACATTTAACACCTTAATTAAGGCGTATTGCAGATCAGGGAAATTAGATGATGCGCTCCAGCTTTTGGGTGAAATGAGAAGTTATGGCTTGAGGCCAAATGCAATAACTTGTAGTATTTTGATCGAAGGGCTTTGTGAGTCCGGAAACATTAGTAAAGCAGTGGATTTGTTACATGAGTTGTCTATTACAGGGTTTCAACCAACTGCAATAATTCACAAACTTGTGCTTAGTGCTGCTTCAGAGACTAAAAGGGCTGATACTATCTTCATGATGCACAATAAGCTTGTGGCAATGGGACTTGACTTGAATCTCACAGTTTACAATAATCTTATTAGTGTTTTATGTGGTCTAAAGATGACTAGGAAAGCAGCATCTATAGTAGAGGAAATGAGTGAAGCCGGCTTTCCTGCAGATACTGTCACTTACAATGCTTTGATTAAGGGATATTGCAAAAGCTCTCATTTAGAGAAGGCTTTTTCTATGTATTCTCACATGATTTCCACAGGAGTTTTTCCTAATACCACAACTTACAACATTCTTCTTGGGGGATTTGCAGCTGCTGGTTCAATGACTAAGGTAGCTGAACTACTTTCTGAAATGAAAAAAAATGGCTTTGTTCCAAATGCTACCACATTTGACATTTTGGTTTCCAGCCATGGGAAGATCGGAAACAAGAAAGAATCCATAAGGCTTTATTGTGAAATGATAACCAAAGGTTTTGTTCCTCGTACGAGCACTTATAACTTACTCATAAATGATTTTGCCAAGGTGGGAAAGATGAGGCAAGCAATGGAATTTTTGAATGAAATGCAAGCTAGAGGCGTATCTCCTAATTCCTCAACTTATGACATGCTAATAAGTGGATGGTGCAAATTATCATATCAGGAAAAGTCTATGATGAAATTATGTCAAGCAGAAGCCAGCAGGTTGTTTAAAGAGATGAGGGATAAATGCCTTACTCCTTGTGGAACTACCATAAATCAACTAAGTTCCATCCTTGCAAAACCAGGAAAAGTGGCTGATGCTCAGAGGTTATTAGATAAACTGTATAAGACAAAGAGATATTAACAGATGGGAAAATGCTAATTTGGTGGAAGATGGTGTGGAAATATTATCAGGAAAGCACATCAAATTTCATTGTGCAAATGAAGTCCTTGATATAGAAGATCAAACTTTCCGGAGTGGAAGTGAGTCTATGTTTCTGAATTTTATGATATTTTTTAATTCTATTACTTATAGTTTTGTTTATATGCCTGTACTTTGTGTTATTTGGTTTTCTCATTTTCATGGGTGAGCGAATGGTTATTTATTAACTGTGAAAACACATCTTGTTGGATTGACCCCGGAAGGCCATCTAGTGGTGCGTTATTGCTATATTGTTCTTTCATAAGAAGCTGCAACCAGCTTTGGCTGGCAAGGTGGAAACCATCAAAATCCCTTTTCTTGTCTCTATTTTCTGATAGCTTTTGATACAGTCTAAGATTTCCTGCAACATTGTTTTGTGGTAGGACTGTCTATAGATAGTGTTTTACCACATCCATGTCCATACCTAAACGTATCCATAATTATAATTATCCATACAATTCACACACAGTTGAGTGCCACTACACGCAATACTCATATCCTATCTTACCAAATCCAATACTAAACCCACTGGACTATACTCTTATTTACCCATAAGTTTTGGGTCTAATTGGGCAGTCTTAACCCTATCCAAAAATTCAATTTTTTTAATGTTTTTATATTAATTAACATCAACATTACAATTATTTAGTGAAGTCTAACTTTATTATAATGTTCTATTATCGTTTTTTTGGTTTTCTTATTTAAATTCAATTTTAGAAACTCAATTTTAATACAAAATTTCTTAAGAATAGTTTTGAAATTTGGAAATTCAATTTCAAAGTATCTTTCATAATTTTTTAATTAATTTTTATACAACTTAATAAGAACAATTTTAATTGAATATAATTATAAAATATGTGAAAGACAAATATATATATTTAAAATTGGAATCTAATTCGAAAATTGACTTTACGCAAACTTATAATTAAAAGTTAGATTGAACAGAATATTTTACTTGAGACTAATGTTATATCTATATTATATTTTATTCAATTTGATTTTTTTGTCATTAAAATTTCACATTAAATTGCATTAAAATTTTATTTTACTGTTAGAAATAAATTTTTATCTTATGTTAGATAAAATATAATATTTTAAAATGCATAAGAATAATCAAATTAAATAAAATATAATTATATTTGGTAAATAAAACTTCTTGCAACAGAAATTCTTTAAGCATGTTCGCATATGAATGCACACACATAAGGATTTAGTCTTAACACGTATATTTTCATAAATATTGGATTTAGAAAAAATTTGGATATCTTCATAGAAAAGGTACCTCTGAGTTTCAATGGGTAAACATTGGATATAACTACCCATACATATCAATGGATATGAGTGTTACCCATACTCATAACTGTAGTTCTAATTTGTATGGGTGTAAGCCTGGGTAATAAATTTTATATTGGTGGGTCTGACTTTGGATAAAATTTCATGGGTATGTGTAGGTACCCTACCCATTTGATACTCCTATTTTATGGCGTCCATGTTGTAAAAATGTGAATCTCTCACTGCCTTATTTTCTCCTAATTGTCTTGAGTCTTGACCGTTTGGCTGTCAAACTATTGAAAATACATGCAGTGAGCTAGTGCTTAGTAAGGCTGAGGGGTTTCAAGTTATATCTTTGTAGCAAAGAATTGTAAAATCTCATGCAGTGCTGGTGTTAAAATGGTCTCACTACTGGGTAAGGATTCAAGGTGAAGGTTGGGTGAAGAGGGGGTGATTAGTTATCATTTATATATATATTATTTGTATGGTTATAAAATTTAGCTTATTGAAATTTCCATAAATAATGAAAGTTAAAAATGCAGTTCCCTATTCCAAAAACATATCAATTGTAGTGGCTTCCATGTAAAAATTAAAGCACTCATTAATATAAGTTACACATTAAAACTTTCACGAAAAGTAGCATTGCTTGATTAAATTTAATGTCAATATTGCAATAGCAAGAAAATAAAACACCAAATATTGCACTATTACTTTGTAGGATATAAAAATTACAAAATTTAATTTTATTGAAACAAAATTACATCGGTGAGTGATACTTTTGGTGCTGGTAAAATTACTGTGAAAGCAATAGAGATGTTTTAAAAGGTGAAAAACATTCTACATAGTGATTGTTGAAGTAAACACTAGTAACAACTAATTTCGACAATTTTCATTTTGAGTACTACTATGCAAAGAGAACTGGTTACTTCTGGTTGGATTATATTGCATGAATTCTACATTATACATAGTTGTGAATTGCCTTGTGTTAATTGTTTTTTTTCTCAATCATTGAGAATTTTGCTTGATGAAGGGACCAAATTAACTTTCTTTTTTCTTCTAATTTTAGACTCTCGGTTCTCTGTAGTTATTGGTTAACCTTCTTCATTTTTCTGATCTCCACTTTCTACTTTTTGAAAAAGCAGAATTAATGCAAAACTAATCCAAAGGATGGGAGGCTATTAGTAGACAACAGATGGATTCTGAGATGAATATTGCTACCAGGGGGTAACATATTGTCTGATCAGTGATATGGTTGTGGCCAAACAACAGTGTTGCTTATCGAGCCTTGTGGAGCCAGTGACCTTTGACATAATGCCTGACAGCTGGTATACATTAAGGGAGTAGAAGCTGAGATAAATGTGTTGGCGGATGCAAATATGACTTTGGACTGGAAATCATGTTGTGGTTTTTGAGTTCTTTGGCAGATGACACTTGATTTGAAAATCAAGAATTATTGAAGAACAGGTAGACTTGTGTGCGAGCTTGGAGTCTGTGATTATATAATGTTTATGAGCCACTCAAATTAAATTTCTATTTTGTTTGTGTGTTGGAATAGCATATTTGCTAGATCGGCATTCCATTTTCTTTCTTTCGTTCTTTTAATTTGAAGCTTTTGTGAAAATGGAAGTTTTAATCCTAATTCTAGAGTATGAATTGACAGGAACAGAGTGAAAAGTTTATAAGACGGTAGGAGTCTCTTCAGTTGATTTACTAGGCGTGTGGAACTCGGAACATGTCAAAGATGCTGGGATATTTCGCTGACAAACATAAAGGTACTTCTTATGCTTTATTGATTGAGAATTATTTATTGGACGTTCAGTTCATAATGCTCAAATTGCTGCTAGTAGGAGGGATGCTGAAGTTATACATCACCACCTTCGTGTTCACAAAATTGGATGCAGTTAAGTTAACTCTGCACCACCTTTGTGATGAGTTCCTTGTTCAACACCTTTTCAAACCTGAGGGCTGAGAAGTAGATTAGTAGAACATGTATCTCAACAAGGCTGTGGGGCTGAAAATGAATGAGGGCAACCTATGAAATGGTTGGGGTAAAAGAGTACAGATCACCCATATATTGAGGCTACCATTTCTTGAAGTCATCTCTATTTCAACCCTCTTCTCAAAGTAAGGTTTTTTCACCAACAGTTAGTAATTTCCCATTTTTTTAACTTTTAATTGATCCAATGTTCACTTTGTCATTTCCTGAAACCAGTTAACAGCTTTATAAGTCCTAAATATCTCGAGTTTGACTTTGCCACTCTAATTTCAGCTCAATGAACTTTTGCAGTTTTCAGTTTGCAGTTTGCACATATTGTTGCATTTTCTGTGTACGCTGGCTTGCCATTAAGTGGCTAGTTAGATTGATACTAAATATGGGAGTTGAATAATTTTTAGGGTTTAATGTAATTTTACACTTTACTTTATAGTTAATATTCATATTATTATTTATTTGTAGTATATATTAAGCAAATGAGGGAATTTAGTTGCACGATGTGTAGGTTCTTAAATACTTTTAATTTTTTAATTATGATCCTTTCCCTCTACTCCATCAAGTTCATTAATTCATTTTTTAATTTTAATTTATTTATTTATTTCCTTTTTTAAATTTCTTTATTTCATTTTTCTATTCTGTATATTATATATATATATAATATTAAAGCCAAATACGTGAGTTTGGTTACACATTTTAAATTACTTAACGCCCTTTTCAAGTTCTTTTTTTCTTTACGTCTTCATTCTCTTTTAGGGTAATTCTATATTTTTTCTCTTACATTCATGCAAAAGCCATACGAGTTGGTGTTGTTTAGAGTTCTATGACATGGTGGCTCCCATGAAGCCAAGGACAAAAGAAAGCATTTATGATCTCCTATGTAACAGTGTAGGATTTCATGCACATGTGTACAATCTAATTGTTGATTCTAATTGGACTTAGAAGTCCATAATTCTCTAAATTATTTTATTTGCTTATTATTTGCGATGCCTGTATGAGATATATGCAGTAAGAAAGATAATGTGAAAAGTGGAATCTATAACTACGTGGACCAAAAGCTTCCTCTCATCATATCAAGTTATAGTGACAAAATTGTTTTGCTATGGCCCTCCATCGAGCTTGAAGTTTAAGTATAGTCTTAATGTGTGATTTGTTCACATTTGTTGGGTCACATTGTGATAATGCATTTAGAGCTTCAGATGCGACATTCAAAAGATACTTCATTTTAAGAACTGAAAATGTGGTGGGTAGAGTTCAAATGTAACAAGTTTTCAGTTGGTGGGTATGATATAAATGAACCCACATTACTAAAATTGTATGTGTAAAGTTTCATTGAACCATGGCCCATAGAAAAAGATTGGATTATGCATGAGACGTGTTAGCAAGAATTGTCACTCATTGAGTCTAACATGTTATGTCCAATGAAAGTCCTAATCACCATTAAGGAAATTTTTCTAAAGAAATTTTTGTTTTCTACCTTAGGGATTCAAAAAATTTAGCGAGAAGCCAATTTAATTTAAAGTCCATAATCAAGTTGGCGCATATGCCGACCTTTGTGCCTCATAGTATGTCTTGGTCCCTCCATTATGCTACGCCACCAGTTAAGTAGTTGGCTATTGCTGCGCACTCATCACTTACACTACTAATATCGCAATGGTAGCTAGGTCCTTTCTTCTCAAATTGATTTGCTCATCCACTGGTTGGGTTGCAATTACACTGGAGGTGGATGTGGAGGTGAAGGGTAAGCTGGTATTTGTCCTGGTGGGTCCTCCACACGGGCAACATGAGGTGGGGTTTGCACAATACATTATGGTCTGTTTACCATTTTCCTATATGAAAATAGGCTTTACTTGTTAAGCCATTCATACATATTGCTATCAAATAATGTACTAAAAGAAAATGAAAAGGGACCACGAGATGTAAAATACACATATCATATTGTAAAAGGAAGAATTTTCATAATATAGCATCTCAACTTTCCAGGAAACAAATAAAATAATCGCAATAACTATCGTATGCTTTAGTGTTGTAATCTAATAGTTTAACAGTATAATTCTATTAAACCTATCTTCTTCTAATCTAGTCTTCTCCTTCCCCAGGTGCATCTACATCCATTATTATCTCCTCCAAATCTAGTTCCAATGCTAGCTCAGGCACTTCTTCAAGTTCCTCGTCGAGGTTTTCTTCTAGTTTTCCGTCCAAAAAATTGTGTATCTTACCTCGAGGCTTGTTATTTTGAAAGGCAAGCTTATTTACTTGAAGCACTAATCCATGACACTCGTCTTAAAGCTCACCTATGTGCTGCTCATACACTTCCTTGGAAGCCTTGTGAGTTAGCATGAGCTTACCATATTGAGTCTCTACATTATCCAACTTCCTCTTTAGTATAGTATAGTGTTGATGACCTCAATGTTCTCCTCTCTCAACTCCTTAACCTTAGCTTCCAGCCTGACACACCACTATTGAGTCTCCAATAGCTCCATATCAATAGTACCTAGCTAGGTTAGCGTTGTAAGAAGGCGCTCCTTATCCTCTTGCAACAAACCACCCATCTCTTTAGATGTATGGTCATCTGAGCTGCTGCTTACGTCCATTTCCTATATCAAGTGACATCTAAAGCAAACAAAGTCAAATTTAACATACATATGTATAACGTGTGTTATCATTTTCCTGGGTCCTCGTAATGTAATCCCTAGAATTCAGTCTAAGTTATATACTATGGGTTACTAGCATCAAGAACTTGACCATGATGCCACTTCTGCCATGCCTCGAAACTCGAGACCTAGACACAATAGTACTTGCAAATTGACATAGCAAATGCTAAAGCCAAATGTATCACAGAGCATTCTAAACTAAGTATATCCATTCAAATTACCGTAATAATTTCAACAGGCAAAGACACTTGTAGCAGACAATAAAATAATAGTGTATCTATTACATAAGAGAATAGTCTCCAAATAACATGAAATCAAGTCCCATATCCTAGCCTATCATCTATGCTTTTGTCTCTACATCCCAAGTCTGGTCATGTTCGCTAGCATCCTCTACAAAATACATTGATTAAAGTGGTGAGCAATACCTTGCCTAGTAAATAGAAAATCCCTACATTTACTTGCTAAATGGATGTGAGAAAAAATGGGGCTTTGCATAAAACAAGTATTTTAAAAGAGATAAATGAAGACATAAGCATTTGATGACATTCAAAGATCATTGAAAAGAGTAAGTAGCACTTGACAGATCAATCATTTGACACATAATTCTCTTATCTTTCTTTTTCTTTTCTTTTCATTTCATAGCCATCCTATAGTCATATCTATAGTACATGTTACCACTGATTGGGGCCTTAGTCTATCTTCGGTTATGCAACCATGGCCCCAAAGTTTCAACTTCACTTGGAATATATTCCAATCTATTGTTACTTGACTAGTAGAGATAAATGCTAACTCTTACCGGCTATTAGTTCTACTCTTCTACTCTGATTGGATGGGCTTCAATCTATTTCCTAATTGGTAGGATCGAACTCGTTCTTCACACTCATTAGCATTATATGACTGGCTTATCCGTAATTAACTACATTCATGGCACGTGTATGCGATTTCAAAGCATTCACAATAAAATAGTTACTTCATAGAGGCTCACATCCAATTTTCAAAAAGAGGAATACGATTTTCAAAAGAGTACATATTAATCAATAATTGCAGTTGAAATCTTGTTTGAAAATAGTAGCATAAAACAATTGTAGTGACATAAAATCATAAGGTACTTGAAAACCATTCTCAAGATGAAATCGCTTATGCAATGGAAGTGGAAGTCATTTTAAAAAGGTAGTACCAGGATTTTGCAAGGTTCCACTTATGCAATAGAATTCCTTACTTTCAATAAAATAGTTTTTCAAAGGCTATTTGTAAAACTAGCAAGGTAACCACTTATTGTTACTTAGCTTGCATCAACTTTGGGTCTCCTTGGCTATACTCTTGAGATCACTTGATAATTCACATAAGAAATCATCATTTGATACTCTATTCACTTAACGTTACATGCCCATGCATGTTTCGTGCTGTGATCTACATGTTTGAGCTTACCCAATTTCGTTTCTTTGTGTCTTTCATTCAATTATACCTTAGTAAGTTCATACCTAATTGGGTTCCAACTTAGATAATTCTAATTAATCCTCACCTCACACTATTCAAGAAATAGTAACAATACTTGTGAAGGGATTTTGAGAGATTTTCAGACATTTAGGAGGGCTCAAGAAGTACGAAAAAATGTTTGTAGGTGAACCGATGCAAAAAGAATGTGAATCTAGCTTTGGGATGGCCTCAGGATCAAGCTCGATCGTCAAGTGATCGATCTCAAGCTAGTCAGATCGATCTCGTAGCCACACCGTCGATTTATAGGGGTTTTGCACTTATAGTTGCAGACCATCATGCTTGATCACACAAGGTTGCGATCGTATTTGTTGGGATTCTACATTGATGATCATGAACCATCACGCTCAATTGTGTAGGGTTGCGATTGTATTTACTGATTCCTCAATGCTATTTTCATAGTCCATGCACGCGTTCAATCCATCAAATTCAATTTCCTACAATTTTCCCAAGGTCCCTAAGCACAATTCTACCCATTTAAATCCATGAAAGTCATATCCTATGAGTTTTATGCAATTTTGAAAGTCTTAGGATAAATTTTGATTCAAACACATAACGTGTTAATACTTGGTTCTTACAATTTCTACACAACTACACTAGCCTTGACCAATTCTCCATCATTCATCTCATTTTAAATCATCAAAACCCACATGTTTTACATGCCTATTCATGTAGGATAAATTATTCCATGTATGTGTATGAATAACATACAATTTGGTATTAAAATTACCTTGAGAATGTTGTATTTGAAGAGCCAACATAGTGGGGCACCATCTGCTCGTTCTCAGATGTGAATAAGGTTTTCACCCCTTTAAAACATTATTTATATCTTAAGTTTAATGGGAATGACCCAGGTATCCAATTTCACAATTTTTTGAGTTTGTGCGCACAATTTCAAACTTTTCTTATTTGCTCTCTATTTTCATTGGAATTTTTCAATAAGTTGGGCCTTCTTTTACTTGCCGCAAGCCACAACTAATTTCCTCCAATGTTTACCTCAATAATGCAGCAAAATTTCATCAGCCTTCAATAATGCTGTCACAGGCTTGCACAGTTAATTTCCCATAATCTCACACGACAATAATATAATACTCAAAAAAAACAAAAATCTTCAAATTTCAAAGTAGTTTATTTCCTTCAAGATAATGAGTCACTATTACCCAAAATTTTGGGGTATTATAATTGTGGCCAAAGGGGTTTTGATCGGTTTGGTCAAATCGAGTGTTTCTTTTAAAGTTTAGGTATACTCTTATTGAATTTGATATAGTGAAATCTTTTTCTAGGCAGATGCCTCGCAAATTTAAGAAGTTGGTTCCAAATTGCATTACCAATTGTGTTGTTCATTCTATATATTTTCTATCTGTGTGCATTAGTATTCTAACAAAATATATTCATAAAAATACTTGATATTGTAGCACCTAATCAGAAGTAACAATTTAACTTCTATGGCCCAAGTAGAATAATATGTAAGTAAATTTTTTCTAATTGGGTATAAAAAAATATATATTTTGTATCAAAATTGCTATTTTTCACATTGATTGAGTTTTTAAAAATTTTATATAACTAACTTAGCAATATTAATTCTGAATTGCGAGTTGGTGCTGCCGACAAGTATGAACAAGTTCTTCTATATGGTAACTAGTTTACATCAATTGCCGTTGATTTTTTTAAAAAATTTTCAATTTCATATGACAACACTATAACCAAATAACAGACCAAATTTTAATTAAACTAGTTGCACGGTCCGATCCAACTTTTTAAACAGTTGGCTATAGCGCTCCTTTCTTTCTTCTATAAAAATGATCTTCCATTTAATTTCAATTTCATTGTTTTTATAGTCTATGTTTGTTTTCAAATTATAGACCCTAAAAATACATATCTAGTTATTATATTTTTTGAATTTTATCTCTTTATTTATGTCTAGTTATTATACTTTTTAAATTTTAAATTTTTATTTTTACATAATTTTCAAAACAAAAATATATAAAAATAAACATCAAAATTTGAAAACAAAACAAAGCCATGGACAATGTTTGTTTTGCTTCATACTCACCCAAAAATACACACGAGAATCATTCACATTTCAAATTTTATCTCTTTCTATCTCTTACTTTTACACATTTTTCAAAAAAATACACACTTAAAAACATAAACAAACATAATCATAGATTTTTATTTCACGAGTCATTCCTTCATCTTATTTTGTAGAATCAACTGTTGTCAAACTGACGTTTAAGTCAAAATGTCTTGTATATACTATATATTAAGAACATAAAGAAATTTGATAATACAACGTATACTTAGTAAAATATCTTTAATTGTCTCTATATATACGCATCTATATATGAGTATATCCATTCTATCCATCCCTCAGTTTTTATTTATTTTATATTATATTTTTCTTTTTATTATTTTATGAATGATATAAAATGTACATTTGAATATGTTATCACATTATTTGTGTGCCCAAGCATTGAGTGACCCGCAACCTTTATTTATCATATTTTTCTCAGTATTATTGCCAATCTTAATTTATGTTATTTTTTCTCATTTTCAAGCTTATTTCTTTCTCTTTTATTTTATAATGATACAATGATTATCTGTTTATATAATTATGCACACATATTGAATGTGCTATTCATCTTTAGTTAAGAACAGGAGTCCATCTTAGTTACATGATATAGAAATACACAGTTACTATTATTTTAATTCCTTCTATATTTTTGTCTTTGCTTTCTCGACTTTTTAACTAGTTGATATTTGTATTTTCTTTCGAATTGTATTTTCCTTTTATCCTTTTGTATCTTTTATTTAAATATTTTTTATTCTTTCAATTTGGAATATATGTATTTTTATTTTTTAGAAAACAATAACTTTATAACATATAAATAATTTTGCACATGTGTATATAAACTGTGCAACTTTTATTTGTTTATATTAAAAATAAAAAAATGTTAAAAATGCTCTATACTATCAAATTCTAATGATATATACCGGGTACAGAATCAAATTGATCCTAACTGCCCTCACAATCCAGTACCTATCAATATATGTTGAGTGCAGCAAATTTGACCATGCGCGCTGTTGCTATAAATGGTAAAATTTTTAAATAATTAGTTTTTTTATCTTTTAACCAAATTGCCTTGAATAAAAAAACTAAAGAAAAGATCATATAAAATAAAATTTAAAATAATTAAAATAAAATATAATATAAAAAGTTAAAATATTTAAAATAAATATACTAAAACATGTTTAACTTTTTAAATAGTAGTAATAAAAATTTATGTTATATATTTTTATTGCATATATTTGTTTAATTTGTTTATTATTTTAAATTAAAAACAAAATTATTAAAACAACATTGCTTTTTAGTATAGAATTTTTTATTATTTTTAATAGTTTTTATATCTTGTTCTAAGTTCAAAAACAAACATTAAACTTGTCTAGAGTTACATTTTTTTATTATTTTAAAATTTTATTGAATTTGATATTTCATTTAATCTGTTATTTGATGTTTTTATATGAAGATGAAAAGAAAACAATTAACTTTCTAAAACAGTGAGACTTCACCCTGTGGCAACTACGCTTGATTTAGGTTTAAAATTGAGTCAACCCTAAAGGGCCATTTGAAAGGAAACAAACATATGATGACTGGCCCAAAGTCTCTATTCGACCCTCTAATAACTAGTTGACAACTGAAAAGTCTTGTTTGTCGTGGCCTCAAGCCCAAATTCATGACTGCAACTCAAAAAATTAACTTTCTATTTGTAGAATTGTTGCAACTGCATCTCCTTAATTGCAATTGCAAGAAAAATGATGTGGTCGTAGCTAACCCACACAGCATTGGCAAATCTTTCTCTTTTGGTCATAGCTTCTTTGTCTAACATCCAATTAACCCTCCACTTGAACAAATGGTAGCCAAATTAGTTATGTACATCTCCATAAAATTTACTTTATTTTGTTATCTTTTCGAGGAGTTGGTTCCTTCCAAAGTTTCTACTATATAATGTAGAGTACATTTTGATACAGTTCCTACAAGTCTTCTCCTTTACTTGTTTATTTACCAATAATGTTCCCTTCACCCTAAATATCCTCCATAGATTCTACGCAAAAGCACAATGTAACACCAAAGAAATTCAAGAAAAATTGCAAATATAAAGTAAGGAACACATAACACTTAAAGACTACAATCAAGCACATTTTGTAGTAAGAAATATACAATACTTCAAGGATTGTAATAGGAACCACAAGCAAACTAAGGCATAGATAATTCTAGAACATGGAGTTATCACACTCCCAAACTTAAGTGTTTGCTAGTCCCTAGTAAACTTAACCCAAACAACAAGAAAAATGGTGGCAACAAATAACATTATCAAGGCAGTGAATCAATGAAATGTGAAATCATGAAGTTGCCATTCCTCTTAAGGTTAGAATATAATGGTATGTACATCACATAATTTGTAATATCATTCAAGAATATGACAGTTTCAACTCAATTTTATTCATCATCAGGAGGTCCCGCATGTGTGTGACACTTCCCACCCTTAGACACTTAAGATTTTTGATGGTTTTGTCATAAGATACATATAACTAACCTTGAAACAACTCACCTTAATGCAATTAATCTACCCTCTTCAAATAAACTCGAACAACATGAAGGAAAAAGATCAATAGGACTTCTAGAAGCGGACTGAATTATAGAGAAAAAGTTAAGGACTTAGCATAATTCAATTCTTATTTTCTTTCTATTTCTTTTTCTCTTCCCCCACACTTATTTCTTTCTTCTTTTGTGAGCTTTTTGATGTTTTTCTAGGTTGTTGGGAGTCTTTATATGCGAAAGTGAACAAGGGTCACCACGCACCTCCAATTCCTAAACTCACAACCTAAAATGCCAAGTATACTCATGGTTTAATGACCGTTTTGCATGAGAAAGAACAGAGGTTTTCGCGCAATTCTAATTATTAAGTCAGATTAACCAACAGAGTAGAATAACCATACACATGCTCACTTTCCTTTTCAAATTCTTTTTTCACTATCTTTTTTTTTCCTTGTTATTTCTTTTCTTCAACCATTTTTTCCTTTCTCCATACTTTTCTTCCATTCCTTCTTGCCAAGTTCAAATAATAAAACCAAAGGGGTCGATCAACAATAAAATAATACAATAAAGCTCAAATAGGTTTATCAAAGGAAATTTTTTTTTTTCATAGGCTAAAATATTTGAAAGAATTGCTTATGTCATCTTTATCCCATTTTATTATTCTCATTCATTTTCTAAAAGTGTCTTAACGCACTAAGTCAAGGATTACATTCCCTATCAATCATCCCCTCCTATACGATGGTACTTCTGAAATAATCAAGCATTCTAAGGCAAAAGGGAAGTGTACAAAGTATATAGGACTTCTTGAAAAAAAATCAAGTCAAAAACTTGGCATACCTAAGAACAATCAAATGAAATATGCAACAAATAGTGCAAAAATTAAAAAATATTCATCATAACCCCAATTAACCACATCAATTCATATTAACCATGACATAACCATACGCAAGTATCACCTCCACAACAACAACACTCACCCCACATTTAGATGTTTCATCATCCCTAATGTAACTATAAACATGATAGCCATATCAATATGTAAAATAAAAAAAGTATGACCTGATGGGGGCTTGGTGGTTGCAACAAGTGTGTTCATCACTTTTCACAAGATGGACCTATAAATTCTATTCACTAAGACAAAAGTCATCATTTCCATAAACCTTTGTCAACTAAAACTAAACAAAACCAAAGCAAAGCAAAATGTTCAAGTTCCCTCTCAAGAAGTGTTGAGTTTATGGCCCTCAACCACTTATTCTTGGGTTGCCTCCCAAACAACACTAACTTTAATTTTGTTAGCCATACAAGTGTAACTTTTTCAATTTGGCACACACAAATAAATGCATGCCACCCTTTTCAAATCTAAAATCAATATGGGTTGGACACCATCCACACATCCAATGTCATAAAAATTAAAAATTTAAAATGATAGGGAAAAAAGAGTCTTGCTATGTCATAGGCAACTCTACTCCATTGTTTGTGCATAATATTTCTCAGCCCTTGAGCTTCTTTAAGTTCCTTGGATTGTGGGAGTTAGAAATTGTGTAGCAATGGTTCACAAGCTACCACTAGGCACTTAAGTTTCCTCTTATCCAATTGCCTAAATTCATTGAGCACTTCATCTATGAATGCGATGAATTTTGACTTCTAAGATAATGCCTCTACAAAAGGCTCAATAAAAATCAATGTAGTAAAAGAACTACTCAACTAGAGGAATTTTATATTCTCTAAATCATTAGGGAGGGCTAGTGATACAAAAGTGGGAAAAACAAGAGATGCACTAAGGTTTGTAACTTCCCTTCCTTTTAATTCATCCTTCCCTTGCAATTGCTGCTTTGATTCAATGGGGATCAATTCCTCATTCTCCTTAATCTTGGGCTCTAATTGATGACAAGACTGTCCCAAGACATCATTCCTATTCAAGATGTCTTTTTCAACAAGTATGATGCAAAATGGTTCTGTGTAGCTTGAATCCAGGTTCTAGTCTTCCTCAAAATTTGGTGTGTCAAGTTGCTCTTCATGGCATTCCATAATATGGGTGGAACCTTGAATTTCATTCAACATAACCCCAATTACTAGCTTCACACTACCATTATCCCCTTCCTCTTCACATATCCCAATCCAATTGTTGCGTACTCCTTCGTTGTCTTTATGATATGGTTCAATGTTGCTTAATGAATTATTGTGGGTTGCGTTAGGTATTACGCTAGTTAGCTGTGCCACTTGCTCTTCCAAATGCATCAAGGTAGATTGTTGGTCTCTAATGTGTATTTGTCCTCACTATAAAATCATGGGTATACTTGGACAAATTCGCAACAATTTCTAATGATTGCTACTTTTCTAGTGAGGCTTCCACCCCGCCAAAGACATGTTGTGGTGTTCTTTCCATTTGAGAACTCATCATATCTTAACTATTCTCCCAAAGCAAACTTAGCTGACGCCTCAATCCTTAATCATGTGTGCTCCTGCACAGATTGAATTGGCTTGAGCATTGGTACTTATAATCTATGTGTTAGAGTGGCTAACGATCTTCTCCTTGACATTGATTGAATTATGAAGTCCTCTACAATATCTGCACACCTACATAAAAAGATAACTCAACATAATATCTCAATTGCTCAATTTGCTTTTGCACATTATTTAAAGTGCAATTTGAAGAATAGCTATGAGCTTGCATATAGTCCAAATCATTATTAATTAGTAAGCACCTACCATAGGAGCCAAAATACGGAAAAGCCATCAAAAACGCAACTTATATGACTCTGCACAAAGTGGGAGTAAAGAGGATCAATGCACAGACAAGATGTATGATATATACATGTGTGCAACACAAATCCAAAAACATCTAGAACAAACAATAAACAAATGAAAAAAAAAAAAAAGGTAGCAAGCAAATATATGCAGAAAATAAATAATGGCCTAATCTAGAAAAAATGAAGAAGTAAAATAAATAATACAAAAATGACTTAATCTAACATAATCAAAATTTGTTCAATTGCACTATGTTGCCCTTCCCTAGCAATGATGCCAAAAACTTGGTGTTAGCGTTGCACGTGCACAATGTTGCTTAAGTAATATAGTGGGAAAAAGGGTTGTCGTATCTTTAAGGAAAGTCTTGAAGTGTCTATCAATGTATTTCAAATATATGTTACTTAAATAAAAAATAGTTCATGAATAAAATGAATTAAACTAATTAACTCCTATTGAACGAGGAAGTTGGGAAACTCAAATTTAAACGCAATCTATATGTCAAGAAAACACTCTGGATATTGGCTTCAATGGTCCTTAATCCATTAATAATCTAATTCTCATTTTAATTCCACTTAATTTAGTTTATTATTCCTAAAATTTGTTGTAATCACTTATCGGCTTTCGTAAGACCTCACTCAAAAGAAATATAGATATACTCATAAGCAATGTAAATTCCATTGAATTGTCATTCAATAAGTCTGTGAATAATGAATCATTCTGCACAAACACACAAGTCACTTCCATAATCTTATAAGTTTATATTGAATTTGACATTAATTATTGAATTTCGCTCTCATTATTCTCCAATTAATAAAGCAATTAAGAAATTGATTAGGTTTCTTAATTAATAACATAACCAAATTCACAATCAAATAGTAAAGACAATCATATAATCAAAAGGAAATATTTAACATTCATGTCAATATTCAAAATTCGAGGGTTTACACCAACATAATTACAACTTGAAAAACCAATCTTATTTTAACATCTATTTTTTTACATATAATAAGAAAAAGTACAAGAAAATAGTAAAAGAAGAAAGCTTTTTGATTGAATAGTTGTTGATGAATAAAAGCTTCCATTGCCTATCTTCTTATTCTCATCTTATTTTTCTTTGTGTCTCTTCGGCTCCAGTTGTCTCTTTCTTCCTCAAAATTCTCCATTACCAACCCCCCTCTTCTGCCTTTTACTCTTTCTTTTATATTTGATTTCCAATTTTTGGTCTAAATTCTTTGTTTTATCCTCCAATAACTAAATTATCCTCTGATAACTGATTGGTGACTAAAAGGCCATGTTTGTTGTAGCTGCATTCTCTAACTCAAGGCCACAACTCAAAATTTTTAGTTTCTATCCATTTAACTATTGTGGCTACACCTCGTTATTATGGTATGCTTTTACTTGTGAAAAAAGAACACGGAAGCCATTGTTAGGATCTAGCTCTGTACGAAATATTTTCTATGGATGTGGAGATTATGGCAATTGAACATTGCAATATTTTCTATTTGCTTTGAGATTCTAGAATAATAACACATTCTTGAACTTGAACATGTTTTGAAATTTTCTCTATATAGTAAAATGCCAATATTTATTATGTAGTTTTTGTAATTTATTTCTACACTACTTTCTACGATACTAATTATTTGTGCTAGGCAAGATAATATAACATGTATCTTTTTTAAAAATTATAATCTCAAATGTTATGTTTGGAAGCCATCTTTTAACTCCAAAACATTTTTTCAAACTTAATACTACCAAACTTATCATTCAACAAAAATTTCATCCAAATTTAAATTTAATTTTTCTTTCTCTCATTTATATAATTAACTAATTATTTTTAATCATTACATCTATTTGTAATTAAATCGATATCACAAATATACTCACTTTTATTTTTATTTTTACTCTAAAATAGTCATTACCCCTACATAGTATCACTTCTTCTAATCATTATTATATATTTAATTTATATATTCAACTATATCATACTATTCATCTTATCAAAATTTTTTTCTAAATATACTACTCATTCCAGCATAATTTATACCACACATCATATATAACAAAAATCCCTCTCTCAAACATAGCCAAAGAAAATTGAAAATGTTGTCATGTTCAATTGCCCTAGTTTCAAAATATATATACAAAATACTTTGTTTAAAACCCAATCTATCCAAAATATTGCAATACATATAAAAAGATTCAAGTATTTTTCTTAAAAAGATCTTCATGTTCAAGTTATACAAGCAAAAGCTTGCCATAACAATCAAGTTAATATATCCAATCTCTTTTTCTTTTCTTTGAAAGAGTTTTCAACAGTATAAATTCTTCAATATTACCATTCATAAGCTTTTAAACAACTTGAAAAACCTCAATAGTAGTGAGCCCAAGTATCATTGAGGCAACCTCATGTATTTTAATTTCATATTGGCTTCTCTTCATTTTTTTCTTACTAGCAAAAAGCTCATAAGATGAAATAGCAATCATACTTCATCCATTGAATCTTTCTCGGATTTCCTTCTTTTGTTAAACATTGAATTTGATGAGCTCGGTAGTCTTATTCTTGGTCACATCATATTATTTCGGCTTACCTCATTCTAGTCTTCATCATCTATTCCTTCAACAACTTCAAAAGTTTTTGTACCATGACATGTTCTATCCTTTCCACAAAAAAGAACAATATCATCTTAATTTTCTTTAACTTTATGTTGCAAACCTTTTGCACCAGGATCTGACTATAAATAAATCACAAATGTAAGAATATCAACTAAAATAATTAAAATTAAATTATGAATCCTATTCTAACATTTGTATAAACTTACAATAAATAATATTCAAATAATTTAACTATCGCGTCAACTAATTCAACAAAATATTGAAAAACTAACTTACCTTAATTTATGCAATTTAAGTATAATTCATTCGACATAATAACAACAAATTTTTGCTCATCATCCCATTAAAAACACTTTGCTTAGTGTAATCATCTAGCACAATATTAAATTACTTCTTCTAATTTTTATTATTTATTATGTTACCTTTCATCAAATTTGGTTGTAGCTTTGACTTTACGTATGCCACAATAGCTTGCAAAGTTGGTGGCTTCCAAATATCACCTTCACATTTGTTTCCTCGAGCCATTTGATCAATCAAAACTATTACTAAATAATGGTCTAGTTCTTTATTCCATGAAATATGTGACTTCTTCTTATGTGTAAATGCTACACATAGACAAACAATGCAATTCCAAAATAAGTTAGATTGTCCTATGTTCTTATAAGTTGAAATTTGATATATATAGGGAATGAATTTTTAAAAAAAGATTAAGAATATTATACATTAATATAAAATAAAAAGGTAAAACTTTGAAACAAATATTACTTTCAATATGAATGATGGCTAAATTATTACCAATGGTTAATAGAAAAGGTACTATTGGATGCTTGCATAGCTCTTACTTTATTTGAAGTTGTAGCTCCCTTTTTCATCTTACCATTAAAAAAAAATAGTGGTTTGTTCAATCAAAAATTTAAAATTATAATATCTTGTACGATTTCATTAAAAATTTGGCTATAAAAATCAAAACTTTATCGCATAAATAAATCATAAACACGCAATGGAAGCTAACAGAACAAACTTTATCAGTTTTTATTGCAAAATACGCAAGATATTGAATAAACAACACCAGAATCAAGATGGTACATTTGAAATGTTTTCAAAGTTTTCATGTGTGATCCTTAAAGTCGTGGCCTTCAAACCTTGACCTCTAAATTGTCCACACAATCAAGATGCTTGCGAGCTCTTCCTACACTCTACAAAACTTCGTTCACAAAGCTCTAACTCAATCTGTTTGGGTTATGAGGACTTTATGACATAAGAGAGACACAAGAGAGTGGCTAGGGTTTCTTCTCTCCTACATTTGATGGGGCACACGAATTTTGGGGTTAGGAATTATGTCTTGAAATTTTTAAGACTCCTATTTATAGTTTAGACACTATGGATAAGTGCATAGGTACCATGGGCCTCTCTACAAGGATCCATTTTAATTAAATACCCTATGAACTTTTATTTATTAATTTTATTAATAAATCAGCACATATGTTCTTTAATTATTAATCTCACTAATAATTAAAGTTCATTTGTATTCAAATAATTTAATTTAATTAATATTTTTAATTAAATTAAATTTCTATTGTACTTCTAATTAATGATCTCAACATTGACATGCACCATGGCAATTTATTTAATCCAATTCAATTGCAACTAAATAAATTATGCATTCTATCAATTTAACACTTACAATACATCCCAACTTTATATGTGTGACTCTCTAGGTTCATTCTTAATTAACAACAAATATAACTCAAAGGATATAGGTAATGTTTAACCTACGGCCCACATAGTAGCCTAATTAAAACGAAGTAATTTGGATCACAATAAACCTTTCCAATCACGACTATTATACCATATAGACCTTTTATTTTATTTAGTCCCAATCAAGTGAAAGTTATACATTTAGTCAAACTCACAAACTTAATCATATGACCAATCAGCATTTCCTCATGAGACAAATGCTTCTATTAAAACTTCTTTCTAATCACACATTACCTTAACCAAGGGCTTGTATCTTATAGAACACCAATTACGTAGGACAAACATCTTGTTTACTTGCAAGAAAACAAATCCTTTATCGTTCGCACACATACCTCTACACACACACATTGGGTTGATAACCCTATTCTATAATAAGATAGATATTAACCCTTAATGCTCTATTAACATGTAAACCATCACACACACAAGACAACCATATTGTTTCATATCTAAGATCCACGAAACTTAACATGATAATGAAGCAGAAAGTTGACAGTTAAGAATGAAATCTTTGCATTTGCTTTGTTCTATAAGTCCTTGTCTAAATGCCCCATTCTCTAATGGCACATCTATACACATATATTATCAATATCTCATACTAAATAATATGACACTTATTGTACAAATAAAAGGTGCGCAAATCGTACCGACTCTCTAATGCCATTTAAAATATTTGTGACTCACAAACAAATTTTAGTAATTGAGTATAAAAAAAAGCCTTATGTTTATAGTGATAACTTCTTATAAATAAGACTCTTAACTCAAGTACATAGGCAAATGTAATACTTTACACCAATTAAAATTTATATGCATGACTATTTGCCATGATACTAATATAGAAATCAATATTATCAATATTTTATTAATTAATGTAAAAAATACATATACAATCAAATTCCTTTCTAGTATCTCTCATTTTCTATTGGAGTTAAAAGGCATATTACTAAAATATCTTATATAAACATCATCGTCAATTAATATTTTAGAGAAATAAAGTAACAATTGGAATTTTTTTAACATACTTTTTTTAATGAGACTAGCATTAACAAAAAAATTTAAAATAAAAAAAGAGCCGAATACCAAGAGAAAAACAACATTTAAATGCAATTCAGTCTTCTAACTCGATACTGATCAAACATTTGCATAATTAAATTATCTCGAAGTACTACTAGTTTATTTGCAGTTCTAATAATTGTTCTTTAATCTTCATCTTTAAAGTCTTCATCTACTATAGGCAAACTGTTTTCACATTCTTAATCCACTACATCTAGGAGAAGGTCTAATGGCATCCCTCCATTCACAAAATTATGTAGAATGCAACATTCAATATTGATTCTAATTGAAGTTATCACATTATATAAGTTTACATTACACAAAATAGTCCATTGTGTCTTTAACCTAAAATTCTTTCAATGCAATTTCTTATAGAAGAGTGTCAAAAATCAAATTGCCCTTTATAATTTGTTAGTATCCTTTTCATTCATTAAAATGGTATCAAGTTGCCCAATATGGAGCCAAAAAAACCTATGCTATTTGTGTAACTAGAATCCACAAGATAATATTGGTCTAAAAAAGTTCATGAGAGAAACAAATTAGATGCTTAATGTCTAACTCAAAAATAATGAGCATATTGATAAAAATGTTTACCTTCTCTTGTAAACTTCAGCTTTTGTAGGATACCACATAGCCACTTGTGTATGTGAAGTAGATCCCTCCCTTTTCATTTGATTACAAAAATCAAAATAAAAAAAAATATAGAGAGGGGTTTTCTGATCCATCAGATAGATTGAAGAGCTATCACTATGATAGATATTCTATAGTAGTAGATTTTAATAATTACAGTTAAGCTATCACTATTATAGATATTCTGTAATAGTAGATTTTAATAATTACAGTTAAAATCATTTCAGAAATTACTAATGGTTTTCACAAAAACCAAAATATTATTTTCATAGAAATAGAAAGATAGATACCATACAAACTAAAATTTTCATCATCTTAGATGATTATGAGATATGTATTTTGTTTTACATGGTGTTGAGTAATATTTCTATAATCATTTACAATTCTATAGGAAAAGAGCAAAACAAAGGAGATAATGAATGGGAAAAATAGAGGTTAGGGCTCTAGAAGAATTTAGTGTTGCTTATATTTTAAAAGAGATTATTACTCATAGATTTGATCATATAACAGCACGCCAAGAAGAACTTGTTATGAGGATCACTAGAGGACCAACATTCCTAATCCTAAACCAGAATTGTTTCAATTGCTCATTTGAGAACTATGATTTTTAGCTTTAGAACTGAATCATTTCCTTGTATTTGAGAAAACAATCACTATCTATTTGATTTGAGCTCTTTTATTGAATCGCTCATCAACGAGCATTCTCAATATTATGTCTTGACGAGTACTCAAACCTCTATGCTCTTTAGCATGAGATTTTAAGTCTTGCAAGTGCATGATTTCGCCACCAAGACATCTTGAAAGTGCATCCTATTTTATAAATATGATATTTATCCAATGTGATGTATATAATAAATAACAAAGGTCAAGTGTTTCTATTGATTGATCATGTCATATAGGCATGAGTCGTAGGAGCATCATCTTTGGTGCATTGCATACAGTTCTCTAATCAAATTAACCTTTACTTTCCTTCGAGAAAGATAAAAATAGAATCTATCAAACCCTAATAGGTAAATGATCAAATCGTCACCCTTCCTTTTGAAGGAATTAAAAAGTACTATGATGAATATGTTGCTTTTTATTTTAAAAATGGATTTCTTTGTCTTTGAATTAGCAATCCAATAGTTTCTTTTTAATCTTCTAGGTAGTGCATAAAGAAACTTAAAGTTAATATCACAAGCTCCTAATACACTGGCACTTATATAACCTTTTTTATTTCCGTATTTATTACGATAATCAACCAGAACTGTGATCTTAACAAGTCCCACCTAATGTCCCTCATTGCATTCTACGCATATTGTTAATTTAGTCTAAGAATTGAATTCAAATGGAATTGAATTTGAGCAAAGAAAATATTATTACCAAAACTATTTCCACCTCTCAACATCTCTTTCTTAATATATTCTATATTTTTTTTATATATAGTTTTCTAACTTTCACTGCTAATTTCAATGCGTTATGGAATTATTTGCATATAGACTCTCCTAATCACACAAATGTTTACCATGGTGCTATTTTTCTGATCATTACTAGGAGCCTGCAAGAATAGTGCCACAAATTTCTACAACGATACATTCTTTGTGGCAATCAATCCACCTTCATCTCATAATACATCACCCAACCTACTAAATGCCCTACAATCTACCAATAATTGTTTAAAACATGTAATATCATGTAGTATTTCATCCAAATTGTCATTCAGTATGCCCTGTCCTCATTATCACTCACAGATATATCCTTAACAAAGAATGTATTATACTAACAAATTCCAATAATACCAATTAAAAAGTTCAAAAGGCAGTGAAGATTTTTGTCCCTTCTTCATCATTTTCCAATTCTTTTCTTGAATGCTTTCTCTGACCATCATTATTGGACTTACATCTACATTTTTAAAATTTCAATCTAATATTTATTTAAAACAATAATAAATGTGTTTCAAGAACATATTTCATTCTCAAGATGCAGCCATAAGACTTCAAATGAGAAAGAGGAAGCTTCAAAAAAGAAATCAATATATAATATTCTTTCCAATTAAAAAGTTCACAAGGCTATAATGATTCTCTTTCAACTATCTCCCAGTCTATGAAAGGTGTAGCATGGTTTTCCTTACACAATAAAATTTTGTAACAAGAAAATGAACGTTGTTATCATATTAATGTGATTGAATTAACTAACCGATTGCTTACAGAGACAACAACGATGTGGGTGGCTTGGACCTGGTTCTATAACAGAAAACTTGTACAAAGTAATAAATAAATAAGTATATCAAATATAGGTTGTGGTGCATTAAATCCACCACCAAACAAGTACAGCCTCTATACCTTAACTACATCAATATCTACTTGTACAATTATGGTCTACATCCTCTCTAATTCCAACCATACGACAAATTTCAAAAAAGGTTACGTATTCGGTTATGCCTATTAAAAGGAACCAAATAATTTCTATAGCGCAACAAAGATTTAGAGTGAATCTAACATAGGGTAAAAACTCTATATAAGAGTCACAAGATACTAGCCATATGCTTTGCAGTTCAAGTGGGATACTCACAGAAAAGTTGATGCATGAATAAGATGATAGTGTTGAAACTAATGGTTAAGCTTTCTAAAGCACGGTGATATGCATCCTTGTTCTTAATTAAATCCTGCATTTAATATTGGACCAAATTGTGGATGATCACATTAATGAGGGGATAGATTATCTTCTAATATGTTACTTGTTAAAATGTAGCGGATAAATTAACAATAGCTTAATGGCAAAGGCCGAGAAAAAATAGTCTTTCAAATGATTACATTTCAATTAGTTATGAGGTCTTGAATTCAAATCCTATGTGGGTGCATGAGTGGAGGGGTGTGTGAGTGTTTTAAAAAAATAATACATTTCAATTAATTATGTTTAGATAAAATGCTTGTCATAAAAGTATATCTTTCTAACAAGCATTTTAAAATTAAAATCAAAACAACATATGAAAGCAGACTAATAACACTCCTTGGATTCTTTTTCATGGTCTCAAGATAAAACCTAATTTGAACAAGAAGGGGAAGTTTAGCATAAATTTAGAGGAAGAAGAAGAAAAGGGCAAAAGGGTGAAAGCCAAGGAAGATATAAAAACAAGGCGAATTTATAAAGTTTATAATTAGCAATGAAAACTGTGTCTACAAAATATGTGGTCTAAATTTTCTACTTAACATTGCCAAACCTAAGATTCCTAATAATAAAACAACATGTGGAGGAATAAACATTTTTGCTAAAAGTGAGAAGGCAAATAAGGTTGAAATTAGAATTCCGCTAACATGATGAAAGGAAAACCCCAAAATTTACCCCCAAAAAAAAAAAAAACACACACACACACACACACAAAGCAAGAAGACATTACATGATAAGGAATAAGAAAAAAGAAAGTTAAGAGATAATTAAGGAAACTCTGAGAAGGACATTCACGAACCTTTTACGTTAATACTTCGTTGAATCAATTGAGAAATTGACTTGATGCAACAGAAAGGTAATCAAAACAGGCACTCTAAAGGCTACTAATGATTTGAAGGGTTCAAAAATTTTAAGTTTGCGATTTTGATAGACTGGAAAAGAGTTAATCTGAGAGACACGACTTGTGTGAGTGGAAGAGAGAGAGAGAGCCATGAACTTTTTCCTAATGTTCCAACTGACTAGAGTTCGGAATGGATTTCAAATCTTTTTTTGTTGGGCTCTAAATCTATTGAAGTTTAAAATAGATTTCAAACCTGTCAATGCATTCTAATGTCCAAATAAGTAGCATGAATTTGGGTTGTGGATTTTAAATCCATTAAGCCCAGATCATCCCATCTAAACATTCCCCAAAAGTATGTTTTAGGGGATATTAGAATGGAAAATTTTGAATTTGAAGAAATGATTTATATATAAAGATTTTAAATTATTTTAAATAAAAAAAAATTTAAATTCACTCTAATTATTAAAATTATAATTTAAAAAAATTATGAATTTGAAATTCATTGTTATTCAAACAAATATGATAGATTTATTATTACAAATTTGAAATTTATCCTTTCAATTCAAATACACACTTAAATTATTTATATTTAAAATTAAAAATAGTTTTTAAATTGTGTAAGTAGATTTATTAATATGTGTATTTTTGAAAAAAAAAATATTAAAAACATTAAAGTGAGTTATTGTTGAGGATGGAATCACCTAAGTATTAATAGTTAGTTATTAAAAGACCACGTAAGATCTTACCAACCATATAATAGTACAAATTTACAAAGTGTTGTGAAACATGACTTTTACTTTATATATTTAAAAAATGCAATATATTAGAAAAATATAGAATAACTTTATTTTGGTCTTTATCGAAGAGAAGGTGCAAAAAAACAGAAAACAGATAGAAAACTATTATATGTCACCGACAAAAATTTTATTTTTACTTTTTCCATAGATTTTTATTCGAGAGAGAGATTAAGCACGTTGCTGACTTCATGGTTAAGTCCGTGACCCACAATAAAGTGGCAAAGGGTAAAAAGCATCAGGTGCTTGCTTTTTCATAAATGTCTTACTGGAAAGTCATTGAAGGGCCCCAAATTTATTGCTATCACCAAACATTACCTTGATGCACTGGCAGTAAAGAGAAGATAATCACAGCCATGTGCTAGGTAAGCCATCTCTGTCACACATAAAAACGCAATAAATATATATATATATATATAAGAAGTGTTGGCAATTCATATGTTGATGTACGTGCATACATATATGGCTCGTATTCTTTAAAAAATCCCGCGTATTTATGATATTTAGTGGTGTAATTAAATGAATTTAATTGTATCAAGTCCAAAATGTAAAAAAAAGGATATACATGTGAGAGAGAGATATATACATATATATATATATATATTAATTTGATTATTTATAGCATAATCATTGAAAATTAATTAATTATATAAGATATAGAAAATTTGAATTTAAATATAAATAAATATTTTATTAAATTCTATGTTTGGTAACGTGAATTACCAGATAATATAAGCTTCCAAACATAACCATTATTTTCCACCAAAATTATGCATACATTTATATGTATAATGTGGACTCTCTAAATTAATTTTGCTCGTACATACGACACCCTTCAACTGGTTCACATACGTCGGAAATGGAAAGGGCCAACCCATTGAAAGGTTGTCAGCAATTAACTTGAAAATAAGGTGGCGCTAGCAACACCCAAAGCCGATTGGCTGGGCGCCAGATCCTGTCCCTTTTGAGCGCCCGTCCCTGTGTCCCAAATTGCCAACTGTGTTAGCTTGCAACGTAGACTCAAGCTTGTGAACTCTACGATGCGCCCAAATTTTTCTACTACCAAACGCGTTCTCTCACTTTCACTTTCCCGCTCAATGTTCCCCTCTTTCTTTTCGTCTTTTTATGTCTAAGACATCGCCAGCACAATAAATCAATTATTTTTCCCTTATAATAATTTTTTTTCCTTATTCATTTTCCGGCATTTGATTACTTTTTTATAAATTAATTTTAGAAAAATGTCTAGGCATGGTTCTTTGAGATTTTTTACTCGGGTACTTGATGACAAATCAGAGCCAAAATTTTTTCGTATTTGAACTTTCCTGGATGTTAGTCAGTGGGATAAAAATTTGCAGCCAATAACGTTGAATAATGAATTAAGATGATTTTTCTTTTAAGGCGCATGTTGGCGATTGAATTCTCAGGAGCATGCGAGGATCTCATTCACGAGAGGCCAGGGCAAGGGCTCGTGAGATGGGCTATTTAGAGAGGAACTAGCACTATTCCAAAATCTAACAAGATCAAATAGAAGGTATATGTTTCCAATTGGGAAATTTCACTGCAGGATTTTCAAGCTCTCTGTGGCATCAAGGATTAGGTGCATATTGTAAATGGCTTTGGCTTTGCCTTTACAATGTCTTCGAGATTTAGGTTGGCATAAGATACATAGTTTATCCCAGAACTTTCATCCCTCGTGCGGAGAGAACAACACGAGAATCCCAAAAATTTCTCATATTGTAAGGAATTTTGGTGCACTGATTTGTCATCAAGTACCAGATCATAAATCCATCACACTAGATAAGTGAAAAACCTCATACAATTATGTCTGGATATTTCCCTAAAATTAATTTTCTAGAAACTAATCAAATGTCAGAAAATCAAATAAGAAAAGAAGACTATTATTCAAGGGCAAAAATAATCGATCCACTGCGCAGGTAAATGTCCAAGAAATAAGAAGAAAGGGTAGAAGAGAAAACGGAAAGAGAGGGGAACGGTGGAGCGTGAAAGTGAGAACGTCTCTGGGGATAGAAAATTTCAGCTCGTCGTAACGAGTTTATCGGGTTGAGTCTGCGTGGAAAGCAAACACACTTGGCAATTTGGGAATGGATGGGACAGATGAGCAGGCACTCAAACGAGACAGAGGATCTGGTGCGGATTGACTGACCCATCAACGGTCGTTTTTTCGTTCCATTGGTTTCAGAAAATCAAAAAACAAATTGTTTAATTATTTATTATTTAAAAAATAAGGAAAAGCGAGAGAGGGAAGAGGAGATTAGAGAAGAAAAAGCAGTGGACAGCCATTAAAAAACTTCAATTTATCGGAGTCTACACAAAAGCACTGGCCCCAATTATTAACTCTTAATTTCCTTTTCTCTTGTTTTTCGTGTATTTCATTAATGTACATATATTATATATTCACTGGCAACCCTTTCTTCACTTAGCTTTTGCTGTTTGTTCCGTCTCTCCTCCCTCGGAGTAAGAAATAGAGAATCTAGAGAGAGAAACCCAGGTACCCGAAAAGTCCAAAGAAGGATTTCAGCGGAAACAATCGATCGACCGCTTTTCGGAATGGGAGGCGCCTGGAAAATGCTGCTGGGGCTGTGCTTGGTCGCATCCCTTCTACTCTCCCAGGTGTCGGCAAGTGGGGACCACGACGTGGCGATGGGATGGATGGTGCCTTCGGCGAGATCCGGGTGCCGAGGAACCGTCGCGGAGTGCCTCGAGGACGAGGAGTTCCAGCTGGATTCCGAGTCCAACAGGCGGATCTTAGCGACCCGCCGCTACATCAGCTACGGAGCGCTGCGGAGGAACAACGTGCCGTGCTCGAGGCGCGGCGCGTCGTACTACAACTGCCGCCCCGGCGCGCGCGCCAATCCCTACCGCCGCGGCTGCAGCGCCATCACTCGTTGCCGGGGCTGAAAGGGAAATGATGTTCGAAGTGGAAGCATTTCTGCATTAAAGCTAATGTTCTACTTTTAATCAATTTTACATGTTATTATTATTTTTTCTTTATCTGAGACAGGGCTGTTTGGTGTAAGAATTAACTGAGGAAGATTTCCTGTGTTGCTGGAGACTATATGTTGTTGGTGATGTGATAATCTATACAATTTCTATTTTAATTTTTCTTGCGAAAAAAATAATTCGCACTCATATATCCATAAATTCCTTGCCAAATTATACAGAATTTGGCCCAATATTTAGTTGATACTTTGGTTTTTCTATTTACTAGAACTCAGGTTAATAATCTTCACGTGCTGCCCTTCTGTCCATATTTTCTGAAATTTGGCGTATTTCTTTCATGTTTAAATGTTTTGTTTGTTAACAACTAAAAGCCAAAAAGATAATAATTCAAGAAATATATCTTGATGTTTTGCAAATTGGATATAAGAAGGAGATTTGAGGGATTATATTTGTTATTTTTACATACTGCATTTACATATGATGGTCCTTTGTTGGAAAGATGATATTAACAATTGGACAATTTTTGTTTCCTTCTTATTATTCACTACTATTTAAAAATTTTATAAATAAAAAATTTATAATTCAAATTTTATTCAAATTTAAATTTAATTTTTTTTATATTTTATAATTAAATAATAATTTTTTAATCTTTATATTTACGATTAAATCAACATTAATATTTATATTTTTTCTATTCATATTCACTTTGTATTATTTTATAAATTTATATATTATCACATTATTTAATCATTATTATATATTAAATATATATATATATATAAATAATTCTTCTACTCATTCAAATTTATAAAGCAAATATAATTTTTATTCCAACTAAAATAATCCAAAATTTCCTCTTCCTCCGGATCTTAATTAGAAAACAAACATAATAATAATATATTCAGTATCCATGTTAAGTTTGCAAGAGGTTTTTCTAGGTTATGTTTTATTATTATTATTTTTTGAATTTTTGGTATTCCAATTGACAAGTGGACAAGAAGATTGAGCATTTGAACTTAAAGAAGAAACAGGCAGGCAACACCTAACCAAAGCTTGATATTGTTTGGGAGTCCAACTTTGTGCATAATAGATGGTTTTTTTTTTTATAAATAATCTAAAAAAAACATTTATGAAAATACTTCAACTATGAAATTGTTTGTAAAAATATCTATTTCCGTAATTTCATGTCACGGAATGGAAATGGAGCATTTACGTGATCTTGTATCACAGAAGATCACAGAAATGGGTCATGATACCAATTTACAGAAATATCACGACTTACTTAAATTTTGAATTATTTTTATGTTTAAATAAATAAATAATTTAAATAATTTAATTTTATGTTTTTTATGTTTTTAAATAATTTAAATTTTATATTTTATAAATTTGAGTATTTATTATTATACATAGAGAATAAATTAAAAAATTAATGGCAAAAATTTAAGAAACTTAATTTTTATTTTGAAATTAAAATTAATACAAAAACTAGAATTAATCACCATAAAATTATAAGAAAATTGCAAATGTGAATAATTATGGTTTAATGTTGTTAGCTATTTTTAAACAAATAATGTAAGTTTTAATTACAATCATATGTGCATTACTAATTTATAATTAATCATATCTGAATAGTAGGTAATAATATTTAATGTCACAAATATGTGCAAGTAATGAAAAATGAAACATGATAATTTGAAAATTGTTCAAACAAATATATTTATTAAAATAACTTCTAATAAAATATTAATATAGAGTACAACAAAATTCTATTTAAATATCATATGTCCCCTAGTGCCATATTTAGGAGCGCGTCGATCTCTACGAGGTCTTGAGGTAGAATTATCATCCTTGTACTGTAACGAATCGTCATGTAACGACATAGTGGAATGGTCGAATGTATTGTTCTGCTGCACCTCTCCAAATGACTGGTAGCTGCTCTATGGAATGGGTAATGTATGAAAAGTATGTTCATAGTTCTCTAGAGCCCAAAAGTACTGCATGAATAGATCTGATGAATAGTAAGGAGCCTGCATCACCTGCACTGAATGTGGACTATGTATGGCTAGATCAGGCAGATCAGGTATGTAAACATCGTCACGCTACTGTGATGCAATAGGTGTGTAAGAAACCTATGTTGTACTGTAAGCCGAAATAGATGGGCCTGCATCAAGGTTCGAAGGGGCTATAGTATGAGATACAGAACGACGTCCACTGTGCTGTTTCACCCTAGGCTTGCTCGTGGACGGGCGCATATCTGCAGACGCCTTGTGTGTCGTAGGAGTAATATCCACCTCAGTGTAGGCACTCAATCTCCTAGCCTACCTCGCATGACCACGTGACAAGACCTACATACAATGACTGATATCGCCATCAATAAAAAAACTACTCCATCTTATGGACCTAAAAATGTCCATGAAATGTATCAATACACATTAATTTTTTCATATACACAGAAGTAAATAATAACTATTATTTATGATTACGTACCACATAATCAGTCCATGACTCATATCCAGATTGAAATCTAGACTCTACGAAGGCCGTCAATGGAGTAATCGTGCGGCGAGTGATCCAATAATACCAATTAATGTATTCACTCGCTACTTGGGGCACATGACTGTGATGTCTCTGTTTACGTACAACCACTGCTAAACTCTGCCAATAATCCACACATGCCTGATAATATACCACCTAATCTTTGGCTAAACCCCTTCCACGACAGTCAATGGTGTATTAGCGATCCTTGTTGAGTTGAGGAGTAGGTGGAATGTTCTGCACCATCATAAACTGTCGTAAAACTTGCTCCGATCGATTTAACTCCACAATATCATAAAGGATGAGTGGACCCGAGTATGTCCACATATGATACCCAGATCTCACTAGCAATAGAGTATACCACTCAGGAGCATATGGTCACTAGTTAAACTATACGTTGTTTACAACAGATATCTTATCATGCTTATTTCAATCAAACATTGTATTGATAATATAAAATAATGCATGCTCTAATAACAAACCTATGTGTGTGCCTCATAATTTAAAATCTCTCTAAAAATTTATACGTTATAGCTACCGGTCTCAGTCATCTATCTCCATACATAAGACCATCTATATATTTATGAAAAAAAGTAAAGGGAAAAGAAACTTATTATACATTTCTAGAGCAAGTAATTAAAAAATTAATAAAAGTATGTTAGGATCATACGTAGTACCATACAGTGCTGTCGGGAGCGCTTTACCATCAGGTAGAATAAATGGACCTAGGTCAGAATAGTGGCCTACAATCTGAGGTGCAATTTCTGGTATTCAAGACCATATCCATATTTGTATCATTGGTAATATAATTACCATCACAATCTAATTCATACTTGGAATCAAAATTCTATCATGTGAATATAAGGTGTGCAAAACATACCTGTAAAAAAGGCAATGGGCTAGAAATGGATGAGCACCCTCTCTGGCAAGCAACACAAAGATTCTTGTACAAACATGCCAAAACTGCACTATCCCAACTATATATGTCCACACTATCCAGGTCAATAATCAAAGTTAAGGTAGAACTGTCTAACTCAATTGTTGGAGGAGTTAAGGAATAAATTGCCACCTAATAGTAATAAAATAAAACCACGAGTTCACTGCTGTACATCTAGCTAGTACTATTTGCATGCAAGGTGTATAACTCCATGTACTGTGCAATTTGTGTTAGGGAAAGGCTGTAACTTTTGAAATCCTGATCTCTCAGTAACTAACCTAATGCCCGTATGCAAATCTGCATCCACTGTACACGTGTCAGCCGTGGCTCTGTTGTAGTGATTGGGTCATCCTCCACCAGTAGATTCCATATCTGTGCCACGTCTTCTAATGTAAGGGTGGTCTCCCCGAGTATGAAATGAAATGTATGCGTCTCCCGATGTCATCTCTTAACGCCACGATTAGGTGGCAATTAAGCTATAACGCACCACATCTGTATATACTGTACAAGACAATGCGGTAAAGTATATGAAGCACTCTATGGTCCACGTCCTCAAAACGTAGCCGGTAGCTATCAAGAATCTGTGGGGGTAAGGCATCTATCGAGGGTGCTAGCCTAAATGACTTTCGAGTAGTGATTCTCCAATAGACACACCACTGAGCTGTCAATCGGACCAGGGTGAACGAAGGTATCTACTGATATCTTATAAAAAAAACCTAAAAGTAGGTGTTACTTTAAAAATAGATTTTTGAGTATTTCAAGTGAATTAAATAAAAGAAAAATGATAGAAAATATATAATTAAAAATAAAAATACTTGAAATTATTGGTTACCATTTGATTTCAATTAATAAATGTTTTGTGACACTTATCCATAAGTGAAAAGTGATTAAATCAACTGTTTGTATATGCAAACAAAAATAGACACATTGAGACATTTATATTAAATAAAAGTTAAGTAGGTATTTGATCAATTGTGTTACAGAATGAAATTACATACCTATACATTTTCAACTCTACATACATATTTTAGTGAATAGAACATTAAAATATGTAGCATCGCTACTGACTATTTAGATTCTCCTACACGAACTTTTTGTATCTGCACATCTAATAGCCTGCCTTGCACATATATGCCCACGATCTATTTCATTTGTAATGTGAGTCATTCGATCTCGCCCTCTGCACCGAATTTGTCCACATTCTACATTATGCACTAATTAAAATTGTGCAGGGTCCCAATAGTCTTCGGGGCACATTGCTTGAAATTCACTATAGTAGGTCCCCATCCATGCATTAATTGAGTAATGAGCGTTGACAAGCTCCTTCGAGTTTACACGATATCGACGGCACACACAGATAGCATGAGAGCTTGGAATCCCACCGAAGTCCATTTGCCACAACTGCACTCGTACCGTGTGAGACAAACAACATAATTAGTCCCATTTCGTCTACAACGGTACACAGTTTAAACGTCAACAGAAAGCACACTTTTGTCAATCAATTGAGATGTGTACCTAATAGACTTCCTATCTACATCTCGGTATTTGTTTGCAGACCACATTAGATAATCACAACCCTCTACCTTCATATTCGTCGCCTTCATAAGTCTATCTAAAAAGAACCCAACAACACGATCAAATGTATGCTAAATAATTAAAGGTTATTGGAAGCCGCCTTGCACCTTTCAAAACTCTATTAAGGGATTCTAAAATATTTGTTGTCAGGACCCCTCTACGCCATCCTCCATCATATATTAGTGGCCACTTTCCTTTTCATGCATTAGGATTGATTCTATATATCTCTTCCATGCACCTATTGAACTTTGGTAAATCGTGCTCAAACCCGCCTTCCAACAAAGATCTTTTAGAACTTTGCTCCTAAATGCCTTGCTGAAGTTCAAGCAAAGATGTCTCAAATAATAAACATATGTCCCACGTTGTTCTTGGAAGGCAGGAACCCTTTTTGCAACTGTGAGTAAGCCCACATGATGCTCAGAAATAAGACAGGTACGCTCCCTATCGCGCACAACATAACAGCTGATCAAATTCAAAAACTAATGCCATGACTCTATACTCTACTTATCCACAATAGCAAAAGCTAATAACAATACTCTGTGGTTCACATCCAGTGCTACAGCGATCAACATTTTATATTTGTACCTTGAGTACAAGTGTGTTCCATCCACACTAATTACGTTGCGACAATGTTGGTACCCATCAAGATTTGAAGGCCCAAAAAATATACTCTAATGTGCATTGACTCTTAGAACCACTCTCAATATGGCGCCACTCTACAATAGTTCCAGAGTTATACTTTTGTAAGGCGGCCATATATACGGGTAACTTTTGAACTGAACTCTCCCATGTGCCATACATTATCTCAATAGCCCGTCTTAAACCATGTCATGCCTTAGTATAGCTAACTTCAAACCCATACTTGTCTTTTATTGTTTGAATGATAAATTTGATCTCGTATGATGAGTTTTGGTGAACAATAACCTAAAGCAATTGAGCTATAGTGTTCTTGTCTAGGTTTCTATGGTCCATTGACATCATGCTACAAAACCAAGTGTGTGGACGTTCATACTTTATGATTTGCCGAAAACCCAACTTTAGCTCCAGAAAAGCCCTTAAACCCCACTTATAGCCTCCTTCATCTTACTTGCATTTCACCTTCCACAGAGCTGATGTGCTCTTCACCACTTTATATTCACGTTGTACAATACTGAATGAGTATTCTTTAATGGCCAAAATTATATGATTTTAATCATTGACGTTCATACCCGCGAGCAATTCTTCACTATCCTTCTCATAAATTTTGCCCTATGTTGTAGGAGGATAATCTTGAGAATTTTGATCGCAGTCATCAAGAATGGTTACAAAAACTCAATAGATGGGTATGTATGTTGCCTTGAACCTAAATCTGCCTGCATATAAGGTTAAGATGATGTTCCAACGTACCTTTGGCTAATTTGTTCCTCTGTCGGTTCCATTGTACTCATATATACAAGTCTCTCGTCGTCGTCATCTTTTGTGTCATCATCTAATGGAATATTTATGTTACGCCAATCTTGTGCAAAACTATTGCCATATGCCCTTAATACATCAGCATACAGTTCTGTTTCTAGGTCATCCTCCTCATTTAATGTATTATCTAATTGTGGAACTGTATGTGAAGGTCTCTCATTATAATTATGCTCTCTCAGAATTCTACGAACCCCCCTTTGTGCTAAACCTTCCGTGATGTGCGATAACTCGCTTAACTGCTCGTTTGTGGGGCATGGGCAAAAATATAATCTGTTTGAGGATGTAGGGTCTCATAAAACTCCAAATATAACTTTAAAAAATGGAATCCATTAATAGGGTTTAGGAAGAAATATATATGTCGTTGGTGTTCAAATTAATTACAGTGGCTCTATCATGTCCATGTCCATAGCTTAATACAAATGGCATATAAACTCTCAATTCAAATCTATTACTATCAACACCACTCAATTGGTACAATTTTGTAAAAAGTTGCATTAAGTTTGTGTCGCGAAAGATGGTATCTAAGGCGCATGGCTTGTGGTTGTATCTAATAGAGTTTATATCTCACAAAATAGTGTCATCTCAATACAGCACGATTTGTACATAATCTCCACCAATCAACATATCTTCATAGAAACAAGTCACAAAGAAAAATATTATCAATTCCATGTATTATCTAATTATGTATTTCAACTACTAATTATTTTCCGTATACTTCTAATTATATCAAATTATTAAGTGGATAATTTAATTGTTGTAAGACGATATCAAACTCCATATCAAACATCATACATATCAAATAGTAAAGTAGCTTACTAAAATCTTAATTAATTCAAACATACATATCAAACAACAAAATATCCAAGAAAATCAATTGCGACAATCAACTAAATTATTAAATTAATTTATAAATATTTTCTTATGAAAGCATCCTATTCACATATTTAAACTACTTAAATATCATAATATTTCTATATATACCAAAAAGCATATACATATAATCGTCAAATATATCTAGATATTCTATAATAAAATATGTGTACATACCTTATATAACCAAACTCTACATGACTTTAAAAAGCAAAACACAGTTTTAAAACTCAACTCTGACCAATTGTTGTCTGTTCACATTTAAACCATATAAATGGATTACACTCTAACTTATAATATATCATATGTAAATAGATATTTAAAACAAACTCTAATTATTTGTTATATATTTAATAAAATATATATTAAAATTATTAAAATAAATTACAAAGTATGTATAAGTTTTGTAAAGTATACACACATCAATGTGTCAAATATAAAAAAAATTGTTAATTATATTGTTAATTATTAAATTGATAAATTAATTCAAATACGTTTCTTTACTAAAATAACATACTCAAAATCATCAATATATATGAATATCATAATATTTACAAAAATATTAAAAATATAAACATATAATAAAAAATTTGAAACTATATTATATAAAAAAAATTTAAAACATACTTTAGAATATATTACATAATTTTTAGAGTTGTAAATCAAACGTGGCTTTACATAAAATTTGAAAACTTAAATTTAATTTCAAACCAAATATTTTAATGCTCCCTAATTTTAAAATTTAAATTAATATCACATCAAATACAACTTTAAATAGTAAATTTAATCTATTAAGCAACAATTTATTTTGACTAAATATAATTTTAAATTATTAAATAATTGAATTAGTTTTTAATTTAATGACAAATTAGTGTATAGGAAAAATTGTCAAATAATATCTAAACATTTATATATTAAACACTGTTCTAAACATTTTATTTAAGAACATAAATAAAATTATTCATCTTAACTATAAAATTAATTTATAAATTTATGAAAATAAAAAAAGAAAGAGATTAAGTAAATGAAAGAAACAAATCGATCAATTATTACTGTAAATTAAAGAATGCCGGTGTTGTTGATGTACTCCAAAACTGCAAATTTATCAAACTAAACATAATATTAAATATATAATTTACTTACATAAATAAAATTATGTAATTTAACCATGAAAATTAAATTATGAATTTACATAAAAAAATATTAAATAAATGAAAGAAATATACCGATTAATTCTTACTGTAAATTGAAGAGTAATGATTAGTTATTGAAAAAAACCGATTATTACGGGGAGAAGGATTTCTAGAGGAGTAAGAAGGATTTTTGAAGAAATGAATCAGAGAGATTGAGAGAAAGATGAGAAGAAATAGACTGAAATGAGAAAGCAAAGAAACTAAATTGAGAGAAAATCGACTGGTGAAGTGAAGAAGAAAGCAATGGCTGGGTGAGAATAAGAGGAAGAAGATAATGGGAAGAGAATAAATGCAACAGTCAGTCAAAGTGTCGGACTAACAATGCGCAATTTGATGTGATTTCGTGAACTCAAATCGCAGAATTGGTTTTTTTTTAAATTAAAAAAGTTAATTCTGTGATTCTACATCATGGAATTACCTTGACTATGGTGATTTCCGTTATTTAGAATTACGGAATTCAAATTTTTAATTTTTTTTAATTCTCTAATTTCGTGATTTGAAATCACGAAATTGACTTTTTTATTTAAAAAATACTAATTCCATGATATACAATCATAGAATTGGGTTAATTTCACAAATCCTTCACCGATCAAGTTATTTTAACAAATGTATTTTTTTTTGGTTATTCTAGCAAAAAACTTGCATAATAGACACCAAAAACACAATCAATAAATACAATATTTGAAAATCCATATATATCATTTTCCTTTGTAAATCTTATTCTTTTTTAAACAGAAACTAGCTAGCGATTGGATAGGCATTTGGTTTAGAGAAAAAAAAATTCAGAGAAAAAGTGAGAAAACTTTTTTGAGAAAAATGAGAGAGAGAAATAGGAATTTTTTTTGTGAATAGATGGTATTTATGAGATAATATAATAATTATAATGATGTAACAAGTAGTTATATATAGAGAATGTAAAAGATGTGACAAGTAATGACGAGTGCATAGTGAATGTGTTGGAATTAAAAATAAATTAATGTTTTTTATGCTTATTATTATTTATTTTTAGTTAATATTTTAATTTTGTTATTATTGTTGTTGTTGTTGTTATTCTTGTTATTGTTATAGTTGTTATTAGTTTATTGTTATTGTTTTATTCACTGTTAATGTTGTTATTGTTGTTATTTCTAACATTAAGTAGAATTATAGTTTTATTATCATTATTATGTTTCTAATAATATTGTTATTATTACAGTTGTTGTTATTAATACTAATCCTGCAATAATAGTACTAAATTGTTGTTTATATTTTTATTTTTATTATTTGTATTAATATTATTATGGTTATTATTTTATTATTATTTTAGTACTACATTAATTATAAGAATTATTATTATTATAATAGTTGTAATCGTTGTTATCACTAAATTATCCTTAGTTTTTTTTTTCTCATCTCTCTTAATTTTTATTTCAATTTTTTCTATTTTCTTTGAACCTAAAATCATTTTGTCAAACTTATAAATGCAAATTAATTTATAAAAAATTTTATTTTCATACTTAAAATATGATCAAAATAAAAATAAATTTATTTTCAAATTTAATTGAGATAATTAATAATTTTTTAATGAACAAGCACACATATATAGTGTGCAATTTTGACTAGTTATTATTATGGTAAGTGCTTGTTATTATAATCATTGTTATAATTAGCGATAGTGTTATTGTTGTTTTTATAGATTTTAATTTCATTTAACACTAAACGGCTATGCCAATGGTATTGCTTTGAAGCAAATGGTCTTTTCATATTTAAATTACATACTTAGTAGACATAAAAGAAGATGTCATAATAAGCATCATTTGACTAAGATAAATCATTTGGAGAATTATCAGAAAAGGCAAATCATGAGAACATAAGTCCAACTGTAAAATTACATAATAAGGCAAATAGGCAATTTATGAGAATATAAGTCCAACTATAAAAGTACATGATAAAGTAAATACACACATATATGAACAGAAAATTCTTATAACAAGCAAATCATGAGAACATAAGTTCAAATGTAGAAGTAAACGATAAGACAAATACACATAGAGATATGAACAGCAGACAAAAATGGGTAGCGTTGTGCAATAAGTCGCGGTAGCACCCATAGCATGCATGGCCTCTTAGTGGCGTCACCACCATCTAGATCCACATCTCCAGTCTAGCCATCACGTCGTACTATCCAATGTGCCCTACTATTCAGCACCTCGACACTTGAAATCACGCTGCTGCTACATTGTATCCTCCCATGAGTCATAAGGATGAGAAACAAACGATGGGGCAACATCAAATGACTCTTGTAATGACTCGATGTCAATAATATCAAGTGGTGGGAGGGGTTGCAATGTAGGGAAATGTTATGCTAGCTTGATTCTATGTCAGAACCAGGTATAGCAATCAACTTGTGAGGGGGATCCTCTCCCTGTGGCTTAGGGGTACCCTATAGGAATACTAGAGTTCAGAAGAGTGTGTGTAGGATGCCGTGCAATAGCTCCCCTATAGTGTGTCATTCTCTCTAGCGTCATGTCTTTGTAATGTATGCCATACACGTATGAAGTTAGGATATAACATTTAGTGTAATATGTGAAAGTGTGAATCAAGAGATGTTTGAAAAAATTTCTAGTACAATTTTTAAATTACTTATCCATCGACTTTCTGCCTAATATGTAGGATCCACTTGAGGCACCTAAGTCTGTGTATCATAAGTTACACCAGCTTGCTCTAAGAAATAAAAGAATCTAGCATAACGGGCTTGAAAGTGAACTAGCCCTTATTAGGTCTCATGGGAGGATAGTGTGGCTTTCTTCTGCATGTTCTACAGTTGTGGGTTGTCACTCTTTAAGTTTATGTTAGCATATATATTCAAATCAGTATGTATAAGGAAATCAATGTACAAATTATATAAGAAATTTTTTCCCTGAAATTTTTGAAATGCAAATACATTAAGTACATTTATTTCCTCACTTACATACTTTTATTTATTTAAAATAAGGTTAGTTTAGTAAATATACATTTATGTTTGTTATATTTAAAGTTTTTAGTGGTGGATTTTAAATGTAAATGTTTTGCACTTGAATAGCAATTGTGTTTTAAGTTTCGTAAATTTATGTCCATAATCTCATACTCATATTCATTATAAATTGCTTGTATGATTTATGAATCTATATTTGAATATATTCTAACATAATAAAATAAATTGAAGCTTGTTCTCAACAAATTCCGTGAAACATGAATCCCACAGAGTATGCACGATAATTACGAATTTTAAGCAAAGTAGTCTATACACAATCCAAACGGAAAATAGTATATACATTCCACACACCATACACTGTCCAATATACAACAGAAACGGCCATAAACAATCTATTCACCGCAAAATGCAACACGTTAAACCAAAAGTTATTATGTAATGTCTGTCCCATTGGCCATTCCAAATTTGTTGTGCCATTTGGTCTCTCATGAGGTTCCCCGCTCAGATGGTATCATCAGACAGATCTAGTTGGGGCACTTCTTCTTCCTCTTTTCGAGCTTCCCATGCCTACAGATCATCATTGACCCAGTTAAGGTTAGTTACCTCGTGTAGGAAATGATCATCATTGTAGTGTGTTATTACAAAATTGTGGATAACACACATTGCAATAACAAAATCAGCTTAAGAATCTAGGCTATAGTTGAGCACGAGTCCTCTGAGAATAGGGAATTGCTTCTTCAAAACACTAAAGCAACGCCCGATATGGTTGTGAATAGACGAATATCGTCTGTCGAAAAGTTTTCTTACCGTGCTTGGGTTTCAACTAACACCATGTCATTTAGGGATGTGATAGCCCTCCCCACGATAGGGCGCTAGGAATCTAAAAATATTTGTGTACCCTACATCATCAACATAGTATTTCCCTGCCAACCACGAAAGGTACGATTGCATGTTAACACGTTACAATGGAATCATAGGTGTCTAAATAAGACAAATCGTACTTGGTGGTGGCTATCGAAAGTTGTATACATGATTTTGCAATACTTCCTGTAACATACGTGCATTTGCTACACTCTTCTCCTACCTTGCAACTACGAAAGTAAACTTCAGGCTAAAGTCACATGCTGCCATTGCATTCTGGCTAAGTATACCCTTTCGATTTTGATACAATGGGGCCATGGCCACCGGCGCCCAAGCAATTACATGTGTTCCGTTAATGGTGCCAACATAGTCTTGCAATATATTGGTAGAGAAAAATTTTGTATGTCAAGGGAAAAAAATAGCATTATTATGTCATGCTTGAAATGTGTTTATTATCAACCTGGAAGTAGGGGTACTAGTAAGGGTGGGCAAGAATTTGCTCAGGCACAACGTCCATGTTCGGTGGTCGAATATACTCTGTAGCCATGGCGCGCAATGCCTCGAACACCATGTGCATGTGACGGCTAATGATCTCTAGTGAATGCTGAAACTGCTTAGTAGCATCCTAATGCCGATGGTGCATGGCGATGCTCCAAAAGAAGATGGACACAAACTCTTCGAGCAACAGATGGATCTTATCATATTGTGGTAAATAACCTATTTGCATGACTTTCTCACATAACAAGTGAAACGTTAGCTTTGTCATGTGGAGAGCATCATAGAATCGGTTGTTGTGGCCAAGGAATAATTCACTTATCTAGTCAAGGCCATGAGATTTGGAGTCTCAAAAATGACACTTAAACATGTTTGCGAATGACTGCACGGTGCCCTTGTGGTAGAAAAATGAGAAGTTTGGCGTCCCTCGATTCAGATGAACCCATGCACCACTGCTTGATCCTACGACATTGTTGTTGATATCATCGACAATGTTATCTACAACATCATTGTCAATATCAGTGTTATGAGTCCCAACACCGTGATGATTCATGTCCTAAGAAAACTTAGCACATAGTGAGATTGCATGGTACCAATTTAGAAAGTGTCTATGGCTTTAAGATGTAATGTACTCAATTTTTGTTTAAGTAGGCATATATGCCTTAGTTATTTCCCAATGTTTGCTTTTGATTAACTTTTTTCTTGTCAAATATAATTACATTATTATAGGTGAGAAATGCGTATCATGTAGTACCTCACTAGATTGCTAAATGGATATCTTCAACTCATATTTTGTTTCTCACAGGTAAACTTATCATTGAATAATCAAATATACCACCTAAGTTAAATTATTGATTACCAAAATACACATCCTAAATGGATTTTTCAAGTGGAAACTTTGCTAGTTGATGTGGGTTTGGAATTGAGTTTAAAACAACACTATAAAAAATTAAATTACATCATACTACGAAGTCCACTATTAGTAAGAAGTCCCATAGCTAATATAATTTCAAGTACAACCTCTCATCCTAACCTAATCTCTGTAAGTACACATGCCTTTTATGAGTTAGGGGAGCAAGAAAAATTCGATGATGAGTTGAATTCTTGAACATTCTTAGAGCTTTGAAATACGACTTTGCTAGCAAATCATTTATCTCCTCTAATGCACCAACACTTATCTCAACAGTCGTAATGCTGGATGGGTCATTTTGTGATACAACCATCTAGTTTGCCCTTTCTTATGACTGCAAAGTTGACACGATTGGAGGCGGTGTTGGTTTTTTGTGCTGGGATGAAGAGGGAGCACAACTAGTGGACATGTTGCCACAGAATGATTAAGAATCACTATAGGATGGCTGCATCCACCCTATTAGTTGCAGTATGACATCTAAATATGTCTATTAGGTCACCATACCTTGGGAGACTCTTCTCTCGCAACTTGGCATCACTGGGGTTTGCTTACAAATAGTAAAAATTATGAGATTATGATATGAATAAAAAAAACCCTCGATTGTACTGCTATATGACCTGGGAAAGAGTATATTAAACCTATCACAACCATGTGCACCACACTTCGTTTGTGCCAATGACCATGTCAAGCTCGTTGTCCCACCCAAATCTGATCTCAGAATTTAATAGTCGGTAGTATTTCTTCTACGTTATCTTCATTCTAGTAAACTTTCCTATCAACTGCTTAGTTGATGGTTGTACCCTGAACAAGCCACTCACATCTGCATCATTATGTCATTCGACTTTGATACACTAAAAGTTGCTAGTACTAAATTGCTACGCTACACCTCAATATGCATCATGGCAATAAATGCATTGATATTTTGGGTCGGCTAATGTGTGTCGTCAAACCCCCCACCTGTATGAGTACTGTAAATGTGGGACGACAACATCTATGCCCCAAGACACAAGATTGACCATTAAATATAGGTAGAAAAAGCGGGCAATACCAATTGAATTTTAATCATGTTTAAACCATGATTTACTAGTCATGAACACACATCTCCGCGTTAGTAAATAAGTCACGTAAATTCCTCTAGTTTTTTAATCTATTTTATGATAGATTTTTATATCCCTCGAATGCATAATTTATCACTTTTATGTTAAAAACTTTTATTAATTTCATTGGTTATTAAATATTTTAGTTTAAATATTTTAGTTTCCCCTAGTTTAAGATCCCTTTATCGTTAATTTTATTATTTGCCCTAACTTTATGTTATTTCCAACTTCCTACGCATTAAAGCATTTTATTTGAGTTGATTTGAAGATTATGTTGAGAATGATTCTAAGTAATCACATAGCTTACATTTTATGAGTAGACTCTTGCTATTGCAATATGTAATTAATCCACAACTACATACTTTCATCACTACCAACTAGATGCAAATAAGTTATGAAACATAAAACCATGATATAATGGAATACCATACAAATAAAAGCACCTTATAAATCAAAAATGGATACATAGTAACCACACTTTACTAGTTAAAAAGTGGTGCAAATAAATTACGATTACTACTCTAGACGTACTAATGTAATGTCATTTAAAGGCAAATAAAAGAACAACTTAGAATTATATGAAAAACCAACACCAAAACATATAGCCACAATGTCATACATTCTACACAGATATTTGCATTCCATCTGAAGGTTGCCCTATTAACAACCCAAAACAGTACCCTACCTATTGTCTTGGGCAGACTGTTGGGATTACAATAGTATGACATACCTTAAAAAGAGAGACAACAAACTACCTCATTACAATAAATCCAACCAAAGCACAACTCCAATAGAAAGTGTAGTGGATGAGCGGGAGTGAGCCTAAGTGTAAGGAGACATATGAAAATATTTGCATTTAAAGGTGAAAGAAAGAAATGTAAAGCTACCAATCTACACTGCCAGATTGGAATACAATCCACGGCTATCAGCAAACATGTCTTGCCATATCTGCTTTACATACACAATAATTGCACAAATGAACAATGAAACATACATATGAGGCACAAATAGAGCTGTCAACTATCCCATATTATACATATATTGATCACCCTATCCTATCCTAACACTACATGACTAGCCATTTTTTCTAACATTGTTGCTCAATCTTTTGCTTTAATACTACTAGCTGTCCTTTCCATCCCAATAATTTTGCTGAGACCACCTGCACACTAAAAACAAAACAACAAGACTTCATTAGCACATAAGTAACATATTATACATCATTCTTAACATCATCAAACTACTAATCATTCTATAGCCAAATGGAGCCAAATTTAATAACACAAAATTTGCAACATTCATCTGGCAATGGGAGGAAAACCGCCATAGCCACCAACAACCACCATGCACTAACTTGGAAAACACCCATCAATGTACTACCACACCACAATCACATGGAAGCAAAAGGCATTAACACCATGGCAACAAACCATACTGGTTGCCCTGCCAAGATACGCCATATTCAACTCCAAAACCTTTGCCATGACACACGTTATTCATCATCATAGCCATACAATTTTTGTTCCAAAATAATCACCATAGAGTCAACAATAGCATGCAACTGAGAACACATTAAAGAGTAAGAATTGCCACAGACAAGGTAAATACAGACATAGCTGTGGTACTAGAGCCAAATAAAATGTACTCCCTGCCGATTAGCAGTTATAGCACCATCAATTTGAAGCTCTAGTGATGGAATACGGTGGAGCATAGTGGAACACCAATGACTCCTCTCCACGCCAACATAGCCTAACCACCCCCTCATGGTTTCCACTGTTTCCTTTGTCGTCACCTACATTTGAAGGTGGCAGCAGCAGTGACACACTTAGTGATGGTGACAGCGATGGAAATAGCCATCACTCCATGGCGACAATTGCCACAAAAATTGTAGAGCTACTTTACGTGGAGAAAAGAAGCAATAGTAATAGTGACACGAAGATGCAAAAATCAAACTCCACGGTGAACGCAATGGGACAATAGATCTTGTTCAACAAATTGGGATGAAGGCCATGTGTTGGTGGAGTTCTCATAATTTTCCAGTGAAGATTCCACCGGATTTGCAATCAACCTGTCATTTCAAATGGGGAACTAGGTAGAGAAAGAAGAAGGAAGATAGAGACTTAGTCAATGAGGGAAGGGAAAGAAAAGACAATATCATGTAGGATTAGGGTTTGTTTGACTGTAAGGAGGAGAAAGAGATGGGGAAAAAAGAGATAAAATGGAATGGGATTTTCTTTGGAAAAATTTCCAAAGACAACACAAATGTTGCAATTTTTCAAAGAAATGCTTAGATAGAAATGAGAAATGAGATATAGTGTGCTGTACAATCGTAATTCTAGTATTTGGTTTTGAGTTTTTTTGGTGTTTAGAGTTACAAAAAATTAATATAAATATCAAATTATATTTGATTAATATAATTTTTTATTGAAAATAAATAAATAAATATAACATTATGTAATTATTGCATTATGATATATATACAAGAGTGATAATTAAATCAATATAATTATTTATGCATAAATAATAATAATAATTTATTATTATTATTATTATTATTATTATTATTATTATTTCAATAAGGATTCATGGTTGTGCAAAGTAATTTTTCACAACTATTTTTATATTAAATACTTTTATTCTTTGTATCATTTTCTTCTCTCTGTTCATCTAAGTTAAAATTTATATTTAATGTTTTCTCAAAATTTTATCATTTTTTAATATTTTTTGATCTTTCATCACTTTTTTATTTTAAATAATTTTGCACAATGTAAATAACATAATTTTCTTACTTTAATTTTCAATTTTTTATTTTTTATTTTTAAATTTTTTATTTTTGCTTTCTCTCAATTTTTTTCAAATTCTCTTAATATTTCTTTATTTTACTATTTTAAATATTCTTTATATTTTATAATATTTATATTTATATTTTTATTGATTAAAATAAAATAATTGTGTAACTCATAACTTACACGCACACACACACACATAATAAATATGCACACGTATAAATTGTGCAAATTTTATTGATGATGAGGATGACCACAGGCGGTGATGATAGTTTGATTCAAAATAGGAGTAATTGATAAATTTTGAAATGTTGGAGTGTAAGTGTGTTAAGGTGGTGTTTGGTAATGCGAGTTAAAAATAAAATACGATGTATATATTGTTTGTATTCAAAACTATTAAAAAAATAAAACAAAGCGTCGAACATCCATTCTTTCCCTCTGGGTCAGATTTTATAAATTGTATAATAAGCAAAATAAAGATATGTTTCATTATAATCTAATCCTATCTTGGATTCTTATGTTGGTTGCTTTATAAGCATGCAACAAAATAATTATTTCATTACTAACTAATCATGTCTTTGGTCTTTGTGTTACGTAATGATTAATTTTCAGCTGAAGTAATAAAACTGACGTTTAATATATTATATCTGAAAAATTTATATTTAAATTGTATTAAAGGTGTGAAATGGAATTTCTTATCAATTTGTATCTTCCGTTGAAAATTTTCTATACGTGATTGGATATATTTATTTGGAGGTCCTTTTATTAATAAATAAAAAATAAAAAGTTGTAAAAGCTACAAGAATAATAAGAAGATGATGGAGACACAATGGCATTGCGCGCACTTTGCGCATAATTGATTGGTAATTTTCACTTTATTCTTCGTTTTGATTATAATGAAATTTCAGCTTATATATCACTCCATTCTTCGTGAAATAACTTTCCATGCGCAGTCTTGTTTTCTTGAGTCTACACCAAGTGATTGAAATTGTGATATGTATATATCAGAATATCATATAAAAACTCTGTTTTAATTTAGAGTACAAATAAATCAAGTTCGAGTTGAACTAGTGCCAGTACTTTAGGTTTAAATTTAACTCATATTAAATTAAGTTGAACTAGAATTTGAGTTTAAAAAAAGTTCAATCGAGCTCGAACTCAAAATTTTTCGCGCTTGAATCAAGTTCAAAATTTTTCAAGTTCAAATCAAATCAGATTCGAGCTCAAACTCGACCTCATTAATTTTTTATTTTTAAAATAACATATATAATATTAAGAATTTCTCTATTTTGCATGAAATATCGTGCAAAAGGTGAAACATATTATAGGACAAATTATCATTATAGTTGGTAAATATTGACAACTTTCAAAAAAGTATATAGATTATGTGACTATTTATTAGTTAACCTAATAATTTAGTCAAATTAAGTATGTATTGACTTATAAAATGAATATTTTAATTAATTTTATTATGCCACTTTATTTTAAGCAAATTAAATTATATAAAAAGTTAAAATTATGGCATACATGCATAAATATTTTTCTAATAAGTTATAGATATTATATTAGTTCACATAATATTCATAAAACTATCCCATTATTACTATTGCACAATAAGTCTTTACTGCATATAATTTTAATAGGTTATATTTTATTTATTATATATAAATTTAATGATTTAGAGTATATTTAAAGTATCAAAATATACAATAAAAATTATAAAAATATTTAAAAATAAAAAAATCTTGTTGGCTTGCAAGCTTTCAAACAGTAAAATTAAGCTCAAATTCAACTCAACAATAATTTATATCGAGTTTGAATTCAAGTCAAGTTCAAAATAATCTGAATTTAAGTTGAAATTTCGTTGAATCAGCTCAACATCTTTATTTTAGTTTGACAATATTTTCCAATCAAAACAAAATGAATTGAGCTACAAGTATAATACCAATGAATTGCTTATACTAACACACATCACAATATTAAATACTCGCGAGATCAAAAGAAGCCATATGCGTAGTAGTCTTGGTGAATGACTAATATTTTAATATAATATACATACACGCATGCATACATACATGCCTATACCTATATTTAAAGCACTCAAACTCTTCCACGCACCCACACACTTATTCATAATTAAGTAACATTCAAGCACAAGACTTGTGCTATGTTTGTTTTGTTCCTTTCAAAATCAAAACACACGCTGATCCATCAATCAAAACTTGGATCTATCAAACATAACTTTTAATTTTTTTTCCTAGTGCTCTCTCTGATTCTCTGACAATGCGTTGAAAGGCACATAATGATGATTTTCCTAAAAAAAGACAAACAAATAAACGAACACACCCATATTGAACACTTAAATTCTCACCATTAAGCAAGACTTCGGTGGCAAGATTTCTTGATCTCTTGACCCAATAAGTGAAGTAATTCTTTTTTACAAGCGTAATCAAGAAGCTAGTTTTAGTAACCTCCATTGATTGAGCGGTTTTGGCTTGTACTTTGTAACATTGACGTGTAAGCATTTAATACTTCAAAATGGCAATCCCCCCAACAAAAGTTGACGGATATTTATGATCTTTGAGCATCCATTATGTAGTTATCAATGCAGTTGATAGAAATTTATCGTGAAATTTATGTTTTCAGTATTCTTTAGGGCTATGTTTGGGAGAGGGGTTTTTATTGGATATAATATTTGGTAGGAATTGTGTTAAGAGGAGTAGTATGTGTTGAAAGAAATGTTTTAATGAAATGAATAGTATAATTTATTTGAATATATATATATATATATATATAATATAATAATGATTTGATGATACGATAGTTTATAAAGATAATCATTATGTTATAGGTTATAAATAAAAATAAATGTGAGAATATATGTGATATATATACATATGGATTTGATTATGAATAAACTTAATAATTGAAAAATAATTAGTTAGCCATATATAAGAATGAGAGAAATTTTGAATTTGAATTTAGATGAAAATGTTATTGAATAATATATTTGATAGTGTGAAATTTGGAAGTTGATTTGGGAGTGAAATTTGGGTTCCAAACATACCATGGGCCTGTACTTTTTTGTTTGGGTGTTTCACGAAATAATAAATTATATATTTAACTTTTATATTTTTTGAACATTTTGAAGGAGAATATTATAAATATCAAATTATTTTTGGCTAGTAAGCATGCTTGTGTAGAAAGTATAATATCAAACGAGGATTGAATGATATGTTCATGTGATGCTGATGAAATTTAGGAATGGATATATATATGTATGTGAGTTCACATATATACATATAATTTGAATTTAAATAAGATTAATTATTAAATTTAAATATTGATGATGAGTATATATATTGGAGAGTATATTTTAGAGTATTGTATATTTGAATTTTATTATTAAAGGATGCATGCTTATGCATAAACTAAATTCCGAACTTGGTCATACTATTTTGTTTGGTATATTTTTAAACTTTTTATAATAGTTAGATCCTTTTGACCAAAATTTCAGTTATTTAAACATGAAATGTAAAGTGAAATTATATATATGACTACATTGTAAGTTTTTTTAAATAATTATGATAAAATAAAGCCCATAATAAAACTGAATAATATAAGATTTGGTTGACATACATGTAAAATATGAATCTAAATGACGCGATCCAGGGATTCGTTGAAATTTATTTTAATATTTATTAATTTTAGATTTATAGTAAATGGGCCTTATTAATAAATTGGGCTATGTGGGCATTTAGGTTAGAGTCTGATAGTTTTAGTATAAATAGTAGTTTGTTATTCAGTTGAGAGAATGAATAATACAGAGAGTTTTCAATTAATTCAGATTTCTTTTCAATTCCCTGAAATTGAGTCTTTCAATTTCTCGTGAGTTTTCTATCCCAAATCGAGTCATTCCGAATTGGTTCGAGTGATTCGTAACGTATCAATCAGCAATCGGTGTGCTGATTGTGGCCGTTTCTTATCGGGTTCAATCCAATCCTACCACGTTGGGTCGGCGTTCTTCGCCCGGTTCGCGTCCCTGAGGTTATCGGATTCGGGTCCGGTTACACCATTGTATCCGACGCGATCGCTGATCGCGTCAGTTTGGTATCAGAGCGAGCTTGTGTCGAATTCTAATTTGATACATGATCCGGAGTTGCAAAAAAAAAAAAAAGCAAAAAAAATAAAAAAGGGGAAAAAGTATAAAAAAAAAAGAATCTACACCACCGCCGCACCGATCGCAATCACAGCCGATTCTGCAGCCATCTTGACTGATTCACGGCCGCAATCGGCCCTAGAATCATTGCCGCCGCAAGCCCATCCCTTCCTGTGCCGAATCGCCGCCGGAAGAGGTGTTATTTCGCCGCCGCAAACGCTGTTCGGGTTTTCCGCCGCCAACTGTGCGATTCCGCCCGACACTGTCGTCCGACGCCGCCACTGAAGCCGCCCAGGCCTTACCGACGATTGGACCGATCGAAATCGGCCATAGCCGTGAGAAACACCGATGAAAAAAGATTGCCTCAGCCGCGTCGCCACCACCGCCCGCGAGTGAAGAAGAAGAAAAAAAAAAAGAAAATTGGATCGGGCTGGGAACTGACTGGGCCGGCAGCAAGTATTGGGCCCAAGTCCGTTTGGGCCAGGAAAGAAAAAAATTTTGTAACTGGGCCGCCAAAAAAAAAAGAAAAAAAAATTCTGTTGGGCCGAGGTAAGAGTTGGGCCGAGTGTCGAATGGGCTAGAAGCAGGATCTGGGCCAGATTGTAACTGGGCCAGAGTTGAACAAAAAAATCAGTGGGCCGAAGAGATTGGGCTGACGTGGTAAGGCCGTGTTTGGTTTCAGAATTTCTGTTTTCGCTTAAGGGCTTGTTTGGTTGCTGATTTAAAAAAAAAAAGAGGCCAAAAAAAAAACAAAACAAAAGAGAGGACAAATATTTTAAAAAAAAGGGCCAAAAAAAAGAAGAAAGAAATTTATTTATTTATTTATATATATATATTTTTTTTTGGGTTGTATTTGGGCCTATAAGGATCGAGATATTGGGTTATCTCATTTTCGTTGTATTTAGGCACCGAGTGCTTGTGTTCTTACATTGCTTGAATCTTGAGACCATTTTGGAATCACATGAGAAGGGCACGAGAAATTGAGATTGTGAGGAATAAATTGAGTGTGTGTGATACACGAGCGAAGGTAAGAAATGAGTGTCAGATAGCTTTCACCTGAGAGAAGTGAGAGTAGCGAGATTGGTGAGGACTTTTACTACTAACCATTATCTTCTATTTTGGTGTTTTTTTATTTTGTATCTCAGACATCGTGATGGCCAGCCAGTATTCAGGACAAGGTAACAGCCCTGACGAAACTAAGTTCTTATTTGAGTCCCTCAGTGATAAGTTGAAAAAGCTTACCAAGAGTATGACAATTATACAAGACCGGTTAGGGCGAGTAGAAGTGTCCCAAGCTGCAACCCTAGAAAGGGACGGTTCACTGTCCAGACCAACTGGACGCAGAGGCAGTCTCGTGCCAGGCCGAGCTCGGGCTAGGGATGGACATGGGCATCATGTCAGGCCAATAAGACGAGATCGACGAGACTACGCAGAGACAAGAAATAAATATACACCATCAAGGCACTATAATATCAGAGATTATGGATCGAATGTGGATGAGTACAACAAGCCATCCAAGGTATTGGATTCTCATATTGAAAGTCAAATTTGAGTGTGTCTTAACTGCTTTTAGCATGGGCATAACATGAGTAAATGTCGAAACGAGGAAGTTGATACTCATATCGGCATCAGCAAAATTATGGGAGAGAAGAAAAGTCCATCCGTAGAGACACCATCTTTGACTGAAGTGAGGATTGCAGAGGAGATGCTACCAGAGAAAGTACAATATGAAGATAATGGTAGTTGTAGTACATATTTAGAAATTGAGGAGAAAAGTGAACAGAAAGAAGTGACAGAGTCAGTAGAAATTGAAAATGATGGGGTTGAGATGGACGAAGCCATAGAAATTAAAGTAGGAGTTGAGGATAGCCACGGGAATGAAGAACAAGCCAAGGATTGAGAGATTAAATTTCTACAGAGTCACGTGTACGTTGATCCATTTGACCATTTGGCAAATGATTTGTCCAATTATACTGCACAAGAAGGGAATATAGTTTTATCTGCAGGGATTACATATGCACATCCGGATAAGTCGTTAGTGCCTTTTTATATTCCTTTATATGTTGTGTTGCTAGTACTTTTGTGCTGGACTTACGAAGAGATGAAACTGGAGTTTCAGCGAGGCGATGAAGAGTTAAGTAACTTCCAGAGATTTGTGTTTGATCCAGGAGGATACAAATTTGAATTGAGGACAATTCGCCTTCAAGAGGAGAGGTATGATGTAATCCAGGGATCCGTCGAAATTTATTTTAATATTTATTAATTTTAGCTTTATAGTAAATGGTCCTTATTAATAAATTAGGCCATGTGGGCTTTTAGGTTAGAGTCTGATAGTTTTAGTATAAATCGTAGTTTGTTATTCTGTCGAGGGGATGAATAATACAGAGAGTTTTCAATTAATTCAGGTTTTTTTTCAATTCCCTGAAATTGAGTTTTTCAATTTCTCGTGAGTTTTCTATCCCAAATCGAGTCATTCTGAATTGGTTCAAGTGATTCGTAACGTATCAATCAGCAATCGGTATGCTGATTGTGGCCGTTCCTTATTGGGTTCAATCCAATCCTACCACGTTGGGTCGGCGTTTTTCGTCCGGTTCGCGTCCCTGGGGTTATCAGATTCGGGTCCGATTACACCGTTGTATCCGACGTGATCGTTGATCACGTCACTAAAGGATTTTTCTATTGTTTTTATATAAATAGTGCTAATTGTACTTGTGTTCATATTATGTAATGATTATTGGATTATATACACGATAGTTAATTTAAAGTTATGACGAGTTTGAGAAAGCTATTTTATAAAAATTAATATTTTCATAGATTATTGAAGACGAATCATACAACATTTTAAGTTTTAAATATTTATATGTATAATACATAGAATAGGCATTTCATAATAAAAATATGAATATTATTTATTAAATTTAGAATATATACATGCATGAAATGTTTTTACTTCCTAGTTATAAGTTGGTGCGTGCGAGGGGTTTTGGCATGTAGTTTGAATGACAGCCCGCATTGAGAGAATGCTTGAGTATGCTTATAAACATTTCAAGTCATTTTACATGATATTTAGCAATTTATAAATTTCTTAAAGGTATTTGATAAAATTTTTGATAAAATAGTTTATAAGTTCCAAAAATGTGATATTTTGATCTTATAGGCTATTTAAAAGTATCTTGGCTCCTTCCTACTTATACTTAAAATATCTTATAAACTAATTCATTTTGTGTATTCAAAATTACATAAAGATTCTTCGCTACATTATATGAATGACATGTTTATTTTTATCATTATTGTATTAAGAAGTTATAATCATATATAATTATAAAATTTAACAAAATTTCACAAGGGGGTCTTATTGATTTTATCTAAATACTTTATTATCTTATTTTTAAAATAAGTTTATTGAGTTTTTAAACTCTAAAAGTATCTTGTAGACTATTTTTCTTTATATGAGGCCAACATGACCGCATGCAGGAGGACTACATATTATTTTGTCAAGCTACGACATTAGCTAATGTCTCTATGTCCACATGAGAGCGTGAATTTACAATTAGTCATATAATTTAATTAATGATAATGATCAGAGTTTAAATATTGATGTATGAGAGAAAGAAAAATGTATTTGAAATGTTCTACATTTTATTTGCATTTTAGTGTGTGTGTGTGTTGATAAAGAACAACGACACAATAACCTGTAAGCTTTTATTAAAATTTTGAAGTGACAAGTGTGTTTTTTAATGGCATTACAAAAAAAAAAGAGAGAGAAACAGATTTCAAGCCGATATTAATGAACTCAGGCCATAGCTGCTTTGATTTAAGGGATAATGATTTAAATGGTTATTTGAATTGATAAAAAAGAAGTGTGAATTAATTAGTCATAGCCAATGATATTTATGTAGATTAATTATTAAAATTATTATTTACTAGTAATAGCGGCACACCGAACATTTGTACAAATTATTTAGCAAATTATAATTTTTTATTCATTGTAAGCAATCATAATAAAAATAAAATAATTTGAAATCAGACTTATAAAGAAAAATATAGAAAAATAACAAAAAGCGTGAATTAAAAGATATGAAAAAATATAAGAGAAAAAATATAAAATTATATTAAAAGAAAATGAAGAAGGAACAAAAAGCTGAAAAATATATAAAAAGAGTATTATTGTAATCTAACACTATGCAACAAAAATTGTTTTCTGAGTATGTAGCTTATAGAATATATAAAAAATAAATAAATTTGAAAAATTGAATAAGTCAAAATTAAGAAATGGAAGAATAAAGGAAAATGGGAGTAGAGCAAAAAAATAATATGTAAAGAATTAATGGTGTTTAAATAGTTATATATGTTATATTGTGTATTTAAATTTTGTTTAGTATACAGCATAAATTAAAAATATCCTTACTCAAAATAACTCTTAGAGGATGAAAATGTCTTTTTACGATACATAGAATGGGGCATGTGAGTTTTGATTATTTTACACTCAAATTAGATATGATAATTTATCCTCCAATATTATAATCTTATACCCAACTCTTTATCATACCACGAGTTTTAATTCTTCTAGGGAAAAGAAAACTCAAATAAAATTATGTATTCACTTTAAATTCATATTATCATGCTATGTAGGAAGTGCCTGCCATTAAGCAGTACAGCACATGGGTTGTGGGGATATTAATGATTTAGATCACTACAAAGATCGTGAATCTTTGAAGACGATGATAACGTCTTTCTTAAATATGCATTGCATGCTGGTTCGTTATAATGGACCCGCTACAAATTGGGTGCAATGTCACCCACTCGTGCCTAATGAATGCTGGGACACACACAAACTAACTACATTAATTTCTATTCGTTAGTTATTACTATTCAATATATTCTCACAATAGATATTAAAATCGTTGGTTAAGAATGGTGATGAAATATAATGTGTGTGTATATATATATATAAAGCATTTGTTTTTGTATTGAAAATCGAAATTGAACGAGCTTCGGCCCTTTTTGGGTTCCATGAGAAAATAATTTTTGGTTGTCGGAAAATATCTTTAAACCCACGTACCCCCACAAAGTCTAAATAATCTCTCATCTTTGATTCATAATATATGTACAATTGAATGGGATACAAGAAATTTAATTGAGAAATGACAATGTAGGGAGCGGTGGGGTAAACCCAATAATGTTTTGAAATTTGTAGAGCCAACAAACTCCATATTGGCCCTTTCGGCTTCAAAATATCTTGGATTGAAAGAAAGTGTGTGTCATTTCATCAACCAGCATAGCTGACGCGCGCGCGTCGAAGAGAGGGCTGTTGTAATTGACATTTACTATTAGCTATTTCAATCACCGACAAGCTCGTGCTAAGGGAATTTTGTCCAACAAAGAAGGAAATTAGAGGAAAAAAAAAGATCTTGAAGTTTATCAGATTCGGATTATGGGCAATTCGTTTTTTTTTTTTTTTTTGTTTTTTTTGTTTTGGGATTGTTATGGAAGCTTTGTCTGCGGCATTTCTTCTATCATTCTCTTTCTTTTCCTTTAGTTTTTTCATTATTATTTTTTAGAAATTAAAATCCATTTCTATTTTTGTGGTAAGATATTTAAGTGTTTTACGACACTCTCAACTATTTATCAAAATAGTACCCTTTCCAGTTGGGGTCTCGTCCTTCCACTTATTGTACTCCATCTCCTTCACCTCTCGCCGTAGTTTGAGTAATATGACTCGAATTTTTTTTTTAATTGCCTTTCATATCATTATATATATATATATATATATATAATTTTTGTTGGTCATCTCTGATACTATAGTTTATCTTGAATAAGCATTTGTAGATTGACGGAATTTTTTGAATGGATGAAATTATGATTTCCGATTATGTAAAGCATTTTTTCCCAATCAATTGGAAATTCAACGTAAATCCAAAAAAGTAGTAGCACATCCGTTTGAATTTTACAGCTTTATTGGATTTAAATAAACATAGAAAAATAGTAACTTTCAAATATATAATATTTTACAAATAATTTTTCTTCTCACTTCCATATATAAATATTAAAAATCCAATAATTAGCTCAATCTAAAATCATATTATTATTTAAATGTCTAACAGTTACATGTGTATATATTTGTACTTTTTAAAAACTAATCATTACCTTGATATTTTATCATTTTATTGAATTATTATTATATATTGTACATGCAAAACATACAAATGCACTCACAAAAAAAATTAAAAAATATGGAAGTTAGCGTAAGGCCTAATATGAAAGACTTTCTGAGATGAGTTGGCCCTATACTCGTAAGGATGACTTAAGAAAGAAAGGCCCAATGCAGAAGACTTGACGGAACAAGTCTCCCAATATTAAGGGGTTTGCTGGGATGAGTCTAAGTTCGAGGGAAAGAGAAAAAGAAACTTATAGTTGAGGGAGACATTTCCACAATGAAAGGTGATAAATCATAAAATACAGAGCTAAGAGGATGCCAAGGTCAAAAACAGAAGCTGCAGAGCTTAGTCCACAGAGGCAGTGCACTTGAGCAGTGTTACTGTTCCATTGAATCATTCTTAATCTGTGATGACTTTTGAGCTGGTCTGTTGCTGATTCTATCAATGAATGTCTGACATGTAATCCTACTCATTTTGGTGGGTTATTTATGGTAGTTATTATTAGTTACAGGTATTGGAAATTAGAGGCAGTTGATTGTAGGGAATAAATGAACTGATCCTATGTAACCATTGGATCAATGAAGTTGTAGTCGTTCTTCTTTCTTCTTGAAACTTTCTGATCATCTTTTAGCAAAAGGAATGGGATAGATAAGAGAATTATGAAGTGAGAATAATTCATAAAGCTATTATTGATTTTGGACGTCCAATGATCCGACTTATGTGGCACCACTCGACGTATATGAAAATGCGTGCCAACCAATACGTATAATAATTTTATATTCTTCAAAAGCATGACCAATGCATAAAAATGAAACTAGAGTGAGATGAAATAAACTTAAAAGTGAATAAAAATATTAAAGCGAGGAGTGTTGGGATTTTGATCTTTTGCGCCAAGTGTAGTGGAAAGACGACGTTAATCAAATTCTCTTATTTCCTCTTGGAGGAGAGCTTATGAGCTCAGCCAAACACCCCCTCTAGGTGAAGGTGACGGTTTGGAAGCTATATATGTAAAACTCCCTTGCATTATGCTGCGACGGTCATTGATCATATATATGGTGGCTGTTCGTCATTGAACATGTGATGTCCCGACTGCAGCCATGACTTTGACGAGGATCCTCACCATTTCTTCCATTGGCTACCCTTTCTCTTGGCAATTTTGTGCACTCTCTAACCCTTGGCTCATTAGACCTCAATGGCCAAATTTCTCGATGCAAGATATTCATAATAGATAGGCTGGGCCAGAGGTATTCTAGGGCGGAGGGGAGCACGTCCCAGATTCCAATGCGAACCTACAACTTCACCCAAAACTTGCACCATTATTTTGTTCAAGCCCCAGTGGGACCCAACACATCCTCTAGAGCTGAGTCTGTTGAGTGAAAGTGTATTCTGATTGCGCCACTTCTTTGCAGAAATTAGCAGCTAACATCGGCATCCATGGTGACATGGGATGGCTCTGGAAACGAAATATAACTCCACCGTCTCCAAGTTTTGAGTGCAGGAAAGGGTGGCTCCACATCATTTCCTAGGGAGATTGTCTTCCACTCATAGCTAAACTGAAAGAGAATTCAGCTGACCACCTTTGTTGGAATTTTGGATTGCAATGTTGATTGTGTGTTAGACACAATGTGTGAGGAGATACCCAAAAACAAACTAAGAGAGTGTTTGGTTAAGCTTATAAGCTTATCAAAATATCTTATAAGATGTTTTAAGGAGCTTATAAGTTTTTTAAGAGTGTTCGGTAATTTTTTTAATAAAAGAGTTTATAAGTTGCAAAAATAATATGTTTAAAACTTATAAATTCTTTAGAAATGAGTTGGCTATTCTTAACTTATTTTCATATATCTTATAAGTCACTTCATTTTATATATTAAAATTAACGCAAATATTATTAAATTATGTTTTATTAATAGTATTTGATTTATTTATTCTTATTATCATATCAAAAAATTATAATCAATCACAATTATAAATTTTGATAAAATCTTATAAGATGATCTTACTAAACATTTTATTAGTTCATTTTTAAAAAAAGATCTGTGAGCTTATAAGCTCTAAAAGCATTTTATAAACTACATGAACTTATAACCTATAACAAATAAGTTTAGCCAAATACCCTCTAAGATAGATGATATTGCATGAAACTAAAGAAAATGGAAAACTATGGGCAAAGGAAAAAACTTTATTTCTAGGGACTAAAAATAACAACCAAACATGGCCTAAACTATTACAAGAATGAGAAAAGGACTGCTATAAGTTTCTTGGCTTGTTCCTACAACCAACACAACCATCTACTATTTAAACTAATTAAAAACATATAAAAATATGGTAATTACTTAGCCTACTTGCTAGCATAATTAAAAAAATTATTAACTAGGAAATAAATCAATATAAGAAGGTAAAATGTCCTCCTAAAATCACACTTTATGATATTTTCGTCGTTCTTCAAGATCATCACTTGTGCGGAAATTCTTGCTCTCTAAGACTCTATCTTTATAGAAATAATTCATTCACCAATTTTGAATTACTTTCAACATTTTCCCTTGATTCAAAATTTGGTCTCTAAACAATGCTTTCAACATTAATATGTATGTCATATGCTGATCTTTGCTTTCCAAAAATTTGATGTTATCTTCCTTCTATGGGGAAACTTGATTGTTATTATCAACTTGCCTTACTTGCCCTTTTCTTGATCATCTTATGCAATGTAATGGTCTAACTTACCATTATCAACTTTATAATACAAATAGCATTCAAAATATGTTTGAGAGAATCATTGGCATAATCCTCAACACCTTTAATTTTAATAAGACCAAGTAATGGCTCATTATCCACTTCATGCATCTTTTCCCAACTTGATTTTTCTTGCACATATGCCATAGTGCAAGTTTCAGAACTTTCAAACCTTAAATGTGCACAATTTAAACTTTGAACTTGTAAATTGTTAGGAATGACCTCTTTTGATTGCAATTTTTCATTGTCATCCTTTACTATGATTTTGTTGCTTGGTACATGATCCAAATGTTTCCTTCGTTGCTATTTTGATCTTATCTTTAAGAGCCGACAATTTTGCTCATGCTATACGTGCTGCTTTTTTGGCCTTTTGTTCTTTCTTTAGCCTTTGCATTTTATCCTTAAGTTCTTCAATCCTTTTACTATCATCTTGAAAATTTTCTCCCCTTTTTTCCTAATCTATATCATCATTAAGTACATCATCATTAAAAGATAAGATTTACCTTAGCTTAATTATGTAATTGCTAATCCTTTGTCTTTTTCTTGTACCTTTTCATCATAGGCTATGAATAGCCTCGCCTCTTCATTTGTTTCTTTCATATAGTTAGCTTGCTTGTTTTTTGTAACGACAATTGACTTTGATGTACCTATACTTTTTACAATTGAAGCATTGGACTTTCTTGTTTAACCTTTGATCTAAATTTCTACCTTTACTTTTTTCATGGTAATTATTCTTATCTTATAATTTCTTTTGCCTCTTTTATGCCATTCATCTTAGTCATGCTCCTTGGATTCTTCTTCTTTTGCATGGAAGGCTTTTTCTTCAACTTTTTCCTCAATCTTATTAATTCTTGCTTTATAGGATTGCAAAGAACCCAACAATTCATCAGAAGGATAATTTACCAAATCTTTTGATTCTTCAATCGCTGCAACAATATGATCATGTGTAGGAGAAAGACTATGTAATAGCTTAGTCATGACGGTGTACTTGAAGACATCCTCTCTATAGGATCACATTTAGTTGACAACTCTTTCTACCTTTATGAAGAATTCTTGCACAGATTCTACATCCTTCATGTGGAGATTTTAAAATTTACAATTAAGTGTTTGCAACTTAATCCTCACTATAGTGGATAATCTATGACACACCAATCTTGACATAGTCCATGCCTCATTTGCCATAGAGACACCCAAAATTTTGAAGAAAATGGATTCATGCAAGGCTTGTTGAGTACAAAACAAAACCTTTGCATGATTCCTTATGTTTTTTTTTGTTTGTCCTCCATATCACTTTTTTCGTAGCCATTCCCCACCAAGGCCCACGATTCTTGAGACTTGAGAAAAGCTTTTATTTTAATACTCTAAAATTCGTAATTATCTTCCTTGAAAATCAGTAGAGAGATTGAGCAAACCTTGCTATGGTGATATGCTCAGTCTAAGATTAACTTGGCTTTGGTGCCACAATCTTGGAATGTTAGATGTGCAATGTTGATTTTATGGTGGGTACAACAAGTGAGAAGTTGCCAAGAAACAAACTAAGATAGATGAAGTAGCATGAAAGGAAGATGGAATATAATGGGCAAAGGAAAAACTTTATTACTAGGAACTAAAAATAACAACCAAACAGGGCCTAAACTATTACAAGAATGAGAAAAGGGTAGGTTTCTTTGCTTGTTCTTACAAACAACACAACCATCTACTATTTATACTAATCAACAACATATAAAAATATGGTAATTACTCAGCCTACTTGCTAACATAATTAAGGTAATTATTAACTAGGAAATAAATCAACATAACAAAACAAAATGCCCTCCTAAAATCACATTTTTATGGCATTTACTTCATTCTTCAAGATCCTCATTGGTATGGAAATTCTTGCTCTCCGAGGCTCCATCTCGTGTAAAAATTATACCAATTGTATAATTTGGAATAGAATTGGGAAATGGTTTCATTTGCTTTGCTATGCTGTCTTCTTTTGATCTCATTTGTTCTTCTTTTCTCGTTTTTCCTTTCGTAAAAAGAAAGGATTGGTATGTATAAGAAATAATAAATGAATAAATTCAGTTTTTACTTGATTTTATTTGTAATTAAAGATAACATTAAGAATAATGAAATTATTTTTACAGTCAAAAGCAACATTCAATTAAAAAGAATCTATATAATTGCATTGTTAGGAAAATTAATCGGATAAGCTATTCTTCTCAAACATAAGCATAATAAAAATACAAAAATTGTACAAATTCAAAAAATTTTAAGTTTTTAGAACAAAATTTTATTTGTATGGCATATAGCTATTCCACCACACATTTGATTTTCATGAATTACATAAATGTGTGTGTGTGTGTGTGTGTAGTTTCAAAAAATTTATGTAGATAAATACAAATTGAAATTTCAGGGTAAAATTTTAAGCTAAAAATTGACTAATTGATTTAGTTAAATATATTTATAAACAAAAGTTGACGTATAGGACTTATTCAAATTAGAAGCACGTCGAATTAAATTAATGAGTTAAACTTTATCTCCCAATTTTAATGTAAATTTTCCATATCGACTTTTTTTAAAATTGTTAGAAAACAACTGCAATGTTTAGGGTGAATTTTCGGCCAATTCGAAGAACCCAACTCTTGCGACATTATCACTGTTCATAACGAGTCAAGACATTCGCACAATTCGTAGGTAGTCTCATGTGCAAGACTTACACATCTAATTATGTGGATTGTGTCGCGAATAATGAATTTCACATGTACAGAACCAATAATCTATGCAAGGAACAGTACATAATTTTATTATGTATTCGTATTTAGTGAGGATTAACCATATGCAACGCAACTCATAGCAGCAAGTCTTCGTCCCTTTGCTCAGGCACTAAGATATCTATGAAAATACACATTGCTCGCCAGGCGGCAGCTCCAGAAACCGTCCAACGGAAATTTTTTATGTTTCGATTCCAGTTTTCCTTTCTACAGAAAACAATATAAATACACAACACTGGTTGTCAAGTTACATGCAATGTCTGTCGTCGTGGATCATTGATTACCTAAACTGGCATGCATTTTCGTGTTCACTTTCTAACCAACCTTTCCAGATAGCGGCTTACTGACTTGCATTGTCCGTGTGGACAAGCCAAAAGTTGGAGCTCCGTGATAGACAGAGAAACCTGGAACGATATTCTGGCATTCCTTTTTCCCCCCAGAGCTGGGGCGGTTCTAATAGCCGTCTCGCCTAGTTCACACAGATATCAATGTGATCACTGAATGTGCGGCAAAACTTCATAAGAGGAATTGTTTGACAAGGAAAAGAAAGATGGGTTTTCCACACAAGATTTATGCTCTCCACACAGCCTATATCCCAAGCCCCTTGGGCCTGTGTCAGAACTTTCGATCCTGGTTAGGTGCAAACTTCGTGATGATGTGGCTATTAAAGTTTGAGTGTGGGATCACTCCACTTCATCCTTCATTCGGTGACCAAGTCATGCCACCTCCACCTGCTAAGCGGAAAGGGAAATATGAATTAAATTGCACATCATGTAACAAGCAGCTCATTGGTGCCTGAAATCTTGTAAGCGATCTCCCTGAACCGCCTGCCGATAAATTTGGACATGGCGCGCATGCATGCAACAACACAGGCCAATGGCATAACCTCCGGTATTGCCCCTCTTGCTCACCGAGTGTGTTCGGAGGAGGCCGACTGTATTAAGAGCGACATATTGGCTGCATGGATAGGACTATTGGGGACGGCATAGGCATACTTGATACTTTCCCTCTCTCTTCGATGAGGATCTGCTCCATTTTATAAAGACGACATTGTTATATACGTATTTAGTGCAATGAAAGGACATTTTTTTTAACCACTAACTGAAAGGTCATTTGCGGCCCTGATAATTCTCCCTTCCATGCTCTCATCATTTTTCATATGTAAACTCTAGAAAGTTTCTTCCTTCCATGAAAACTCTATCAAGTTTCTTCCACCATTTAAATTTCTCTTTGAATCTTGATTTAATGAGAGACATCCCAACTAGTCTTCTCTCCCAAAATAAGTTGAGCCTGTCTTTAGCCCTGACCCAAACATTAGGAGCTTTTCCATAGTTAGGCAGGTCATCAAATCCAATCCATATCTGTCGGTTTGGATTTTTCTAGGTGAAGTGACTTTGACTCTAGCACATGTAGCATCCATCAATGCTCTTCAACTGAAAGTGGGATGTGTGGTTATTGACCAAATAGATGGCACTCTAATTATCATAGTACAAGATGTACCTTCCCTACTTCAAATCCAATTCTCTTAAAAGATTTTTCATCCATAAGATCTCTTTACAAGAAGCTTTGATAGTTGCAATATATTTGGTCTTTGTTGTTGATATATAGAGCAACGCATGTCTATAATTTAGTTTGCTGCGTCGTGATGTGGATTTTCTAAATTCAACTTCTTTTCCCAGATCAGCATCTATGTGGCCATACAATTTGACTTCATCATCTCTAAAGTATGAAAAACCTTTTTAAGTACCTTGGAGGTATTTGAGAGTCCAGTTGACTGTTGCCCAATGCTCATTTTTAAATTTGATAGGAACTGACTAACGACGCTGACCGTATATGTCTAGCATTGTAGATACCATCTCTTACATCCTTATCCTGCTTTGTGGAAGGGCATTGCTTGGAATTTAACTTGGAGCGAGCTCCGAGTGGTGAGTTAATGGGCTTTGCTTTGTTCATGTTGAATTTATCCAACAATTTTTCTAAGTATGCTTCTTGTGGCATACATGAATTCTTATTAATATGATCAAGTGTGATCTTCATGTCCAATATGTACTTTGTCAGACCCAAATTCTTCATGTAAAAAGCTTTAATCAACGCTTTCCTCAAGCTTTCTATCTTCTTTGTGTCACAATCAATGACTCACATATCATCTACGTAAGTCAGAAGATCATGTAAACACAGTGCTCTGAACTTGTCTTCTTGAAGTCATGATTTCTCATTGATGATTTAAATTTTGTATACCACTAATGTGGAGCTTGCCTTAGTCCATGTAAACTCTTTCTCCACCAAATGTGAGTATCAAATACTCATGAGGTGAGTATTAAGAATAATGTTTTCTTACTATACTAGATCTCTGTAGCCCTTGTGACAATTTTTGAAATTTCCTCTTCTTGGAATGCACTCCCACCGTCTTCTTGTTCATGATTACTAGCATAATCCAGCATGTCTTGCTCATGATTCCTATTATTGTGCATAGCTCCTCCATGATTGTCACGATCCGCTAGAGGGGTTTCTAGATCTAAACTCTTTGAGATGGAGGAGAAAGACTATATCTTATCTTTTTCTCTCAAAGTCTTTAGTGGTTGCATTTTCAAAGAACACCACAATTTTTACTTCAAATGATTTTCCTTTATATTGGTTCCTGTTATCAATAACCTTACTATTCATCCCCATGCCAAAGAAAGATGCACTCTTTAGTATTCATATCTAACTTGAATATTTCATCCTTCGGAATGCGCATGAATGTCCCAAACCAAACAACTTAAGGTGATCATATGAGACATCTTTTCCCTTCCAAACTTTCTCTAGAACATCAATGCGGAATGGAATTTATAGAGAAATGTTGGTGATGTCCAATGCTCATGCCTAGAAAGACTTGGGTAATTAAGCATGAAATAACATGCATCTGATTTTTGCTTCCATAGGCCAATTCATTCTCTATACTACTTTGTTCAGTTGCTATGTCTTAGTTAACATAAACATAAGCCGATTCCATGCTTTCTACAAGACTTCATAAAAAGGCATCCCTATCCTCCAGCATTATGTGCTTGTATACAGTTGAGTTCCACACCAACTTCTCACTCAACTTTAGCATGGAACACCTAATACATGAAGCCTAGTCTTTTCAAGACAAAAGCTCTAACCTTTGGAGAATAATCATCAATAAATGTAACTTAGTATTCTATACCACCAAGTGATTGAGTACCCATAGTGCATACATCCAAGTGCACATAGTCTAATGGTTGTTCTCTTTCTTAGTGGAAGAAAAACAAGTAAAATTTCTATATTGTTGTTTTTCAGCTAAAAATTAACACAATGTTTTAAAGATGTACCTTTTAACTTATGGATGAAGTTGCTTACTTTTGAGGATTTGTAATCCCCTTTTACTAATATGTCCAAGTTGTTTATGCCATAACCTAATGGAGGACTCAAATATGGCCATATTGACCTCCATTTCAATCAACTTAGCACCTATCACATAAAGCGCTCTTTGCTTCCTACCTTAGGTGATCAGTAAGGATGCTCAGCTGAGCTTTTGCTTTCCACCACCAAAGAAGTTAGCATAGCCTTCATCATCCAACTTTTTGACTAATATTAGATTAAGACTAACATGTAGGGTATCTTATACATTCTAAAGCAGCAACTTTTAACCAGTGTTTGTCTTTAACCATGCATATCCTATCCAAATAATTGTAGGCAATATGCTATTCTCCATATGCACACGATTGGAGTGTCTACTCATGTGGGTTGGGAAGTAATATGGGTTTAAAATGAGATGGTAAGTGGCATATGAATTTACCACCAAAGTAAAATTTTCAGGTGCCAAGGAATAGTTCAACAATCAAGAAGACATCTTCATTAACTACTATGCAGTAGTGTTATTCTCCTTCTTCTCCCTTTATTCTCGCTTATTATTCTTCTATTCATCTTTCCACTTTTGATTTTCAAAGTTCTTGTGATTTGGCTTGCTATAGTGATAAAAAAACAAGCTCTTCTCTTGACCTAAATCTCCCTTTGAATTTTGATTTATTACATCCAGGAGTATCTCTAACTTTACTCCTTCCACGTTTATCCATTACATTAACTTTAGTTCATGGGGTCATTTACTGTTTTCTCCACATTTCTTCATTTTTCTTGTTACTCTTTACAATTCCCATAGAGAGATTAGGTTAGTCGCGGTTCAAGTGACAAAGAGGGCCTCCCAACTTTTAAGTAAGTGGATGGGTAATGATAAGGCCAACACCTCATCTCTAAGATTCATGCCCATCTTCTTCAATTGATTAGTGATGTCTTGAAATGAAATTCAATTATGTCTAGAAAGAAGCACTCATAAGAGGATTTTGGTGTAATTTAGTTATGTATATGTGGCTACTATTTGAAGGCTTTTGTGGATGGTTTGCTATTGATTTGTTGTAATACCCCAAATTTTTGAGGCCAAGTGACAATATATACAAAAATATTATTGGGAATTATAGTGAAGGACTTCATTGATAAATTATTGATTTGTAAAAGTATTTTCGTGTGAAATTTTGCCTTGAATATTAATGCATGAGTGGTAAAGAATAAGAATGAATTATGCTAGTCAAACATTGCCAAAAATTGGCACATTGATGGAGGTTTATTACCATGATCAAAGGGCCTAAATATGGGAGATTAGAGGCTGAATTTGGCTAGCAATGGCATAAAAATTTTGTGCGAAAATTATGTCTAAAAATATGACGGACCAATTTTTCAAATTTGAGTACATTAAACCTTAGTATATATATATATCCACCTTAGACTTGGACAAAAAAAATATTTTGCAACCCAAAAGTACTAGGAGTTGGCCAGAGGAAGAAGGAGCAATGAAGAAGACAAAGGAACAAATTTTGAGCACCCAAATGCATAGGACTCAAGGTAAAGTTTGGTCCAAACTCTATAGAGTTTGTGCATGCTTGTAGGAGCTTGTTTTGCATGCCTAGGCACATGATGCATGAAATTTTCGTAGACAACACATGCACTAAATTTAGGATATGATATTAACATGATGCTAATGACTCGTGTATGGAATTTGATGAATTCATGCATAGGAAGAATTGATTCTTGTGGAAAATTCTTGGATTTCTTTTGAGAAGTCGTGAAAACTCATTAAGATTGAATTTTTATGTTACGAATATGATTTAGAAGCTCTAAAAATCTTTAGCATATGTTTGCATATTGAATAGAAGGATTAAAAATTGGAAAAATAAGATTTGGAGCCAAACACAACTTCTACTCGCAACCAGGCTCGCATTGTGTTTGCAACCTATGGTCGCCTTACTGTGCATTGTAGCTACGACATGCCCTCATGTAGTCATAGACAAGATTGTGGGTGTCTCTTGTATGCCTAGTGGCCAAGGTCGCGAGGGCCGACCTTGGCCACAACACACTGCACTCAAGATGCAGCCCTTTGCAATCATAGGGTCCAACCGCGAACACACCACAGCCTGATTCATGGGCATGGAGGAGGTTCTTGTAGTCGCGATACTTCTTGTAGTCACTAGGCTAGGCATGGACATGTCCAGAATATCCTAAGGCTTGTCGTGAGGTTGCAGAACCCATTTTCGCAATTGCAAACGACATTTTCACCAAGGCATGACTTGGAAAATGGCCATAATTCAATTTTAATAATTTTAATGCCAAATTTTGTCACTTTTAAATCTAAAACAAGTTGAATTAATTGGAATATGGCTAGAGGGTATAGATATAAGTGGACTAACACTAGCATTAAGAAGCACATAGGGATTGAATTTCCATTGTATTAAGAGTTAAATTGAGGAATTGTTTTGACTTGAGTAGGGAATAGAGAAACTCAAACCAAAGAGTTTTAGGATTAGTAAATAGGTACCAAGTAAGTTAGTTTACCTTGCAACTCTTACAACTACTTTTAAATGAATTATTTTGTGAACATTTAATATTTTTACTAAAATTATTTCATAATATTTTCCAAAAGGTTTCCAGTTCTGCCCATTTAAACTGGCATTAGTTTTTTTGAAAAGCTTTTCCTAAAAGTGTTTTGGATTTGTGTAAGTACTAAAGGATTGGTGCTTCTAAACTATTTTAAACATATTAATTGAGTGTGTGTACCGGACTATTGTGATATGTTGCTTTGGAGACCAATTGGAATAGTGTGGGAGCTAATTCCACCTACTCATCAAGTTATAGGTTAGATACATGAGTCGGTCAATTGGAGTTAAAAGTTGGGATGTGTGACCCTCCTTAATCGGGGTAAAAGATTAAGGTGCTAATTAGGGACCATCATACATGAACTACTTAAGTCTCTGGGCACGTTGAAGAATAGTATAAGTGAAATGAATATGTGATACATTACGTGTAAATTCTTATCTATTAACTTTCTTGTGAATTTTCACATAGATATTTGTAGTTTTTAAAAGTTTTAATATGTTCACAACCCAACAAAAAGGTAGGTAACCACTTACTTGACGATTAGGTGCTCACGTATTTTTGAACCTTCTTTCGCAGAAAATTCCAGTGAGAAAGAATAGACGTGTGGATGCTAGAAGGCATGGGAAAGGAAGAATTAGCTATAGTTTTGCTTGATGAATAAGAGCATGATGTAATAGTATAGGTTTATTTATTTCACTGCAGTGTAATAGACTTTCTTTTACTTGCAATAAAGGAACTTGATGGTTTAGTTGCTTTGATATTTGGACTTTTGTTTGATATTTCTAAAAGCCTTGCTAAACATTTAGAGCATAAACCAGAATTATTAGAGCAGCCTTATAGGGTAGCCACGCCGATAGGTAAGATTTTGATAGCTAACATAATATATAAGAATTGTAACTTGGACCTTAACGAGAATTGGGAATCGAAAGTTCACTTGATATAGCATAATATGAAGGAATTTAATGTCATCTTAAGGATGGACTGACTAGCTAATAGTTTTGCTCATGTGGATAGTAGGAACAAGGTCTTAAATTTTTGTCCCCTTTCGGGTGACACATTCTTCTTTTTATGGGAATGCTAGAGATCGAACTGATAAGCTCAGCTCATTGATTTTTGTAGCTTGAGCCGAGAAGGCCATAAATAAAGGATGAGACGCTTACCTCACCTGAATCATAGATACTTAAGATCAAGGATTGAAAGTGGAGGATATTCCAGGAGTTATGGAATTTCAAGACGTTTTCCCTGATGACCTATTAGACCACACTCAAATAGGAAAATTGACTTTGAGATTAATTTTGTACTGGGGACAGAACCCATCTTAAAGGTGCCATATTGAATGGCACCGATAGAACTAAAGGAATTAAAACTATATTTGTAGGAGTATCTAGATAAAAAGCAAATCCAACTGAGCATGTCACCTTAGGGAGCCTTTGTACTTTTCGTAAAAAAGAAAGACAAAAGCCTAAAATTGTGCATTTATTATAGGTAGCTTAACAAAGTCATGATAAAAAATAAGCTCCCCCTGCAGAGGATCAATGACTTATACAACCAATTAAAAGTGGCTAAGGTGTTTTCAAAAATCAACTTGAGATCGAGATACCATCAATTGAAGATAAAAATCGAGGATATTCCTAAGACAGCCTTTGAGACATGGTATGAGCATTATGAGTTTTTAGTGTTATCCTTTAGGTTAACTAATGCTCTAGCAACCTTCATGGACCTCATGAACCAAGTGTTCAGACTGTACTTAGATACTTTGTAGTGATGTTCATAAATGACATTTTAGTCTATTCATCGAGTGAATTAGTGCATGAGAAACAACTAAGTGTAGTTCTGCAAACATTCCGGGAGAAGCAAATATATGCTAAGTTTAATAAGTATGAATTTTGGCTAAGGAATGTCTCATTCTTAAGACGTATAATATTTGAAGAAGGAGTCTCTATGAATCCCAAAAAGGTTGAAGCAATCATGCAATGACCAAGACCTATGAACGTAACTAAAGTAAGGTGTTTCTTGGGACTCATTGGATATTATTGAAAATTCATCAAGGGATTCACTAGGATTTTGATGCACAACCTAGCTCTTACAGAAGTGAAGAAAGTTTCAATAAAGCCCTAAATGTCAGAGACACTTCCTAGAGCTAAAATAGAAGCTAACTTCAGCGCCAATTTTGGCCTTGCTGAGCAAAGGTGACGAAATCACCATTTATAGTGATGCCAGTAAAAGTGGTCTAAGATCCATCTTAATGCAAAAATAAAAAGTAACCACCTATACATCAAGATAATTAAAATCATAAGAGTTGAATTACTCCACTCACAACTTGGTATTGGCAACAGCAGTGTTTTCCTTAAAGATTTAGAGACACTATTTATACAACGAGAGGTGTGAGATATACACTGACCATGAGAGCTTCAAGTATCTCTTTACCTAGAAAGAGTTAAACATATGGCAAAGATGTTGGCTAGAATTGATCAAAGATTACGACTTAATCATTAATTACCATCTTGAAAAGGCAAACTGAGTGGCTGACACCTTAAGCTGTAATAGCATAACAGTAATGGTAGCAACACTCGCAAAGTAGCTAGATTTGTTGTACTTAGAGATAGTAAAATCAATTGAAAATATCGTAGCTAGCCTCAGCATCGAACCCTTATTACACGAGGAAATTATGAAGGCCTAAGGCACAGACCCTGAGCTTATGGAACTTAAAGATAAGGTTGAACAAGGTCAATTGCAAGATTTCCAAATAGTAGGGAACAAAGTCTTGTACATGAGGGGAAGATTGTGCATTCTCAAGTTGTAGAGATCTCCAACAGAATTATATAAGAAGCACACCAATCTAAATATTCAGTGTATCTTGGGAGTACAAAGACGTACAATGACTTAAGGAAAAAAATTTGGTGGAATGGAATGAAGAAGGACATGGTTGACTATATGGCTCGGTGTATGATTTACCAAAAGATAAAAATAGAGCACTAAAGGCTTGGAGGTTATCTACAACCTTTAGGAATTCCTAAGTGGAAATGAGAGTGAATAACAATGGATTTTGTAGTGGCGCTACTATGAACACTATAAGGATTCAATGCTGTATGGGTAATCTGCATCAGTTGACCAAGTCAGCCCATTTCTTCCAAATCTGAACAACCTACACTTGGCATAAGTTGTCTAAAGTATATGTTGATAATATTGTAGGACTCCATGGCATATCATCAAGTATTGTGTTGGATAGAGATTTTCGATTCATGTCTCATTTTTAAAGTAGCTTCTAAAAGGCCGTGGGAATTAAAGTAGACTTAAGTATGACCTCTCATCTCTAAATCGATGGGCTATCTGAACTGACCATCCAAACACCAGAAGACATGCTTAGGGCATGCATTCTTGATTGTAAGGAAACTTGGAGTGATTACTTATCTTTAGTCAAGTTCACCTATAATAATAGCTATTACAGTAGTATAGGGATGCCTCCCAACAAAGTGTTGTACGAACGAAAGTGTCGCTCACCTATATGTTAGGACAAGGTAGGCAAGACGAAGGTGATTAGACTAGAATTGGTGGTCTAATTAACAATTCAGAAGGTGATTGTGATTCGAAAGAGGCTTAAGTGGGCACATGACAGGTAGAAAAGTTGGGTTAATTTGAATAGAAGACCCTTGCAACTTGAGCTAATAAAGAAGGTTTACATGAGAATTTTTTCGATATGAGGAGAAATGCGATTCAGAAGGACTGGGAACCTAAGTCCTCAGTTTGTAGGACCATTCTAGGTACAAGAGTAGGGGGGTGAGATAGCATATAAGCTAGAGTTCAAAATTGGCGAAGGTGCATGTGTCGCAACTAAGGAAATATATACTAGACCCAAGCTATGTGCTGAGGGTAGAACCCTTAGTGGTCAAGGAAGACCTGACCTACAAGGAACGCTTAATACGTATTATAGATTTCAAGGAACAAAATTTGAGGTCTATGAGAATACTCTATGTGAAGGTCCAATGGTCTAACCACATCGAGAGAGAAGCTCTATGGGAATTAGAGGAAGATATGACGAACCGATACCCATGCCTATTTTTGGAATAGGTTAGTCCATGTTTTGAGGATCAAACTTTTTGCAAGAGGAAAAGGAAATAATACTCCAAAATTTTGGGGATATCTACAAAAATATTATTAGGAATTATAGTGAAGGACTTCATTGATAAATTCTTGAGTTTGTATGATTGTTTTCGTGTGAAATGTTGGCTTCAATATTAATGAATGAATGGTAAAGAATAAGCATAAGTTATGCTAGTCAAACATTACCAAAACTTGGCACATTGATGGAGGTTTATTACCATGATCACAAGGGGCTAAATATGGGATATTAGAGGCTGAATTTTGGCTAGCAATGGCAGAAAAATTTCATGTGAAAATTGTATCTAAAAATATGAGGGACCAATTTCTCAAATTTGAGCACATTATACCTTAGTATATATATAAATCCACTTATACCTAGACAAAAAAAATATATTTTATGCCCCAAAAACTCTAGGAGTCGGCTAGAAGAAGAAGGAGCAAGGAAGAAGATAAAGTAACAAATTTTGAGTGTTCAAATGCGTAGGACTCAAGGTAAGGTTTGATCCAAATTTTGTAGAGTTCGTGCATGCTCCTAAGAATTTGTTTAGCACATCATGCATGAAATTTTCATGGACAACACATGGACTAAATTTAGGATATGACATTAATGCTAAGCTAGTGACTCATGCATAGGGAATTTGATGAATTCACACTTTGGAAGAATGTATTAGTTCTTGTGGAAAATTCTTGAATTTCTTTTGAATAGTTTTGAAGACTCACCAATTAAATTTTTATGTTAAGAATACGATTTACAAGCCCCAAAAGCCCTTAGAACATGTTTGCATACCTAGTAGAATGATTAAAAATGAGATTTGAAGCCAAATGTGACTTTTGCATGTAGGTAGACTTGTGTTGTGTTTGTAACCCATAGTCACACCGCCATGCGTCATAGCTACAACATGGCCTCACACTATTGTAGGCATCTCTAGTACACCCTACGGCCAAGGTCACAAGAGTGCCGCAACGTGCTACACCTGTGACATGACCTGTTGCTGTTGCGAGGTCTAATTATGGCACAGGACAAAACACATCACGATGCAAAGAGATTTTTGCAACAGCAATACTTCTTCCCACAGTCGTGAGGCTAGTTGTAGACATGTCCAGAATATCCTAAGGCTTGTTGTGTGGTTGCAAAACCTATTTTTGTGGTCTCAAGCCACGTTTTGGTGTGGACAAGACTTAGAAATGGCCAAATTTTAATTTTACTGATTTTAATGCCAAATTCACTTTTAAATCCAAAATAAGTTGAATTAATTGGAGTATGGCCACAGGGTATAGAGATAAGTGGACTAACACTTAGGGTTGCATTAATAAGCATATAGGGATTGAATTTCCATTGGATTAAGAATTACATTGGAGAATTGTTCTGACTTAAGTGAGGAATCGAGAAACTCAAACCGACAAGCTTTAGGATCAATAAGTGGGTACCAAGTAAGCCGATTTACCTTGCAACTTTTATAGCTTCTTTTAAATGAATCATTTTGTGAAAGTTTAATATTTTTATTGAAATTATTTTGTAATGTTTACCTAGAGGTTTCTTGTTCTGCCTATTTAAGCTAGCATGTGTTCTTTTGAATGGATTTTCCTAAAAGTGTTTTAGATGTGGGCAATTATTAAAGGATTTGTGTTTTTGAATTGTTTTAAACAGACTAATTGAGTGTACTAGACTATTGTGATATGTTGACTTGGAGACCAACCGATATAATATAGGAGTTAATTACACCTACTCATTAGGCCACAGGTTAGATACATGTCCAACTCAATTAGGGTTAAAGATTGGGATGTATTACCCACTTAACCAGGGTTAAAAGTTGGGATACATAACCCTCCTTAGTTGGGGTAAAAGATTAAGGTTCTGATCAATGAAAAAAAACACAAACAGCTTAAGTCATTGGGCACGCCAAAGAATAGTATATGTGAAACAAATATGTGATACATTACATGTAAATTCTTATCTGTTCACCTTCTTGTAAAGTTTCAAATAGATGTTTGTACTTTGTAAAAGTTTCACTATGTCACATCCCCATAAAGAGGTGGGTAAATCACTTATTAGGTGATTAGTTGCTCACACATTTTTGAAACTCCTTTTGTGAAGAGCCTCAGTGAAGAAGAACAAATGTTGGAATGGTACAAGGCAAGGAAAAGGAAGAATTTAACTATTATTTTGCTTAACAAATAATACCATGATGTAATAGTGTAGATTTATTTATTTTCTGTTGCAATGTAATAGACTTTCTTTTCACTTACAATAAAGACACTTAATGATTTAGTTACTTTGATATTTGGGCTTTGGCATCTATTTAGATGTTTGTATAGGTGCTGCGATGTGTTCTCAATTTGAGGGTGTGACATTCTCTTACTTCAACGCCAACCATGAATCATTATTTATATGTGTCATAAGAGGCTAAGAAAACTTTCGAAAGTTTCATCTTTCCATGCATACATTTTTCCACATGCAAATGCTAGAAAGTTTATTCCTTCCACGCAAACTTTGGAAGTTTCTTCTACCATAAAAGTTTTTCTTAAGGTCCCTATTTAATGAGTGAGATCCAATAGAGTAGAATGGCAACTTAGTGTGAGCCTAGATCATTAAAAATATTGATGTCCATAGCAAGATAATTTGCGCAACATGAGGTGGATTAGGTTGAGTTTAAAAATGGCATACCTTAAAAGAAACAAGTGGTCAACCATGATTTTGATGAACAATGAACCCAGTATTCAACTTTAATTGATCCACACATGTCTCCTACAAGATATGTGAGTTATGCAGTTAGATTATAAACCAAAGCGTTCACAAAGTCATCCTCAATGCCTATAGTAGCCTTCTTTTACTAGGAGAGTAGATAAACTTCACCGATGGCTGCATCAGTCTCCTCTAGAGGACTCAATCAGGACATTCTGGGTCATAAAGCCTGCTATTGTTGGCCGTGGTGCCTACATACTTGTTTTTATGGTATGTTTCCAAGGACAGCTACATGAACAAGAAGGCAAATTTTAACATAACTTTCGACACTTCCATGGCACGTCTCCACCTTAGTAATATCGCAGCCTTAATAAAGACTACACATCTTAACTAGTCTTCAAAAAGATCAAGTCTTCCATAGTGACATCTACGACCAGATAAACCTTAACCATAGTCAAATTTACTTGCCTCTTGACGTCTTCACTATAGGCATGAGAGATGTGAACCCGACAATGGAATTGAATCTAGGATTGGTTTACGATATCCCAAGTAGAGACTTTATACCTTTCTTGTGTTGTCTCTACACAAAGCTAAAAGCTACAGCCATTGCCAAATGCAAGATTAATTGCCATTTATCAAAGTACATGGATTAGCTAATGAATTATCCCTCATTGGTCTAGTACTCATCTACATTAGTTGGGAGAGGTTGTGCCCATCCTACAAGCTTCGAATCAACATTTTGGGTCAAATATAGAAGTTTAATTAAATTAGGGAGTAATTTTTGTTTATAATGACAAGAGAACTATCCATGGTGTAAGTTAGTAAGTACATTCATGGGTCTAACATCAAGTCTCAACTCAAAGCCTTAAGACATTAGGTTTGTAGATCGTTACCAATAATATATTGCTTTTTTTTTTGTCTATTTGAAACAAATTAAACTTGATTTTTTCTTAAGAATCTCATCATCAAATATACGTCCATCAAATTTTTGAGCCTATTCTGCCTCAATCATAAGCCTCTCCTGAGCATTCGATCTTACCAAGAACATTTTTAAACTTACTAAAACCTATTAATTCTTTAGGTCTTTTAAAGAGTTTTCATCCTACTAAATCCATCAATGTTGTCGGTCTCTACGAAGAGTCAAATTAAACCTTATTCCTATCTACCATAGGGCGTAATTGTAGGACCAATTTAGCATTATCTCCATACTCGTTCCAAGACAAATAGGCAATTCTAATATTATTTGTTGAGAGTTGGTGGGCCTAACTTGCAAGCTCAATTGAACCAAAAACTACTTCCATGAACAACACTTGGAGAGGACCAGCCTAAAGTCAAATAAGCAATTATACTTGTGTTTGGAACCACGTCTCAAACCATAACCTTAAGGCATTAAGTTTGTAAATTATTGACAATCATATATTTTTCACATTTTTCATCTTTTTTGTATGTGAGACTATTCATATTTGACTTTTCCAAACATTAGTTACATATATTCTACGATAGCAACATGCATAATTGGGTAACTATACTCGAAATAAAATTATTCCAATGTTAAACATCACTGTAGAGCGTGCGATGCTTTGCGTCAATAAAGTGAACCAACATATGTAATATGATGTTAGAGTCTTAGTTTCCATTAGGTGATACGGGCATGTGATACTCTCCGACTTTATATCATGCAGCTATGCCTACACCTTCTACTTTTTATAAAGTAAAAGTACTTGGTCCGTTGACATCCTATTATATGAATATGCCAAGCCCTTCCACTTTATACTAACTAGAGTCAGCTAGTCCTTTGACATCTTATAACATAGATATGTACGACCCTTTCACTTTATACCACTCAGAGAAGCACAATAATGTCTAAGTACAAGGTCTACCAAACACCATTTATACTTGGTTGGGGGCCGATCATGCTCCTCCAGTCAGCAACGATGTATCCATATATTTTCAATTGAGATTTGAGTTTACACCATTTCAATTTATATACACAATCCCATTAGAACCACGCGACTTTAATGTATTGTCCATACCATTCAATGGTTTCTCACCTTCTCCATTACATGACGAGTAGCATGACTTTGAGGATAATGTTGTATCTAAAATAAATTGAGAACGTCATCGACGCCACACAAGTTGATCGCCTTTGTGTGGCATTGTGAGTCTTTGTTAGATTTATGGTCTATTATCTATTTCAGCTTCTATCTTTATTTATTGAACCATACATGTAAAATCATTATTGTTATTATTATTTTTTAAATATTGTTGCAATGGGATTATATGTTCAATTTTACAATTTTGAAATTTACTTATAAAAATATAATTTTACATATAATCAACCCTAAAATTTAGTTCTAAACCATTAAACTTACTATTATACATAAAAAAATTTAAACAATTGAATATATCATCCACCATAAATCACTAAATATGAATCCTAAATTTCATACATGATATAATATTGTATTATTTGTAAAACAACAACATATATATATATATATTAATTTTTTACCAATAAGATACATAAAACACAAAATTTTTAAACAAAATATATACCCTAAATTTTATAATTTTGTTTCTTTAACGAAATACTCACACTAAATTTCCTAATATTTTTTAATTTATTTTTTTTGTTGCTAAATTTTTTATAACTTTGAATACTAATTTATATTTTTTTAATTTGGCTGTATGGGCGGAATTCTTATTTTTAAATTTTTTTTATTTTCAATTCGGCCCTCTTTTTTTTTCTTCTTTTTGTAAATCCGCCGTTGAGGACGGCGGAGGGCAAGGTTATTTCGACAAACTTTCGCGGGCGGTTATTTTGGTAAAATTTTTTAAAATTTGAATATTTAATTAAATATCTCGAAAGATTTACGAAACGCCTTTCTTTAATTATTGACGCCTGGCGTATCTTATTCCTTACTCGCTAACCAACATAAGCCCAACACGCCTCTCCACAACCTTAAATTGCGTTTCCTTAACAATTAAGCAGTCAACGCTCTGTGCTCTCTTCGTGGTAGATTAGAAAGCTGCGCAACTGCATTTCCCATTAAAAAACGCGTGAATTTCTCCTTCTCTCTTTGCGCTATATCTATATAATCTCTTCTTCTTCTCCTTCTCCACAGAAAACGAGAATTGGGGGAGAAAAGCAAGCGTTCTTTTGTGATTGATAATGGCAGAAGCAGACTCCAACCTTCAGCAACCCCTGCTTGTAAGAAATTAATCTCGCCCATCGCCTTGATTTTTCGTGTTCCTGATTCGTGGAATGAAGAATTTCCTTTTTTTTCCCCCCTCTTTTTGAATTGTTTTGTTTAATTTTCCTTTGGATTTATTTGTGTTTTTTTTTTTTATCTTTCTACGAAGGCGGAGACCGAGGAGGAGCAGAGGCTCAAGTACCTTGAATTCCTGCAGGTCGCGACACTCCATGCGTTGATGTACGCCGCGAAACTATACAGTTACGCCAAGGAGAATTCAGGTCCTCTGAAGCCTGGCGTTGACACCGTTGAGGCCACCGTTAAAACGGTTGTCGGACCGGTTTACGACAAATATCACGGTGTCCCCAATGAACTTCTCAAACTTGTTGATCGCAAGGTATTTATTTTCTTTTTGTATTATTTACGTGCGTGTTTTTTATATGATTGCTTCATTTAGTGGAGAATTTCAAGTACTGTTATGCGTGAACGGTTGTTGTCTTCGGGAATTTTAATATTTATATGCGGAAGGCATTTTTCGTTCATGGTCTGAATAAATGGACGCTTGGTTTAAACCTTGTCTAATTGTAGATGTTGGGGCTTTTAAATTGAGGATTGGTTTAACAAATTATGTAAAACAGATTTCGTGATTTTCCGGGTAAAGCTATGTGTTTTAATCGACGTGCTGGACCATGAAAAATGGTGACTTTTGGTGTCGTTGCAGGAATGAAGAATGGCTAATTAGAAGCCTTCATTTTTTGTTAAACATTATCGATATTCCCCGTCGGGCACACCATCTATTTTTGGGGTTCACCTCATTAAGACTCTTTCGCAACTTGAAGTCAACAAAATCAGATTGGCCTCATTAACCCATTTCTGGCCTTACTCCTTGTATTGGATTGGACGTGCAAGCGATCCCCCTTAAGTGAAGGCTTTCGAATTCTAGTACATCTTTTAATGAGCTGTGATTAGAATCAATCTAAGTTCCCATCCTCACTCCTTTTCCCCGATATACTTGATTGCGTAGCTGTGCATGAGAATGATGTGAATTCAATTGCAGGCCCATTTGTAAGTATGGAGTAAAGTTATTGTGCTTCCTTGACGTTAAGAAATGTTGAAACTAATAATGCAGTTTGATGAGTCTGTGAGCAAAGTGCAGAGTCGGGTTCCCCCCACTCTGAAGGAGGTCTCCATCCAAGCCTTTGACAAGGCTCAGAAAGCTCCTGCTGCTGCTCGTTCGGTCATGTCGGATGTCAAGAATACTGGTGTCGTGGGTACTGCGTCAGGACTTGCAAAGACAGTGTATGCCAAGTACGAGCCGGCTGCCAAGGATCTTTACACCAAGTACGAACCGGTAGCCGAGCAGTATGCGGCCTCTGCCTGGCGCTCTCTAAATCAGCTTCCCCTCTTCCCTCGTGTTGCTAAGGCTGTTGCTCCGACAGCCGGCTATTGTTCGGAGAAGTACAATCAAACTGTTCAACATGCTGCGGAGCAAGGTTACAAGGTTGCATCTCATCTTCCATTGGTACCCACTGAAAGGATTGCTAAGGTGCTTAGCACATAAGCAGTCAGATCTGATGTTCTGTTGCTACCTCCATGATGGTTCCTTATTGGCCTACTATGATATTTTCAATACGAAATACATGTCAACTTGAAATCAATGGGTAAATGTGTTTGTGTCTTGTCTTCCGTATATTGTTTTGTTTTCCCCCATTTCTGTTTGCTTTGGGACGACTTGTGATATTGCCTTAACTACTTCTGTTTTTGGTGTTGTGGTTATAGTAATGCTTACACTCTGCAAATCCTTGTTAAATTATAGTTTTATTGTTTTCTGGAAAAGATTTGATTTTGATAGGATTCTTGCATTTTAACTATGGTTCAATCTGTCAATTAATTGCTTGTTTAATGCCGTAGGACATCCTTCATGTATCTCAATTTGGTATGGTTACTGAAAGCGTCATATATTTTTTAAATTTTCAGAAAAGCCTCGAAAATACTATTTAATGCGAAGAAATCACTATTGATGGATGAATTGATTGGTATAAATACTGTAATTTCTGAAATTTTAATTAAAAAAAAAGACGTTTAACCCAACTACGATGCAAAATTAATAAAAATCAATAATAATTGTCAATTATATTAATACATATAAAGAAAATCAATTTGAATTGGAAAAAGTAATCCCTTTTTCATATTTTATGGGAATGCATTTATATATTAAACTAATATATAATACTATGTATATGCATACAATTTTAAAAATCAAATATCAGCATTTCAAAGTAACTAACACCACAACACGACAGTCGTAAAATAATTTTAAATATATATAAAATAAATTGAACTGATTAAATTTTGAATAAATATAAAAGTTATTGAAAATATTACAAAATTGTTCACATTTAAATTAAATACCTATCAAACAATTATTTTTTAAATAGAAATATCAAATAAAATAATTCATCAGTTATATTCATTTAAATATGATTTATTATAATCAATTATTTTTATTTTGACACATGTCCTCATAATCGTATGATTCGGATATCTGACCAAATGAATAGATAAAAGATCAGGATAATCGGGATGACCTATTTCAAGATCAGATGATCTACTAGGTTGTCCGTTTGGGAGGGCTAACTCGGCTAGGTCAGATACGAAGGGAACTGCCCATAAAAGAGAGATCGGGTGCCCTTGCCGATGCAGTTCATAATGCGGAGCTTATTTTTATTTTAACATATGATCGATAATTAAGGCTTCTTTGTAAATTTGGATTTTAGAATTTTTTAAAAAAATTTTTTTTATGAATTTATACATTTTCATTTTTGTAATATTTAAAATCATATTATTTCAGTTAAATTGTGAGCACCAATTTTGAAAAATTGCTTACATAATATGAAAACAATAAACCTAATTATACATCACTAATATATTAATTTATTTATTGGCCAATAAGAATGATATATGTGTGTTTGTGTGTACTATTATTTACAAAATAAAGTACAACAAAAAATAAATCATAAATAAAAATTAGTACATATTTTTCAAGTTGATCAAAATGAGAATACTGTTAATTAAAATAATATATATATATATATATGTATATATATGCATACTATCCAGAGTTTTAAATACGTCATTAGTTAAGGATATTTATACCAAGAGCTTATGTGAATAGATATAGTGCACAAGCTCCACTAAGTGCATTAGTTTACAAAATCGTTGCTATAAATTATTTTAAAATTGATAAGGTATTATAGTTTTGAAAAAAAATCAAATACTTATCATAAATTAAATTCTTAAAATATGGATTTAAATTTTAGATTGTTTAAATGGGACTTTTAGACTCTGATTTCTGTTCTTTTATTTAATTTTTGGACTGTTTATTATTGTGTAATAATTTACTTTGAAATTTATTTTGAAAATATTACTAAATATCCATTTGTCATATTTTTTTCGATAACTTCAAAAAATCTTATATATTGATATATCTTGGGGTTTTGAGCTTGTATGAATAGATAAATTGCACGGGCTACCAAGAGGATTGGTTAACTAATTATTTTTTATAAATTTATTTTAAAATATATAAGATATCAGTGTCCCAAAAATTGGACAATTAATAAAAAATTGGATTACTAAAATTCTTAAATATTAAAAGGTATTTTTTTTTATATGAAAATGGGGCCAGGAAGTTTAGTTTTTTTCTTGTTATCTTTTTTATGTACGCATTTTATTATATTATAATTTTTTAGATTCTAATTTATTTAGAAAATATTAAGACATGTCATGCATGCCGGTTTATCACATATTTTTGAAGAATTAATAAACATTATATTCTATAGATATATATTAGGGTTAAGATTATACGAATAGTAGAGTAAATTTGGTCACTAAGTGCATTGATTAATTAATTTTGTTATTGTTAATTAATTTTAGAACTAATAATATATTGTTATTTTAAAAAATAAAACAATTATGACATATTGGATTATTAGAACACTCACCCTGTTTTGGCGAAATCATACTTACAAAATTTTATTTTCCTGTTATAATTTTTTTGAACATAGGCATTTTTTACATGCTGGGGAAATTCTTTCTGAAATTAAAGTAGGGAGCATTCTGTAGTTTAAAAAATGATTTGAACAAGCGTATCACTTAAAATACTTCTTTAAGAATTACAATTTCCACATTGTGCAAGTATTGATATTTTTTATTATAAAGATGCAAGCTCAATACATAATTCTCTTCAATAGGTTGCACTCTACTGACTAGATGCACTAAACATCCTTCATGGACTTAAAAAGAAAAGGAAGTTAGAACGATTAAAAATAATAAAATTCATATTCTTTATATCTAGAATCAAACTATGTTTTCAAAGGTTGCAATGTTTCATAAAGACATGCCGTTGTGATGACAAATCAAGCATCCACCCCATTAGCACAATTGGATGACCAAAATCAAATTACAGCTGGGGAGAATTAAATTATAGACCAGGGGCATCAAAATTACAGGAGAGGTAATCAATATATAGAGAGGGGGATTTTGGACCATCTGAGTGATTAATAAATAAATTACCAACACTAAAATGGCAGCATTTGGGAGATCAAAAGGAGAGAAATGAGAATCAACAGATCAGTATTTGTAGCAGGTAGAAGGTCAAGATCAGTATTTGTAGCAGGTAGAAGGTCAAGATCAGTATTTGATATTGATAAAAAAATATCTTTTGTAATAAAAGAAATTTATGTATTAGCACCTATACATATCGAAGTTTGTGTATGAACAAAAATCATCCAGAAGAAGAATTATGTGTGTTAATTGCAAAAAGAATTGATAAAAAATGATTAAAACTGTTTCTTTGGAGTTTGTTGGCGTTTTAAGTGTTTTTGTGTGGAAAAAATGGGGTTTGGAACAATTCATGCATTTAAAACAAATTTTGGAATGTGTAGCTCACATTCGCAAAGAAGGAAGTCACGGTTGCCAAGGATCGATCTGGAATTGTGAGCTAAATTTGTGAGAATTATAGCCACACGCATTGTCGCTATTGTAGTAAGAGGTGTTGTGACTATAGGATTAAATTTTGCAACTGTGAAGAAGAAACGCAAGACATTCTGTAATTTTCGTGATTGAAACCTGCGGTCACAAGAGGAAGGCATGTGATCGAGAAGAGAGAGCTCAATATCGTGGAATGGGACTATCGACGACGGTCCTTTGTCATGAACAGTAGGTGCACATGTGAAAATAGGCATTGCACTCGCGAGACAAGGCGATGCATTTGTGGGACAAAGTGCGACCATGCTACAAATGTGATTTTTCATGGGCAAACTCGTCTTTTCCCCTCTATTCAACCTTACATATAAAAAGATGCCATGACACGAGTAGAAAACGATTTAGGGATGCAGAAAATAGGTTTAGAGCGGCTCTCAAGTGGCTTGGGAAGAAACTAAATCTCCTAGAAGCAAACTGTGTAAGGATTGGGAGAAATCTTATTCCAATATCTCTTAGGTTAAGAATATTCTTGTTTTCTTAGTTTTTAAAATGATATTGAATATGATTAATTTAGTGTTGGTTTGTTTTGATGAATTCATGAGTTGCTAAATTATTTTGTAGAACCTTGTGATTGGAATAGATGAGCAAATGATTGAATTTTATTTTGATTAATTATCGTTATGTTTGTTATTTACAATTACTATTTTGAATTGAGATTAAATAAATTGATCAACCCTCTAATTTATCTATGACTGTACCGGGAATAATAAGAGTAAAATCTGTGCATTAGACATTCAATAGTTAACTTTAATCTTGTAGGAATAACAAAAGCGAGACTATAAGATTAGTGAGGACATGTATTGTTAATCATTGAATTCATAACTTGTCTCGATTAGACTAGAAAGAACCGACTAATATTTTAAGTCAAAGCTTTAAAAGAGTTTGAAAAGATATTATAAAGAGTTTAGGATTGACAATCCATGACAAGATAATTAAATTGATAATTAACATAAGGAATTCAACATTCTGAGTTTATCAGATCATAAGAGACTAGACTTTCTAATCATTATTATTTGTTCCAGTATTTGTTGCTTTTATGAGCACTTACCTAATACTCTATTTTCTGTTTCTTCTATCGCTTTTCTGTTTCATTCTATTTATTAATTAAGCTTAACTAATAAATACTTAGTTATATCTGTGCTTACTCAGTACTACTCTTTTATTATTTATTATATTGGTGTAGTAATGGCACACATTACATTTTTCGCACTATTGCCTAGAAAGGGCTACAAGTGCTATTGAACACTCTTAGTGTTTGCTAGATTAGGCCAATTTTATTTCTTCATTTTATTGCTTTTGTTTTCTTTTTATTTTTCTTTTGATTGCATTTTTGTTATTGATTTCTATTTAGGTTTGTGGGCTCTTTGTGAGCTCTTTGACGCACAGGAGCCAAGGTTTTAGTTTAGAGGAGTAAGATCCTAAAATAAAGCAAAGAGCTAGTTGAAAAAGAGCCTTGTAGCACAAACAGCAAAGATTGTTTGCCATGGAAGAGAGCAATTATCAACCACCACCTCCATAGAACAATCAACTACCCCAACAACTACCAACACCTAATCATAGGCCAATCAAGGATTAAATTAACTACAACATGATAGGACTTGTTCAGTCATTGATCAGTGCAAACAATTTTGAATAAAAACCAGCCCTAATTAACATGGTTCAACTGAACCAATTTAGAGGACCACTGCATGAAGAAGCCAATTTGCACCTAACAAGGTTTTTAGAGCTGTGTGACACAATGAAATTCAATACTGTATTAGATGATGCAGTGAAGTTGAGACTATTTCCTTTCTCCTTGCAAGACCAACCTCAATAATGGCTTCAACGATTGCTACCAGGTAGCATCATTACATAGTAGGATATGGGAAATAAATTTCTAGCCAAATAATTTCAACTAGCCAAAACCGCACAACTTTCATTGGAAATTGGAACTTCTAAACAACAGGAACTAAGATACTTCCAGAGGTGTGGAAGTGGTTTAAAGAGTTGTTGAGGAAGTGCTAATAGCAAGGGACCTCATTGAGAAGATAGCCTCAAATGCATATCAATGGCAAGCAGAAAGATCCAACACAAGAAAGGTTGTAGGCATGCATGCTATAGATGTAATTACTACCCTTGCTACAAAAGCAGAGCAACTGTCCAGAAAAGTTGACAATATATATCAATGTAAGTTCCATTCTCCTTCCTCTTCTTCTTTTATACAAGGTTATGACATGTGTGCAGAACCCCATTCCATACACGAGTGCTAAGCCAGGAGCACAAATGGGACCACGATTAAGTTCAAGTACTTAAATTATATTAATAACCAAGGAAAGCCATATAATAATTATCAATGGCGTGAGACCTCATTGAGGAGATAGCCTCAAATGCATATCAATGGCAAGCAGAAAGATCCAACACAAGAAAGGTCGTGGGCATGCATGGTGTAGATGTAATTATTGCCCTTGCTACAAAAGTGGAGCAACTGTCCAGAAAAATTGACAATATATATCAATGTAAGTTCCATACTCCTTCCTCTTCTTCTGTTATACAAAGTTATGACATATGTGCAGAACCCCATTCCACACACAAGTGCTAAGCCAGGAGCACAAATGGGACTACGGTTGAGTTTAAGTACTTAAATTATATTAATGACCAATGAAGGCCATAGAATAATCCTTACTTGACTACATACAATCTAGAAAGAAGAAGCCACCCAAACTTGTCGTGGAGGAATCAAAATTCTTAAACATTACCTTCTAAATTCTAGCCTCAGCCTCAATAGCAACTTCCTCCAAACTAAGAAAAGAAGTCATCACTGGAGGCCTCACTTAGAGTTTGGCAAAGTCTGCATAGAAGTACGTGAATCACACAGACTTCATTTTACAAAACCCATGGGCCTTTCTAAGAAATTTAGAGTATCACGTTGGGTAACTTGCTAAGGAGATATCACATAGGCCCAATAGTTCCTTACGAAGCAACACTGAAAACAATTTGATAGAGCATGTTAAGACAGTAAATGTGGGGGCAATTGAGGAGAAAATTAGAGGAAAAGGTGAGCCAGAAGTTGTAGTTGAGAAGAAAAGCAAGGCAAAGGCACCAATAGTTAACCCGTATGTACTATCCATTCCTTATCCACGGCAGTCGAAGCAAACTAAGGTAAAGGAACAGTTCGCAAAATTTTTAGAGGTAATTATCAAGTTGGAAGTTAATTTACCCTCGCTTGAAGTGTTAAAGAACTCCCTTGTATATATAAGATATTTGAAGGACATTTTATCATGAAAGAGAAAGCTCAACAATGTGGAGGAATGTAAGGCCACGAGTGATCAAATTCTACCTCCAAAGTCGAAAGACCTAATGAGTTTCTCTATCCCTTGCACCATTGCACACAAAACTTTTGATAAAACATTATATGATCTTAGTGCCATTGTTAATATTATGTCATTTTCTACTTTTTAAGCTCTAGGAATCAAAGTTGTGAAGCCCACGAAGATGCAAATATAGCTACCAAGTAGATATACAAGGAGACTAATGGATGTTGTGAAGAATATGTTGATTAAGGGTGGAGAGTTCATTTTCCTCATGGACTTTGTAGTCCTGGATGTGGGCTATGAAGGTGTGTTTCCTTTGATTTTAGGGCACTCATTTTTAGCAACTACTAAGGTGGTGATTGACATGGACAAAAGTAGTCTTACATGGCATATTAGCCTAGAAGAGGTAACATTTTTCATGTATACACCATCTTTTATTAATGTTACACCACCTCTTGATGATAAAAAGTAGCTCACCGATTTGAATTTGAGAGATGTTTGTACTAATACTATGCATGAAGTGTTTGTTGTGAGTGAGCAGGATAAGCTAGAGTTTAATGAGAAAGTTAATGCAAAACAGGATGCACAAGCTTCTAGTGAATTCAAAAATTCCCTATGGCTAATTATGAAGCAGAAATTTGTGTAGTGAAAGGGAAATGCAAAAAGAAGAGGAGAAAAAGAAGAAAAATATTACAACTACTCATGAGGGGTCTTGGATCCTAAAAGGAAAAATAAATTGACTTGCTCATGAGGCATCTAGCTACTAATGAAAAATGTAGCATTGCTTAGGAGACAACTTAAGTTTTTAATTCATTTAGATATGTTCTTTTATTCTTGAATTTTTATAGTCTTTTTGGATGCATTTTTAGTTCTTTTGGAGTATTGGAGATGTTTAGAATGAATTGAAAATAGTTTGAAATTTTTTGTGCAAAAATTAGCCATTTGCACTCAATTTTGTGGTTGTGAAATCAATCTCGCAGATGTGGCAAATGGGCATACAAGTGTGGAGACACAAGCGAATCAGAGGCAGGAGACTCTACACCTAGATTTGTGATCACAGACATTACTGTAGCGATCACGAAACCAATTGGCAGTATAGCAAATATGAACATGACACACAATGGTAAATTTTCACTTCTAGTACTCACTTGTGCAAGCTTAGCTATTGCAAGTATAAGGTGCAACTAGACCCCTTTTCTCTTGCAAAGGGTTTCACGATTACAGTGGTGCTATGCGCATGTGTGGCATTAATCCTTGGGATTGTGAACCTAAGTGTGAGGATAAATCTGAACTTAAAAGACGTCCCGATTCGTTCAATCCCTCCTTCCCACCACTTATACACATACCCGATGCACACTACCCACACATGCCATACACTTCCACCATCGCTGATTGTCATCTTTCTTTCTTAAAACACATTGAACAACACACTAATCATCACGTGTCCTCCCCAAAACTCCCAATTTCTCCTCAATTTGCAGTTCTAATTTAGTTGTCTTGACCATAAGAATGTCAAGACCTTTAATAAATTGATGCAAAGCGGTACAATTTTAGATTATATTGAAGTGTTTGAGAATCTAAAAGCCATCATGATGGAGTTTAATTCTTACATGACAAAGTAACATTTTGTCCATAACTTCATTGGTGGACTTCATGATGAGATAAGACATAGAATTATGATGTTTAAGCCCTAGATAATGGAGAACACTTATGACCTAGCATGGAACGAGGAATTGGCATTTAAAAGGCAAAAGTTAGCACCCAAAATTAATAGTTGTGGCAATAAAGGAGGGTAGAAAAAAGCATCCCTACAAAACCTTTCTAGCAAACCATCACCCAAGAGCAATATTGAATTCAAGAAAAGAATCTACCATAAGTGTAGGGATAAGTGGACTCCAGGACACAAGAGTAACTAACAAACTTTGCACCAATTAAGGGTGATGATACCATCATGGAGGATGAAGAAGAGAATGTGGTGGAACATAGTGCTAAGGACATTTATGCAAAAGGTGAGTAACCCTCAACATCACTGGTAACACTCCACCCTCCACTATAAGGATAAGAGCTAAAATTTGTGGTCGTCCTATTTTTGAGCTAGTTGATACTGGTAGCACTAATAGTTTTATTAGTCCAAAAGCATCAATGGGAATATTAGTAAAACAAGTCAAGGTACATCCTATGATACTTACCATTACTAACAGTAACCAATTGACAAGCAACTGGGAGTTCATAAAATTAATGTGGACTATGCAGCATTAAAATTTTGAATTTGATGTCAAAATTCTTTAATTGAGGAATTGTGATATGATTTTGGGTGTGGATTCATTGAAGACCATAAGCTCTATTACTTTTGACTTACTTCTTACATTGTAGTTTATGTATTGGGGAAGAACTATAATTCTTAGGGGCCAAAGCTTACATCAAACTTTCAAGCTTTATTGTTATGGGATTATTGATAACATGATATGCAAGCATCTAGATGAGTGGTTTACATTGTTGAGCAGCATTAAAAGCGAGCCCAGTGATATTCATATACCCACACCCTTCCAACAACTACTGAATAAATATCTGAAAGTATTTGCTAAGCCATCATAACTTTCCCCAACCAGAAGTCACGATCACTAGATTTCGTTAAGGTTAGATGCGCAATTGGTCAATTTGAGATCATACAGGTACTCCAGATAGGAGAAGGAAGAAATTGAAAGGCAAGTGGATGAGTTAATGACGCATGGGATAATCAAGCATAGCAAAAGCCCATTTGCTTCACTTGTGCTACTTGTGAAGAAGAAAGATGGCAGAATGCGCATGGATTACAAAACGTTGAATAAAATGACTGTCAAGGAAAAATATCCCATTCCCATAATATAGGACCTATTGGATAAATTAAAAGGGGCCGTATTGTTCACTAAGTTGGATTTGAGATCTAGATACCACTAGATTAGGATGATCCCATAAGATGTTTATAAAATAGCTTTTAAGACTTATCACAGTCATTTCGATTTCCTAGTTATGCCTTTCGACCTAACCAACACACCAGCCAGCTTTCAAAGTTGATTTACAGCAAGACTCTTGAGAATCATATCACATAGTTAGAAAACATTTTTTGAAGGCTGATTGATAAGCAATTGTTTGTTAAAATATCCAAATTTATGTTTGGGAGGCCCTAAATGGAATACTTAGGGCATATTATATCTTCACAAGGAGTTTCCATAGATCTAGAAAAGGTAAAGGCGATGATAGAATGGCCTATACTAACAACAATAAAGTTACTATGAGGATTTCTTGGATTAACAGGGTGTTACCATAGATTTGTTAGAGACTACAATAAGATTAACAAAAAGTTAACAAGTTTATTGAAGAAAAATGCTTTTAAATGAGATGTAGAGGCAATGGGCATTTGAGTAGCTAAAAACTACAATGACTGAAGCACCAATATTGGCACTACTAGATTACAGCCAACCCTTTGTAATTGAAACTAATGCCAACAACCACAGGAGTGGTGCCATGCTCATGTAGAATTCAAAGCTCATAGCTTTGCTCAGTGAGGCATTACAAGGCATTAAAGGCTCTTAACATATGATAAGGAATTTTTACCCCTTCTCGTAACAGTTTCTAAATAGAGGCGTTACTTGGAGGGCAACCAGTTCATTTTAAAAATAGAGCACCAAAGTCTTAAACATTTATTAACTCAAAAGATTTCAACCCCAATTCAAAAGAAGAGGTTAACCAAGTTGTTGAGACTGGATTACAAAATCTAGTACATAAAGGAGAAGGAAAAATACATTGCAAATGCCTTGTTAGGAATCTGGGAAAATGCAGAAGGCAATGCTATATCAATCATTAGCCTAAAATGATTATTAGAAGTCAAGGAGAGCTATGAGGCTAATCAGCAGACTTAGCAACTTATTATAGCAATGCAAGAAGGTAAAAGCCGTTCACCTAATTACAATTTTGATCATGGAATCGTTAGATACAAATATAAAATCTTCCTTGGAGTAGGAAATGACCTAAGGAAGAAATTGGAGCAAAATATACACTTAATGTAGTAGGAGGACACTTCAGTATGTTGAGGAGCTATAAGAGGGTGAAAGGCCTATTCCACTGGCCAGGAATGTTCAAAGATGTGAAATTGGTAGTATTAGTGTGACAGCTGTTAGAAAAATTAAGTTGAAAGGGTTTATTATCTAGGGCTATTCCAACCACCACCAATCCTACATGAAAAATAACAGGACCTTAGTATGGACTTTATAGAGGGACTTCTTAAATTAGAAAGCAAGAATTGCATCGTGGTTGTTGTGGATCGACTTAGTAAATATGCTCACTTCATCGCCTTAGCCCACCCTACTCAGCTTCACAAGTTGCTCAACTTTTCATAGATCGCATTTACAAACTATATGGTTTACTTATAACAATAAGCTATGATATGGACAAGATTTTTACCAACAACTTTTGGTGACATTTACTACAGGGCTATTGGGGTAAATCTTAATGTGAGAACTGCTTATCATCTGTAAAGTGGTGGCCAAACGGAAAGGGTATACTAGTGTTTGGAATGTTATTTGAGGCGCTTGACAGTGTTGGAACCACTCACTTTCAAGTTATGTATGGAATCAGCCCCCATTAGAATGGATCTGAATTGGTAACTAACACCGTTAATGAGGAGGCCATTGAATTCATTCGACATCATGGGGTCGCAATTAAAATGCTTAGAACCAAGTTATCTTGAGCTCTGGAATAGATGAGAGACAAGCTTATAAAGAAAAATAAAAATGGAAATTTTTTGTAGGGTGCCAAATATACTTGAAATTACGGCCATATAGACAACAATCTACAGCTGTAAGATCAAATTAGAAACTATTAAGTAAATGTTTTGGACCCTTCATTGTCTTAGACAAAGTTGGAAAGGTGGCCTACATGTTATAGTTACCCGATGGTACAAACATATGCCCATTTTTATCATGTATTGCAATTAAAGAAAAGGATTGGCCAAACATTCAACCTACACAGCAATTACCAACAACAAACAACAATTAAGAAATTAGGCTGAAACTAGTGGCTATCTTCGGGTGGAGACAAGTAAAACGAGACAGGGGTATGGCCACATATATTCTAGTTCAATGCTCCAATCCGAACTTAGTGGATGCCACTTGGGAGCACTCGAACATTCTCTAATAGCATTTTTGACCTGTTCTTAGGGACAAGGACTTTCAAAAGGGGAGGAAAATGTGACAAAAAATAAAGCATCCACCCAAAAAAAAAAAAAAAAAAAAACTAGCCACGGTGCACTCATGAAATTTATCATTAAACTTAATTACAATGAAAACATAAGAAAAAATTTTTTGGTCCAAAAGGCCAAATCTTCTATTGTAATTACATGCAATGAAATTAATCATTCTATACTTGATCTATTGGTTTTTAAGTTCACCAATGAATTCCATGCAATTCTTAGTTCTTTGTTCTCTCATTCATCGTTTCCTCTAAATCTAAAATGGCTTTTTATTTCTTTGTTGTTCTAATTGGACTAAGAAAATTTTGTTTAATTTTTATATTATATATATATATATATATTTTCCAACATAGAAATGCAAAGAATGCTTATTCAAAACTTATAAGATACTGCATAGGATCACTCCAAAAATTGCAACATAGATTGCAATGTCAAAGTCGCCCCTAAAAATTTGCAAAATCTGTCTAAATTTCTTCTTTAACTAATTTTATACAAGATTGCTCATAAAGTTTTTGCAGAATCACCCCTCCATGTCCAAAATCCACTGACCTTGCAAAATCTTTGACCTTTCATGAGGTTGCTTGTGCATCCATGGACAATCTCATACTTTTTTTATGAGATCAATTCGACAAGAACTATAGAAAGGCCCTCATTTAACTATTGCTCTTCAATTTTCTACGTGATCTAACATCGGTTTTTTAATCCAAGAGTGATCTTTAATAGTATAGGATCTCTCCTTCAAACCATTTTCTCAAAATTTCCAGTCTTTTAAATTCGTTGATGTGCATTTTAACTTCAAGTCTTGCTCACTACATGTATACACAAATTTACAATAAATTAAGTTCAAAATAGATCAAAAGAACACTAAATCAACTTGGAGTAACCATATAAACAATGAAATAGATGCTATCAAGTCCCCATACACTAAGTTCTTTCTCATCCTTGAGCAATTAAAGTAAAAAATCAAGCACGCACTTCAATTCAATTTAATTAGCGAGAAATTTCTTTTAATGCCCTTAAGAAACAATGCAGACAAATGGAATTTACCTCCAAGAATACATAATCATCAACATAATTTATATAACATTTTGAGACCATAGTGATTTACAATGTAGACGATTAATACTTGTCAACCTCTAAGAATGATTTGAATTTATTTTCCAACACTATAAGCTTAACTGTCATAAACCAACCTCTACTAATTTAGATATATTTATAAATTAAGATCAATTAAAACTTTTAACAGCTTATAATGTTAAACTAAGGAATTGGGCTTAAAAGAAATGTTAAAGAGTCGTAAAGATAAGAACTTGCTGAAGTGTTAAACACATAATCGATCACCTAAAGATCATTTCTCCTTAATATTCTTTTCAAAATTTCTGCGCACTTTTTTATTTTCTTTGCATATTCTTTCTTTATTTTATCCCTTTTGGTCCTCTTTTTGGTTTTTTATTTGAGGTTTTTTTTTTCTTGCAATATTTTGTGACTTTTAACATGAATGTGAGCATTGGTGGTGTGGACCTCAATTACTCAATACTCAACGACTTTCAATATACTTTTTCATATACTTATGATTTCTATCATCATTTCATAAGAAGTTCAACAATGGGGATAAAGAATCTTGGTTATTAAGCAACTTAAACTAGCAGTGTAATTCAATTTTTTATGAAGTTCAACAATGGGGATAAGGCATTTGTTTTTCTTCTCAACCACCACTCCTTTTTTTTTTTCCCAACATTTTTTTCTCATTTCAACCACCATTTTTCCTATTGTTCGCACTTTTTTCTTTTTGCTCATGTGTAGTCAAATTGGTATAATTTTGGTAGATAGAGTATATAGAGATTATAACAAGAAAGATAAATATGGATTTTAAAGGAAATTTACCAAAGGGTAATCTCTTTCTTCTTAATTAATAAAACTTAAATGAGATCAGTGAGGAAAGTTTTCAAAGTGAGTAGGATTGCTAAAAAGGCCTAAACGAAAAAAATAGCCTACGTTGTCTCTCCTTTAATGCATAACTTTATATTTTTCCTTGGACAATAATCAAATGATGTGTTTGTTGGATTAAAGTGTAATTGGTTATGTATGTAAGTTACTAATTTCTGTTACTCAAATTAATAATATAACTTGTTATTACATTTTTAATTTTAGTTACTGCCGCATTTTTTTGTTGATGTTTTTCGGTCAATATTTTTCTTTGCATTTATTATTAATGAGCAAAGTTTAATTTTTGGGTTGTGACTATTTAATTATAATGGAATTGATGATGTTTATTGGTTCGTAAGTAATATTTTATTTGAATTAATAATATTATCATTTATCGAAAACTTAAGTAACTTTTTTTTTTTATCTCTGTAGGCAATATGGTAGACATGTATTAATAATTACAACAAATCACTATCTACTATAATTAACATATATCTAAGTAAATAATTATAGTAAGTTACATTAAATTAACGGTGAACAGGAATCGTGTAAAATGCAATAATTGATTGTGAACAAGAATTGATCAAGTATCTGAATAATTATAGTAAATTATAATTAATTGATGATTGATAAGAATTGATCAAGTAGGCTAAATAATTATAGTAAATCGCAATTAATTAATGATAGACAGGAGTTAATCAATAGACTGAATAATTATAGTAAATTTCAATTAGTAGAAGGTAAATAGAAATTAGTCAAGGAGGCTAAAACTTTTCTAACCTTGATGAGGAATTTCCATACAGCAGTCACCAACCATCACCCACCCACCAGATACTGTGGCCAGCCCACTGAAAATTGAAAAAAAAAAAAAATACCATTCCATATGAAAAATCAAGAAATTTTAATCTAAAATAGCATTCAAAATCATATCATCCTAGAACCCATTCAAATATCATCCCAATACATTGAGGCTCAGACAATTGTTCAGTTAGGCATCAAGAGGGGAGACGACAATGCCATGGCTGCAAACCCCACGAGGGTTGCCCCACTAAGATGCGTTGTACTCAGCCACTTCCTTCACCGTCGTGGCGCACCAGGTTTAGCACGTCATCACAGCCAAACAAGAGTAAACCGAACTCTTCCCAAAATAAATAAATAAAAGAAGTTTACGGACACAAAGGGGCAATAATGAGTTTAGTAATTCTGGTCAAGGAGTGAGGATGAAGAACCATGGAATAGATTAACTATGCTAAATGTTAAATAATTCAAATTTATATATAATTTGAATTTTGATTAATTTGAAAATTAGTTTACTACATTAGTGAGTTGACCACTCTGCTTAGAATTAAAAGAAAAAAAAATCTTATAAAAACACTTAATTTTAAATAAATATATATTTTAATTGTGAAGAAATATGTACTTTCTCAAAATATTAATATTTTTTCTTATAATAAAAAGTCATAAAATATGAAAATTCAAATTAATTACAATAAACAAAAGTATAAAAATTTTCATTTTAAATGATAAAAAGATTTAAACTCAATTTTTTACTATGTTATACTAGTTAATTAATTATTATAAGTATAAGATAATATTTTTTATTGTAATATTATTAATAATTTAAATTTAAATTTAAAAATTTTTTTTCCAAAAGGGCACCAGTGAGAGTATTGGGAAGGGTGATGGGATGGAGTCAGAGGAACCAAAGATATGTTGTGAGCCTGGTGGTAGGGGTAAGGGAAGACATTTCCCACCCCGTCCTCTATCCTATTGTTATCCTTAAACTCAATAAAGACTTCATAACATAGCTGGAGAAGCCCTCTCCTGTCCTGCAAAATGAGTGTTACTTGAGAGATTTAAAAGCGAAGAAGATTTCTATATCATTGAAATTGATTAGTCGTCAAACATTTTAAAACAATAAAAACCATTGGTAAAATCAAACTCATCAATTTTTAGTACTACATTTTCTATAATCCCTTTAGGATACGTAGTCAAGTTATTAGCCAACTTTAAAATCACGGAAGGAGGCTTGAGATCCTAACCTTCTACTTTGAAAATATGAAAAATGGTGTCAAATTAATCCTCGACCTTTAGACATTGAGTGTATTTTTAAAGTAACCTTGTTAACGATATAAGGGATTGTGACACTAATAGGATCATTTACTTTCAGGGCCAAGTGTTACTGTACTTCTTCTATAAATCGGTCCATAAATGTCACCTTCTTTATGGGGCATAATCTTTTAAAAACAATTATTAAAATGAAGAAAGTTGGCTTCAGTCAAATGTATTTATTGAAAGATTTTAAGAATTTACAATAATAAATAATAAATTAGAAATTGAAGCAACAAGAACAGGGGAAACATGCCTTGTAACCACATTGTTCTCTTTTTATTTTTTAATTTTCAAAATATCACTGAACGTATTATTCTTATCACCAAATGGTTGAGTCAAATTAAATTTAAATGGTGTGACTTTCACTCACCTTATCTATCAGTTCATTAATAATATTTACAAAAAAGAACCACATGTTGATAAGTTTAAAATTTGAGACTAAATTTATGATCCATGTAAACCATGCAGCATAAGTGTACTAGACCAATCTAGTGATAGAAAAAAAGACAATTTTGCCTTTAATATTATTACTCAATTGATCTCCATACCCAATCTCCCAATCTTGTCCTTTCCTTTTTTCATTCGTGACAAAATGCCATTCTTCACACACAACATTTGTAGAATATGGAGGCCTTCTATCAATTCTAATTTCTTTCCCCATTAACTTTTTCAAATCATAGGATATACACAATATGCTCCTCATCGTCACCTCCTTATAATTGTTCTCTACTAACTCAACATGATTCCAAGGTCTACTTCCAACCTTTCACCATTGGCATCTTTTATTTCACCACCATTACTATGGTTATGTTTTTATTTTTAGGTATGTGCTTTTAAATGTTTTTTTTTTAAATTATGTAAAAATAAGAGAAATATTAAAAAAAATTTAAGAAGTGTAACAATCATAATTTGTGTTTGAGGTGGAAAAAAAGACAAGTATAGTCTATATATTTCAATCCATATCCATAAAAATATAAGTTATGTTAGTTTTGATTTTTGGGTAAGTGTTTTTTGGTGTATTTTTTTAGAAAATGTTTAAAAGTAAGAGAGAGATAAACATAAAATTTAAAAAATTTAATAATTGCAATATGTGTTTTTGAGGTGAAAAAATGAAAACAAACATAGCTTGAGTTAGAATGTGAAAATGACCAAAAGAAATTGCATAGAATGTCGCAACCCCAAGTTCAAGCAAAGTTGAGGGAGCTTGACAATAATTGTAACAATCTAACACAAAAAGGAAAGAGAGGCGAATGGAATAAGTGAGCAATAAAAATACTAGACAACAACGGTAGTCCTGATTTTGAAAATTTAACTAGGCAATTCAACAAATTCAATTGGAAACCAGTTAGTTTTTGAGTATGATTGAGTTATAAAACTCAGTTTGTCCAAAATCAATCAAATTTGGAATCCACTAGCCAAAATTAGCTAAAAACTTGTCAAAACTAGTTTTGAACTAAAAAATAAAAATATTGTATTTTTTTTTGAAAAAAATAACAAAATATTTTTCAAGATTTTTAAACTTCTAATTTTTTTTACTTATAAATATTAATTAGACTATATAAATTTTACCATCTTTTTTTTATTTTGAACTTTGTTTATTTAGTTAGTTTTATCATTTTATTTTTTTTAATTGAGGCATTGAAAATTTAAATATTTCATGAAAAATTAAAGTTGTATTTGTTAGTTGATGTGCTTTTACTTTACAACACTCACTTTTCAATTTTAACTCAATAAATTTTTTAAACTTGTTAATAATTTTTTATTCTTGTTGAATTATTAAATGACATTTAAAACTCATCATTTAGTATATTATAAAATTATTTATTTTGCAAAATTAGTCAACTAGTATTATTATAAATAATATTATATAATTTAAAATAGTTGATATTTTTGAGCAATGATAAGGCAAGCCAATTGTAGCAAGTGTATTGATGGGCACAAAAAGAGGAGATGATGAATTAAAACAATCTAAATCAAATTTGGGATTAAGTAATGCTTATGGGCTATTATTCATAAGTGTTGCCACGTCTTCACGAAATTACAGGCGAGCACAGTGGGCCCCATGGAGGGCAAAGGTAGGCTAGGCTGCGCCGCGCCGCCCCGGCGCACGCTAGACCTCTCACGCCAAGTCCAAGGTACAAACCCCTAGACGTCCTTCTCCCCTTCACTTTCGCCGCCCAGCTCTCTGCTAGCACATTCCATGGATCTATAAACTTTGCATCTAGCTTATCATCACGCATTCTTTTCTGTCAGCCATACAGATAAATTGCAATTGACTGTGTATGTGAATTTAAGGAAGATGGCGGTGGGGCGGTGGAGAGAATGCCGAGGTGATTTGATAGCGGAGGGGGCTAAATCCCTGCAGCTTCGGCTGAGGGATCGTTTCAGAGTGGCGACGGTGAACTATCATTTCCGTCGGAATTTGAGGATTGCCGGCGAAGGATATTTCTCCTCCACCCTGCAGAGGTGGCTAGATCGCTTTTCTGATTTCCGTCGCGATTCTCTGCCTTCCTCCTCTACGTTTTACCGGAAAAGAGGTCGGCATTGTTCTCTGATGCTTGTTAATTTCTCGTCTTTTTGTATTTAACGGACTAAATTTTGTGTAATTAGCGAGACGTTTTTATTTCGATGTGAAAGATTTTAAATTTTTAGTGAAGAAGATGGGAAGATTTTATCTCTGGAAATAGTTCTCTATGGAAACATTCTAAGAAGTCCGTATCACCTGCACTAAACGCCGCCACAATTTTTTGCTGGTATTGCTGAAATGTCGTGGTGCATAAATGCAACTGATAGAAATCTCAGTAAAGTGAAACAATGCCATGAAATGCCTGGAGAGAGGACGAAGATGCTGCGGTATGTTTGGTGGCATCTGAATTAAAGTGTTAAAATCAAACACTTTGTCTTAACGAATTTGTCTAAAAGTGTAAAATTGTGAAGCTTCTTAATCTAGCTTATTATGTTTGAACTTATTTGATTAGGAATTCATTTTCTTGACAATGACTGGCCCTGTGATCCATTTGGTGGTATTACATTGACTCTTAATAGTTGTAACTATGCACCCTCATTTAATTAGCCTTTTCACTTAAACTTGAATTTAAGCTGGCAATTTAAATCCATACTAATCTTTCAGTTTTGTATTGCAGTGGGTAAAGATATAGATGCAGAAGATGATTCAGTCTTGACCCGCATGCTCCAGGCTATTGCTGTTCCTGTGATTGGAAATATTTGTCATGTTTTTATGCATGGTCTCAACCGTATTCAGGTACAGCTATATTTCTTGATTTTTAGTTACACACCTAATAGTTGTTTTGGTGTCCAGGAAAGATGACTTCTCTTGCCTTCTAGATATTTGGTGCGGAAAACCTGAAAAGCGTACTGCTGCATAGGCCAGAGAGCAAGTCTTTGATTACGGTATGGTACAGTCCTAGATTCACTTGTGCTTTGATCAAGAATTATTTGCACTTATGACTTGATCAACATGTAGTTGTTAAGGCTATGTTTGTTTTTGTTTTTTCTCAATAAAACACATGTTACAATTATTACACTTTAAAAAACTTTTCTCTCTATATCTATCTTATATTTCTCTTACTTTTACATAATTCCCAAAAAAACATGCCTAAATATACACCCTCAAAAACAAAAACAAACATAACCTGAAGGCTTATGTTGCCTCAATCCAGAAGGGTTCTTTAAGCATTGACACACTAAATAGAGCGCACCTTATTGAAATGAGATACATAATCTCATCCATATCATTGTATAAATATACAATGCTTGTAGCTTTCCATATTTTGCTAAAAACATATATGAAGACAACAAAGAAGAGAAGTTCGCTTGCGGAATTTTTTCTGCTGTAATTTTTCAGGTTACAAATTTCACAAGTTTCAGCAATTATTTCTGCTATTTCACATTAATTTTAGTAATATCAGAAAATGTTAGTTTTAGCAGTAATTTTCATCATTTCAGCTGAAAAATAAGAAGAGGTAATAGCCACACAAGCAAAACAAACCGAATAAGCATTGAGAAGTTAAAATAAAAATAAAAAATAAAATGAAAAAAATCAAGAAGTTGCTGAAAGAAAGGTGAAGTGTGTTTTATGATTTTGTAGTTGCCGTTCTGAATTGATGTGATAATTTTGTACTGATGGGTGAATTATTCTATTGTTATAGGTTAGCAATCATGTTGCCGCTATGGATGACCCTCTGGTTATTGCTTCCCTCCTTCCGCCTAGTATGCTCTTTGATGCAAATGGTTTAAGATGGACGCTTTGTGCATCTGACCGATGTTTCAAAAATCCAGTTACATCCGCTTTCTTCAAGTATGTGAAAGTGCTTCCAGTTTCTCGGGGGGATGGAATATATCAGAAGGTATTTCTTTAGTTTTTCCATTAGCTATTCATATATTTGTTATGCTTTTTAATTTTTGAGAATTATGATTTTATTGTAAAAAAATTCCATGATGGTGAATTTCTTATAACTAACATGGTGTTTGTTTGCTAAGTTTCCTGCTTCCATTATTTATTTCTCCTTTGGTTCTCATTTCTTTTAAATAAGAATCTGACCCTCCATGTTTGTATTAGGATTGATGGTTGATCAAGTGGTTGGAATTATTTGGATTGCTTATACTGGTGTTTTTAATTGATGGATTTATTTATAATTTATATTCATTAAATTCTCATTTTTTGCCTTTTCTATCAATATTTAGTTCTATAATAAGCAATAACAGCTTCCTATTGGTTTTGGTTTAAAAAGCGATTATTTTTTAAAGAAGCAATAAGATAAAGCTTGTTGTTTATTCCATTTCCTACTACTGCAGGGAATGGACTTGGCTATTTCCAAACTAAACCGTGGTGGGTGGGTTCACATATTCCCAGAAGGAAGTCGCTCTCGAGATGGTGGGAAAACTGTGGGACCTGCCAAAAGAGGCATTGGAAGGTAAGCTTCATTGTCTATTTGTAATGATTGGAATTTTTTGCCTCTGGCCTTTCCCTTTAACCGAACATTACCTCAGCTATTTGCTCCACATGTCTACTTTGTATCTGCTTTGATTATGAGCAACCGTAATACCCCTTGGTAAGGTTTGTGCATCATTATTGTAATGTGCATCATGGTAATTAAGGGCACACAGTGGATCTTGTAACTAATGCTCTTGAAGCCATGACACACGACACATGCCCAATCGAAGCTGGCACTAAATTTTGTAATAAAATAGAATATTTATCCTATGAATTCTTAAAAATAAAAAAAACAAAAAGAAAGCAATAGAATCATTTTAACCCTAAATTATGGTATAAATTCTACATTTTAGCTCAAGTTTTAGTATTTAACACTAATATCCACATGTATTAAGCCTCTAAATTCAAAGTTCAAAATATTATTTTGAAAATTATATCAAAAAATGTAAATAAACTAGCGAACTATTTTCAAAAATTTTAAAATTAAACAATTTCAACAAAAAGTAGGGAAAGAGAAAAGTGATTAAACCAATAAGAAAGAAAGCAAGAAAGAGGGAAGAAATAAAAAGAATTACAGGAAGAAATAGATGGAAACATAAAGAATGAAAGAGAGAAAGGAGAGAGGGAAAAAGAAAAGAGGGCAAAAGATATAAACAATATTGTTGGAGATGAGGAAGCAACACTAGTCTTGGAGACTGGGGCTGTCTTTTTGATGGTTTTTCGTAATTTTTGTATAGAAATGTATAAAAAGAATAAAATGGTTTCACAAGGCGCTCATCTATGCTATGACAGCATTTCTCTTGCGTCTTAATCTCTTGGTGCCATGGCACCCACCATATGCGACTTTAACCTACTTATGATCATAGTTATTTATGTCACATCAAGAAAATGCTGTAGCTCAGTGTCTTTTAGGAGGCACAAGTTATGCTTTTTTTTTTTTTTCTGGAATAAAAAAGGGCCTAAAAGCGAATGCTTCTTAAATGTGCTGGGCACTGGTTGAACATAGGCGTGCAACACTTTGTTGTTTCTCCTCTCTCATCATTCTCTTCCTCTCTTTCTCCAAGTAAATTATTTCTACTTCTTTGGTTTTTTTCATTCTTATTTCTTTTTTTCTTATCTTTTGAGGTGTTTTCTTTCTTCCTTCTTGAGGCTTCATAGATATTCAAAGAAATTAATCTTTTTAATTTGTTTATTTTGGTATTGTTAAATTCTTTTGTTCCATTTTTCCCGTTAAGTTGTTTGAGTTATGAGTGATAGGTACAGAGATTATATTTATTGTTCATGTATATGCGGTCAGTATAAATATACAGTTAAAAGTGTTGGCTGTTGTACTTGCCATTTAGTTGGTTAAAAAGGCACATCAAAAATAGGTTGGAGGTAAATGCTGATCAGTGGGATTGTGTGGAAAGTGTATAATTTTCAATGGCCATATTAATTTTCCAATATTGTGCATGCTTTTCTTGCAACAGACCACCCATGTTGGGACTCACCAAACGTATTCTTTTCCCTCACTTCAAATGAAAAATGTTGTTTGGGTATGTGTATTTGTTCTACAAGTTCTTCAATTTGTTGATTTAGACATGCTGAAAATTTTTATAATAGCTAATCATTTTAGTTCAGCTGTTCTCTCTGCAATATATCTTCAGTTGAAAGATTCTCCTAGAAAAGGCAAACCAGATTATAATTGACAATATATCCCATACTCTATTGTATACAAATGGGCATGAGCATGTTTGTTCAATTAATTTGATCTTTTCAATGGTAAAAGGTGTTTCTATACAACGTTTTAAGGATCAGACTAGTCATCAAACTAAAAAATTTATCGATTCAAGGTTCACTAATTCAGTTGGTGGTTTGACTGTGGTTGAACCAATGATTGTAATATTTATATTATAAATATTAATTAATATATTTAAAATATATAAAATAGTGAATATTAAGAAAAAAAACTACTTGAATCTAATTTTAAGCATTTTTAATTACTATTAATAGTTAAATTTAGTGCACTAATACAATAAAAATCCTACAAATATAAAAACAATAAATGTTAACTCAACAAGTAATGTAAAAATATATAAAAAACATATATCTTATTAAAGTATTTAATCAAAATATAATAGAATTTTAATAACGTCTTGTATTTTTAATGTGTTTAAGTAAAAAATTATTTGACATATGGAAAGATAATTTATTTGATTTACGAACTTTCTTGAAGAGACAAATCAAAGATAAATTACGATAAAAAAGTGGAAATTAAATTAAGAAGAAAATAAAGATTTAAAAGTTTGGACCATTCAATTTTCATGAACTGTGATCAGTTTACTTAGTTTAGCAATTCAACTGCGGTTCTACCTAATTTCACTGGACTTTATTGCATTCTGGTTTTTAAGTCCTATCCAGACTTAACTGGTCTGAGGTTTGGCTGGTTCAATTATTCGGTTTGGGTTGGTTTTTAAAACATTGTTTCCATATGGATTATTTGATAAAATCTGTGTACTTCTAAGAACAATTAGTTCAGAAACTTTATCTGATGTCATTCTTTACGATGGTTTCTGTATGGAAAAGGCAAAACTTTATAGTTACGCATTCCCTTTTTATTTCATGAGATGAAATAGAAGGATTTGAGCTGGCAATATAATTGTATTGTCATCGTAGATTTTTGCAATTCCTTTCATTTACCATTAAATCTTTAATCACTAAGGAATGCTAATGCCAAAACAAGAACCATAGATACAATTTATTCCAAAAGCCAAATTCTCCTGCTTGAAGTCTGGTTGTGCAAATGAATATGTGCTTACAATTTTCACAGGCTGGTCATGGATGCTGATGACATTCCCATAGTTGTTCCCTTGGTGCACACTGGTATGCAAGAGGTCATGCCTGTTGGAGCCAAGTTCCCTAAGATCGGCAAAACAGTATTGACTATTTCTTCTTATTTCACTAACTTCAAACGTTTCGTTAACCCTATCAATGGTTATATCAATCTTTTACCACTAGCACTTGTTTCAGGATGCATCCTGTTCTTTCTGCTGTATTAAATTGGCTTATAGGCAAATGGACTTTGGCAAATGGACAGGTGACCATACTCGTAGGCGATCCTATTAATTTTGATGATATAATCAATGAAGCAGCAAATAAAAATATCTCAAGAGGAAAACTCTACGATGCTGTGTCTGCTAGAATTGGCGATCGGCTTCAAAAGCTGAAGCTACAAGCTGAAGGATTAGCCATTGAGCAAGCAGTACAACTGCAAAATGAACCATCCCTTGTCACTGAACGAGCAGCTGGTCTTCTGCAGAACATCGACTGGGAATCATTTGGGATGGAGAACTGCGTGACTGTAGATAATAACTCTGCAAGGCAACAAAACCTATTTGTGGAACCCAATGCAGCTAAACTCTATCCACAAGAAAGCAACCCTGAGGACCGGTGCCTCAGTTTTGGCTTCTCCGGTGGAGGTGGATTTGTTTCGAGGGTTCGAGGATGTATGGACTCGACCGAGCTAATGCTTTTCGCCGCAAGAGGTTTGTTTACTGACCATAGAACAAATGAATATTTTTCTAGGTTTGAAGGAGTTAGTCCTTTGAAGGCATGGAATTATTTTTGGAAGTCGATGTCGGGTAACCATACCTTCCTCCCTAACTCAGTTTTCACCGAGGCTATGCAATATTAGAAGTTCAGTTTCGGATGGCATATCAATTTTGTCTCTGTTATCAAAATAGGAAAATAAATCCCTTCTCCCTGCCTTCAAGAAGGTGTCTATTTTCTTAATTTATTTGGTCTATATTGGGATTTTGGGCTTAAGTAAAATTTTATTATGTGATTGTTTATTGGAGGTTTGAGAATTTTTGATTATAACTATGTAAGCAATCAAGCTTGAAGAATATAGCGTCCAATTTTATTTTCAAATAATTGCTAATTGATTACTTAAAAAATTAGCTGAAAGGGCTTCAACTAGGACATTTTATTCATATATTTTCTTTATTTTATATATATGTGTATGTGTATATATATTCATTGAAAGGCTTGCGGATATTTTCATCTTAAATTATTTATTTATTTTGTAAATGTTAATAGACCAGATTTGCTGGATTTGGTAAATCCACTTCTTGAAAACTAGATTTACGTGCACTAGTTCTCGAAATGTACTTTCTGAAAAATCGAATTAATGTATATGTATTATTTTTTCCATTATTTTAATACTTAGAAGGTTAAATTTGAACATTTAATGTTCACTTTAAATATTTTTGTGGGCATTAATTCTAAAACAAACAAATAATAATTATTAAATTTCGGTAACAAGTTTTATATATGTAAATAATGTATAGTTTAGATTATTCTTGATAAGTGAAAGCTGTGCTGTAAATATATATTAATAGGGCAAAATAAATTCTAATATATAAAATATTTTAATGGCTCATATAGCTTTAATATTTTTCATTATAATCTTAAAATTTGATTGAGTTTTATACAATAAGATTATGCTCACAATCTATAATATAGAAACTATAAAAATATAAAAAAATTATAGTATAGGATATAAATTATAATTTCGTTTGATATATTTGTATTCATGTGCGTGATAATTATCGAGTAATAAACTAAGTTTATATTGTTTACATATGTTAAATTTGGAATTTACTTTATACTATTTATAATTTATATATTTTAAAAGTAATGTCCAGTAATATTTAGAAAAGAACATTAAAAGTTCAAAACAAGATCATACAGATCTGGTAAAGTCTTTAAAATTAAATCATGAAAATCTAATTTTAAAATTAAATTTACATGATTTGGTCTATCATTAAAAGTTAAACATATTATAATAACGATATATATGAAATTTTTTAATGAATATATAATCTGTACTATATTTGTATTTATACTGTCTATAATGCCCAAGCTAATATAATGACTAAAATACTTTTACATTTATTTAAATTTTATTCTATAATCTCAATTTTCACTTTTACCTCAAACTTTTATTTACTATATCTATTTAATATTTTTCACCCTCATTTAATTTATTATATCCTAATCTTTTATCTTTTCTCAATGCTCTTTTCAAACATTCGCTTGTTATTTTTTACACATCTCTCCATCCATTTTAAATTATATATTTTCTTCTTTCAAATTTTTTATTTTTTATTTTTATTTTTAATAATTTATTTTAATTTTAATTTATTTTTAATAATTTATAAGTTAGTAATATAATAAATAATTTAAAAATTATTATTTCTATTAAAAGTTGTTGATTTAAAAAATACATTTTAAATATTTATCCACATGCATCCAACACTACTGGTACTCAATACAGAAGAAAAGGAATAAAGTAAGCACTTTTTGATTTCCAAATGTTGAAATGCCCTCCCTTCTTTATATTCATATTTCTTCTTCTCTCTGTTTTTTATAAATTTTTTTAAACTCATTTTATACAAAGTTATTAATGCCATTTAAACTTTTAAATAGACTTATTTTATTATCAAAATTATATTTTATGTTTATTAATAAAATTATGTATATATATATATATATTTTTTTTTAAAAAAATTATGAAAACACATAGTGCACTACTTTTATTATTTATTATCTATACAATTTTGAATACACGATACTCTTTTATTTTTATGAATTTTCTAAAATACCCTCTCTAATAAATTCAATTGTAATCACATTTCTCCATTCTATCATGTTAAAAATGAATAAAATAACATAAAATAAAATAGAGGGTTTATGGGTAAGAACATAACCTTTGCCTTCATTAAAAATTACATTATAAATAATAACTACTTTTGATCATTTAATGAATTTTTAAAATACTCTTTCTAATAAATTCAATTATGATCACTTCTCTCTATTTTTCAATATAAAAAATAAGTTAAAGAGTTAACAGGTGAAAATATGTCCCCTTCCTCATAATAAGTAAAATTATTATTTTAAACCTATATTTAATAGTTCAGGCAATATCTTATTTTTATTTTCTGAATAGCTCATATCAACATAATTATATTATATCAATAATGTAAAAATATATTTCATTCAACAAATTATTGGTAAAATATTTTTATTGCACGTGTAATGAGTGCGTTAATCATTAGTTATTTGATATTTTACTATGATATAAAAGTAGCTCTGGTTGTCAAATATATATTGTCTAAAATGACCTCTTATATTTTTTATTAATTGTTCTGTTTTTTATCTGCTTAAATTTATATAATTTTAAATTTAAAATAATTATTTTTGTTTATTTTACTTAGAATATATATGCTTATTCAAATTTTTGTATCATACTTAAGCAAAGAAATATTGTAATTAGATAAGAAATCAAAATAAAAATAATAACAAAAGGATAATTTTGTCAATATCAGGGTGAAGAATAGTATAATTGTAAATCTACTGAATGCTAACCATGATGTTTACTTTATATTACCGCTTACTTTATATTACCGCCAAGTTCTTTCCTTTTCATCATTTTAGATTGTCTAATAAATTCAAGTTCTTTCCTTTTCATCATTTTAGATTGTCTACTAAATTGTGATCCAATTTAATTTATTTTAGTTGAGCTACGATATACGCTGTAGGTTAAACTTTACCTATATCATTTGTACTTTATTTGTTTCTAATTAAAGATAAAGTTAAAGAGTTGTACATATAAGGTTAGAATGTATTGCGAATATGAAATTGATGGATTGTGTACAAGACTTGAGAAGACTAATGAAATGACTTATTTAGTTGTAATTAGATTAAACCAAGTAAATTATATGATACTTGTTAATGATGAGATCATTAATTAAAAGTATAATGATAATTTAATTTAATTAATTAAATTAATTAAATTAAAATAATAAGACATAATTGGACTTTAATTATTAATGAAGATTAATAATTAAAGGATATATGAACTGATTTATTACTCTAAATGTTCATAAGTTATTTTTAATTAAAGAATCCATGTGGAAGGGCTTATAAACTCATAGCCCAAACCCTTATGTTAAAACTATTTAAATACTACTTGAAAAATTTAAGACATACCTTTTACCTTAGAAAAGTGATGCAGTCCTTTCAAGCATGAGAGAATAGCCACCTAGCCAATCTTTTCAAGTTCTTTCTTATTAAAATTCTTTATTGGCTAAAATAGTTTGAGTTAAAGCTTCGCAAAATAGTTTTGTAAAGTAAGGAACTGAAGATCATTTTAACTGTACGAACAAACTAAGATCAGGATTTGAAAGCCACAATTCAAAGATTATGTTTAAAACTGTTCTAAAGGAAACAACTTTACATCTTTATTTGTATGTATGATTTCTTACGTGTTTTGCAACAAAAATAGATAAGATTTGTTCATTTATGTTTCATTGTGAAATTTAGATTTTTACAGACAAATCCTACTGAATTCCAACATCAACTTCAATCCATAATTTAGATATGCCATTTTTCCAACAAAGGGCCAAACCTGAAAGAAGTACATGAAGTCTTTAAGCTCTGCCATTGTATTTTTTTATTTTTTTATTTGTGTGTGAATGAGTCGTTTATGGAATGCCAAGATAACTTCCCTAGAATGATCCCTTAAGATGCCACTTGCTCTACCGAAACCTGGTTGTCACAAGCTGTACCATATGGTAGTTTTTCTCCCCCCTAAAAGCACATTAGGTTTTGACCTTTTAGGCCAAAGGTTAATGATGTCCCAAAAATAGAGATAATAACATACCTTTTGTGTGATAGCATTGGCTTTAAATGAAACCCTTGGGTACTTGACATCATTCCTTGCACACCATACATACCACAAGATCAAACAAGGAATAACATGTCTTATATGCACTTTCGATGCTGCTTGATATAGATGTTTTGGAAGAGAAACATTAAATAAAGATGCGAAGTGGTTCCTTGTCGGCGTGACGTTCAATCTGTAGAAGAACAGGTGCTGGAAGGTTTACAATTTCATGATAGCACTAACACTTAGAAGATAATGAAATACCCTATAGTTGGAGCCTTTCACCGATAGGTAACATTAATAAAACGTCGCATAAAAACTGGTATTGTTGGAAGAATCAATGAAGACCAGATTCCCTGAGTTTGTCCTTGTTCACAAATTAAATTTTATGCCGAATTAAGTGTGAAATAACCATCATTTGAGAGTTTCCATTAGGGGCAATCAGTTCCACCAAATATTGAAGGAGTAGCAACAGCCAATTAACATAAATTATCTGGAAGAATTTCCTTCAAATTGTTATATCCCAGCCCTGTTAGTTCAAAAACCAAGACACAGGTTCATGAGAAAAAACCTTATTTGTTGGAGAGCTCATGCAAGGTATCCCCTTAAAGCTAACAATTGTGGCCAAAAGAGATGTGTCCATCTCTAGGATTCCAGAAGATATATTCTTGAACGGAATTCAGACTTTGCAAAGCCTCTTCCATGGTGGAGAATCACGAATTGAAACCGTCACCTATACTAGGAAAAAACTCGAGAATATTTTGAGGCTTGCAAGTTTACATAATGTTTTAATTGATATTCATAATTTTAAAATATTTTAGTTTTAAGCTATATTCCACTAACAAAGAAATTGAATTTTGCAACCTTTTTTTAGTTGAAGTAGCATTCACTACCAAAAAATTATTTGTTTGGAATGGCTTTTGGGACGGATTTCACCAAAAAAATTGTCCCAAATTCCTTTGGGACAGAATTTGGGATGGATTCATTTCCATCCCGATTCACCTCATCGCAAATATTTGGAACGGCTTTTAAATAGCCATCCAAATTTGCGACGACATTGAGACGGTTTTTCTTGAGACGACCTTTTTTGAGACGGTTTCAGAATGGTTTTTTTAAGAAAGCTTTGGGACGATTTTGTTTTTGAGACGGCTTTGGGATAATTTTTTTTTTGAGACGGCTTGTTTCAAGAAGGTTTTGGGACAGCTTTGGGACGGTTTTTTTGGGACGACTTTGAGACAACTTTTTTGCGACAGTTTTTTTGGTATGACTTTGGGACAACATTGTTTGGGACAGTTTTGGGATTGATTTTGTTTTGGGACTACTTTTGTGGAGACAGCTTTGGGATGGCTTTTGAGACGATTTTTTTAGGACAAGTTTGGGACGACATTTTTTGATAGGACTTTGGGATGGATTTTTGGGATGGCTTTAGGAGGGCTTTAGGATGAGTTTTTCAGGACGGTTTTGAGATGGCACATCCAGGATGGCTCTGGCATAGATTTGGGATGGCTTTTCCACTATTAAGAAGCATAATACGATTTAATCTTTTTAAAAAATATGTCTTTTCTATGCAATAAATTACAAAATCTCAAATACAAATTCCCAAATGAATTAGAGAAACACATAAATATTTAAGAAATTATACTTGCAACCATTATAAAAGGATAAAATCATTTGTAGACAACCTTACATATCGAATTTCAAATACAAAATAATTATTGCAAAGACAAGCTATAATAACAATGAGGAAGTATTGGGTAAACAACATATGCGTCTAGCTATCAAGGTCCTCATGATCTTCGTCATTGTCACCGTCATCGAGGGAGTCTAGGCCCAATTTTTTTGAAGCAAGTTGCATAAATTTGTTTAATTTTGCCTCTGTTTAGGCCAGCCTAGTTTTGTAATCATTCATCTTTGCATCTTATTCTCATAGCTGCTATTGTGTACGTGAGGATGTGGAGTTAGTTGATGCACAGCTCAACTGCCTATAAGATTGAGACTCTGAATCCATCCCTAGAAGACGACCCTTTTTAAAATCACCAAGCGCATTGAGGACGAACATGTTGCTGTTGGTTGAGCTAGATGAAGTCCCACCGCCCTCTAGATCATGTGCCTTTGGGTCCTTGACGGCATATTGGTCAAGTTGCAATTTTTTCATCATCTCCTACAGACATTCAATATCATTTAGAAGTTGCATACGCTATTAGAGTCACATATGTAAATGTTTCAATAACTGTACTTACACCCTGATACTGTGCACGAGGCCTTGCCCATTCACCAACTACATTCTTCCAAACTTTAGAGTAAACTTCAAGTGGAGGTGGTAGTCTTCCAAGCTGTATTTCCTGGATCATTTGGATAAATGTTAGTAGTATGTAAAAGGTGGGTGAAAAAAATATAGATGTACAAATATAAATAAAATTTAGCTTACCAATCTCTCGCTGTGTACAGTGACCAAGATTGATCCGCCACGGTAGATGGTGGATGAGATGCATTGTCAGCTACTCGGTTGGCCCAATTTTTTTTGTATACTGCACAATGTGTATCCTGCCCCAACATCTCATCCCACTTTTCCTAAGGGATCCACTCAACTTTTGTGTTAGAAACTCTTGCCCAGTGCTAGTAATTCCAAATTATCTCAACGGCTTTTTTCTTGAAAGAGCTTTGTATAGCTACGTTATCAGCTACGTCCCACCTGAATTCATTTTATGGATAGAGATGCCAACATCCTATGAAAAGGACTAATAACATGTTCATATTGTGAAAGTTACAGTATAGAACGAAAGTGGTAGATCTCATGCATATACTAAGCAAGCTAAGAAACTAAATAGCACTGTAACAGTTGGCACAGTAGTAGAGATGGTGGATATATTATACCTTGAAGAGTCAAAACCATTCCTATTTTGTTCTAACAAGATATTGGTATAATGGATCTATGATCCATTATAATGTCCAAAAAGAATGGACTTAATTGAGTCCGTTACTTCTTTCGAAGCACTGTAACAATACCAAATTAAGATTGTGTTCCATTACTCATTCATTGTGTGCTCATGGGTGAAAAGATAAATGCAACATGTACATGCCGAATTGAAACTATACTCACTAAAATAGGTGAGGCATGACACGTTTTAGCCCAGCTGCCTGGGGCTCGGACGATCTAGATGGTCCAGCATCCAAAGTAGTAGGTACAATGGGATTGTGTTTGGTCGGTTGATTGGAGTTGTGCATCACTGTAGAAGGACTAGCTGTATGTTGGTGTTCTGTTTGGTGGTTGGGCCTCATCACCATCAATTAGAAGGGAAGATGATGTAAGTACAAAATGTGGGGTATTAACGCTTCGTTCACCTCCCCTTTCAGATGGGGTGTTACCACCACATCCAGCTCTGCCCCAGAGCATGCTCCTTGAGTCATCTCAAACACACAAATCCAAAAAAATGGATTGTTAATAAGTATATGGTTACAAAGAACAAGCAATTAGGAAATTATCTCATTCCCTAAGAATTTGCCACTAGTGATACTTGACAACAAAAGTGGAATAGTAGGCTCAATAAAAAAAATCCCCAACCATTTATTCTTTGCTCAACATGTGATCTAATGGTTGATTTAAGGTTGCTTAATTTGTTCACATTTATGAGTTAGCATTTAAGTTTTATTCATCTGATTCCACGTAATCGGATTTATTATATTTGAGTTTAGGCATAACATTACAATCTCAATGTGCCCTATCATTTGGAGATGAATCATTTGTCAACAAGTTTTGAGTTATGTCAACAATTAAACAAGGCAAGAAAATTAGTGGTGTACCCTTCAGTTAATCATTTATTTTGCTCAACATTGGCTATTCTTGTAATTAAAAATTATCCAAACAAGCATGATAGGTTTGGGGTTAGATTTACCCTCATATGCAGCTCAATGTATGCCACATTTGTATTTGATGTACCTTTCTCACATATTAAGAACATTGTTTCTTAAATCGGTGAATTGGCACACTTGTAATTCTTAATCTTGATCAAATTTCATCAAGTCACAGCACATTTCTTCAAATACATTATTTCTCAAACTACATTTACAAATATATCAAATTTCGTCCCATCAATATCAATCAACCAAGATCCCATGAGCGTTAATCCCATCAAGAGTACATTTTTTACTTCACTAAGAGTTATTTTGTGCATCTCCATTTTGTGTTTTCTTATTGTGTTCCTACGTGACATTTTATCGAACACTTTATAGACACTTTTTGTTAACCTAACTGCATATAATTTTGAGGCATAACATCCATCAAAAAAACTCGACCAAGCATGAATATGGTCAAATTATCTCATTCCCTTATAAACCAACCCTTAATTTCAAAAAATTTCACAAAAAATGGCACTTGTCAGTAAAACCCCAAATTCAAAACTACTATTACAAGTTTAAGGACAAGACACGCCAATCAATTCATCAACAAAAAAATAATCATGCAATATACATTTAGATTGCCATTGCAACACCAACTGCTCTAAAAATCATCCCAGGATTCAACCATGAAAAAAAATAATTTGACAATCAAGCAAGAACATGAGCTTACTAAAGATAGTGTGGATTTGATGTCTTGGATGAAGTAGGGTTCACTGCTTCAGATGATAGTGTTGAAGAAGACAGGTCGTGTCTAAGTGGAATATACACAAGACGAAGAGGCAATGGTGTTTGACGGTGGGAAATGAAAAATTTTAAATTGGAGCAAGTATTTTTAAACTAAACTGGGTGAACGTTGTGCTCGATGTCGCGACGTATAGAGGGATGCACACTGCAATTTGCATGTTGCCCTCAGAGTTGTGACATCACGCATGACCTGTAGACAGGAACTGGCGTCACCTACAGTGTTGCGACGTCGAGGGTGATGTAGCGCACTAAGAGTTATCATTTCACGCCGCGTTGCCATGCCACGCGAGATGTAGAGCCCAGTTTGCAGTAAGCATCGTGTGGGACGTAGACCCCGGACGTGATGTTGTGCACGACTTGCAGATTGTAGTATGTGTCGTGCACGATGTCGCGACACGCGCACATGCATGCCCCAGTCTGCACATCACACTTAGCTTCGCAACGCTGTACGCGACGCCGCAACCTGGGAAGTTTAAAAATAGACCGAGTGTGTTATTTATCTTAGTCGTCGTCCTTCTCGTCTCAACGCCATCTCCACGCCAACTTCTTCAGAGTTTGAAGACAACGACCGGTAAGCCTTTATATACATAAATGCCTTACATTAGATCGGTTATTTTTCCATGAAAACTTAATCTCCATTAGGTTATGTATTTACATTTGGTAAGTGGAGAAGTTCTTGAATTTAAACCTTTGTCCAAGGCAATCACTCTTTCATTATGTTATTTTAGACAATCTACAGCTATTCTATTGGAGGATTGGTCATTGTGTTGCCTATTTGCTTAGATTTTGTTTGATGAACTATATGATTTCACATGAACTTATTTTTATGGCATTGTATCCAATTGGGCCTTGATTTTTCAATGGGATTATAGTTATTAAACTCTTGAATACATATTCATAACATAGTGACTCAACTAGTTATTTTATTTGGGCATATATTCAATGACTCAAAATAGTATGATGCGAACGTGTCAATCTCCTCCACTATATACGCCTCTACAATTGATGCCTCGATGTGGGCCTTATTCATCACCTTTTTTTTCAAACTATGCAAGAACCTATATGACATAACATTAAGTGAGACATTGACCTCTTTTGAAGACATCAATTACCATATGATGTGTATCACCAATAGACTTCTCAAAAGGATACATCCATCTGTATTAAACCGGGCCACCAACCCTAGCCTCAAATGGTAAATGTACTATCAAGTGCTCCATAGAATTAAAGAATGACAAGGGAAATATCTTCCCTAAATTCCACATTATACCCGCTACTTTATCCTCTATTTTCCTGACCATATCAGTATGAAGGACAAGCACACAAAGCTATTGAAACAACAAGCCAACCACAACTAAGGCACTTCACACGAACTCAGGTAACAAATCTTTTAAAGCTATGGGTATCAGCCTCTCCATGAAAACATGACTGTTATGAGACCTCAACCCATGTAATTTTAACTCTGTCGTGTTAACACATTGGCCTATGTTGGAAGCATATCCATCTGGAAACTTAAGCCTTTTCAACCACTGATAAAGCATTTCTTTTTGTTGTCGGGATAGGGTGTACATAACTTTTGGCTTTGGGCCTATACTGTCCAATGGCACTGCAAGCTCAAGATAGTCACATATGATTCCCATGTCCTTTTGAGTATTTAGATTATCCTTTGATTTTCCTCTAACATCTATAATTGTGTTGATAATGTTGTCGAACACATTCTTCTCTATGTGCATAACATCCAAATTATGAGGTAGTATGTTTGACTTCTAATACAGCAAGTCCTAAAATATGCTTCTTTTGGTCCATTTGTATTCAGTCCCCAAGCCGGGGTGGTGCTTAGTGGATCATAGGCCACGAGTGGTAGATTTTTGACCCTATCCCATATCTACTCACCCGATGCCCTTGGTGGCATAATGTGTGTCTCACCCCAGCCTCTCGTGAAGTGCTTCTTGTTCCTTCAGTATAGATCATTAGGGGGAAGGAATTGGCAGTGACAGTCGAAGTAATAGGCCTTTCTATTGTGGCATAGGTAAAAAGCCCTGGTCAAATCAAGATAGATTAGACAACCCATGACTGCAGCTGCACTCCACCCAGAGAGCATGGAATATGCAAGCAAGTCATTAATGGTCTATAGAGTGCAACTCGCATATTGAAATAAGTTCTTCAATGGGCATCATACGTGAGTGCACCCACTGTCCACAATTGTAGTAACTCCTCTAACAGTGGTTACATATACACATCTATACGTTTCTTCAGATTAAATGGACTTGGAATCACTATTGTCAAAAACATGTATGGATACTTCATGCACATCCCTGGTAATAGGTTGTACGGTGTCACCACAATAGGCTAACATGAATATACCTTCCCAAAAGACCCATATGGAGCAAATCTGTCTACAGATAAACCAAGATGTACTTTAGGAGGATCCGCTGCGAATTCAAGATGGTTAGAATCAAAGTGTTTCCATAAGTTAGCATTTGAGAGCATCTGAGGGATGACATATGTAACCACTGTCTATCTTGTGAGTGGCATGCCAAGTCATATGCTGAGCTATCATATGTGATGCATACAACCTTATGGTCATTATTGCATCTACAAATATTCCATACATTATAAATGTTGCGACTGCGAGCCAAAACAGTAGACCTTTTTCTTTGTCCTTTGTGGTCAATTCTGTGAATGTGAATGAGGTCTTGCGGCTGCAAAATTGGTGGTTGCGATTGCAATCTACCCTACAACACTATTTCTGCAAGAAAAATTCCAAGAAAAATGCTATTTTGGCATAAATGTCTCCCAACAATGCAAATTTAAGCTAGAAACAAAAAAATAATAATAATAAACAAAAAACACACTAAACTAACAAATGTGGGCAAAAACTCATTTATCTCCTGAGAAGTGCCATATTTAATGTTTGCAGCCCAACAAACTACTCATGACCTAATGTGGTCATGTTGAAACTTTGGGAGCTATGACCCCCCACGATCGATAGCTGTCTCCCTTTTCTTCCTTCCTCTCTTCTTTCTTCTTTTCACTCTCCTTTTTAAACTCAGTTCCTGACCTGCCTCTCTCGATGTTTGCCCCACACTTTGCTCTTTATTTATGCCCTGGCCTACATTATAACTTTTTGGTCTAAAACTACACCACTAAAGATATTATTAGACATTTCCACTATATGCAGCCAAGAAATATTCTCTTTTACCTCTTGACTAGAATTATTTGAAGCAGTGAGATACATGAAAACGGTTACCTAGCTAGGACCTATTTGCGAGGTGTGATACCCTTTTCCATATCTACTAAGGCCCTAGTGGTTGCCAAGAAGGGTCATCCCAAGATCAAAGGCATTTTTTTCTCATCTTCCATCTCTAGTACAATGAAGTCTATGGGTAAGATGAAGTTACATACCTTTACCAAAACATTTTTCACTACTCATAGTGATCTTTTTGTAGACCTATCTGCCAACTTCACTAGCATCCTCATAGGTTTCTCCATGTCTATGCTAAGTGTGCCTAAAATGTGGAAAAGGATATCACATTGACACTTGCAACTAAATAATGTAATATATTTTCAAAGGAGAAATTCCCAATAGTGAAAGATATGGTGAAACTCTTTGGATCATTTAATTTTACTGGCAGTATTTGTCCAATTTCTAGGTTACCTGTTAGTTCCTTCAACTTCCTTTTCCTCAATGTTATTTCTTGTAAGTAGTTAAGATAACTATGAGTCTTCTTAAGTTCCATGACCAATGCAACATTCAATTTTTCAAAATCACTTAAAAGTTAGCTTGCCTACTCCCTTGCCTTTGCTCGGTAAAGTCTTTGTGGATATGGGATCTTCAACTTATAGGGCGATGGTGTGCTTATTCCTTGCTTTTCTTCCTCCATGTCTTCTCCTTCCTTATCCTCCATTACCTATGCATTTTTAACATGTTTAATAGAATTGCTTTCGTGCTGCTAAGGAGTGTACCTTTAAGCTTGTTCACCATCTCTTTTGTGAGTTGCCCAACTTGTACTTCTAAGTTCCTATGGCTAACCGTTGATTCTGTAAGAGAGTTTTGTACAATTTATGTAATCATGTGTAGTTTTAGTTAAATTACCTATCATTTTAGAGGTAGACTTTGCAAGGTTGCTAACAATATCCTTCAATGATTTCTTTTTCTTTTGCTTCTGGTATGGTGCTTGGAAGTTTGGTGGGTTTTGTACATTTCTTAAAGAGAAGTTAATGTGATTCCTCCAGCCTAGGTTATAGGTATTGGAATATGGGTTGTTTCTTTATGTAGCTTGATTACTTATGAAGTTAGCTTGCTCCTTTTAGCCATTGCCCGTCTCTTCTCCTCTGCACTCATGTGTTAGATGCAGCTTTGTACACATGTCACAACTTTGTACCACAGAAACTAAAGAGGGCCGAGTATTACTTATTAGGGCACTAGCTATCTTCTTAGATAAAAGCTCCACTTTTGCTGCGAAAGCCATCACTATATCTAAATCATAAACACTAGCAACCTTACGTATTATGGAACTCTCTGATGGCTAGTGGTAAGTGTTTGTGCTATCTTTTCAATTAGAGCCCATGCATCCTCAAGCAATTTGCTCATGAGATGCCGCTGCATCTAATACATTTTGTAATTAATTTGATATCCCACTTTAAAAAGTTTACCTATATCCATTGTGGGTATCCATACTGTGGGCATTTTTTGAGAAGCTCTTTGATGTGCTCCCTCACTTCTAGTAATGTTTTTACATCCAGCTGTTTAAAAGTCCCTATCTCTAATCTCAGTTGGGCAGTCTTGGCAAATGGAAAGTACTTAGTGAAAAACTTATTGACCATGTCTTGCCATGTAACTAGGCTTTTTGGTGGTAAGGACAACAACCACAGCCTAGTTTTATCCTTGAGAGAAAAAGGAAACAAACTCAATTTAAATGCATCTTTAAAGATACCATTGAACTTAACTGTATCACATAATTCAAGAAATGAAGCTACATGAGTGGTTGCATCCTCGATGGGGCTCCCCTAAACTGATTGAGCTGTACTATATTGATTAGTGCAGGCTTCGACTTAAAATTGTTTGCATTAATTGGAGGTCTAACTATGCCTATCATATGCAGGTTCATCACCAACTGCTCATAATCTCTTATAGCTCATTAGTTTCATGGAGGTGGAAGTTTTTCATGATGTTCTTGTGGTATGGGTTGTTTTTCACCATCTCTGCCTCTTACTCATGTTGAAACAAAGCTTTGCACCTTCTGTGAAGTGTTCTCTCAATTTCTAGATCAAAATTGAGATATACACTCTTGCTACTACGCATATAAAACTCTCCAAACACAAGACTTCAACTCACAAGAGTAGTAATTTATATCCAGGAGAATAGAAAGAAGATCAAACAGAGAAGAAATAAAGAGAGAGACAATGAAAAACAAAAACAAACACAATGGCCTAAACAGTCCCTAAGAGTGTTCAATAGCACCCGTCGCCCTCCTCAAAAGCAGCACTAAAATTTGATGTAAGGTCACCACCGCACCAAGATTATATTTATAATTAAACTTGTACTGTAGTGAGTATAGGTGTCATGTCCACGAAGAGGGGTTTTGTTTCAATCAATGTAACTAGGTTTCTATTACTTAGATAGCAAAAACTAAATGAGAAGAAATAAAATAAACTAAGGTGAACACTAGAAAATAAGACATAAGTTGAATTAGTAAAGTACAAACAGTTAAAGAGTTTAGCCTCTTGTGCAGTGATGGTTTCCAATATATGCCAGTTATTGTGAATTATCAGTTTAATTGCAGCGTGGTTATATATTACTAATCTTAAAATTTACAAGATATTCTTTTAAATTTTCCTATTGCTTTAACTTAAGATTTAGTGGGTATTCTGGGCATAGTAAAGTTGAGTTATTAATTTCTAAGATTAAATATGTGTTGTCAACACTAATTCTATACTTTCACTCCCGTTATTCTCACATGATTAATATTCACAATTGTAAGTCCAGCATATAGGTTTCACTGCCATTATTTCCTACATAGCCATAAATTAATTAGTGGATTGGCCAATTTCTCTAATTTCTATTAAATTTAACAATTACAAATAGCACTCGCAAGGACAATTGATAAAAAAAATTCATTCACATATATTCCACTAAACACATACTGAAGACACTAGGACAAATTTAGCAATTCATATTGTGATCAACTAAAACCATTACTAAATTATTTATCATTCAAAACAACTCAAAATTATAAGAAAAGGTTGAGAGAACTTAGTCTATAATTATTGTGTTGCGTGGACAATAGAACTCTCTCTAGGAATAATGTAAATTCCTATTCCCCAATCTCCTTAACCCTGTGTTCTTGTGTTTCTAAGTGTGTGGAATGAAAAACTATGCTAAAAGAACTCCCTAAAACTCTTTTTTTTTTTCTTGTTCCTTTTATACTTGGGTGACTAGGATAAGGAAAAGAACACTAAATTTACCAAAAACATCCTTCCAAAAATAACTTGACACTGCCTCTCTACAAGTCTCGTGGCCACAATGATAGCTTTTGTGGTCATGAAATGACTTTTTACCTTTGCAATCCCAGGCATGGATTTTACATAAAATTTATAATTGTGTTCTATGGCCGTGATGTCTTATCCTGTAGCTACAGCCCTCATTCCGCATTTGTGATATCAACAACAAACTTTCTCTAGAACGTTGTGCAGTATGTTCTTGCTCTTGTAACTATGTTCCTTACCTCCATGGCACTTGAGCTTGTGTCCACATCTCTCAACAGCAATCATCTCCAAAATATACTATGCTGCAAGGTACGAGTGCAATTTCCTTTCTTGTGGTCAAGGATCTGGCTTTTGCAGTCACACAGCTTTTTGTACCAAATCTCATGCTACGTCCCCTTTCGCTAATGTGGTCATCTCATCTATAATTGCGAGACCTCCTTTTCTGGCCACGATTCTAAAAGCAAGATGATATTTGTTGCAATTTCAACTAAAAAAATCATAATGTTCACTCTAATTTCATCAAAGTACACTCCAAACACATGATTTTCAACTAAAAGCACTTTCACATAGAATTTTAATAATAAAGGCTTAAAATAAGCACAAAATCACTCAAGTGATAGGATAAATTCACTATAAAATCAAGTATTATTAGGAAGCTACTTTATTATTCTGCCACACTAAATAATTTGAATATGAGAACTAATTTTAAGTCTTAGACATTAGTTTTTACTTGAAATTTGCTGTACATTTGCTTATGTAACTAAAGAACCCATTTAGACCTTCATAGGAAATGAAAGACCTATTCTTCCAACATGTTCATAATTTGGTTGAACACAGTTTTCTTTTTTAACAAAAGAAAGTACATCACATTTTTTTACCTTTGCAATATAAGATAAGAAGAAACTAGCCATCTAGAAATCATACATGAAATGAAACAAAGAAAAAATTAGATTGGAATAACATTTTTCAATTTAAGGGGATTGATAAATAAAAAGTTCTGATGATGATGTACAACCAACAAATCTTGTCCTAAAATACTTAACTCATCATTTTCATTTCCAAGCTTAACTTATCAAATGAATGAGTAACTATAATTTGTAATTAAATCGAAGAAGACACCTTTTTAGCACTTATAAAGGTGTCCATCAAGACAAGATAAGTATTAATTTGGAATAATTTTATTTAAACTTTGGCTTCTAGAGCACTTTTGTTGTGTTTTAGCTAAAAGTAGTGGCTTTTTATTTATTTGAAATGGGCATTATGTTTGTAAATTGTAATTTTGAGTTGCAACACTTATTGGCTCAAAGACAAGGTTTGATGTTTTTTCCTTCTTTTTGTATGGATTCTAGTCCAATAGATTTTTTGTGGCAATTTTCATGCATGCTTAGATACTCATACATTTTTCCATTGATGAGCACTAGAAGCACTGATAGATATGACGAAGGTGATGTGCATTTATCTGGATTAGAACAAAGAGGGGAAGAAGATCCCAAATTTTTTGTTGTAAAAAGAATTAAGAGATCTTAGGGACAAGAAGATTTCAAGGAAGTGGAGAGAATGAAATTTATAACACCACACCCTTAAATAGTCAAAAGAAACTCTTTCAAAGAAAATTAAGACAAATTACAAGCATATTGTGGCATGGTGAAAGTTGTTCAGTTAGAAAAGTCAAGGCTAACAAAGAGGCACAGCAACAAAAAATATTAGCTTCAACCAGTTGGTGCAACTTCTCCATTTGTATTAGCATTGTATGATTGAAACTTGACGTAGAGAAGATGAGGGAAGTAGTTGTCTATTGGATTTTAATGCATGAGCATCCCTTTACTATTGTGGAAAAGAAGTGTTTCAATTATATGCAAAAGTGTAGAATGCCACAATGGAGATTGACATCATGATACATGACAAATGAAGATTATGCCTATGTGTATGAAGTTCAAAAAAAAAAAAAAAAAAAACTGAAGAAGCCACTGGACAATATCAACAAAATTAATATCTTGATGAACATTGTTTTCACAACTAGACTGGACCATTTGATTCAGTCGGTTAGACTACAACTTGGTGTTAGGTCCACTCCAATTGAGGCATTAAAACGGGCATAAGGAAAAATCAGCCCTATCTTTAAATGTTCTGCTTGCTTTGGCAAGTGTGAAAAACTTTAATTTTACTATACCCTTTACACTCTCTTTAATGAACTTTTTTTGGAATGCTCTTTACTACAGTATTTTACATGAAAACATAATTTAATAGATAATTCATAAATATTGTTGTTTAATGTGTTGCAATGTCACTATTTTTTCTTTCATCCATTGATGTTGATACAAATTACCATACATTCTATGCATTCAAATTTTGAAAAATAATTAAATTTAGTAGCTATACATAAGAATTATACAAGAATATATTTTCGTTTCTATATTAATAGCTTAAAATATAGTTTTAAATTTTTATAATGATTAAATTTTGATAATTTCAAGAATAGAAAAAGAATAAAAGAAAAAAGAAAAATATAAGAATAAGAAAAAGTAAATTTATGATTAGGAAGAATTTGAACAAAATCTTTGCATGCATTAGCTTGAGGGTTTTTCATAAATTTTAATTTGTTTAATAAATATATGTTAAATAAATTTATACAAATAATTTTTGAAAATTAATTTTTTCATATTAAGTATGTGTGTGTGTGGGGGGGTATGTATAGAGGGAGTCCAGGTCTAACAGTTTTTGAACACGATTCAATAGGTTGAACTAGTGACCCAATAACCAAGTTAATTATTTGGTTCTATAATTTGCCTGATTTTGAAAACATTGATATTGAATATGTAGAAATTAAAGACTCAAAAAATTGAGTGCGTGGTTGTGATCAGGCATTGGATGGATTCTTAAGGGAAACTTCACAAAAGGGTCATATATTCGTATTTCACTACCTTGTCGTGAAGTTGAAATAGCAGCTAAATTATTTAACTGTGTGATAACATGTGAAATTATAGTATATTTATACCTCATTTGTGTATAATTTTTACATGTGTGTGAGCTAAAATGGTTAAAATGTGTTATCGTGTATCAATTATGGTAATTAGGTGTATTGGATGTGCATGAGTGCAATTTTTGGACTTAATTAATTAATTTTGAAGAGTTTTTACACTTAAATGTAATTTCTTGTTCACAGGTTAGCTTTACACCTACAACAAGAAGAGCTGTGGCCACGAAACATAAGGATGCAACCTCGAGTTCAATCGCAATGCTTACTGGAATTTTTGCTCCTGAAGGTATTATAGCCATGAGAAGAAGCCTTACAGTAGTGGGAAGGCATCTCGTGACAGCAAAATGAAGTGCCAAGTGTTTTAGACCTTAGGCTATTTACATCATGGTTGACGGCGTGATTGCAGTGGTACATGGCACAAGAGCAAGATGTTTTGGCGAGAGTGCAAGAATTCAGAGGATGCTAGTTCTGCAAACCAGTGCCTGGATTTGTGGGTGGGACCAAAGGTGTCGTGATTGTAGAGCTAAGTTGCACAACCGCGAAGCACAGTGCAATAGCTAGTTTGAACATAATTCTGGCTAAAATTTAAGGGTTTTTCCATCATTTTTCACATGTACACAAATCTTGGAAACTTTCTACCTATATATAAATTTTCTTCACAGTTGTTTTAGTTTTACACTTTACAATACTTAAAACTCTAGAGATAAGAGATTGAAGGGCTTGGAGAGGAGAAATCCACGTCAAGGCTTGGAGTGCACTCATTTGTCTACGTTAAACGACATTCATAGACTAAGTTTTTATACTTTTTCTATTGACTTTATGTTTTTTGGATGATAAATAACTTAGAATTGGTTTTGATTGAATTTATCAAGAATTTCTAAGTTTCTTTCTCATTGCTTATCTTTGTGCTAGGTAAAATATGTAAGCACGAGTTGTAATTGATTGTTCATGCTTGATTTATTTATAGTTGTTGAATTGTTTAGTAATTAAGGGAATTAGCTAATCTGCTAATTAATTTGTGGCTGTTTGAGGAATAACGGAGGTGAAACTTGCACGTTAGACATATAATTTGCAAACACTAATTTTATGGGAATAAAATGAGTGAGACCATAGAATTAGTATGGGTAACCATTGTTAATTATAAAATAGGATTAATTGAGTTGATTTAGCCTAGGAGAACTTGTGAAAATCTTGAGTTAAAACTACAAGACAGTTAGGGAGAATATCTTGTAGACTTTAGGATTAAGAATTTGTAAACTGATAATTAATGTAACTGGCATACACAAGAAACCAACACAATGCAAGTGGCTGGATACTTCAATTATTGGTACTTCATCCCTTAAATCTTGTGTTACTATTTTCTAAGTGCTTGCATTTATTCAGTTATTTTTATTTTCACTACACTTTTGTGGCCTAAATAATAGAATCTTAGTTAAATTAATAGCTACTTAATCCCTTCTTATGGATATGACACCCATACTCATCATAGTACTAGGTAATTAGAAATTAAATTTTAGTGTAGTGATGACCCATATGGCACCATTGCTGGGGAAGGGCGACGAGTGCTGTTGAATGCTTTAGCTGATCATTAGATTAGGTCATTTTTATTTCTTTGGTTTTTCTCATTTTCTTCCTTTTTATTCCTCCCTAGTTGATTCTTTTTCCTAGTTTTCTAGACTGAATTTCCTACTTTATGGGTTGAATTCTTGTGTTTTGGTGAAATCTTGTATGTGCAGGAGTAAGAGTGTAGATCTTGATTTTGACATAGAAATTCAGAGAACACTACATAAGAGACACAAAAGCTTTATTCTAGTGCAAGATAGAGATGGCAAAAGACAACCTACCACCTCCATCACCAGTGCAACTTCCACCTCCACCAAATCAAAAGCGATTATGGACTACATTGAACCGATTATAAACTCTCATATGACTAGTATTTTTTGACCACTAATCCATGCTAATAACTTTAAGTTAAAACTTGCAATCATAAACATGGTACAACTAAATTAGTTTGGTGGAGCCCCACACGAAGACGCCAACACACATTTTGCCAGTTTTCTTAAACTTTATGATATAGTAAAATTTAATATTGTTTTTGATGATGCTATCAAACTTTGACTTTTTCTAAGGGATAGGCTAGGTAGTGACTACAAGCATTACCACTTAGGAGTATTATCACTTAACAAGACATGGTAAACAAATTTTTGGCAAAGTACTTTCGACCAGTAAAAACTACATAGCTCAGGTTGGAAATTGGGATGTTTAAGTAGCTAGAGTCTGAGACATTACCAAAGATGTGGAAGCACTTTAAGAAGCTTCTCAAAAAATGCACAAAGCATGGATACCTACTATGGATGCACGTACAAAAATTACAATGTAATATTTGTACAATGCACCTTAGATGTAGCTACAAGGGAGCTCTCATGAATAAGTTGCCAGAAGATACATGGAATTTAATTGAAAAGATAGCATCAAATGCTTATTAGTGGCCATCTGAGAACTCCACAACATGTAGGGTCGTCGATGTGCATGACATAGATATAGTAATGGCCCTTACAGCAAAAGTGGATGGATTGTCTAAGAAAATAGATAGCGTCCTAGTAAGCAATACTCACACTTCTTCAGTTTTCAATACTTAAAATTGTGATATGTGTACAAGGTTTCATCCCACACACGAGTGTGGGGGAGATGGAGCAAGTAGAAGTGGGTCGAAAGGGCAAATTAATTACACAGGTAATTCGGGAACATAAGGAAACAATCCTCATTCTAATACCTAAACTCTAGGCTAGCGAAACCATCCAAATCTTTTTTGGGGAAACTCACAAAATCTGCCAAGCTTCTCAGCACCTTATTATTAATAAAAAAAAGGCAGTAATCAGAGGATGTAGTTAGTAGCCTTGCAAAATCAACTCATAAAATAATAGGTAGCCTAAAGAAAACAACTCAAGATTATACAAATAGGACTAACACTCTCTTGCAAAACCAATAATCCTCAATGAGGAATTGGAGGTGTAAGTGGGATAACTTGCAAAAGAAATGGCTTTTAGACCTACAAATACATTACCTAGCACAATTAATAGCAATCTTATTGAGTATGTGAAGAGTGTGAATATGGTAGGACCTAAAGAGGAAAAAGAGGAGCCAGCCATTGTTGAAAATGAGAAGACAAGCCCACCACCATACAAGCCTAAGATTTCATATCTCTAGAGGCTTCTCTGCCAGCAAAGATAAAGGAACAGGTAAGTAAATTTCTTAATGATTTTGAGAAACTAAATGTAAATGCTCCTTTAGTTACAAAGGTAAAAAAGAACCCAAATGTGGTCAAATGCCTACAAGATGTGATAAATAGGAAGAGGAAATTAAGAGACTCGGAAGGCAACCTAAATGAACAAAATGTGTTACCACGAAAGCTAGAAGACCTAGCAAGTGTTTCCATCTCTTACATAATAGGAAACACCTTAATTGATAATGTTTAGTGTGAATTTCATGTCTTTTTCTACTTTTCAAGCACACAGCTTGGAATCAATGAAGCCTAGTCATGTGAGAATTAAGTTGGCAGATAGGTTTATGACAAGGCCATTTCAACTAGTAGAGTATGTACCAATCAAGGTGAGCGATTTTGTTATACCCATGGAATTTTTTATATTAGATATGGAGAGTAAGAGAGAGCACAACCTAATCCTAGGGAGTTTATTTTTAGCAATAACCTAGGTGATTATAAACATGGAGAAGGGTAGCCTCACATTACAAATAGGCCTAAATGAGGTAACGTTTCTAATGTACTCCAAACATTCCACCTATGATGGGATGAAAGAAAAAGACAACATATCTATGCTACAGATGGTTAATGATATAACTAATTAGTTTAGTGATGTAGCAAGTGAAAAAGAAGATGTAGTATAAGTGCAAGACAATAATGAAACAGCAAGTGTGGGGGAGGAACTGTAATAGCAAGGGGAGGAAAAGCCAAACTTAAGAAGAATAGTAAGAAAGAGAAGAAAGAAAACAAGGAAACATAAAGAAAAAGTGCAACTCATAGGGATTGTGGATCTCCAAAGTCACAATTAATCCACCTTAGGTCATGAATATTTTGTAACGCTGTAGATAATAAATGCAGTGCTTCTTAGGAGGCAATCCAAACTATCTTTATTGCTTTTAGTTTTTGTTTTGTTTTGTTATATGTTGCATGGATTATTTTTTAGTTTTATCAAACCTTGTTGTAGGATTTAGAATGAAGAAGATGAAAGTGAAAATGGTATGCACCATGCATACAAATAAAGAAGAAGATGCACCACCCTACCAGGTTGCCTCGTTCTTTGTTGTCTTGCTTTATTTGTTGATCATATGATTGATATAGGAATCAACTCAAGTGTGGGGGTGGGCATGGGCATAGAATAATTAAGATGACATTGCGCTACATGTGAGGCTTGTTACTAAAAAATTTATACATGCACATATATGGTGTGTATGATTAAATTGATAGCATAATCATTCCATGAACTTAGTGGCCATTGTACTTAATTTATGATAAAATTTGTGTGAGAGATTTTTGTTGCTTGGTTTCCTAATTATTCTTGAGATTAGCATATTTTTTTTATTGTTGAAGACGTGGTTCTTATTTTATTGAGCACACACTTTTCACTTTTGATTACTAAACTATTTGAGAAGCTCTATGGTGAGGATAGCATAATTGAATTAGGGATGTAATTCTTGCCTTAAGTGGTGATAAATTCGTTAGTGAATGAAGAAGATAAACTGAGAAAAAATAGAGTGAGGACTTAAAAAAAAGTTGGACAAAAAATTTGACAAAAAAAAGAGGTGAGCATTTCAAAAAATTATTCTACTCTGCTAGTTGAAGCAATTGAGTAATCGGGATTGCTTACAGACCCCTATTCATTCCCACATAAAAGGTTACCCAATTATGAGTATGCAAAGCAATTTAAGTTAGTTATGGGTTGAGTAATTAGGGGTGCACAGTAACTGTTATTCACTTTTACGTAAAAAGGCTTTCAGTTGTTTAAGAAAGAATTTAAAATACACAAAATACAATGGAAAAAAATAAGTGTGGGGAAGAAAGAAGAAAAAATAATAGAACCCACACAAATCCTTTAGTTAGAATTGATGTTAATTGAACTTATTCAAAAAGGAGTAAGTTAATCCTTAAAGTCAGTGAGTGGTCCTAGATTTAATTATCTTTGAATTGTTAATAGGATTATCAAGCGGTTGACATAATTAGGGGTTGAATACACATAGGAATTTACGTTGTAAGCATCTAGATCGAAAGTGCTATGATCTTGAATAATTTTGAACTAAGTGACCTATGTCTATTTGATTTCTAAAATTAAGAAGAGTGGCCAAGTTCATGAGTAACATGATTTTGTGCATTAATAAATTAATTAAAGGAGAAAGTGTTAGTTTGGGGACAAGCAAATGAGTAAGTATGGAGGTGTGATAACATGTGAAATTATAGCATATTTATGCCCCATTTGTGTTTAATTTTTGCATGCATGTGAGCTAAAATGGTTAAAATAAGTTATCGTGCATGAATTATAGTAATTTGGGTGAATTGGACATGCGTGAGTGCAATTTTTGGACTTAATTAATTAATATGGGACATTTGCTGCACCAAAATGCAATTTCTTGTTTGAAGCCGCGAAAAGTAAGGATGCAACTGTGGAGTTAAACAGTAGTGCTCATTGGAATTTCTACTGCTGAAGATGTCGCAATTATGGGAGGAAGCCTCATTGTAGTGGGAAGGCATCTCGTGATAGAAAAATGAAGTGCGAAGCATTCTAGACCTAAGGTAGAATATACTGTGGTCGATAGCGTGACTGCGGTGGTACATGGCACTACTGCAAGGTGATTTAATGCGAGTGCAAGAATTTAGACATGATAGGTTATGCAAACCTGTGCCTGGGTTCGCGAGTGTGGGCAAAGGTTTCATGACCCCAAAGCTAAGTTTCGCGACCACAAAGCATAGTTCGACAGCTAGTCTGAACACGATCCTACATGAAATTTGAAGGGCTTTGCCAACTTTTCTCACATGTAAACAAACCCTAGACACTTTCTTCTACCGACATATACATGTTCTTCACAGTTGTTTAGGGGTCTCTAGCTTAGTTTTACACTTTTCAACACTTAGAACTTTAGAGATATAAGATTAAAGGGCTTAGAGAGAAGGATTCCACACCAAAGCTTGGAGCACACTCACTTGTCTACACTATGTGATGTTCATAAACTAAGTTTTTATACATTTTCTATTAACTTTACATTTGTTTAGATGATAAATAACTTAGAATTGGTTTTGGTTGAATTTATCGTAAGTTTCTAAGTTTCTTTATAGTTGCTTGTCATTGTGTTTGGTAAAATATGTTTGAATGAGTTGTGATTGATTGTCCTTACCTTATTTATTCGAAATTATTGAATTTGATAGTAATTAGGGGAACTAGCCAATCGACTAATTCATTTGTGGCTGTGTGAGAAATAATAGAGGTAAAACTTGCACGCTAGATATACAATTTACGAATACTAATTTTGTGGGAATAACGTGAGCAAAACCATAGAATTAGTATGGGTAACCATTACTAATCATAAGACTTAATTACTTGACTTGATTTAGCCTAAGAAAATCGGTAGGAATCATAAGTCAAAGCTACAAGAAGTTCGGGAGAATATCTTGCAGACTTTAGAATTAATAATTTATATCTAGTGTAATTAAACTGATAATTAAAGTCACTAGCATACATAAGAAACTAACGCAATGCAAGTAGCTAGATACATTAATTACTAGTACTTCATCCCTTAAATTTTGCGTTGCTATTTTTTGAGCGCTTGCTTTTATTTAGTTATGTTTATTTTCACTATAGAGTGGCTATGAAAATTTTGGAAATGATATTAGGAGGACAAAGAAGCTATTAGGTTGTAGTGGGCAATTTCACATATATAATGAACCTTATGATTTGAGACGGGCTAAGTGAGATTCCCCCACATCTATAATATAAAAGATAATGTGGATTTTGGTAATCACATTGACAAGAGAGGCCTCTCAATTTGCTAAGATTGCACAACAACTCTATGTTGGGAAGTAGTTGATCCATGATTCAAAACAAGCTGGAATTCCACTTAGGAAATGCTAAGTTGAGGCTTAAACTTTTAAGAGGTTTTTGAACGGTGTGAAGAGTTGAATTCTAATTATAGCTTTTATCTATCAGGAGGATTAGAAAAAAGTGGATGAAGTCAGTGCTACTTTGGAAATTTTTTTATAGCCAAGCACGTCATTTCAAAGAGTGATTAAAGTTGATTTATAACTACAAAACATAGTAAAATTCTACTTAGTAAATGCTAAACTCTGTTGAGAGGTTTTTAAATGATATGAAGCGTTAAATTTGATTATAACTTTTGTCTATTATGCGAGGATTGGAAAAAATAGATAAAATTGGTATAATTTTGGAAAAAAAATTTACAGCCATGCATATCATTTTAAGGAGTAATTACCCAAATTAAAATTTGTTCCTCCTCGAGGTTTTTAAGGTAAATTAGCTTTGGAGGCTCAAAAAATGATGAGAAAGAGTTCATTCTGAGCACGGTGGCGAAAATGATGTTGAAATTTAAAAAATATTGGCAAGAATGCATCTAGTTGATAGATATAGTTATCATCAAGATTCAAGGCTTGAAATGAAAGCAGTGGAGTACTTAGGAGTACTCATTTTCAAAAGTGAACTCTTCTCTTAAGTCTCTACATAACCTAGTTAATGTACAAAAAGCTATTTATTACCTATACTAAGAGAGTGTGAATGTGGCTACTTGCTCTCAAGTTTCAACCTTAGATCTGTTTTTTAGCCACAACGATGCAGTTAGACCACCATCTCCAAGTTGGGATTAACTCAGAGCATTGCTTTGAAAAACAACCCGGACTAGATGGATTAACCAATTCGACCGTCATCCAATCCATAAACTGATTCAAACAAACATGAAAAATTGAATCTTAAGAACTATTTTAATTTTCAGAAAAAAACAAAAACGCTTAAAATCACAGTTCAATCGTCAAACCTCATGATCTGATCATGGGTTTGATTAAATTGTGTGGTTTGTTGCATCTACATAGTGAAATGTTTTCAGCCCTGGTTTCGTCTCACTGATGACTCCACGAATTGGGTCTCTGTTCTTCTACCTTGAAGGCCAGCATCCCCAACAATGTCCAGCCCAGCAGCAACGTTAAGGGCTATGCACAAATTTTTTTTCCTTTTCACTTGCGTTAAAGTTTTGCTGTCTGTTCCATCTTTTTCACTCCTCTTCTACTCAAGTAGCGGGAAGTCCAAGAACTCGAGTTATAATAAGGTATGTTCACGCTTTGAGCCTCTGAATAAACGATTCAAGATTAGTTTCCTAGAATTCGTTTGTGATTTGTATTTGGTATCAGTTAACATTTTTCTGTATTGTGCTTGGATGGCTATGATTGGTGGTCGAGTCAAATGAGTTTGGTCTTGTGTGGATTTTTTGATTCTCCTCTTCTCAATGCATACAACATAGAGATCATATTCGTGTTGCCTCCACGAGTCTAAAAATTGGGTAATGTTGAATCAATGGATGAAGTGGGTATGAAAAAAGAGAACAAATTAAACCAATATCCAAACACACAACCGATCTCCATTAGTAGAATTCAGGATGATGAAAACCAAATTTGTTTCTGATTGTCTTTGTTTCTTCTACTATGGGTTTCAATTCACAAATCGCAATTATTAGTATTCAGTCCATTACAAATAGACATCTAAATTCAATTCCATAGTTTGACCAATCTATATAGATAAATTATACTGATCTAACATCATGAACATGTTGAAACACTGCCAATATTATATTCCCTCAATAGTAGCATTTTACCGAACACTTGGCAGCGTGCCAAATCATTGGTAGATTGCAAAATCAATTAACCAAATTGCATTCCTCCCACAATAGTTATTATAACGGTTGAATTATGGTACTCTCTACATGTTCGTTTGGTTTAATGTTTTTGGTTAGAATATAACTTCAAGTAATTATTTTGACACTTAGCTCTTCTATATCTTGATAGATCTTTTATAAATAGTAAAGCTATATGTACAAATTTAGGAATTTTAATGCAAAGTGCTAATGATTCAACAATAATTTATGACTCGTACGTTGAATTTATATTTGGGCAATGGGCTCGTAACTAAAGGACATTACATAGTGGGCTATTGATTAAAACTCCAGATTTTCGGAATTTTATGTGTCAGTGGTTTCCTTGTGTATGGGTATCCACTACGCAACATCTGGGATGTTAGAATGTTAGTCATCACTATTTACATTAGTAATTAATGCATATTTTGGTGTAATATTTTATAATGCATTCTAAATGTGTGTTTTGGTGTTTATATGCACCAGGAAAATGTCAACTAGTGGATAAACTATGAACACAAGTAGTTTGACTCTACATTCTCATCGCAAAGGGAAAAAACTTGTATAGCATGAAAGCATGTGGTTGAAAGGATTATCGATGGAAAAAAAAAATGGCTATATATTACTTATATTGTGGAAAGATGTCAATTGCTGAGAGAATATATAGAATGAAACAATATTTTGAAGGGAAAAAAGGTAAAATTAGAATATACTTTAAAATACCTACAAATGTCAGATATTCAATGCAGTAATGACGTAAGAAAATTGTTGAGAAAAAGAAACAAAGCCAAGAAGGATATGTTGTTGAGAATTTTTAAGGTTCTCCTATTACAAAAAGGAATTATATTGATGACTATAATGAGACTAAAGAAATTCATAAATAAAAACTAACAGGTAAAAATGTATAGTTAGTTAGATTTCAAGCAAGATAGGTAATTATTTTGCTCCAAGGGCCACTCATAGATCTCAACTATAAAAAGTGTTCTTACGGGTAAATAAACATTTAAAAGAGTCCATATGAAAATTGTCAAGTTCTTTTATAATACATACGTTCCTATTAACGCATGTAATTCAAGATGCTTTCAATGCATGCTTGATGTTACAATTGCAATATGGCCAGGATATACGGTTCCAACTTATTATGATCTTAGGCTTCCTTTATTAGTAGATACCAAAAAAAAAAAAAAAAAACAGTTCTAGATTGATAATATTCGAAATCTTTGGTCAAAATCTAGATGCACAATTATGGATAATGGTCAGACATATAATACTGGTCAAGCATTAATTAACATTCTTGTGTATTATTCTTGGGGAACAGTGTTTTGGAAATTTGTGAATGTTTCTAATATTGTAAAATATGCAAATGCACTTTTTATATTGTTTAAAAAATTTGTTGAATAGGCAGGCCCAACAATGTGGTACACATTATTACCAATAGTGGATCAAATTAAGTTGCAATAAGAAAAATGATTTGAGACCATTACAAATTAGTTGGCCTCCTCATGTAGCACAATGCTTGAACCTAATTTTAGAAGATAATGTAAAAATGGGTTATATTGTTAAAATTGTGAGCCATCAAATTATCAGGTTTGTCTACAACCACATATATTGATTAGCTTCATAAAGAAAAACAAAAGATTGGACATATATTCTTTGTCCAAGTAATACAAGGTTTGATACTACTTTAATTGCTCTTTATAATATATACCATCACATATATGATTTAAAAGGTTTAGTCACTTGTAAAAAGTTTGCTAAGTCCAAACTAGCATAGGAGAGGAAAACAAAAGAAGTTATTTCAATTATCTTGGATAACAAGTTTTGGAATGATTGTTTGATCATTGTGAATTATTTGAGCTTTTGATGCATCTTGAAAATTATTGATAGAGATAAGAAACCTTCTATAACATATGTTTACGAAGGGATGCATTAAGCATGCAAAGGCATTAAGATTTTATTCAAGAACAAAATGAAGTTGTATAAGCTATGCACAAATATTATCAAAAGTCAATAGGATAGGCAATTGAGGAAAGACATACATGCTACAACATATTGATTTAATATTGCGTTTCAATAGGATCAAATATCATTTTAGTCATAAACCAAAGTTGTATTAGTTGCTTAACAATTTGTCTATTTATTTTTGAAAACAATTGAGAAGTTCCAAAAAATATGAACTTGAAAATTCAAATTCAACATTATTAACTTAAAAATAAGTTGATGAAGTGTTTGGATAAAAAATAATAAAATCATCTTATTAAATTTTGTGGAAATTTATAATTGTGGTTAATTATAATTTTTTGATTTAATAATGATAAAAAAAATAAACTAAATACCACTAATGAAGCATAATTTGAAGATATTTATGTTATTTTTAATATATAAAGTAAAGTAACTTTTAAGACATTCAAAAATAAATTGAAAATAACTAACTTATCTTTTTAAAGAGCTTAAAGACACAAAAAAAATATTATTTTTAAAACTTATAAACTATTTTTTACTACAAATATTATCAGACTTATAAATATTTTTTAAGTTCTTAAACATTTTATTTGATATATTTTGATTACTTATAAAGTGACCAGAACAACATGCTAGTCTCCTTACAATCTGCCACTCTGGCATCTCCAAATTACAAATAAAAGAATAGATAATGGGAATGGGATAGCTAAGCAGAAATCTTTAAATTGGTAACGAAATGGTGGTATATTAAATTTTTATTTTCTAATCTTTTCATTGCATTCACTTACAGCAAGAAACGATCATTAGTGTTTGTTAATGCACACATCTTATGTACTCTTAAAATTATTTATAAAATATGAAAATTCATTAAATTGTAATCAATATAAAATTACTATATTCTTAATGATGAAAATTATTATTTAAATAAAAGAAATAAAATAAAATTTAGTTATAATAATGTTATCAAGCAAGAGAACTCTATTTTAGAATAATTTTTTAAAACAAGGCAAACAAATATAAAAGAGTATGCTTAAATCTCCTACTTTGAGTATTTTAAAAATAACTCAAGAGAAGTCCGAAAATGTACGCTTAAGATTTGTCTTTAAAACATTTTAAAGCACATTTAAATTTCTCTTTATACAGATACATATATCCAAATTTTAATTATTATTTATACTGAAAATTAAATTTTTATTTCTGCGGACAAATATATATACTTGGATACTTAAAATTTAATGATTAGTTCTATATAAAAAAACATTACCATGATTCGTTGCACCATTTTCTCTTTTTGTTTTACCAAAGCAATACTAAAGTCTATAAAATTTTTTGCACTCCCAAAAATTTAAAAATAAAAATCAAAACTAAACATATCTGTCTTCACGACAATAAATCTCTATTCTCTAAATTAAAGGTTTAAGACTCCATAAACACTCAACACTAAGATCACATCGCTGTATATTGGGTGAGAACTGCTCATGAAGTTAAGGATCAACTTCCCAGTATAATTACTTGGTTTATTTATTTTCAAATTATTTACCTTTTAAAAACGTATATGCAAGTTTTATATTTTTTTTTATCTCTTTCTCTCTCTTACTTTCACACAATTTTTAAAATAAAAATATTTAAAAACACACACCATAATTATAAAATGAACAAAGTCAAAAGCATTTACCAAATAATTTCTTGATTTAAATTTAATTTTGGTGGTGAAAAAAATTGATGAAAAACAATAAAAATGATATAAAAGCAAAAAGAAAGAACCAAAAACAATATTTTTATAGACAACATATTTAAAATTGAATATTTTACTAAACAAAAAATTTAAGAAAATGTGAACATAGCTGCATTTTTCCTTTTTCTTTTCTTACCTGTCACACTGATAAAATAAGCTCGGAGAGATCAAGGTAACAAAATCTTGAAATAGAGGGCTTTGGAGCCCCTGGCAAGCAACCATCCAAATGCAAGTTTCAAGGCTCGGAGCTTTGCTGGACAAGGCTCTGACTGCAGATCAGGCGAAGCAAATTCACTGCCAGATAATTGTCGGCAGTCTTAACAGTCTCGAGCCGCTGTTAATTAGTCAGACCCTTAAATTTGCTGCCCATTTTTCGCCAAGAACAACTCATTATGTCATATCAATCCTCCAGCGTATGCAAGATCCGGACGTTTCCGCCACGTCGTCCGTAATCCGTTATCTTTCTCAACACGGGCAGTTCCAAGAAGCACTTTCACTCTACGTACAATTGCAGAGATGGGGACTTTTGCCAAACACATTTGCTGTGTCGTCTGCCCTGAAGGCTTGTGCTAGGATATTGTGTGGAGTAGGTGGATTAATGATTCATGGGCAAGTGCAAAAGTTTGGTTTCTGTAAGATTGTTTTCGTTCAAACGGCTCTCGTGGACTTCTATGCGAAAATGGGCGACATGGTGATTGCGCGCAAGGTGTTTGATGAAATTAGAGGAAAAAATGTGGTGTCATGGAACTCGATGCTAGCTGGGTATGTGAAGTATGGGGACTTGGCAATGGCACAAAGTGTGTTTGATGAGATGCCGATGAAAGATGTGATATCTTGGAATTCCATGGTTTCGGGGTATGCAAGAGCTAAGGATATGGAGCAGGCTTATGAATTGTTTCGTCGGATGCCTCAGAGGAATTCTGCTTCCTGGAATGCCATGATTACCGGTTACATAGAATGTGGGAAAATAGAATTAGCACGCAGCTTTTTTGATGCAATGCCGGAGAGGAACAATGTTTCTTATATCACAATGATTTCTGCATACGCAAAATATGGCAATGTGGAGTCTGCCAAAGAGCTCTATGATCAAATTGCAGAAAAAGATCTGTTTCTGTATAACGCCATGATAGCATGCTTTGCTCAAAATAACCGAGCAAAAGAGGCACTGCAGTTGTTCGATGAGATTCTGAAACCAAATGCTAAGTTTCAACCTGATAAAATGACATTGGCTAGTGCTATTTCTGCTTGCTCTCAACTGGGAGATTCGGAATACGGAACTTGGATAGAATCATACTTGAGAGATTTGGGGATTGGAATGGACGATCATCTGGCCACCTCTTTTATTGACTTGTATGCAAAGTGTGGAAATATTAGCAAAGCTTATGAACTGTTTAATAGCTTGAAAAAGAGGGATTTAGTTTCTTATACAGCAATGATTTTGGGATGTGGTATAAATGGTAGGGCAAGAGAGGCCATCAGGCTGTTTGAGCAAATGTTGGATGATGATATTATCCCTAACCTGGTTACATTTACAGGAATATTGACTGCTTATAGCCATGTTGGGTTGGTGGAAGAAGGCTACCATTGTTTTATGTCCATGCAGAGGCATGGCCTTGTCCCATCTCGGGATCATTATGCAATTGTGGTTGACCTTCTGGGTAGGGCTGGGCGATTAGAGGAAGCACATGAGTTGATTAAAAGCATGCCAATGCAGCCTCACGCTGGAGTATGGGGTGCATTACTTCTTGCTTGCAGCTTGCATAACAATGTAGAACTTGCAGAGATTGCAGCCAACAATTGTTTTGAGTTAGAGCCGGACAGTAGTGGTTATCATTCTCTTCTTGCCAATATTTATGCCTCTGCTGGGCGGTGGGATGATGCTAAGAGATTGAGGACACTTATTGAAGAGAAGGGCCTCGTCAAGATACCAGGGTCTAGCTGGATGGACTGTTCCTCCTGTTAGAAACAGTTAACCTTGATTGTCAAGCTCAAAATCAGTCATCTTGCTTTATTTACCTCATTGAGGCCATCAGCCGGAATTTTTGGCATCTCAGATGAAAATTATCTTTAATATGCTCGAAGGGGTCTACTGGTAATCAATATTTTGTCAGTTCCTTCTGTTCTATTGTTTCACATGAAAAAGCTATTGATGATTAAATGAACACTTTCAAGGCTTTTGTTTACTAGCTATATATGCAGTCAACATGCTGTTATGGTTTTTATACCAGTGCTTGTGGTTCCGATAAAATACAGAGGATCTTTTAACAAGGGTGATGGAAAATATCAAAACTAGCGGAAAAACGTGGCCTTAAGATGCATACATAGGAACTAGTGCAATCACTTGATCTTTTTAAACTTAGTATGTGTTGGGAAAAATGGGGGAGAAGAAATCAAAAAAAGTTACTTGCTTCAGCTATTGAGCTTATTTCCTCAAACAAATGCACAAAGGGCTATAACATATATACTCTCTTTCAAATGTAATATAACACAACATACACATACTTTTTTCTCTTGAAAATCACATTGCATTAACATATCTAGTTTTTAGGCATATATTTGGATAATCCAAATGGAGGAGCCACTCTGGTTATATCATAGTATATGTTACTCAAATTCTACAAATATAGTGTGATTTGATGTCATGGATGTTGTGGAGAGGGGGTGCTTGGGTATAGTTGTTTATTGTTTTCTTTTTAGTGAATCACTCAGTGAAGTAGACAGTTGATGACTGCTTATTGGCTTTTCGACCTGTCGGTTGTAACTATTATTTCAATCTTTGATATCGTTACAGCGACAGGCAGTTGCCTCATGTGATGATTCAAATGCTCTGACCGATTGGATGATGCGGAAGCTCTTTCCAAATGTAATAGCTATGGTTCTGTTACATTCTGTTATTATTGGATCCATTTTCCAGTTTCTGGGATACTAGTTCAAGTGTTGGGTTGACATGCTCTTACTGCTTCTCCTTGATTGGTAGAAGGTGATGCATCAAGATGTAATGCACAAAACTTGATACCTGGAACCTTTTCTTTGTTTTAACTTGGCTTCTGGGTATTGTTTTGCTTTGTCTTGCAGCCTTAACACTTTCGAAAGCAAAATGTTCAAGAGAACCTGAAACATAATGGAAGTAAATTACTGACAGGATCTCTTCTATGCTGGCAGTTTAAAAGATAATTTTTATTTTTCCTAAGATGGTTTGCACAATGGGGTACTACTAACACCAGTAATTTCCTCATGCTTTGTTCTCTAAGGCATGAAATCATGATTGTTAGCTTGGCAATATTGCACGTTCTTTATATGTCAAGATTTGGTTTCTCACTGGGGAAACTTTAGCTTTTGCTGTTGCTCACCATGACCATGAAATCTCAAGTTTTTGGATGATGTTGAGTACCTGTGAAAAGAACGTAAACTACTTACATAATTTCGGCTTTCATTTCGGACAAAACTGACTGAGTAGGTGCCCCCATTTTTGTTATGTAAGCTTGGTTACCTGAACATGGAATGATTTACTAGTCACATAAAGACTGGCTTAAAAGTTTCTGCTTTTCATCCTTGATAGGTCAGCATATGAAAGTTGCCTATGCCCTTAATTATATCCTTGTGGAGAAATGTAAGCTGATTAATTTACAGATTGTGCGTTTTCACCATTTTGATTTTTCTATCATGTTTCTGTTATATTGACAATTTCCTTTCTGCTTTGTTTCTGTAGAAGATGGAATTGCATATTATATCCTCCTGCGCCGTTAATCGACTGTGTGGCTGCTATGAAGCCGATGAATTATTATTATCAGGAGCCTGTGTGGATGTCTTGATAGCATATATAACGATAGCTTCCGTTCCAGATTCAGCTGCAGATGCAGCTTAGTGAGTATTGTCTGAAGCAATGGGTTCAGTATCCAGTAAATACCTACACTTTCACTATTTTGAGTCTCTGGGCAAATGATGCTGTAATTGTTTTTCTGACAAATTTTCTAAATGCAATAATTTTTTTTTTCTTTAAACGAATGGGCAAAGTAGTTGAAAATTTCAGGTTGTTTGTGATTTGTCTTGCTCAAGTTGTAGACAGTTTTTAGTACAATAAAGCCATTGAATATTGAAGAAATTCTAGTAAAAATTGAACACCTTATGTTTGTGTAAATTTATTTACAAACTATGAGGTTATTTTATTTTAAATAATAAAAATAAAAAATTATTAAAATTAAAATATTTAAAATAAGAAAATAAAGAAAGTTTGAAAGAATTTGAAAAGAGAAAACGTTTGAGATGCAAATAAAAATAACAAGTTAATAAAACAAGAAATGAAAGGATTGAAAGATGACAAGAATTTAAAATGAAAGGTAATTGTGTAATTTAATTTTATACAACTAAAAAATTTTATTAATTTAATAACATAGTATAGATTATGGCTATTGTAGTCATCTAGAGAACACTTCCACGCATCCTTTTTCTCTATCATTCAAAATCTTCATATTTTTTTCTGTTTACTTCAATATTCGGTTTAAGCACAATTCTTCTACTGTTTAACTTGCTTTCATGTTTCTTTTGCTCATGAATTGTTAACTTGGTAATAGAGGAATTTCATTAAGAATATCATGTGATGGGATTGTATCGATGGTTTGTTTCGGAGACATTATTCGAATAAAATACTTACACTTTTAACATGTTAATATTAAAAATAAGTTTTTCATTCTTTTATATATAAGTAAATTTAAAAAACTCAATCGTTAACTAATTATTATCTGTACTCAAAATCAAATTTATTATTTGTATCAATGCTCTTGTACTCTAATTTATACACACAAGTAAACATACACGACTTAAAAACCAATTGTTGATCATATAATATTATCGAATTATTATATGATTTTTGGCATACAAAAATATAAGATCAATTAGATACTATATAAATGCTTTTGCACTCTTCATAAATTTTCACACCTAAAGAACACAAATTTATCAAAAAGGACTTTCAAAGAATCAGAACGTACAAATAATTTACGTATCTATACCTATAAAATTTATATTGTCTATATGTAAAGGGAGAATGCAAAATCACTTTCATTCTCAATTTTAATTTACCAAAATGCCTTCTCGTTATTTTCATTTTTTCATATTTTTTAATTTTCGCTTTTACTTTTTATTTTGTTATATCCTTTATCTTTTCTCTTTGTCCCATTTTATGCAAATTACTCAATATAATTTCAATTTTTGATAACTTATTTTTATTATTAAAACTATTTAAAATATAATTATTAAAATTTTTAAAATATGATAGATTTGTATGTTGTTATCATCAATTAAAAATTATGTTAAAACATAGAATATGTAATTTTTTGCTTAATGATAAATTGTACTATAGAATACATGTGTGTGTGTGTGCGTGTCAACATATTTATATAATAAAAATAGAATTTTATGTGCAATAAAGATATTATATTTTGGATTAAGATGCCCTTACATCTAGTGTGCATGCATGTAGCTAGCTCATATGAAGGATCTAAGTTGTTTCATATTGTTAAATTACTGTAGTCCCTTTATTTTAGTATTTAGTATCTTTCTTTATTTCTTCGTTTTTTGAAAAAGAAAAGTGGGCTTGAATGTTACGAATACATTGGGAACAAATCATGAGCAGTTATAACAACGTTGACGATGCACCATACAGCAAAAAAATAATAAGGAAATAAAGAGTGAGGCACACCACATCCATGAGACTGTAGACAAAATTTATATATGATGACAAGAAAATTTGTATAAGATAAAATAATTTAAATTAAAAACAAATTCGTGGGTTTAATTCTTTAAATTTAATTCCTTAATTCTTCTTTCAAAAATAAATTTTGAAATTTGAATAATATTTAAAGATAGAGCTTGTCCTTGATCTTTTATTGAAACTTATTAAGTCTTTAATTAATGTTGATCTTTTGACTTAATATTACAATTTTGAATCAAATATTCAAATTTGAAAACTTTTTATAAAGAACAGATTAAATTTGATGACGAACATATAGATATTTTTTGAACTTTAAAGAGGATTCGTGGAAAAATTTGACAGAACTTTTTAGGCTTCAACTTCTTTGAATTTTCATTTATGTCTATTTTTTATGAGATTTGACTTCTATTTATAATTATAGGAAAGATAATTTGACTATTTCAATTTATTGACATTGCACAATTTCATTAGCTATCATAATTTGTAATTTATTAAAAAATTTAACTGATATGTTTAATCTTATAAAATTTGCTATCTCACATGCATTTATCAAGATTTCACCATTTGTCATCATATTTTCTACGTGGTGTAATTTAATTAGGCAAAAAATATTTGTATGTCTACAAATACTCTATCCAGATTTATTCACAAAAACTTGTATTTGAATGATTAAGTTTGGAACTTTAATACCAGCTCACCAATTTTTTGACTTTTTTGGCATTCAAATTAAGAGCCCAATTTGTAACAGCCTGCGTAATAAAGGGCTAACTTATTCAAGTGACCCACCAAGAGTTGGGAGGCAGATTAGGAACGGCTTTCAAACATCCAGTAGATTAGTTCAAGCATATTGAGTAAATCTTTACACTCTCCAAGAGCAAACAAATTCCAAATTTGGATTTGATCATCCACCTCAGAGGAATCCAAGTGTGGTAGAAATTCTATAAATTACTGGCAGAGAGAACTCCCTACATTCCAAGCTTGCTCCAATCCCACTTGTTGACGAAAAATGAACTTCATTTCCCTGTGAAGCATCAAAGTACAACATTCATTCCTTGTCATCGTTCATTGTGATAGACAGTAGGTAAAACTTCAAATGTTTGACACGATCTTTCATTTAAAATCGGAAGCCAGAGATTGCAAATTTGCTCCTTCCTCTTGCTGCAACGTTCACACAGTAGCAGTACTAGAATTCTCTTGCTTATGAAAGATGGTCTCAGGCCGCATTTGGAAGGTAGAATTCTCCAACTCGTTTTTTTTTTCTTGTGTTTCATTTTTGTTTTTGTTTTATAAGTATCTAGCTTTGAATTTGAATGATGGGTACCAGACATTTTTTTGTTGATTTGAACAATGAGTATCAAACTTAATTTATTGATTAACTAGACTTAAAATTTGACCTATGAGTATTAGACTCTATTTGACTTCTGAGCACATGATTTAAATTCGACTCATGAGTATCAAACTTAAGTTTAGTGGGCTTGAGGCTTAAAGTTTTATTTTGCGTGGGGATTTGACCTCTCTGTACTTGAAACTTGCAAACTTTGTCACAATTCAACCTTTAAAGCATTTTCTTTTCTACTCACGAACTTTATAGAGTATGAAACTTGAAAATTTATGATCTAATTCATTTGTCCATACTTTGCTTCCATTTTTTTTGCCCCCACCCCTTTTTCTTAAAAGGTTATTTCACTTATCAAAATCTAATAAATCTTCACAGTTAACACCATTGTACACTTCAAGATCAATGTTTCTTTTATAGTCATGGAGAATTTAATTATACTCAATGAATAGGGTGTCATTCCATTGAAAAAGTCATGATTCTAGTGGTCTGTAGTCCCTTCATTAGTTAGATTGTATGCCTTAGGCCTACGTTGACGATTTCTCATCAGATGAATGAGTGGTCCCAAGAGATTCCCATTAGCAAGACATCTGGGCTACCTACGTCACTGTGAACCTTGGGGTGTCGAATCATTGGAGGCAAAGCTTAGTGGGGGGAAGCTCCTTTAGTCGCCGGTGAGTTTCAATGCATCAAAAGTTACAAGGAATAAGCAGAACGCATACTTATTTGGTGTGAGTGCAAGATGTAGGTAGCCCAGATTTATGACGTAGTATATGCTTCATTGTTTACTTATTCCTGCAACCCTAATGTCCTTCAGGTGATTTATGAGGCTTAGTGTCCATCCACCAACACATTCTTTACTTCTTATGGCAATGTCTCTATCTTCTCTATGACCTACACAGCTTGGCAGGACTTCTAATATATAAGAGACTTTATGATAAGGTCGTTCTGAATGCCAAAGAGCTTATAAGGTTTGAAAAGCTAAGCAAGAGATACATCTCTTTATCTTGCAACTTGTTCCATGCTTACCATCATCTTCATGAAAGTCTAGATGATGCTCAAATCCCATTAATTTCTATTGGAGACTGGGTTTGTTTTTCGTGTACAAGGGAGGTGAAGTATGCTTTAACCCAACATACAAGGAGAAGAGGACAGTTCGTCTTAGATCCACGTGCAATCCTTTTGGCGATATTGGCGCACACAAACCGTGGTCTTCTTCTAATGAGGAGCTATTTTCACGCCTTAACATTGGTAAGAACTTCATAGTGGAAACGTACTTGGTGGCATTCTTGGCTTGCTAGCACTATTTTTGTGCCTTTCTTGTTAAAGATGTTTGTTTGATATGTCTGAGCACCTTCAAGATGATATACATCATAGCTACCGACAGGGTGGTGAGCTTGGTGTACCCATTCTAGCGAGCATCTATCAAGGTTTGGGTAGACTTGCACTTTTTCAAAGCTCTTCACAAGTGTTTTCCCATTTCCACTTCACTATCTCTATGTATGGTTCACACACTACTTCAAGACTTATTATTCAATTTGTAAAAAGGTTAATGGTCCAAAGATGGTTGCATTTTCCAGCAAAGGTGGAGCAAGGAATTTTGACCCATACGAGGTATACCAAAGGATCCATGGTGAGCTTTTTGATTGGACTAACGCCATGATAACCAAACATAAGGATATCTCTTACACTAACAACGACAATCACGAGCAATTTGAGGATGATTGTTTTGCTACCATCTATTTGGGTTACCTTTTGCTGCAGTAGGGTAATCACTTTACCATGGAGCCATACAGCCTACACAAGTTTTGCCTTTAGTTAGGTAATGCCAAAAGGTTCTCGAGATCCTTACACACGATATCCATGAGATTTCTTTGGTAGAATGCTTGTACTTTCAGAGAATGCGTACCTTGTCCAAGTCGATGCCCAAGGCATGCTTCCCTCTAGGGGTGACAATTTCTGACCCGACTCGAACCTTACCCGAAATTAGCGAGTTTAGGTCAAGCTTTCGCAGGCTTGGGTGAAACCTGTGAATTTCAAAAGATAAACATGTCAATTTTGGGTTACTTGACGGGTTGACCTGTGGACCTACAAACTCGTAAATATATTTTAAATAATTTAATTAATGAATATTTATATTATATAAATATAAAAAACTAATTAAATAAAATTAAAAGATAAAATTGTAATATTTAAAACATCAAGCCTTACTTTTAATTAAAGGAAAAATATTTTCTTTTTGTTGGCAAGTCGGTAAATTAAATTCGAATAACCTGCAAAATTGGTAAGTTAAGTTCAGGTTAGATTCTCTAACCCATAAAAATAATCAAGTTGAGTTTGGATCAATAGGTCACGTGTAATACCCGAGTGTCGACTCAACTTGCCGACTCGCTAACCCAACCCGTTACTATCCCTCCTTCCCTCACATCTTGTCAATTGTGAAGAGGTTCCATTCAAAGGCTTACAAGGATGGGTGGGCACAAATCCATGGGAACAACTTTGAGTACCTTGTTGTGAAGTCATACAACCTCCCCTCTCAAGGTAACGTATGCAAAGTAGGAAGCTCGTCTCTCAATACCCAAGATCCTCCTTGCGAGCTTGCAACCCTTTTTGATCCCACGATGAAGGGTTAGGTTTGCATGTTCTAGAAATAATGTTACTAGCAATGTGGATTGTCACTAGAAGAGAGGCAAAAGCGACTCTACGCCTTTGAGTTTGAAGGAGGGTAGAGCTCCCAGTTACCTAGAATCAGTTAAAAGTCTAGTTAAGGAGGTTCTTTACCACTTTTTCATTCCATACTTTTTTTCTTTTTGTCCTTCTTTTAACTAAAATTCTCCCTTTTCTTCTTTTAGGTGCAAAGACAAGCCGTTTGAAATAGCAATGGGGATTCTAACGATAGCCATAAAATTGTTGTAGAGCCGAAACAACCACCCATGAGCATACCTGGTGACAAGGCACTAGAGGAGTTCATATTTCCCCTACAGGGGCTTCAGTGTTCAAGGTAGAGAAGTTTCTTCATAGCCATATGAAATCCCGTAGCAAGTTATGGGTAAGTTTTCGTGAGAGGCTAGCAAGCACTCTACTTAACCTCATTTTCTCCTTTAAGCACTCCTTTAAGGACTCATTTTCAAGCACTCTTCTTTTATCTTGTTAAGCAATGCCCGCGACAATTGCCATCTAATGAAATAAGTTAAAACATAATCAATTACTAATTTGCAATTGAACTTAGAAAATATCTAACCAGCGTACGTAATTATAATGAGATCAAGTTATAATATAGTTTGAACACTTTGAATTTTGTGATAGGTATGGTTGTTCACAATTTAAACTCTTGTGAACCAAGAGTAATATATAGTTTAAATTCATGTGTCGATGAGCATTTGACTTAAGTTGACAATTTAAATTCATGTAAAGAAATTTTGATTTGGATTTAGCAATTTATGCTCATGTAAAGGAGTAGCTTTTTTTTCTTTTTCTTTATTTTTTATTCTTTTGCTTTTTAAAAAGAATAATACTTCTTCAAAAACTTCCCATTGATTGGTCCAATCCACAATCCATCCTCATCGACTACTTTCTATGTGTCATTCGTGTAGAGCTCTTTGACTACATAAGGCCATTCCACATTGGTGTAGAGCTCTTTGACTACATGGTAGATAATGACGATGGGTCTTCTTATAGTAAGCATTAAGTCTTTAATTTGAAAGGATCAAGCAAACACCTTCTTGTTGAATGCTTTGGATAAATGAGCTTAATAAAATTTGAACTTTTAGTGTGCATCCAACCTTTTCTTATCAAGTGTTTCCAATTCCTTAAGGCACAAGCCACCATGCTCCTCTTCTGTTAATCCTTCTTTTATAGTGATTCATAGGCATGGAATTTGCTACTCAAGTAGGATGAAAACCTTAACACCATATACTAACAGATAAGAAGTTGCTTGCGTAAGTGTTCTATAGATGGTTCAATAAGCCCACAAAACTTCTCTAATCCTTTTATGCTAGTCTTTCTTCGACTTAAAGAACACCTTTTCTAGTAGGTTGCAAAGTGTTTTATTAAAAGCTTCTGTGAATCCATTTGTCGGGCATAGTACATTAAGGACTTCTTTTACTTGAAGCCAAACTTCTGGAACAACTTGTCAATGATACTATTGACGAATAGCTTCGCATTATTAATGATGATGTATCGAGGGAATCTATACTTATATATGATGTTGATGCGAATGAAGTCAGCAACATTATCCTTCTTCACTTCTATAAGAGGAATTGTCATTGCTCATTTAGAAAAGTAGTCGATTGCAGTAAGAATATGGAAGTGGTTAGTAGATGACTTTGTCATGAGTCTAACAACATTCAACCCTTAAGCATTGAAAGGTTATTAGGCAACGGTTGGGTGTAGTGGCTTAGGTGATTGAGAGATGAAATTGGCATGACACTTGCATGCATGACACTTCTATGCGAATTCCATACAATCTTTCACCATCGTTAGCTAATACTAGCTTATCCTTTTGATGCAAAAGTGGAGCTTCATTCTGGACTAGTGGGCACCACAAGTCCTAGAATGGGCTTCCTTCATAGCCTGTACAACTTCATCATCACCCAGGCAGTGTAGGAATACTTCATTGAATGAACGTTTATACAAAGTGCCCTTAAAGTAGATAAAGTGAGTTGCTTGATGTTGTGTGTCGAATTTTTGGCATATATCATCTAACAACTTCTCATACTTTAAGTAGTCCATAAAGGGTTGATTCTAGTCTTCTTTTTCAACTTCGAGGACTTCTATAAGGCAATTCTCTTCTTCTTCACCCTCTTCATACTTAAACACTAGACACACCAGCCACTTCTTATATATGGGTATGTGGTATTCTACTTTGGACAAGAATAAGGTGGAAGCAAGTTTAGCTACACATCTACTTGTTTGTTCTCTTTCCTAGGCACATGTTTAATTGTAACATCTCTAAGTCATCCTAAGCCTACTAGCATAGTTATAGTAAAAGAGCAACTTGGGCTTCTTAACTTTATATGTCCCTAATAATTGGTTGATTATCAACCTAGAATCCCCATATACTTCAAGATGCAGTGGCTTAATATCCATGACTGTCTTAACTCCAATGATCTAAGCTTGGTATTCGACGACGTTGTTGGAGCACTTTCCTATTAGTGTGAATAGTGAGGCAATACTTCACCATCTAATGCCAAGAGCACCACTCCAATGCCAACTCTTTCTTTGTGAGAGGGTCCATAAAAGGACATCTTTCATGGATGAGTGACTTCAACGAGTAGAGCATCTTGTCAAGTAAATCATCAGATAGGTCCCACTAGGTTGGAATATAATGGTTTGGCAAGAAGTCTACCAATGCTTGACACTTCATTGCTTTCTGGGGCACATAGGCAATTTCAAATTGTTAAAAGTGAAGGAACCTCCTTATAAGGCGGTTGGAGAGAATGGGCTTTGTTATAGCATACTTTAGTAGGTTAGCTTTACACACTAGGCGAACCGTGTGAGCTTAGAAATAGTATCTTAACTTTTGGATGGCGAAGACGAGGGCTAGGCATTTCTCAATTGGTGAGTACTTTAAGTTATTTAGTGTTATCACCCTACTTAAATAATATAGGGCATTGTCCTTCTTTTCATCATTCTCTTAAGCCAACAGAACTCTTATTGAGCATTCTAGGTAACAATGTATTAGTTCAGCGGACGACTAGGCACTACGGCCACCAATACTGAAGGCTTCATCAAGTACGATTTGGTACTTTTGAATGCTTTCTTACAAGATTCATCCCACTCAAATAGAACACCCTTCTTCATGAGTTGGCTAAACGATCAATGATGGCTTGCTAAGTTTGAGATGAAATTTTTAATATATACTAAATTTGCCTGCAGGCTTTTAAGCTTGTGGATATTTTAAGGTTCAGACATCTTTAGGATGGTATCGATCTTTGCTTGCTCAATTTCAATACATCGATAGCAAGTAATAAATCCCAAAAACTTCCTAAAGGCAAATCTAAATGCACACTTTAAAGGAATCCTTCTTTTTTGAAATCCTTTAGACATGCCTTGTTTAAATCTCTACAGTTGACACAAATCTAGATTTGTCCATTGTTCTTTCTCACTAAGACAATACTAGAGATCTATGTTAGGTATTTAACCTTTCGGATGAACCCCACTTCAATTAGTTTGTTGACCTCTATTTCAATTTGAGAAAGGAGTTTTAGTCAGAATCAGCACTGTGCTTGCTTAATGAGCTAAGCTCCTTTCTTCACTGATAAGTGATGCACTACCACTTCCAAGTTCAAGTTGAGCATCTCTTTGAATAACCAAGTGAACACATCTCTAAACTTACTTAGTAACTCCATGTGCAAGCTAGCCTCCTCACTTGTTAGCAAGACACTAATATAGATAGATCAGGGCTCACTACTATCTCTCAATTTCATCTGCATTAATTCATCTACTGTAGATTTGGTTCCTGCCTCCATTTAGGTTGGTGCTATCTCATCATCTTCTTCAACGAGTTCTCCTGCCTCACTTAGCGTGATGTGGTGGGATAATCCCACACGTTTCTTATCATCGTTGTCTTCAACTTAAGTTTTAATGAAGACGAAGGTTTGAAACTTTGCTTTCAGAACTTTGTCACATGACACGATTGAGTTTGTTTACCACCACATGTAGGAAGGGATCAAACTTCAAAGTTTTTCATTAGGCTATAGTTCCTTGGAGATGGCACTTTTTACCTTGTAGAACTTCTACCTCTTATGCAGGCTAAGCATTTCAAAGACCGATACCTTTGTTGGCTTCTTTTCATTTATTGGAAAACAGTCTTCCTTAATGACATTATTAGTAAAAGCTTTTCTTATAACGATGTAGGTAGGACTTTGTGGCACAAACCCAAGGCCTACTCATAGGTTTTGGCTTGAAGATTCTCAAGAAAGCTTTTCCAATGGTGAGTGTTCTTGTGTGTTGTATCTAACTTTGATGAGGAGTTAGTATGCCTTGGAGTAGAAGTACTTTATAGTCATCAGCTCTTGAGCCTTATGCTGGCTACTTCCATAAGAAAATCTCAACCCCTAGTGCATACTTCGTATGCACATTTTAGTACTTAAAGTCTTGGAGAGTCAGTTCTTGTAGTTTAGGCTTATGTTTCTCCAGTGGTTGGTGTGACCAATCACATGCACTTGTTTCCATTAGCAGGTGTTTGTGAGCTCAATCATGCTAGTAGTTCACTAGGTGCTGTAAAAGTAGTTGAGAAATTCATGTTCCAACTACTCCTAATTATCAATAAACCCCAGTTTCAAGTTGGTGTATAAGTCTAAGGCATTTCCCTTTAATGACCACATGAATTGTGAGCTCAATCATGCTAGTAGTTAGCCTTTAGTAGGTCATCAAAGATCATCGAGTTTGAAGAGCTTTCTTCTTCTTGGCTGCCTTTTCCTTTCCTCGAACTTAAATAGGTTTGGTGTATACTATCATAGATTCTTCGCAGATAGATTTTATGGGAGGCTTGCAGCTTTTCTTCACTTCTTGTTTCTCTTTTGGCTTTAGAAAATGGCAGACCACTAGTACTACTTGCAGCCATTCTTAACTCTATGTTGTGAGCTTGCATGACCACTACTTTAAATGTTTTAGGTAGAATTCCTTTAAAGATGTATCTCAACCTCTAGTTCATGCCTTGTATGCACATTTCAATACCTATAGTCTTGAAGAGTCAGTTCTTATAGTTCAGGCTTAAGTTCCTCCAGCAGTTGGTGTAACCAATCACATGCTCTTCTTTCTACCAACGAGTATTTGTGAGCACAATCATACTAGTAGTTCACTGGGTGTTGTAAAAGTAGTTGAGAAACTCATGTTCCAACTACTCCCAACTATCAATAAACCCCAATTTCAAGTTGGTGTACAAGTCTAAGACATTTTCCTTTAATGACCACATGAATTGCCTAACTAGGTGATCTTCATAGGTCTTATTATCGTTGTACATCTCTATAAAGTGAGCCACATGCTACTTCAGATTTCCTTTACTATCATATTGCTAGAATTTGAGAGGTTGATAGCTCGCCAAGATCTTCAAGTTGTCGATCCTCGTGGAGTAAGGTTAGTCGTATGTTAATGTTGACTTAACATCTTTAATGAAGTCCTTCAACTGATCAACAGAAATCAAGCCATCAGAGAAGACTGGAGATCCTTAACTGTAGGATTGTTTTGATCATCAGTTGGCTTGGCATATGTCTCAACTTTATTATGGACTTCAAGTGCTTTTTGAACTGCCTAGCTAGTATCTTCATTGCTATCTTGTCCATTAGTCTTGAAATCCAAGAGTTTTGTTTTTGGACATGCTTAGCCAGCCCTTTGATGACTTTGATTAGCGAAACAATTTGGTCCGCGAAGCTTGAGACATTAGTCATCATGACTGGGGTTGTGTTAAAGGTAAATGAAGCATAAGAGTGAGGGTTGAAAGGTGAATAATCATCCTTGCAAGCTTTGTCTCTTCTTACAAAAAATAGATTGTTGGCAACCTCGAGAATAGGAGTTAGCTTAGAATATGTTGGTCTTTTGCCACACTTCGAGAAATGATGCCAGCACCTATTTAGCTGCTTTTAAGGCACTTAAGGTAGCAGTTTAGGAAGACTTCCCTTTGTTGTTGGCTATTCTAAATTGATTGAAATTTAATGAAGAAAGAGATAAATGATAAGGATGTCTCATTAGGTATGCTAGAAATTTATGGACAAACTTTCTGTATAATGATAAAAAGAATTGTATAAGATGAAATAATTTGAATCATAACAAATTCGTAGGTTCAATTTTCTAAATTTAACCATCTAATTCTTTTTAAAAGAATAAAATTTGAAATTTGAACAATTTTCAAAAAAAAAGGATTGTACTTTATTTTCCTTAAGGCTTATCAAGTTTTCAGTTAATGTCGATCTCTAAGTTTAGTACCATAAGTTTGAATCAAATGTCGAAATTTGAAAACTTTTCATAAAGAATGTATTGAATTTGATAACTAACACAACAAACTTTCTTTGAACACCAGAGAAAATTTGTGGAATTTATTGGGCTTCAACTTCTTTGAGTTTTGAACTGTATCTATTTTTCATAAGGTTTGACTCCTATTTATAATTGTAAGAGAGATAGTTGAGCTATAACTTATTGATGTGACACAATTTTATTGGCTATCATAATTTGCTGCTTATTGAAAATTTTAACCTATAAGCTTGATCTTGCTAGGGTTGTCATTTTGCATGCTTCTAATGGGATCTCTCCATTTATCAATATTTGATTGGTTGATTAAAGTATTAATTATTTATTTATTTATTTTAAAAATTATATTTATTTAAATTTTCGAAATATAAATAAAATTTATTTAATTGATATTTTTTGTATCATATTTTCCATATGACATAATTTAATTAAACAAAAAAATTTTGTGTTTCTTCATGGACTTCACTCAAATAAAACAATTCCACCATAACAAAAGTACATAAATCAGAACACATATAATACTTCACTACCCCACATCCCGAGTTCCCAACCAATTAATGCAACGAATAAAACACAAAAATATTATGCAATATGTGGGTGATGACAATATAAATTCATAATTCTTTTTCATTTCAAAGCTCACTTACTTATGTATTGGAGATTCACTCAAATCTACACCACACGACCTTTATTTATAATGAAAATTCGTGAGTTGGTTGGCTAAAATCTCTCGAAAAAGATCATTTCAAATGTCCATGAAATTAGTAATCGGATCAACTTTTACTAGTTGCCATCATATGTGATTTTTCATCAATTTTTTCAACTTCTTTTCTTGACTATTTCACCACAATAAATCATCAAAATTCCTTTATAAGAAGTCCTTATGAGTGTGCAACTTCAAGAGTCTTTAAGTTGGTGAGTAATGTACAAGAGAGCCACCATTTTGCTAGCATCGTGTCGCAACGTCCCAACTAATCTTATATGCCTAATCAAACATTTTCTTTTGATATAATTATACTCTTTACACACACACACATCTTTGTATATTTCTACATCTTCTGATTTATTTATTTTATAATTTACAAAAAAATTTACTCACATATTGCATGTGAATTACTGTTTCTTTTATTAGCCTTATAAAGTGACTAAATTTCAGCAGGTGTCAAGTTATAAAATCGACCGTTATTCTTTTAATGTCATATAAAAAAATAAAAAGATGGATTAGTAAAAATGCACCAAGAACTACCCAATCCTCTCAACTTTTAAAATTCTGAATTATCTAAACTCCTCACATTTTAGAACTCCGTATTAATTAAACTCATAGGGTAATTAAGAACGCTTTATCTTCTAACTTCTCACTTCATATACTATTCAAATTTTGAAAGAAAAAAGGAAAGAAAGAAAAGCAACAATGAAATATTTGGTCATTGAAGCACAAGTAGAAGCATGGAAATAATAAAGAAGGTTAATATCCAATTGAAAGATTAGATGAAGTTTGCTTTGCACCTTGAAATAAGATTTGAATTTAAAATCACTCACTTTGGGTTGAGAATAAAGTTACTCATTTCAATAAATATGTTTATTGCTATATCTCAATGTGTATTTTTACTAAAAAAAATAAAATAAATGTAGTTTGACAAGTCAAATGGAATGTAGGGAAAAAAAATGAAACTAAAGGAACAAAACACATTAGAGAAGGAGAAAAAATGTTTATTAAAATTAATACAACTTAAATATTTTACATAAGTTATGTGGAAATCAAATGTAGATTTAGCCTAAAATCCTACACTTTATTAGGAATAAGGCATATTCTAAATTTTTAAAAATGATTCTTAAACTTCAATTTTAACAGTAGAAATTCGAACAAAATTTGTTAATTTTATTCTAATTTTTCAATTTCAAAATCATATTACCAAACACCACCTGAGTTTGTTTACGTTCACATCATTCCATTACTCACGCTACTTATGATTTAGAGACTATGGAATTTTAATATATACTGTGTTCTTCTATTTATCTGGCACATGCACCTGGTGGACCCCAACTGACATCGCTATTATTATTAAATTACCTTAAATTCATTTTATAATAATATTTGATATCTTACAAAATTCAAAATATATATATAAAAAAGAAATAATAGCATAGAGTACATATAAAACTTACAAGATTTTTGAAATAAATTCCACTAATTTACCTATGGATATGTCACTCATCAAAATATTTTTTTAATTTTTTTATATTATTTTTAAATTTTTATACTAATTTTCGATCTTAATATAATATCTAGCTGGTCCTGCAGCCTGCCCCACACAATGGGCCATCGTTGTCTTACGTACCAAGTAAGTCCACCCTATTAACCGATGATGCCCGAAACGACACACTACACTGGGAACACTTCAGAAGTATATTTTGCAGCAGGTTTTCGTGATTTGATTGAGCGACGGAAACATTAATTGAAGCGATGATGCACTTCTTGGTCCGTGATTTGTTTTTTCATTTGCCCCTTGCATTGATAGTGTGTGTGAAGAATTCGGAAATGGGCTTGTTTGCAATGTGTTTGATGATTTTTCTGTGAGAATTTTGTATTTAATATTTTGCCGTGCTCTTAGATTTTCCATCTTTTGAGTGTGGTTGCAGAGAAAGTTTTCAAACAAAACGTCTCTCATACGTGCAGTGGCTTTGGCTACAGCTGGGTCAGGGATATGTTGCTTCACCACTTCTTCAAATTATGGTAACGACTCCATGAAATGCTTAAACACAAATTGTATTTTTTGAAATGTTAAAGCTATTTTTGTGTTAACTGAGAAAGAGATTAATATATTATAAATAGTTCTTGCTGAATTTAGCTATTTGTTCGAGAATTCACCTTCATTTATCATCATTACTGTTTGTTCTTGCATGTACTGTAGATACATCGGTATCGGTTTCTATAAATTCATCCTTTCGGGATTCCTTAAATGGGCCATGGAGAGGAATGGAAGAGTACGGCCCCCGCTCTACATTTATTCGCTCAAACCATCCACAGTATGGTATACTAATTGCTTTAGCATTTTGTATAGTAGCTTCTGTATTTTGCTTGGGTATCCACGTTGTTTCTTGCCTCTTTAATCGATGGATACCATGTTATTGTAGGTGTTCTTCCGCTATTTTTTTCTACACCAGATGGTGTACCTGAGCCTGATTTAAGGAAAGGGGCTGCACTAAATGATGGAGATAGCCACAAGCACTCGTGCAACTGTCTTGGTCGTGATACTATTGCAAATGCAGCTGCTAAGATTGGTCCTGCAGTAGTCAATTTGTCAGTACCACAAGGCAAATTCTTGCTTAATTTTTTCATCTATGTGATTTCATCAATTTGCAGCGCAAATAATATCTTTAAGTACCCTGGAGCTCAAATTGAATCTTTTTTGGGTTAGGTTTTCATGGTATGACTGTGGGTAAAAGCATTGGATCAGGAACTATTATAGATGAGGATGGCACTATCTTGACATGTGCTCATGTGGTGGTTGATTTTCAAGGCTTAAGGTCTTCATCTAAGGGAAAGGTCCTTCCCTTGAAGTTTCCATTTTTCTTTAGTATAATTGTGGAGCAAATTTTCTTTTCATGTCAACAATCTTACAAAAGAATTGTACTTGAAGATTTGCATGATTTTTTGTTATTTTACTTATTTTTATTGAAATGGCGATTATATGCCTTCTCTCTTCATTTTGAGCTTCAACTAGATTTATCTTAGTCAAATAGTGTAAGATTAAGGTATATATGCAGACAATATAGAGGCCTTACCTTAAAAGTCATCCAAGTGATGCTAGTATTTGTAAGCTGTCCAATGCTAGAGAGCTTGCTTTAGGTTAACTGTGGAAATGGAAATCTTTGATTGCATGTTGTCTACAATAAAAGTATTATTAGAGGATTGGAAGAACTGTAGCATATTCTATTACTCAAGAATGGTTCCAATTTATAGTATAAGACTAGTACATAAATACAAAAAATAATACCCTATAGAATAGTGAACGAAATATTTTACACCCATACTAGGTCAAAATAATCTTTTCACATATTTGAAAAAATATATTCTAAACTATTCTCTAACTAATATGTATCTGGTAGAACACTAAACTTACAAAGCCTATCCTATCTGAGTTTCCGTTTAGATTTATCGCATCTTTGCCCCACAGTATCTATAGAAATCTTGTAGGATACCAGTTGTGGCTGCTGACTTTCTAGACCTATATTAGTGATTTCAGGTAAGAGATTTATTGTGAATTTCAATCATCGAGACTGTGTCTTTTAGAGCAACCGGAATTTGTTTTATGCCATGTGTTATTGGGTTTCATGTTCTATTTATGATTCTGTTTTGAGCAATAACCTAGCTTAAATTTGCCATCTTGGTTTCTTGTTTGAAACTCACACCCAGACAATTGATGTCTTCTACATTGAGATCATCAAATACTTACAGAAACATGCTTCAGTTATTGTGCATAATGCATAAATGACCTCTGTAGCAGGTTGAAGTGACTTTACAAGATGGTCGATCATTTGAGGGCACGGTTGTTAATGCTGATTTACATTCGGATATAGCTATTGTGAAAATCAAGTCAAAAACTCCACTCCCAACAGCAAAACTTGGCACTTCTAGTAAGCTTCGTCCGGGGGATTGGGTGTTGGCTATGGGCTGTCCACTTACCCTTCAGAATACTATTACAGCAGGTATTGTAAGGTAATTTACCTTCGCCATCTGCCTTATTCATGCAATACCCATATGCACATGTCAAACTGGATCTAATGCTATGAGTTACTCTAGATTGCATTTCGGAAACATAATTTTTCTGATGCCTCATTTATTGCTTCCCCTGTTGCATCTAGTTGTGTTGATCGTAAAAGTAGTGACTTGGGCCTTGGGGGAATGCAAAGGGAGTACTTGCAGACTGATTGTGCAATCAATCAGGTAATTTTCTCTGTCTTCTTCCTCTGCTGTAAAGGAACTTTTCAATTCCTTATTATTCTTTTTTCCTGAATAGGATGGGATTGGAAGGGAAAGTTGTATACCTTGGGTTTGTGCAAATGCATGCATATAATCTTAGTGGTGTCTTCTGCTAAACTTTCAATTTTTAAGAATCTAATGAGTAATAATACAGAAGTCTTTTTTTGGTTTGTTCCTTTAGCACATACTTGCAGCATACACCCTTGGGTGTACATGTGTGTATATCCCTGTGCTAGTGGGTATTTTGATTCATTCTTGGAGTTGGGGGCCAATACAGTTCTAGATTAATGCATATTTCCACATCGCTGAGTGGGATATATATGAATGAAAAGTCTTTCTAGGACATGTATTCCCTTTCTTTCTTATACAGTGTTTGTGGATTATACTAGTCATCCGGTTTCAAACTATAAATGGATAAAGTTTGCTGCAAAAAGGAGCATCCAACATTATCCTTTACTTTATTTAATCCCTTTATAACTACTTCCTATCAAACCACAAGATTTCGTAACTGTTTTTTCTTCTTGGCTTCTATTGTTTACTGCCAAGGCGAAGTTATAATGTATTATTATTATTCTTAATGTCATATTCATCCTTTTATTGGTTGTAGGGTAATTCTGGTGGACCCCTTGTCAATGTTGATGGGGAAGTAGTTGGGGTCAATATCATGAAAGTGTTGGGGGCTGATGGGTTAAATTTTGCTGTCCCAATTGATTCTGTTTCAAAAATAATTGAGCACTTCAAAAAGAATGGGTATGCTTTCCCCTTATTCGATAATAAGTCTCTCTCTCTCTCTCTGTGTAACTTGTTCTCTGTCCCACACACACACACACACATTTGGGCACTCTTGCACACTTGTGTAAAATCATTCAACCTAATTTACTGGTACATGATATTCTCTTGGTCTCATGTATAGAGTCATTCTCTGAGAGTGTCAAAGGTGTTTGATTCTCTTATTGGAGGTCAAATTCTCACCTTTTCTGGAGTTTACTCTATTTAAGTGATGAGAATAAATTGTTTTGGTCACTAAGCTTTTGGACTTCAAAGCAAACGGACACTTTAACTTATTAATGCTTACCAAATATAACTTTTGTCACCAAATTCACCAGAAAAATGGAATATTTGCTTTTACATTCTTTAAGGCATGAATTTTTAACAGTAACCTAATCTCTTGGACTGTATGGTCTAAGATTCTAAAACAATTAATTGATGATAAAAATATCCCCCCATACACTTGTGAAAAAACATCATTCCTCTCAACAGATTAATTGTAGTGTATTTAAATAATACATAATTTGTGAATTCTTTACAATTAAGTTAACTAAAAAAAATTAAAGTCTGATACATTTCTATTGAAATACAGACTACAGATTAAGATCTATATGCTTAACATAGATAGATTGCTTTGAAAATATTTGTGAAGAGGCGCCTTTTGATGCTTATTTCAAGGAAGTGTCAAAGAAAAATTTAAATTGTGAGGTTGAATATGCATATTTTCATTTATATTTAAATATAATGAATTTGAAAATAATTCCAACCAATTTCCTTTTTTTTTTTTAAATTATAACTGGATCAATCATTGTCATAAAATTGAAGTTTGTATTAAACTTAGGTGTCTTGTATAAAGGAATTTAAAATTTAAGCTGTTCACTTTATTTTTAAATTGAAAAATTATGAATAGTGATGAAAAATTTTATAAGTTTTAATTTGTGAAACTTAGTATTAGTTTGTACTTTTGTATATTGTTGAACGGACGTTATAGTAAATTTTGCCTTACTCCTTTCACCTTTTACTTCAAAAAGGTAATAGTAGTTTTGAAAGTTAAACTCTCTCTTTTTGTCAACACACATATAGGTTTACTTTGTCCCCTAATAAAATGTTGTTATAATTATGACCAAATAATGCTATGGAGAAAGGTATTAACCAAAAATTTTCAAAAGCTTAGGAGATGTAGATGCAAACATTAAGAAGTTGAAGTATCAAATTAATACATGTAAAGTATTGGGAGCAGATTGGTACAGAACTAAGGGTAATTTTCTCCAATTAAATTGTGCTTGTAGATATGGCTGACCCAGTTCGTATGTAAATTTGAATTAATTGTATTGCCTACTCTTTTTGCAACAAAAATTCCCATGTTTTCATCCATGTCTATCTGAATATACATATATATTCAATGGAAAATTAGTTGAGTAAATTTATCAACATATTAGTTTGTGACATTATGACCTTGCATGTACTTATAAAAAATATACCTTCCCAGCCAATTTTCCTTGGCCTATTTAAATTTGAAATTAACTGATAAAGTAAAGTCATGCAGTACCACAAACATGTGGTACGCCTACCAATGCTAAACAAGTCATACATGTCAAGAAGCCTAAAGAACTGAGTTAGCTCAAGGTAATTTAGAGAGTGTTTGGGTGAGCTTAAAAGCTCCACAAAATATCTTGTAAGACAATAGGGAATTTATAAGCTTTTCACGAGTGTTTTTTAGAACTTATAAGCTCTTTAAAAATAAATTGGTTATTCTCAACTTATTTTTCAAACATTGTATAAGTTGCTTTATTTATATATTAAAAATAACATAAATATCCTTAAATTACATTTTATTAATAGTATTTAATTTATTTTCATTTTTATTAAATCAAAAAATTATAAGCAATTATAATTATAAATCTCTATAAAATTTTATAATGTGATTTTACCGAACACTTTATTAGCTTATTTTTAAAACAAGAGTTATGAGCTAATAAGCTCTAAAAACATTTTATAAGTTACAAGATCTTATAAGTTGTAAAAAATAAGCTTAGCCAAACACTCTCTTAGTTTGTTTTCAACAAGTGCACAAAGTCAAATATCACGAAACCTAATATTTCAGTAAAAATTTACAAGGCAGTATATTTTTCATTTCGTTTTCTGTTTGGAAAATAAAATGCTTAACCCTATCTGGGATAGAATCACTCTTAGGGACGGTGCTGATCCTCCTAATCCTATGCTTCACAGAGGCTCTCTAGACCTCATTTCCTTGTTACCTCTGTTGCTAGACATCAAGCTTTGATTCATGTTTCTAGTTTTTAGATGCACTATATTCTGTTAGAAGTTTTGTATGCATTAATACGTGAATAGTTGATGATGCAGGAGAGTTGTCAGACCATGGCTTGGCTTGAAAATGCTTGATCTCAATGATATGATCATTGCTCATCTCAAGGAAAGAAATGCATCCTTTCCAGATATCAGCAGAGGCGTTCTTATACCTATGGTTGGATATTTATTTGGCTATGCATGTGAATGCTTTTTTCTCTTCATTATTGCCATTATATTATTTTTCTTTTTTGGATGTGGCTGCCACTTAGGCTCTCTATGGTTGGCTTGTGAATGTGATTTCATACATCTCTAATATCACTCTATATATTAGTAACTGTGATGTGAACTATATGTTGTCTGAAATAACTATTGTTATAACATTTATGTTAGAATAGAATATTTAATAATATTTGATTTTATTTTGTTACCTAAATTATAGGTATAGAATTTTTAGTTTCTTAATTTTATAGGATTAGAATTTATGTCAACTTATACTCATTTTTGGTACTTTCTATAAATTGTATCCAACCTTGTACCATAAATTGAGGTGAAATTTATTCAAGGAATAACAGTTCAATTCTTGCAATCTTCTTGACATAGTATAAGAGTGGGTTAGATCCCACTTTTTTATTTTTTCTCCCTGAAAAAGGAAAAAAAAAAAACCTCTTATCCTATCTGGCCAGTCTTTAGGTCAAGAGGGAAAAAAATAAAAGGAGAAAAAGTATTTCCTCATTCAAACAGAGCCTAATCCTACAGCTACATAAGCCAATCTGTGCCCAAATCAGCCGCCATTGTCTCTGCCACCCTTTCCTAACAAAAGCTGCCCTGAAACCCTGGCGCCACTAAATGCCCAAGTCTCAAAATCCGTGCACAACCACTGTCAAGTTTCAAATCGACACTATCAAGCTATCATCAGCATCAAATCATCGCTGCATCACTGCTTGTTCAGTGATGCACATTGCTTCTCTGCATGTGACGCCATTTGATGGCTCCATATTTGGCAAGCAAGCACTTCTTTGTGTGTCATTGATGAACCACACTTTCGTTGTTTAAGCTGTGAGCTTGGTTGTGCAGTTTCGTGATAGCCTAGCGAGTCTATCTTTTCATTGGGTTTAATTTGGGCTGGTGTTTACGAGTGAAAATGGGCTGCCACATGTATTGGACATAAATTGGGCTATTATTTATTGCCTGGGCTTTTGTTCTCTCGTTCCACCCGTTCACCCACTGCAACTGTTTCTATATTTGGTAAGTTAATTTCTTAAATTTTGGTAGTTCACCACCCACCACTCATTTGCGACTGCCTGGGCTTTGTTGCTGCTTCTTTTGCTTCAATATCTTGCATCATATTAAATATTTTATGGTAATAGTTTGGTTACTTGTTTTCTTGAATATTTTCTGTTTTTTCTACTGCATTTTTTGATTTTTTCTGCATAAATATCATAGTTCTCACTATCATTGCTGCTTCTTTTGCTTCAATATCTTGAATCAATATTGAATGTTTCATGGTAATAGTAATACATATGTTGTTGCTTCTTTTGATGCTTGATTTCTTGAATATATTCTTTTTTTTTCTGCCACATTTTTTGATTATTTCTGTTGTTTTTTTTGCTGTTTTTGTAGTTTTTTGTATTTTTAATTTATTAGTGATCCAGAATTTCAGATTGTTTATTGCATATTGATTTCCAGTTGATGTTGGAATGTTAATTGGTGCTGTTTTTTTCAGTATAACTATTGCTTTTTTATTGATGCGATTTGCCTTTTTTTTTTTAATTAGAAGTTGACATTTCTTTTATGTTTATTTCATATTTGAAAGGCATATATTAGAAAAATAAATATATTTAATTAATTTGGTCAAGTGTGCGCCATGCTTCAGTATGGCACGTGCCATAGCTCCAGAAGAGTTTTGCGCCACGCCGTGCCATTCGCCATTTAGAATTATGACCTCAAGTGTCGCCTTACAACGAGTATCTGCTTTTTCCTTACGAAAGTTATTTGATTGTTGCGTTATGACAATTCATTTTTTAATTGTAATAGTCTAAGTTGTATATTTCAAAAAATTTACCATCTTCAACTTGAAGAGGAGTATTAGAATAGAATATTTGATAATATGATTTTGTATTGTTACCTAAATTATAGGTATAGAATATTTAGTTTCCCATTTTATAAGAGTAGAATTTATGTCAAAGTTATATTCTTATTTTTGGTATTTTTTATAAATTGTGTCCAACCTCATACTATAACTTGAGGTGGAATTTATTCAAAAAACAACAGTTCAATTCTTCCAATCTTCTTGACAATTTAAACTTGGGTATATATATCAGAAATATTGACCTTTAATGCTCAGGAGTATTGATAACATAATAAATTAATCTATATATATATATATATATATACATACACTAAATTAATTGATATATCTATGTAAGTTTCTGTATTACATTTTAGTGACAATTGCTTAAAAAATCTGATAATATTAAATGAGCTCAATTTCTATAATATTAACATAAGTACTGCCTAGTGAATCATATTGAGCATTGAATACGCTGGTTAGATACCTTTTTAATGTTCTGTATGATTAAAAACATGCTTGAGGATCAACATAACTGTTTCATTTTCCCTTTATTGTTTAGAAAGAGAGGGCAGGGTTTGGAATGTTGAGTGGTCCAGTGGTTGTAATGACTTATGTTAGGCACCAATGCATGCAATCCAATTGTTCAACCAAATAGATTAGTGGTCTTTTCAAGTGTTGCTTGCAAAGTTTACAGGGAAACAAGCCAAAGATCTCAGTGTTGCATATGCATTGTCTTCAAAGGGATCATTGGTGGAAGTTCCCTTTCCTTTGTTTTCAGACTGTGCATGGATGTTTTTCTATCTAATCTATACTGCCAGTTATGGTTTTGCTGAATTATTTATGTTGATTTTTTCATATGAAATGGCTTGACTCTACTTGTATCAAGTTAGTCTTGTGGCAGCTTTTACCTTGTTTATAGTTATTCCTTAATTGGAATGCATAGACTGTGTTACTGTAATGAATTCTGGAACCATTACTGTCTGTTACTACTGCCGGTATGTTGATTTGGGTTAATTTTTGGATGGAATGATAGGGACTTTTGTGCTAAAAGATCAGGTAGCTTAATGTTTCTTTGCATTTCAGGATTGTTTGTTGATAACCCCCCTTGGTGGTAATGATGAGTGATTTGTGTTTTTCTTTTCCAATTGATTGACCCTGCTGCTATTGGATTAAGCTGTAATATATGGAGCTGTGGATGTGGATGTGATTTCCTTAACATGGAGAAATTCTCTCTCTATTTTTGGTGGTGGAGATGGAGGTTGGTGGGAATTGTGGGTTGGGTTAGGGAAAATAACAAAGGTGAAGTATCATTGTAATCAAATGCATGGGTAGCAAAAATTGCAGTGTTGACCCGACACGATATCATTAACAGTGATCACTTGTGCATGTTTGACCTTTGCTGGTGAGATTGTAAACACTTAACTTTATTATTAATGCAAATTTTAGCAGTAAGTCTTGGTTGGTAATTTACCTGTCTATTTTGTTATACATCGTCCTAGTCTTCTAGATCTAATTTTGATAAATGATCCACATCTATTTCTTTAACAGGTATCACCAGGGTCACCCGCTGATCGTGCTGGATTTCGTCCTGGAGATGTTGTTGTTGAATTTGGGGGAAGGCCTGTTGGAAGCATTAAGGAGGTAATCACATTCCATATATTAGTATTTTATTTCTACAAAATGAAGCCGATTAAGCTAGAAATCCTTGCATTGTGATTTTTAATTCCTATGACGTCGATAAGATTGAAACCTTCTCAGTGATTCCTACCAAGTTTTCTTCTACAAAACTTGGTTCATTTGATGTCCAATTCTCTCCTGGGAAACTCTTACAGTATGTTTGGTTTAAGAAAATGAGTGTGAAAAGAAGAATAATAAAGAAAGGAAAAGAAAATGAAAGAAATTCAATGTTCTGTATATTGTTTGTTTAAAAATGATTTCAATGAGAAAAAAAAAATTTAGAAAAAAAAAAAAGAAATAAAATCAATAAAAATGTAGAATTGAATTTTTTTTATAATTTGAGAAAAAATAATGAAGAAATTGATAAAAGAAATAGAGTTGATGAAGTTTTGAAAGAACAGCAAGAGTTACAATAATTTTCCTTCTATTTTTCTCATCTTTTTGCAAGAAAAATAAATTTTCCCTTCTTAAACAATAATTTCCTTCTAATTTTCTTTTCTACAAGATTTTTCTTATTAACCAAACAAGCAAAAATATTTTCCTTAATATTTTTTTTTCTTTTCTACTATGAATTCCAAGAACCAAACATAGCATTAGGATGCTCCGGTTAGAAGGCTTAGATTTGCATGTGTTTAAATTCTGTATAAAAGACATCAAAAATTGTTCATAGGATGTAGTTATTAGTGTTCCAATCAGATTGAGTGTGTTTTCGTTTTTTGATAGTACATGCCATATTGACAACACATGGTATGATAGTAAACATGAATTTGTTGGTGTGTGTATATATATATATATATATTTCATGCAGGTCATTGATATTATGGGAGATAAAATAGGAAAACCTTTCAAGGCTGTTGTGAAAAGGGCAAACAATGTTACCGTGACTTTGACTGTGATCCCTGAAGAAGCAAACCCAGATATGTGAATAATGGCTAAGTTTTGTGCCATCCGATAGTATGCTATCCATCTGAGTTTGTGAGTCACTGGATGACCTATGATAATGTGATGAAGTCAATGTTGAATGGATATTTTGTAGCGGTGAATGACTATTTCGTCTTTCTTCCTTTTTTCTTCATTTTCAAGTGTAATTGTTTATGCCTGGGGTCTGAGGTGTAAATTTTGTTAAGTTGAAGCTTAACTAACAGGACATTCTTATTTGGAATTAATCTTTCTTGTTTTTCCTTTTGTTACGGCTATATAAAGTTTGCGCCAGCAGTAGTACCCTCTACTAAATTCGGATACTTGTTTGATGGAATTGGAAACTATTTGAGTTTCATTATCATTCCAAGTACAATAATTAATTTTGAAGTGAATATTGTTATATTTGCCATTTATTATCTTATTCACAGGCTGAACCATACATTTCCTTTTTCAGACCATGTTCCGTATACCTTGATTCTTATCATCTGAAACTTGGTGCCTCCGTGCTTTACCCAAAACAGTGGCGTCTGCACTTTGGACCTTGTATTTTTGGTGACCAAAGGCAAATGATGTGATTTCTTTGTCTTGGGTTTTGAAGATGTAAAGACAATAACAACTCTAGTAGAGAGAGGTGGTTGTGGGTTTATACTTGATTTCAATTTTTATAGCAAAATACTTCATAAATATTAAAATTAATAATTATTTTGTCCCGAGAATCATGTTAGTGTTATCTCTTTTAATATCTCATTCACTACTATATCTAGAAAGGTTAATGAAGTTTGAATCGCCTCCAATACTGCTATAAAATTGGTCTTTTCCTTTTTGATGCACATCAACACACAATAATAGCGCTGATGATGGATAATTATAATGTAAAGAGAAAAATGATATCATTATAAGGAGATAAAATTGAGATATCTCTTTACGCACATCACAATTATAAAACAATACGTTTTGGTCGATACAAAGTATTAATCAATCTTGCTAATTCAATTCAGCGAGTGGACTGAAGTACTTATAATTTTTGAGGCCTTGTGGTTTGGGTTCTGCATTTTTGCTAAATTGAACACGAAAAAATTATTATGTTATTGATAAACAGATTTTAGACCTATTATTATTGGTCAGTTTGCATTTGATTATTAATTGTTAAAAAATATATATATTGATTATTAATTAATAATTGAAGTATTAATATGGTACAATTACCTTTTGTCTAATACAAAGATTGTGTGCCTCGTTTAATTTAGATTTCAATCATACTAAAATGGGTCTAATTATCATGCAATTTTTTCCTTTTCCGGGTTTGTAGCTGGAGAAAATTACATAGGACAGTCAAATTTTAAAAGATTTGTAAGCTGTACAAGTGAACCAGAGAGAGAGAGGCTAGAATTGGACTTCTTGCTAGGTGTTTTCAAACCTACTCAACCAAGTAAAGGAAATTTCCATCTTCTAATCAAGTTCTTGATATCATAAATTAACGAAGCCACCGAGCAAGCCCTTGATGTCAATAGACTAAAGAAGCCACAAATCAAAATAAGGTTGAGTTCACTAGCGCCAAGAGATATACAATGATTGTCATTTTTTACAACAGAGAAGTATCATCAACTCAAATCACATGCAAGTTTCATAATAGCAAATGCTTCTACTTGAAAGGGGTAGCACAACAAAAACCCTTAATTTTTTCGGAAGTCCCTAGGTTTCTAATTAAGACATGATATATGTAGCTTCATAGTGGAAAGAGAAAAACTCACATCACAATTGATTTTGAGCAAGTTGGTAGGCGGTGAAATCCAATGACTTCTTGTCTTTATTTATGGGTCAAATTTGTGTGCGTTGTAAGAATGAAATTTAAAAATAATATAAAAATAAGAGAAAGACATATATAAAAGTAATGTGTGTATGTATATATGTATGTATATGTATAGAGAGAGAGAGAGAGAGAGAGAGAGAGAGAGAGTTTGTATGGATTGTGAAAGGAAAAACATACATTTTGGTTGTGATTGGATATGATATCCATCTTAGAGAAAACGTTTGCCTACGATTAGATGGGATATCCATTTTAGAGAAAAAAAAAATTGAAAAAAGTTAAGTAAAAGTAGGATAAAATATTTCTAAAAATGAGATATGGAAAAAGAAAAAAATATGTGAATGGGTGATATTTGAAAGATAAAAATAATAATTAAAATGATGTGATATATTATTTGTGGATCGATGTGTTGTTGTGATGTGTAAATATAAAGATGAATGTATTTCAATGAATTAAATGTATTATAAATGTAGTTGTTTGACAAAATGAGAAGTAATAATATAAATATTTTGTATTTTCATATTTAAAAAATTCATAATATAATTTTTTGCCAATGTTATTAATGTTTTTTCTAATTTAGATATTGTCATTATTGCGATATATTTTGTTATTCTTGTTATTATAATCATTACTGCTACTATTTTTATAATTATTATTTTAAAGAGTAATTGTAATTATTAGTAATGGTGTTATCAATATTAATGTCATTAGTATTAGTCTTATTATTATTACTATTTATATTATTATTTCAATCGTAACTATTGCTAATTTCACAATGATTTAAATATGCTATTAATATAATTGCTTGATAATATAAATTATAATATTATTTTTGTTTCAGTTGTTATTATTAGTGTTATTCACATTATTAATTTTTTATTATCACTAATATAATATTGTTTCTTAGAAGATAACCCTTAAATAATGTATTAATTTATAAGCAACATTGCATAATTAGGGTTTTTTTTTAAAAAATCCAAATTAATTAAAAAATTACCCAAGAAAAACATTTAAAGATCTGTGCTAATGCTGGAAACCAGTTTCTGGCTTTGGAATGTCGGAGATTTTTTTTTTTTTTAATAGAGAGTTTTTGGCTCTATAAAAAAATTAAATTTAAATTGTTAGACCCAAAAGAACATAAAAAATAAAATTTTACAAAACTGACAATGGATCGGCTGTGTGGTGACATTCAAAAACCAAATACGCCCTAGAAGCCTTCTTCGTCACCCCACAGTCAGTTTTTCTTCTTTTTTTCTTCAAATCTTTTATTTCTTTAAGTTTTATACTTCTTTTTTAACGAAAGAGTACTAATTCCAGACATTTCTTCGTTTTCAGGTGATTATTTCGCTGTTCTGTCGCTAGTATACTGTTGTCGCTACCACTCTACCACCGCTGCTGGATTGTGAAGGCATGGTTGTTAGTTAAATTTTTGGTATGGGTGTTAGTTAAATTTTTTGGGTGTTGTTAAATTTTTTGTTAGTTTGTAAATTTTAAGCTTCTTAGTAATGTTAAAATTAGATTTTTAAGTGTTGTTAAATATGTTGGGTGCTAGTTACATTTTTTTAGTATAGTTAAATTTGTTGTTAATTTGTTAATATAAACATTCTCGGTAATATTGTTGTTGAAATTAGATTTTTTACTATTGTTAATTTTTTTGTGTATTAGTAAAATTTTTTAAGTGTTAGTTCAATCAATGTAAAATATGATGTTTGAATCAAAGATGTAATTTGTTATGAATGAAGATAACTATAGGTTTGTTTGTTTACAGATTATGTATAACAGCATCTGTCTTTTCAAGATTATTCGCTAGTTCATCCTAATTCGTTTCCAATCATTGAAAAAACAGAAAAGAGAGAAGAGCATTAAGTTATGGTCTAATCACGAAATTAGTTATCTAAAACCCTATTATGTTGTATTTATTGTAATTCTATATTTGAACATATAAATGAAAGTTATTTAGTGTATTTGATAATTTTATTTTTATATTCTTTAATATATTGTTCGTGTTATATCTGTCTTGAGATTATATAAATTTAGGTGACATGATATATTTTATTATGTTAAGTATATGCATTTGTTTATGTTTATGTTTATGTTTATTAATTGTGCTATATCTAATAGTTTAATATAGCTATGTTATGTAAATGTTCAATGGATTCATATTTTCTTCTTCTTCTTCTTTAACTAAACAGTCTGTTCAACACATACCATAGTTGATTGATCGATGCACCTTATCATTACACATGCACGCAATATAATGAGGGGGGCGTCATAGGACTAACTATTTTGTGAATATCACATAGTAGATGAGCAATTGCGGCCACATATTTAGGCCAATTCCAAGCTGTGTTAAGAGAGGATTATTAGGACACTTTACCATTTGCATTAGTACAAAACATAGAGCGTCGGGCGGTGGCGACAATGAGGTTGGGATCGGACGACACATATACATAATGAGATGGAATGTGGTGAAGTGCAAGCTTAGCAAAGAGTGCAGCATGGAGATATTGATCCCAGGGCACTAAGTTTCTAACATTTATAAGCATACTCCTTGTTTTTATGTATGAACATTATTGTAAGATATGTCATGTGTTTCAGCTACCTTAAGATAATTATTTCGTGCTTGGTGTTATTATATGTATTTTATGTATTCCATTGGGTATATATAATTGGACATGGATTCTTTTTTAGCTCTCCATCGTACATTACATAATAATAAATCTTTCACAATTTTATCCTTATTTTGCAATACTATAATAGTTCATTATATTGGCTAACATAAACAAACATCATTTGACTAATAGGATGTTTATTGACCTTTATTCTTGTCGTAAATTTGACGAATAATGCAATTGTTTATTATGTGGCCTAATACAAACAAACATTTTTTGACTAACAAGATGTCCAATGACCCTTATATGCACCCCAATTCGATTGATGCATCATTGCCCCGGTTGCAATCAGAGCATCGCTTAGAAGACATGTGGGCAAGACAAATTAATGATACAATCATGCGGGCATACACGATAGTTGGTGGACAAGCTTTCAAGATGTTGACAGTCGTGTAATGGACATTTTGCACCGCATTGGCTTGTATGATGTCTACAAATATAACACTATACCATCAGATTATCGTTGCATTACTGCTCTTGTGGAAAGATGGCATCTAGAGACGCACACATTTCATTTTGTACCAGGTGAGGTGACTATTGCGCTCAAGAATATCGCAGTCATTTAGCACTTGCCAATCACTAAAGAGCCAATGATAGGTAGACAATTTGAACGTACCCAATCTGATAGGCAAACCCAGTGCGCGGATGTCCAAGGGTAGCGTCAAGATGTTAGGCACCTTAGGGGTTCCTCTATATCCTTGAGGATGATTTACCTCTACCTCTGTGATCACCGAATATACACAGATAGCTCCTGAGTAGTGGACACGTGGACTTACTATGCTAATTTTAGGTGGCATTATATTCCTCGATGAGTCACAAGATTAGGCCAACTTGTTATATTTGAGCCAACTTATGTGATGGAATTGTGAACTGTTATAGAGTTAGGAGAATGCAGCCTTAGCATGTCTTTACCAAGGGTTATGTGTTGTATGCATGCGACAGAAATCCATACTTATGGGGCTAGCTTTACTGCTGCATGTAGATTTACATATGATGATTCACATGCTATTACTATTTTTAACATCATTTATATATGAACATATTCAAATTTTACGTGTAAATTTACATACAGATATAAGCTTGGTCACGCATTCCAGGGGTGTTCCCACATCTATTGTTATGGCGCTTCAACACAGGCCCTTTCGAAATGGACGAAAGTGTTGCACTTTTAGTTGTACCTTAAGGCTTCGTGTAAGTCACTGGATTAAAATCATTTACCTACTAATTTGTAATCTTAATAGATTTGATGTATGCGTACATGATTGCACTTTTTCTTTTGATTTCAAGTGAACGAGTCATAGACGACAGTTGACAGATACTAGGAATAATAGCGTATGCATACTTTGAGAGATTTTAGAAAATGAGGCTTGGGCACAGGTATGATAATAATTCTACGTAATTAATATTCAATAATGCTTCCGCTATATTTATTGCTTAGCATTTTCACAATTTACAATTGCCAATTTGAGTGACAACCCTACACCCTTAAGACATATGCACCCTTGCCACCATAGGTCGGTTGTGATATGTGTACATATCAAAGATCATTGATATTTTACAATATGGTAGAGATGCATTCATAGATCAAGTGCTACGACAGTTTAGGATGCCGTAGACTATCTCAGATGATCTCCACTTTTAAGAAGACAGTTTGCACACGACTGACCGTTAAGGCACTCATAGTAGGGATTAGAAGATACATCTCAAATACATTGCTATAGGAAGGGGTAGAGTCAGCATTCATGAGGATATCCACTATGATGATTACGTGTCTCACGTGGTACATGGATACCCAGATTGGCATTATCAGGTCACTCAATACATCATCAGTCCCTATACTTTGCATCTTCGTAGTGGTTTGCAGCAAGAAAAGCAGAATTTTTTGCAATACGTGGTACATGAATATTAATTCCCTTGCTCGTTTTATGTCATATTTATAAAAAACAAGCAATCATTTTCGTATTTTACTATTATTACAGGTTCGTAAATTGTAAGATACTGATTTGATGAAGGACTTCTACATAGTATGTGACGGCAGCAGACTTGACGATAATCATCTAGCAAGGTCTTTCGATCAATACATACAGGTGGATGCTTTAGCCCTACGGTCATGGATGAGCATGCCCGAGCCATCGTCCCAGCCACAAGACATACCATCATCCTTGTAGCATCCAACTCCAAATGATATTTACATTCTTGCAACTCCAAACTCACAATTATACTCACCACATACGTCATATGCGTACAAGGTGGAGACTCCATTTGTTGAGGGACATAGAGTGGGCTCCTCGATACCCTAATCGAGTATGTAAATATCATATATACAGCCATTCAACTCGTTGCCTGTCACAAGGTCGTATGAGGTATCAAGATAGCATGACGAAAGCCAACTTTCACATGTGCATACACTTTATCATGATCTAGATATCGTGCACAGCAGTGACCAGTCCCCTTCGCAACCTCATCGAACAGTACACCACCGTTGATGTGGGATTGAGAGTCATTTCTCTTGAGTTGCCACATTTATGACTGTACATGTTATAGTTAAATTTTTTTTATGATTTTTATCTCATTTAAATGTACAAATCAAGATTTTGGTATTGATTTATTTCATGAACTTTTCTACTCATATCTTAATATCTATATTACTCGTGTATGAATATTTTAAATTCAACATAATATCAAAATTATTTAACAAATAATATAATTTGTAAAATATAAATATAAATTTTATAATTTGATAAAATGACCGAAAAGTACTTAAAAGTAAAAGTAATGGACATAAGGATTGTTGTATAAATTGAGAGCTAGAAGCTTTATATTTAAACCAAAATAATTTATGGGATCTAACCTCTTTTAAAAAAATTAAAAATTTATATATATATATTTATTTATTTTATTATTATTTTTAGATTAATTTTTTATAATTTTCTTTTACTTTATTTATTTTTTGTGTTTTATTGTTTTTTTAATAGAGCCTAAAACTTTGTTTCTGACTCTATTATATATATATATTTTTTATAGAATCAAAAACCTCAATTAAAAAAAAATCATTTATATTTAGATGCCGGAAACTAGTTTCCTCCAAAGCTGGAAACTGGGTTTCTAGCAATAGCACAGATCTTTAAATGTTTTTTTTTTTTTATTTTTTATTTTTTTAATTAATTATTTAATTTGGAATTTTGTTTTGGAAAAAAAACCCGCCTAATTAGTGCTAGAATACTGACTAAGATAAGAACGCGCGCCATCCACAGCCAGCTTGGCCAACAACGCCGCTAACCCAATTCAAAGCAATGAAATTTACGACTCCTACTGTCATCCACTGTCGACTCAGCCAAGCACTACCACTGACCACATACAAAACAAAGTGACAAAAAAAGAAAGACACAAAAGCCCAAGAAACCTCCGTTCTCCTTGAGCCTTCAACCCTCAGATGGCAATGGTGCACAAACTACGTAGCAAAACCCTAAACGATACTCTCTCAACCTTAATCCCCCCCAAAAAATGGCTTAAATTGAGCTCTGTTTCAAATTCCAGATGGGAGGAATTATTTAGTTCCCAAATTTTGAACGGTGGCTGACAGAGCTGGATGATACTGGATGTGCCTTTGGAGAGGTGGGTTGGGGACCAAAGGCTGCGGATTTCATGCGACGGAGGTGGGGAGTGGTTCGTTGTCTTCTTCAGTTGAGAGCTTGCAGCGGCGTTGGGTTGTTTGAGGCGGCGTGTGGCCGCGGCCGATGCGCCGCCAAATCAGGAGGTGTGTGGGCTGCCATGATTTGATATCTTTTTTCTTCTTCATGGGTATCTCGAGCTTATCAATGGCGACATACATGGTCCTGTACTATCGCCCAACAAAATTTGGAACGAACAATGATGATAGCGGCAGATGCCACCTGTTGACGTGCACAAGGCAGCGAGTTTGCATCCACTGCAACTGCCAGACCCCCTTATGAAGTTGAACGGGGAGCTAATTATCTTTCCCCGTGTCTTGAGCGACAAACAAATCAATTTATTATTAATTTTTTTTCTGATTTTTCTAAGAGTTTAGAAATTTTTATTTTAAAAATTTTGTTCCACTGGTATTAACTAAAAAACTTTACATTTTGAACAATATGATGTATAATAATTTAGATAATAAATTTCTCCACATCATATTTCATAAAATACAAAATATAGTTTTAATTTAAATTATTTACATTAAAATATAAAAACATTCCTCACATAGTTTTAAAGATATAAATAGAAATTGAAATATATTATTTTATTTACTAGATATTCAAAATTTGAAGATTTATTTTTCAAAATGATATGTTTGGTGACAAAATTTAAGAGGAAGAAAAGATTTGAAATAGTTCATTTATATACTGTTGTGTTCATTTGTAGTAACAATTAGAAGATATAATCATGGATAGGTTTATAGGTATACATATATATATAAATGCATGTGAGTGTATGTGTGTATGTATTGCTTTGATTGTGTAAGGTGTTACGGATTGATGATTAATTTGTTAGGTATATATGTAACATAATGAGAATTAGAATTTAAATTGATTGAAAATTTTGTGGCGTAGGAAGTTTAATTGCTAAAAATTGAGTGACTAGGAATATAGTAGAATATGATACCAATCACTGATTGTCAACAACAAAACATTTTTGAATTAATTTAATCAATTAAATGCTTTATATATGTAATTATACAAAAAATAATTACATATGCCACACTCAAATCATAATGACAATAACAATTACAACATTTTTTGAATTAATAATCTTCTCAATTCATTAAAATACATACACAACTACTATTAATATATTATTATAACAAAACATGACATCATGTAAAAAACAGATATTTCAGCATTCACATCACACAACAATCATTATTTTAATTTCATGTATTCATTATTATGTTTTTCTAACAAAATTCATCCAATCAAACTCAAAACTTGACTAATTATCTCCAAGTTTCTTCCGACCATTTCTTTCAAATCAATTTTCAAAGCAAGGCTATCATTCAATTACAACTTGAAATTTTGTGAAGCTCTCAATTATATGAAAGGACTAATTCAAAATTGAAAGGTGGTAAAGAAAATGAGCCTATGCTTAGGATTTCTTGTGGACTATATAGGCCTAGTCTACTTAGAAATCATAATCAAATTATTACTAGTTTTGAATAAATCTATAAGCCCCATAAAAATGACCACAAGTTCAACGTGAAAAGGATGAATATAAACCAAACTAACCTAAAAAGGAATAAGAAATTTTGTTTGAATAGAAGGTGTAATTTCAACTTAACATTAAGGTTGATATGAAAAACATTTATGCAATCTCAACCCAATATGTACTTCAACTAAGGAACGAAGAGAATAGCCACAATCAAGACATCAACTTCCTAGATACCTTATGAACACTTAAAAATCCTCTTTTGAATTGAACAAAATAATGAAAACTCTCATGTACATGGTCAATGCTTTTATATACACCTCAAAGACAACCCTAGCTAAAGACCTAAATGCTCATAGCTTGCCCTAATAGGCCCAAAGATAGTGACCTCCTAAAATCAACCCTAGCCTTAATTTCATATTTCTTCACCTAGGTATTTGATCTAGTTGAGCTATGTAGATCCAAGATGTTTCTTTAGGCTCTAAATCTCCAACTTCTATGTTTAATCCATTTCCTCTTGAAGGTTTCACACAAAGGTTCCAAGGGGTCCCCTTATTTGTTTTTTTTTAAAAAAAAATTCTTGTACACAAACTCTTGTTATAGATCCAAATAGAAGCTCTTAACTTGTACCTTTGATGGTCATATTGTTCATCCTCTTTTTTAAAGAGAATATTGCCCTCAAATCATTATCTCTCTAAATCTACATCAAATAAGTTCAAATCACCAATATCAAATATATTACTAATCCTATATTTACCTGAAAGTTCCAAGTCATAAGCATTTTCATTTACTCTTTTCAGGACTCTAAATGGACCATCTTCTTATGGCAACAATTTGGACCTCTTTTGAGCAATAAAATGCTCCTTGTGCATATGCAACCAAACCCACTATCTTCTTTTAACCTTTTTTTGGTTGTTGCATTTGTTACTCAATTCTTTTTGCAATACTTTGTATTACCTTTTCATGCAAATTTTTCTCAAGTTTAGGATTAAAATGCAAAAGCATTAGAAGTTTAAACCATAATTCACATCAAATAGAAAGAATTATGTAGTTGAATGTACAAAATGATTATTTTACATGTGGTAAGCATTCCTCCCATAATTTAATATTTTTTCCATTAGCAACATGTAATAAAGAGATCAAAGTATGGTTCACTATTCTAGCTTACCCATCGGTACATGTATGACAACTTAGGAACAATAGTCTAGTCCCTAACTCGTTTCACGAATTTTTCCAACTAAACTATCAAACACAATATGCTTAGCCATGTAAATAAATGGTCTCTTTAGAGAGTGCAACACAAGATCTATAAAAATGACAAACAATAAAATGTGCCAATTTTTGAAATATATCGGCCACAACAAAGATAGCATCATTCCTATACTTATTGGTAGATCAAGTACAAAATTTATAAGAACATCTATCCCAACTCACTTGGAATGGAAAATGGCGTCTATGAACAATATGAATGCATAAGGGATTTAGTTTTTTCACACTTCAAGTAGTTCTTGACAATACACTCCCCATCTCATTTCATACAACATTACTAAAAATGCTCCTACACAATAGCTAAAGTTTTGATGACACCATAGTGTCTCATCAAACCACCACTATGAAATTTTTGAATTAGCCAAAACATTAGTCCTTATAAAAAAAATTCCCTCGAGTTGATAAAATTTCTCCTATGCTACATTCTTTATATTTTCATACTCTTCTTCAAAATTAGGATCATTAACATACAACACTTTAATATGCTCAAATTTCAATAACTTAACACTAATGAAATGTTATATTTGGAAGCCCATGAAAAACTATCGTGGGCTAAATGGTGAGGATAGCCCATGTAGTCTAAATGTTTGGGAATGTGTATGTAATGGTGGGCAAGAATTACCTTATGTTTGGTAGAGGGGCTCATGACTTGCCACCACAAGTTGCTTCATAATGTGCACAATGATTCAGTTGTTGAAAGGTGATTAAAATTTGACCATGTTATGCCTGTTCAGCACCAATTTTTAATGTCTAGTAGGATTAGGCTATATAGTCTATTGGGAAATTAACAAGATCACCATAAAAAATAAGTATCCCCTACTAAGGATTGATGACTTATTTGACTAGCTTAAAGGAGCTAACGTGTTCTAAAAACTCGACTTGAAATTGAGGTACCAAAGGATGAGGACATACCCAAAATGATATTTAGGACTCAATATGAACACTATGAGATCCTGATATAGGGGCTCCTTAGAGGGACATAATCAACCAAATTCATTTCTTGTGTAAGAGTTCTTGTAGCTGTACTTTTAATTCCTTTAATTCCATCAGGGCTATCCTATAGGGCACCTTTGGAATAGCTACAGCTCTTAGGACTAAGTTTATTTTTAATTTGATTTTCCTATCTAGAGGTGGTTTGAATAGGTCATTTGGGAATACATCCAGAAATGCCTTAACTATGGGAATATCCTCTATTTTCAATTCTTACTCTAAGGAATCCATAATACAGGCCAGATAAGCCTCGCATCTATTGTTAGTGACTCTCTTAGCCCAAGCTACAAAGATCAGCAAGCTAAACCAGCCTGGTCAATCCCTAAGATTTCCATAGAAGGTGAAGGTACAATCTAATGATAGACAAAAGTTGACAACCTTATCCCTACAATTTATAAGGGCAAAACTCTTAAGTATAAGAATATCCTCTATTTTCCATTCTTGCTTTAAGGCATCCACAATGCAAGCCAGATAAGCCTCTATTGTTAATGACTTTCTTAACCTAAGTTGTAAAGTTCAGCAAGTTGAACCAGCTTGGTTGATCCATAAGATTTCCATAAATGGTGAAGGTATGATCTAATGGTAGACAAAAGTTGACAACCTTATTCCTACATTCTACGCGGTCAAAACTCTTAGCTAACCAATCAATCCCAAGAATTATGTCGAAATCTCTCATTTTAAGTCTTATCAAATCAACCTTTAGTTCTTTACCCTTGCCCAAATCTAAGTTGCAATCTCTAGATATTAAGTTGGTTGTAATTACCTCACCTTCTAGAGTGGCTACTCTATATGATAGCTTTAATATCTCTGGCATACGCTCTAAGTGCTTGGAAAAACTTTTAGAAATAAAGGAATGAGATGCCCCGCAGTCAAATAAAGCATAGGTGCTTAATCGATCAACAGAAATATTAACTATCCGCCACATCCTTGGCATTAGCTACTTATTCCTTGATTAATACGAATACACTGGCATTCCCTCCAAGTTTAGGGTTTGCTGGTTGAGCTTTAGGTTGCTAGAGTTGTTGTTAGTGTCATTCCCATTATTATTGTTATTTATAGGGAAGATGGAGTTGTGGAATTAGTCACGCACTCTACTGCTCGATGGCCCTGTTGCCCATACTTGAAACAAGGGCTAATGATCCTATGGAAAATTCCTACATGCCAGCAATGACATAGAGTGCATTTTAGCAGTGGCGACAATGCCTTACCATTCCCAAGCGAATTAGGCTTCTTGTTAGCGAGCCTTGCAATTGCCAATCCTTAGTACTTTGTCCTAGTGCTAGACCTTGGCCTTGGATGTTTGAGGCTGTTCTCCACTTCCCTTCTATTGAGACCTTCTTCGGCCTTGATAGACACTTCGAATAGGTCATCAAACATCCTTACCTCATATAAGGCTAGCGAGGCTTATAGCTGGCTCTTTAGTCCTCTTCTGCACTGGTACATTTTAAGTGTTGGATTCGCTATCATCATCAGCAAGTACTTCCCTAAGGTACAAAACTTTGCCTGGTACTCTGTGACAGACATATCAGGTGCTTGAATATGGTTGTCGAATTCCACTAATTTCTAAAGGTGAATAGCGCTTGGGAAAAAATGGTTTATGAAAGTCTCACGAAATTGAGCTCAAGTAATCGACCCTTTTTCCAACAGCGTGAATAAGACACCTCCCTACCAAAGAGCAGCTTTGCCTACCAAGAATAGGTTAAACCTCAGTAGGTACTACCCTTAGTTCAAAATTATTGTTCATTTTTGCACAACCTTAGGATCATGTGCGCTATCAAAGGTAGGCACATAAGCCCTTCTTAATGCTTCATAGTTGGCATTAATGCCCCATTAAGTTGGGCTTGAGTTGTCACTAGATCTTGTTGTTAGTTCCCAATCGCCTAGGCCACTAAGTCTTCTTGTCTTAAGTGGATTTGACCCACAGCCAGCTACGACTGGGGTTGCGCTAGTGGTAGAGGCAAAGAATAGATATATGTTTCTTTGTCCATATTACCATAGAGGTTGCCTAGCATGGGTTTTGAGTGGTGTAGTGTGGTCTTGTTGCCATTTTCCAGCATTAAGAGATTGTTTAGGGATTAAACAAATCATGCGGGTTTGGCATACATATACACAAACATATAAAAAATGGGATCAACAAACAAGTAAACCAATAAGGCAAGCAATGGCTATAGGAAAATAAAAATTTTACTATTATTACTCAAAATTGCCAAACACAATGAACGAGCTAATCTTGTTCGTATCTCAAATTTTCTATAGTCCTTTAGCTCCTTGTCCTAAAATATCTCATCTATAACTATGTCTCTATCGTTTGGCTCAACCTTGTCAAGATTCTCCTCTGGATCCTCTTCTAGTTTCTCCTCAAAATTGAGATCCTCAAATTGGTGGTGAATAAGTTCATGGAGTTTTGTTAAAACCTTGACTCTAATATCACTCTTTGTCACACCCACAATCTTGGAATGTAACATGGTAATGCCTATGAGACAAACATTTCAGCAAATACGATAGCCCAATATCCAAGCAGTTAAAACATAAAATTCATTTATTCCAATCTAAATGTCTGATACACCATAGTGGAAATATATAAAGTAAACTAATCCATTACAAACTCATCGGCTCATTTACTTAACAATAAATAAAATAACTAAATCTTGTAACTCTTAACTCTACCATCCCTATGCGTGATGGCTCTCTCTAGCTTCCTCCACAAAAAGGATGTTATGCAAAATGTGAACAACAAATCGCTCAATGAATGGATTCACTTACCTTGTTTTTTTTTGTAGGATATGAGCAACAAAGTACATCTATTTAAAACAAATTTTAAGTAAAAAGTAAAACTACATATCACGTTTCAGGTTTGCAGTGTTTTTCACATGTCACATTTTCCCACATATTCTATTGTGTATTCGTGGGTTACAGACTTCATGTTATTTCTACTAGTCAAAGCCTTAATCTACACTCTCGATTGAGAATGGTCCTATGAATAGTTAGCTATGCCCATTGGGCCTCAGTACTTCAACCTCAACTAGGAAGTACCCTCATTTATGCTTCTAATGGGTAAAGGTCACGTATCAACCTCGCCCATTGCCATCCTCAATACTTTTATCCCGATCGAGTAAGTTTTAATCTATTACCTGATTAGTAGCTCAAAACTTGTTCCACACTATTATCGATTACCAATCTTGAGAAGTTTATTCATTTATTCGCATGTGTATCATTCATATAGAAAACAGCTCAAAGATATCTGTAAATGCCGGCATCCAATTTTTTTCAAGAAGGAAAAGCATTATTTATTTTTATAGAAGATAATCATGTTGAAAACTCGGTATTCTCCATACAAAAATAGTTGCAAAGTAATTTATGTGTAGTAGAAATCACATTTTATATTGAAAAGTAGTTTCAAAAAATATTTATAAAATTGGCAAGGTGTAATCCATACCTGTTTCTAGTCTTGTTATTCTAAAACCTCATCGGTTATTATCTCTTGAATTCGTATTCACCAAGAAATCTTATTCAATTTCTACTCTTTTGAAAATTATATTGTTATGCCTTTAATGCATCCTATGTGTGTTGGATTTAAGTCCTCTGTTTTTCAAACTGCCTATAAGCTGGGTTTTCCTATTCAGGTTCACTCGTGTGACCTTTTTCTATATCTAGTTAGGCTTTATTTCCAAATTTTCACATTGTTTAAGCCTTAAAAAGGTAAAAATTGGATTCAAAAAGCTAAAATCAAGTTTCAATTTGTTTTTTGGGTTCTGTGGCTGTGAAAATATAACTCGTGACAGTGAAAAATGGTTCCACAGTTGTGAGACGAATCGCAATGCATTTTGTCTTGCCTCATGTTCCTATCTCGCAACCATGACGGGGTCAATCATGACCTTGAAACTCCAATTCGCATCCATGCCAACAAACATAGGATGTTCTACTTTTCCCCACAGTTAGCCTTCATGCCCGCGAGTGCTACAACTATAACCGCGAAGTTAACTCCCATGACTGCCTGTGTATTGCTGTTGCACTGCAGTCTCACTTCTCATTTGCAAGTCAGCTTCGCACAACTGTGAGATGGAGTCCTGCAATGGCGGAGCGACCCCTAGTTGAATTTTGCATACGCATTAAGGCATTGTTTGGATCCAAATTCATCCTTACTCAACTTTAAACCCTTTTTTCGGTTTATGAACATGCTTTAAGAATTTCTTAGGCCCAATTAATCATGTTCAAGGTATAAAAATTCCATCTTGATAGTCCTTTCAAAATCTTCCAAAAGAAATCCAAAAACTCTCCCTAAAGTCAATATTTTTACTACACGCGATTTCAACTCTAATTTTCTATGCATGAGTTAACTAATATAATCCCAATATTGTGTCTAAATTTTAATCCTTGTTTTCCCTATAATTCACATGCTTTGGGTGCCTAAAACATGTAAAATAGAATTCCTACAAGTATGCATGAATTCTATAGGATTCGAATTGAAAACTCACCTTAATCCTACACATCCTTGAAGCCAAATGAATCCTCCTCTCTTTTCCTTCCTCTGGCCAACTCCTAGAGCTCTTTTGGGGTGAAAAATATTCTTTTATTTAGGACTAAGGTGGTGTATATATATGCAAGGGTTTTATGTGCTTATTTATGGAAAATGAGTCCTCCAAAATTTAGACAATATTCCATACGAATTTTTTGTTATTTTCCAGCCTAAATTCAGCCCTTTAATCTCCCAAATTAGCTTCTTTGAGCATAGTGATAGTCCTCTATTAATATCTCAAATTTTTTGGTAAGTTTGACTAGTACAATTCATGCTTCTTTCCTTAGCATACTTGCATTAATATTGCAACCAAAAGTTTTCATGAAAATTCAAAATAAATCAACGAATATGTCATTAAATCTTTTACCAAAATTTCCAATAACATCCTTAAAACTATTGCTACATAGTCCCCAAAGTTTTTGGGTATCACAACATGCAAATTGCCTACCACGTTGTTTACTCAACTTGTTTTAAATCTTAATATGATTCGATGACTCATGATTAGTATGAATTAAATACTCATTGCGCCTCGGATAATGTTATGTTTCCAACAATTTCGCTAATGTATATAATTTCTTGTCATAAGTTAGATATTTAAAGTAGCTACACTTCTTCTCATTGAAGTATTCTAGTAGCTTCTTTGGTAAGTACAACTATAATACCTACACCAAAAGTATTGCATTCAATTTTGACAGTCTTCAGAAAATCAACTAAGGGCAACAATAGAGCATTAGTACATGTTTGCTCCAATAAATTAAAGCTTTTTATTGTGCCTCATCCCAATGAAGCATTTCATCCTTTCTTATAGTTGCAATCAACATATGTTGAAATGCATGAAAAATTTCCTATAAAACTCGCCAAATCAAGGAAATTTCTTAAGTCAATTGCCTACTTCACCATAGGCTAGTCTGAAAGTGCTTTCACTTTACTTTCATTAATTCGTATGCCCTAAATATTTAAAACATAACCTAGGAACACATACTGATTAGATAAAAAAAAAATACACTTTTTAGGATTGACATATGATCTCCCATGTTTCAATCCATCCAATACACGAACACAAAATTTTCAATCTAAGTACAAAAAATATGGTTCAGAAAGCACATGAATGTATTCAGTCCATTAGTCAAAGCAAAAAGTATAACCAGTGACTTGTGCAAGCCAAAATTAGTTTTAAATGTAGTTTTTCATTCATCACCTTTCTTCGTTCTTATTAAATGATATCCACTTGTTAAGTTCAATTTTAGAAAATAAGGTAAAGTAATGTAATTCATCTAACGTATCATCAAACTTAGTTGAAAAAGGTGTTGATACTTTACGAAAATTGTAGACAGCACAACAATTCTCATACACTTGCCACCCTCCTTTCTTAAACACAAGTAGTAGAGAAATGACATGTTGGCTCACATTCTCCATCAACCATCACTTAATAGCTCATCCACTTAGCACTAGATTTCGTTATTTTTTTTCCTAAGATTGGTCTTATACGCTAGATGGTTTGGGATGGATGATCTAGGTGCATAATTGATTTGATGTTCGATCTTGCAAATTAGTGGCAACCCATTGGAAAACCTCCTCAAGGAAGACATCTTCAACCTCTTGCAAAAGAAACATAATACTAGAGGGAAAATATAATATAATTTTGTTAGTAATAAAATAAAGCTGTTAGTATACTAGCATAAGTAATGGATGGACTTTCTATTACTTGCTTCACATCATTTACTTTTGCTCTAATTAGTTTTCTCATTTCCCCTTTTTCCCTATTTTTTTTCTCAATGATTGAAAATTCACTCTTGTTTGTCCTCTCTTTTCTTTTACTACACCTCTTTTTCATAGCTTATACATTTTTTAAAGTACATTTGATCTTTATAAACTTGCCTTGGAAGTAATCGATCCTACGGCTATTAGACAAGAAGGTGTATTTGTTGATTTGTTGTCATGGCTAATCCTTTTGACTAAAGCCCATGAATGTCAAGTAGGATGTAACTCACCTACATTAGAATCAAAGCACACATCTCAACCTTATAATCATAAATGCCACAAGAATCATTTGTACAGTCTAAACTGATACATAATAGGCAATGAGAACTTAACAAAAGTAGCTGATACTCACACATTGGTGCAACTACCTCACCCTATAATTAAATTTCAAACTTTCTTTTTGACATGGCACCTAACATAAATGATATTCCTCCTCATCCAACTATTGCTCTTCTATTGGAGGCATCATATCCTTCTCATTAATTACAATCTCACTATTATCAATCATAATAATCACGTTATGACTTGGTTAATAACTCATAATATGTGTCTGTCCTTGGCATTCAAAACACTGCGTGTCCCTCATTCAAATATTAGAGGATGTAGGAGTTGAAGTTACCTTAGGAACATCTACCTTAGTCTCGATCTTTACCTTGGCTACAATTAGGTGTCCTTTCTCATCTTTTTTTCCTCAAACCTAGCAATTTGAGGTGTTTCGATATGTTAAGGCTGGTCTACACCTTGTCTTAAGTTACCTCTCCATTTTAACCAAAAAGGTAGCAATTTTTGACACAAACTTAATACAAAATGAATGAGTTTGGATTAAAATTTTTGCAAATGCAAGTCGAAATTAGGTCAAGCTTGATAAAAAAAACCAAGTTAAATCTAGGTCACCCATGGGTCAACCTATTAACTCATTTACAAATTTAAATAATTTAGTAAATTAAACAATATTTTGGTTAAACTGTCATTTTATTAATTTTTTTTATTTATTTTTAACTTTCTTAAAATATTCCTAAAGTGGTAAATCCTAGGCTTTTAACATTTACTACCATTGTGCACATCGCACCTCATTCATACTTCAAAGATGACAGTCTTCTTCTACTAATCTTAAAGCAACTACTGGCCATTAGCCATGGAGATGGGGTCAAGTGCCTTATATTAATCTGTAATTCAATTTTCTCTATTTCAACAATCCTCCAACCTCTGCTCCTCTCTAGTGGCTAAGTACAAGTTCTCCATTGCTATTTAATCTACGAGCCACTACCATCAAAATAACCTATCAAATAGGTCAGAAAAATTATTTTTTGTGCTATAAGTTGCTAGGTTCAAGTAAAAGAATTGACCTATAAAAATATGTGTTAGTTTTAGGTTAGTAGTTTGTATAAAATACCCATATCTCTTCTCAATCTAGCAACCATGATACAACTTAATCGCCACCCCACTTTGTTGCCCTTAGATCATGTTGTCAAACTCCACGTATTGTTGAAGTTCCTCCACCTTGGCAATGTCCCCTTGCAAACCACTTAAGAATCTAACCATGGCAATCAGTTTCCCCATCCTCAAACACATTAACTATCATCATCACCATTTTTAAGTCTATAATAATTCTCAACACTTTTACTCACTTGTGTTAAATCCTCAATCTTTTAATAAACTTTCTTATGATAGCAATTTGGTACAAATCATTGCATCATCATTGCTTTTGATTCATCTTTACATCTAACGGGATGCTTTTGAACCCTTCTCCTAATAATGGTTTGTGGACCCCATCAAACTGTAACATAATTAGTAAATTCAACAACTATGAGATTTACCTTCTGTGCCTTGATGTATAAGTGGCATCTATAACAATTTCAATCTACTACCTCATTCTAAATTGGCTTCAAGGTCACGTTAGCCTTGGAACAACAGGATTTTCAATTTAATTCCCTACAACAAGGCTTTCTTTGCGTATCACTCTACATGTCATCATACGTGTCCCTCCCACGATGTTGATTCCTTGCCCTAGCTCAACATCTAAGGTCCTCACCTTAGCTATCAAGATTCATCTCATATCCATGCATTCATGCAGTATTCTCACTTCTCCACATGGTGCCTCCATCATGAACTTAAGATAAAAATTATTTATAATGGGTTCAACTTTGCAAAAAATCATGTTTGAATCTCCATGCATTTACCTCATGCATTTGCACTTAGCACTCTTGCATTAGACAAATAAAAGTTTCACATGTTAAGTTCATGTTCGCTCTTTAATTCAATTCAAATATCATCTAAAAGTGGTACGAGCAACTCATCGACCAATGTTCAAAGAAGTGTATGAAGAACCTTATACTAGGTGGAAATATCGATATCAAACTAATTAATATCGATCCAAAAGAGATGTGATCAATTTTTAAGGGTTGAGATCAATTTGGAAATAAGATAGATGGAAAAAACAATTTGGAACCCTACCTTTTTGTCACTTGTATTAAAAATTTCAAGCATGCTACAAATTTTCTCACTTTAAAATTCATAGAAAGTACTTTCAGGTGCCTGTTTTTTCCATTATTCTTTTCAATTCCAAACTTATTTTCTCCATTTTAGTAGGTTTCATTTTTTCCTCAAGAAAATTTCTCAAGTTTCTAGCCTAAAGATCAAAATCCTAGATTTTCTACACAAAGTGTGTAGAAAACTTTGTGTAGAGAATAAAGGCAAAAAGGACATAGGCAAGACTCACCACCACATATTCAATTTTTTTACTTGATTAGCACATGGTGGAAGGAATATGATAAAGAAAAAAAATAATGATAAAAATGATAAATCAGACTTGATTCGTCAAACCGAATTACCAAAATTTAAAAGTTTGGTAAAGTTAGCTCTAAAGCATAAACTGCTATAGACTAAATAGCACTTGGAAGGAACAATAAATTTTTATTAGATAAAAGGTATAATCTTGACCAAACAATGACCCCAACAAAAAAAAAAAAAAATTAATGCAATCTCAACCTAATGTGTAAAATTAATTGAAAGCTAAAGATGATAATGGCCAAAATCAAGATGCCCACTTGATTGATACAGTATGAACATTCAAAAATCTATACTTGAATTACTTGCTTTCTTTTCACAAGAACAAGTAACCAAAAATTCTCTAAGTAATGGAAAATGAAGAAAATTTTCACTAATGTGTCACAAGTTTTGATGCTTACAAGATACAAAGTTGGTGCCTTTATATTGGCCTTGAAAGAATCCCTAACTAAAGCCCTAAATGCTCATAATTTGCTCTCATTGACTCGAGGGCAATAACTGTTAGAATATAGCTCTAACCCCAATTTTTTTGTTTCTTCCCGAAGTATTTGATCCACTTGAGCCTTATAGATTTAAGTTGTCTCTATATGTTCCACAATTTCGATATTTATGTTTGGCTCCATTTCATCTTGAAGGTCTCACACAAAGACTTTGAGAACCTGCTTAATTCACGCAAACTCTCATCATATGTCCAACTAAAATTATCAAAATATCTTCACTTGTAGATTTGATGGCCGCATCAAGTATGGATAAAGTAGTTTTTGTGATAGATAGTACTTCTTAAGAGACATTAGTTACCTGGAGATTAATAGCCCAAATACATAATTTATAGCATGTGCAACAAAGGTTATAAAACACTAAAGGTTCTTATTGGGCTAGATTATACAAATAAGGGGATCCAATTGTTGGTTAACAATTTTGTTTCTTGTTTTAGCAAGTCGTCAAATTATCCTTTTCATAATAGTTTCCTTTCAATATGCTTGTTTAATGACACTAATTTGCAAGCTTGCTAAACTAAAATAATAACCCATATGAGCTAAAGAATTATAAATCCATATAATCATTACCAAATTAACTCATTCTTGATCCAAAATTTGAATTTGAAAAAATAATTAAAAGTTTTCAAATAAATTTAAAATATGAATTGTCTTACTCTACATAATTTGTGTTGAAAAGGCAAACTGAACTATACAACATTCAATTCAAATTGATATTTAAATATTCAATTGATCCTGAAAATGTACAACTTAAATGTATTACTTTTTCCAAAATCATGCAAGCATCTTTGATATAGTTGAATTAAATGAGTGAACTTATTCATAGATAAAGAATGAAGTCAAACTAAGACAAAGCATGGCATCATTACAAGAAACTATCAAATGGACTATGTTACCTGGGAACAACTATCATGTTACTTTCTCATTAATGGGGATCAAGCTTAATTCAATCACTCTATCATGTTCCAAATGTGTCTAAAAAAAAATGAAGATCATCATCCATTTGATGTATTTTTAGAGATATCCAATAGAAATAGTTTGAGTGGCAGTTTGATAAATATCATAGATCATACTGCATAAGCACTAAGATAAGAGAAAATGATAGTTAACACGAGTTGTAAATCTCTTCAAAAATAAGTAGTGGATAAAGGTTGATGTAGGATTTAGAATTTAGAGTTTAGGGTTGATTTAGTTTATTATTAGCTCTTTGGGTCATTGAGCTTTAACATGGTTTGTGTTTCTTAGTTGAAGTTACAAGTTTTCAAGGTATTAATTCTTTCTGACCCCTTATAAATGTTGTTGGGAATGATTGAGTCCAATCTATAGCTCTAATATAACCTATTTGATTTATAGCAAAACCCAACCATTGCAGGGAGTAACACAATATTTTTAGACTAATGAATAATGCTCTATAGGATGTGAGAATAACTCAATTGTTCAGTGGTGGGAAACTCATCCAAATTAGAGAACAATTCTCATAGGCTCATGAGAAGAATATTCATAGATTTGACATCACATCTTAACTTAAAACCATAAGGCATTAGGTTTGTAGATTGATAACTCAGTGACAAAGAGTTACTTCTACCTTTTTATTGTACTTAGTTGAGTTAAATTGTACATATTCTTGCATGTTTTTCTAGTTATTCAAGTAAATTTATAGCTTGTACATGAATTGACGATGTTCAAGGTTTGTGTGAATTCAATATTGCCCTAATGAGTACTTTTGATGATTGTATGAGGAGTATGAGTTGCAATTATAGAATTCCTGCAACTGCAAGAGTTGCAACTACAACATTTTCCATTCAACCATGAGCAATAGAATTTCAAAATTTTTAGAACTTGGGATACAGTTATGACAATTCACTTATGGGTGTGAAAGACACAGCCACATCAAATCCTTTGCAGCTGCAACAAAAGACTTAACAGAAATTTAAAAACTAGATCTACAGCCCCAACAAACTAGCTTCTAGCACATGACAGATTTTCGAAAACAGGCAAAAAGAAGATTTAGAAGAAAAATTAAACCTATTATAAATGAAGGAAATAAAGGAGAATAGGGATGATTATTCTGGGGAGACAAAGAATAATGGGCTAAGAAAAGGATTAGAATAGAAAAAGGAAGGAAAAAGGAAGGATATCTTGAATGTTTAAGAATCTGCAACATTGCCATAAGCATTCCTTTTCTTTTCCTTGTTTTGTTTATTTTCTTTACTAATTGTATTTGTGATTATATCTATTTTTAATTGTGATGTATTTTATGAGGACAGTTGCTTAATCTTTTAATTTTAAGTGTTAGACATCTTTATGTGAATTATTCCAATCAAATTGCTTGATTGTCCTTGAATAGATTTTTAAATTTAATACTTGCAAATCTACAAGAAATCTAACCAATTTTTTTGTATTTGGTTCATTGGATAATAGTAGGAGTGAAACTCAATTACCAACATCAAATTCAACCTAAACTTGTAGAATTGTGGGAGCAAACTGTAGATTATGTGGAATTCTTCATTACTTGTTAATCAAATCCCATGCAATTGATTTTGTAATTCTTACAAGCTTGCATATAATTCTTTTTGAATGAAGTTTTGTAAAATCTAGGAGATGACCATAAGAAATTTCAAAATAATAAACTGAAATAATAGCAATTAAATTGAGAATTAATTTTTTGATAGAAGCAAGGATCACCATTGTCATATCACATGGAAGTCGTCTATTATATTGTTTGTTCTCATTTTCCACTACTTTTTCTTTAAATTCTATTCAATGGTATATTTTTATCCAAATGCTTGATTGTTTTAGGTTTGAATAACACACATTATAGACTTTTTGATAACCTTTCTTGAGGACACAAAAACCTTTAGTCCTACTATATTACTTGATTGTGAGTGTGCTTTCCCTCAGCTCCAATCCCAAATGAGGCCTTTTCTCAAGTGAGGCTTTTTCTCATTATTATAGCTCTTACCCTATAGCTAATGATGAGTTGGAAGTGCAAATTGATAATGCTCCTTCACCCCAGGCACAGTTCAAACCCCCTAAGGATGCAGTTTCTATTTCTCATTTACATTCATTTTGCTTTGGAGACAATATATTTAATAAGTGTGGGGAAGGCTTCCTTTGGTGTTTAAGATTTTTGTTCCTGTAGATTTCATGCCTTGTGGATTTCAATTTTTCAAGCTTTATTATTTGTTATTCATTTATGAAAGGTTGTTGGTTATTGTTTTTATATCTTGCCACGAATTGTTCAAACAAGACATGCTAAGGTTCCGGATCATATAACTTGTTCAATGATGAAATCAATGTGATGTTGAAGAGTCTCATTGTATTCTTGTGCATATCATTTGCATTAAGGACAATATATTCCTTGATAACTTCCCTATCTTTGCTCACCACCATAGTCTTTATATATTAAGAAATTGAGAATGACGTTGTTTGGATAAGGTGATTAAGGTTTAGAATGTAATTATCATTATCAGATTAATAAATTTGAATGGTTATATGAACTAAACTTTATGGATGGGAAATAAACAAAAACATTGCCTATTCGATGAAATGATGGTGGAAAATAAATTGTGAAAACAACCTTCAATTTTTTACTCCTCTAATAGGGATGTTGAGTAATCAAGGATACACAGTAACTTTCATCATCCTCACATTAAAAGGCTACCAATTTATAAGTATGCAAAGCAACATTAAGTTGTTAAGGGGTTGAATAACTATATGTGTACGGTAACTGTTGTTCACCTTTGTGTAAAAAGATCCACAATACTTCAAGTAAAATTGATCAGCATTGCATATGAGAATAAAATGAAAAGGAGTTTAGGCAATGAAAGAAAAGGTGTGTTGTTTGTCTCATTAATTCCCTAGAACTTGACTATTTGAACATAATCATTTGGAGTTGATTGAGCATTGAGCATAATTATTTGGAGTTGATTGATCTTGTTGATAAGTAATTTTAAGTTTTAATTGCCTTTGAAACACAATAGTGTGATTGTTGGGTTTCAACAGGTTTGGCAAGTAATTTTTTTTCAAAAATTAACCACAAGAATTTCCAGAGAAATGTAGCAAAATTAAATTCTCTACCAGATCTACTTTTCTTTGTATAACTCATATAAATTAAGACTTAATTAGGTTATATGGATGATTACCTAGAATCAAATTTCTATAATTTCTATCTATGATCCAAAGCCATAATAAACTCTCGACTTCTAATTTATTTACACAAATAACACCCTGGAAATGCCTCTCCAGTGAATATTTACAAACTCCTTCGTAAAATCTTGCAACTATGTACATTTGAAAAATTTCCATAGAGAGAATACGTAAGGGATGCTAGTGCATATTTTCTCTTTCGTCCCAACTGATGGATGAATAATGATGCGCGATGAATAGAGCCGTAGGTACTGTTCACATGAATAGTGCTCACTCTTGCTTTTGAACTCTTCCAATTTATTTATTCCCAAGCCAACTCTTCCAACTTGCTTCGGAGTGGGCTTTGTGAGCTTTTATGTGGACCTTAAAATGAACTCAAACTCATCCTCCTTAATTATTAATCAAATTAATAATTAAAGTCCATTAGAAGTATATCATTTAAATTAATTAATCTTATTAATTAAATCAAAGGCCCATGATGTTTGTAAATAATTTTCATTATTAACAAATATAATATGTGCTAAATAATTCCTTTGTGTCTTGTCCTTCTAATATAATTAATCCCCATTAATTAAATTAGTGGCTCGTCATGTTTTTAATTAATGATCCTATCACTAACAAATACAATGAGGAATAAATCATTTCATTTGGCTCTATCCTATTTTGACCAAATTAATTTCACCACGAAACTTCTCAAGTCTCACCATGAGTCTTCCAAACTTAGTCATCACTACTATTCAAATGGCTTTAAGCCGTCGCTTTATTCTTATGTGTGCGATTCTCTAAGTTCATCCTTAATTAGTAACGAACATAACTCTAAGGATATGGATAATACCTAGTCTTTGGTTCATATCGTAGCCCATCCAAGGTGAAGTGAATGAATCATATGAACTCTCTCGATCGTGAATACCATGTGCTATAGGCCCTTTATCTTGCTTTGTCTTGATCGAGCGAAAGCTAAAGATTTAGTCAAATTCACTAACTTAGTCATATGACTAGATCAATATTAACTCACTTAGAAAAAGACAAATCTCTTATTGATTGCAAATATGACTCCATACCCATTCGAATGATAGCATATTGGGCTCATGACCCTATCTCATACCAAGATAGATGTCAGTTTTTAATACTCTAATGACACGTTGACCTTCATGTGTACAAAACAACCATATGATCTCTGGTCTAAGAGTCCCATGCAATTAACACGATCACAAAGCAATATATTGATAGTAAAGAGTAAACTCCATGTGTTTGCTTCATTCTTCAAGTCGATGATTGAATGCTCTCTCCTATGACGGATCTATACATATATGTTCTCAATATTTTATAGTGAACAACATAACACTTACAATACAAACGCAATGTGTGTAAATTGTACCGACTCTCTAATGCTATTTAAAGACTTTTTGACTCGCAAATAGATTTTAGTGATTGTGTACTAAGATAGTCATGTATTTATATTCATAATCCCTTAAGAATAAAGTTTCTTAGCGCAATCACATGTGCACATGCAACACTTTACAACATTCTAAATTTATATGTATGAAAGAAATACTGCTATAATATTGATAAAATAAATATCAATATTCTATTAATCAATAAAGAATAGCATTTATAACTAATATCTCTCAAGTATCTCTCACTGATAATTTGACATTAAAGGACAAATAACTAATAGTGATTAATGAATTGATATCAGAAAATGAAGGGTGTACATACACCATATGGGAAATTAGTCTGCAAATGAAATATGCTCTTTATAAATTGCATCCTTGAAATTTTGGTAGACTATGATTTTTTGTTTTGAGAATTTGAGAACAAGCAAAATGATCAAAACTTTGATTGTTGCCCTAAGTCTTTTCATGGTTTCATGTTTTAGTTTGCTCGACTAATAGCAAACATTTAAGCATGTGTGTGTAATAACTCTGTGATATGGATTTTTATTTTTTATCTTTTTATTGTGCTTGACTGAGTTAAATTGTGCATGCTTTCATACATTTGTCTAGTCATTCAAGTAAACTAATGAATTGATGATGTTTTCAAATTTTTTACATGAACGCGGGCTAACATTGCAGTAAAGTAAGTACTTTTTATGCTGTACTGGAAGTTTGGAGTTACGACTGCAAAAGAATTCCTACAGCCATGAGAGTGGCGACCATAACATTTTCCATGCGGCCGCAAATAATGAAATTTCAAAATCTACAAAACTTGAGATGCCTCCTTGACAATTCGCTTGCAAACGCAAGAGATATGGCCATGCCAAATCCTCTACGACTGCAAAAGAGGGCTTAACACAATGTGTATTATTGTGAAAACCTTTGTTTACAGCTACAAGAGCTAAGCTGCAACTATAGTAGACTATCTTCTTGTGCACAATAAATTTTTGAAAAGGTGGGAAAAAAAGGGAGATTTGGGGAAAAAAAAATTAAACCTATTATAAAAGATAGGAATAAAAGAGAGCAAAAGGATTGATTAGTCTAAGGATAAAAAAAAGAATGGGCTATTAAAAGGATTAGAAGAGAAAGAGGAAGGAAGTAAGAGGATCTTCTCAATTATTTTCCTTTTTTTTTTTCTTTATCAATTGTAATTGGGATTGTATTTATTTTTAATTGTGTGATGCATTGTATGAATATGGTTGCTTAATCTCTTAATTCCAAGTGTTAGACAATTGTATGGGAATTATTTCAATTGAATTGCTTGGTTGTCATTACATTTGATGTTTTGAATTTGATACCTAGAAGTTCTATAAGAAATCTAGCCAATTTCTTTTGTTTGGTTCATTGGGTAATAATGGGAATGAAACTCAATAACCAATGTCAAATGAAATCTAAATTTGTAGAATTATGGGGGTAAACTATAGATTTATGCAGAGTTTTTCATTGTGCATTAATTAAAATATCATTCAATAAATTTTGTTATTCTAACAGGACTTGCATATATTTCTTTTTAAATGAAGCTTGTAAAATCTGGAAGGTGATTATAAAAAATTGGAATAATGAACTAAAATAAAAAGAATTAAATTGAGAATTAACTATATTACCTAGAAATAATCACATATACTAGTTGTTCTCATTTTAACTCTACTTGTTCTTGAAATTTATTCAATAGTATGTTTTAATCCAAATGTCTGATTATTTTAGAGTTGGACAACACACATTAGGAACACATTAATGAAAACATTTAAAACCTTCCCTAAGGTCATGACAACTTTTATTCCCACTGTATTACTTAATTGCGACCATCGTGTACTTGCATCCTAGCACACATCATAGATCATTCCCATTCATTTATAACATGTTTCCCCTACTTTCTTCAAATGTGAAATAATCAAGTCATCTTGATACTCAATAAACACTTCTCTCAAGTATGAATTCTTCAAATTTGAGCCTACTTTTTCTCGATCTGAAGTTTCTTCTAAGCATTTGATCTTTACCAAAAAGTGTCAAACACCAATCGCAAGTCCATCAATTAAATGAGCATAAAGTTCCTTCCAAATATACAATCTCAACCTAAAGCGTCAAGTGACTCTAAAGTTCTATAGGTCTACCCCTTTATGGGCCTCACGAGAAAATCTAACCACAACTCTTAGTTTTCCACAAGGAGTGCTGACCATGTAACCAAATGATCATCATCCTTCAACTCATCCTAAGCTAAAGCATTAGCTTTGACAATGTCTTTTGGGAGTTAGTGAACCCAACCGGAAGATTCCATACAACTTGCAGGGCATAAGGCATAGCCCAATTGTAATGAGGGGCGACACCACCTTTTTAGCCGATGGAGAAAGCCTAACACAACATGAAAACAGCTCACCAGTGGGTGACAGGGAACTTAACTGAACTAGGGAGGAACACCTAAGGGTTTGATGGTGAAGTGTATTTATGGGTTAATTTTCAAAGCTCTTTAGAAAATAAATTAAAAATAAATATTTCTATATTCTATAGTTTATATTTTAGTAAATATTTTTGTACTTTTAAAATTTTTATATATTTATACTTTTTATAACAAAGGCATACCTCTAACTTTTATTTCCACACGATAAAACAAATTATAATATATATAATTAAAATAAAAAAGCAAATTTTAAGATTTATTTTATAAGAGCATAGAAATTTTATTTTCTAAGTCATAAAAATAATTTTAAAATTTCTTAAAAATGAAAAAATAAAATTTTTTATTTTATAAAAATTATAAAATTCAAAATATTGTTATTTATTCCAAATTTATTATCTAAATAATAAAAAAATATATTTTAAGAATTATATATCTTAAAATAAAATTTTAAATTTTAAAAAATTTTGAAACTATTAATTGAGAATATCTTCAAATTAAGATATTATAATATATTTTTTGAATTATATAAAATATTTTAAAATATATATCTTATAAAAAATGCATTAATAACTATTTATCTTGTTAACATGTAAACCATACAAATAAAATACCATCAATTCTTCAACTTGATTTCTTCCAAACAAACGAGGCATATTATGGGCAAAATTCCGAGTTGCCCTTGGACTTCTGAGTAAATTCCTTTAATGAGCGCTATGACCACAAAGGAATGCTGAGTTAGGTTTCTCAGATTGTAGGTAGCTACCTCCGGGTAAGTGTTTCATAATTATTGAAACAGATGATTGTCTCGGTGTGACTGAAGGATGAGCTGGCAGTCTCCTTCTTTAGGAGTTAAAATATCAATATTTAAATAATCTAACCTTTTCTCACTCATATTGATAGCAAAAAACCATTCCGAGAATTTTGCAATAGCCAAAAATTTCAGAAGAAAATAGGAATATTATACCACCCTATCCATATCGGGGACGGTATCCGGGTACATTATCTTTTCTGATTATAAGACTCAACATCATCATGATATTGATGATCCAGACTCAGATGATGAGATTATCACCTCTCATCTACAGCATCATGATATTGATGATCCAGACTTAGATGATGAGATTATCACCTCTCATCTACAGCAATCATCAAGTTCGCATTTTTTTATGCTACGCACTGATGATTATGGATTTTATGATCCAACAGAACTTTGGGAAAATCCATCCCCCTGTATTGTCACTGACGGCCATCAGAGTTGTCAGCAAAGCGTGGTGGATGACCCTAAATACGATTCTCAACTGATCTGGGATGAGTATGAAGGAAACCCAAAAGAATCACCCTTCTGGGATGATGATTGGATATTTCAAATATCCACAGAATATTCTTCCGAATCCCTTGTTAAATGGGATGAAGATCCTAATGAATCAGTTAATGATTCAGAAGTAGAAGCAATTCTCTCAATGCTATCTATTGAAGAGGAATATGACTTACCATATCCTCAGCAGAGAGAATTTATTCTTTCTACATAGACAGGTACTGACGAGGTTAATATGGTTCCAAGAGAATCAACCTCTAGACCTGCAGCAGTTCCACCTGCTACAGATACTGCTAAATTAGCAGAAAGAACAAAACAAGTTCTTACAGAATTTACTAGGCAACCTTTGCCAAGTAAATATTTAAAACCATGTGCTTTACAGTCGGCTCATTCCAAAACTGGAGTGATCCTAAGTTTCCCTGAAAAACTTCAGCAGAGAGAAGAAGTAATGCGGATGTGGGAATCTGCTACACTTAATCATCTTGCTGATAAGGAATTCTCTGAGCCTATAGATAAAATCATCTATATCGAGAATCTCCTTGGTGAAGCAGAGAAACTTACCTTCCAAGAATGGAGGACAGCAAATGAAGAGGAATTTAATCACCTCTTACAAAATGTAGGTGATACTCAAAATATCACCTCACAGATCCGTCAAATCTTTTTGGGATATGACGAATATCGAGGGACAACTGAAATGCAGAATTCTGCAATGCTTGACCTCGAACAGCTTCAAATCTCCTCCATGGGAGACTTTGAAAAATATGCTGCACATTATGAAAGAATAGCAGCAAAGACTGGTAGAATTTATCTCGATCAAGAGATATCTGATAAATTCTACAGAAAATTACCAAAACCATGGAATGAGGTTTTACAGCGTCTTTGGATAGAGGCCTATCCTTTGAATCCCAGAGGAATTGGTCCTAGAAAGACTTTTGCATTAAGAATATTAATGCAAGCCTGCAGACAAAATGAAATCAGTCGACAAGCAAAAGATTTCCAATTCTGCAGAAAACTTTCAGGTATTTCTTCTAAAACTTCAAATAAGAAGTACAGCATTAGAAGAAGTACAAATTATCGAGGTATACCTCGAAAGAATCATGTCAATAAGGTACGACCTTCTAAGCCAGGTAATACCAGGTGCAAATGCTACATTTGCGGTGAACCAGGTCATTACGCCAGTCAGTGTAATTCTGACAAAGTTAATAAAGGTAGACTTAATGTTTACCAACAAATGAATATTCCAAATGATTGGGATAGTGTGACCATATGAACACTTGTTTGTTTAGCAATTTTGAAGTCTAAAAATATTTATTCAATCATTATATCATTTAAATTTTATTTTTATTTTTTATGTCTGTGTCCAAATAAAAATATTTCAAAATATATGTTTAAATTTTAAAACAAAAATAAATATAGTAATGAGGGACCCAGAGCTTACGAAACATGGCTATAGTACTGATTAATAATTGTCGTGGTGGGACCAGAGCTTACTCGGCACACCTGGTGCAGACCCAGCTTCAAATATAAATAAATAAAATATTAGAGGACGCAGTGATGGGAAGGGCTGTGCATGTTGATTAGGCCCAACTTAACAAACAAAATTATTTGTTTATTCTGAGAAATTAAAGAACCAAAGAAATATACAAATTCAAAAACCAAAAAAAAGATAAAGATAAGCATTTAAGAAAGAACATGACCATTCACATCGTAATCACAGCATGAGAGTGAACCAGATAAAAGGCCAATTTGTGCAGATTCTCATGATTTTATTTTTCTCCAATTTTTAACCTTCTTGAACTGTGTTTCGCCCAACACTTCTTACTCGAGGAGTAAAGGATAAAACTTTTTGACGTAGAAGTAATTCTCATCAAGAAAGAAACAGTAAAAACAAAAAAATATATCTCACAAACAAATCAACAGCACTGTCGCTAATAAGATTCTTAATATCACATCAACAGAACATAATTCGACTCCAAAGTTTCGGCCCATCATCGGGCATTGCATACCACTGTCCAGTCCTCGGTTTTAGCCTCTTGGGGAGCGGAATTCGGTTGGCCTCAGTGCTCAGAAGGCAAATCTCCCGAGTTCACTTTTGAGTTGGCTGTTGTTTCCCAATCCATGCCCCATGAGATTTTTTCGTTGGATGTCTTAGTTCGTCAGTCAAATCAGTTGCCAGTCAGTCCCCAGGCCTAAAGAGAGTGGTAAGGCATGTATCCCAACAACCCCGTCAGGTTGTTTACCACATCGCTGCACCTTGTTAGTAAATTGAGAAACTGCTGAGAAATGTCGTTGTTAGGTGCATTGGGCATTTGTGGATTGTTAAAGGATCTGGGCGGTGGCTCTGCACAAGGCACATCGTTATTAATAGGAAACTTTTGCAACTGATGGGAAGGAGGCGTAGGAGTAACAGATGACGACTGCGGAACAAGCTTCTGCAGCAAATTCTTACTTCTAACATCCATTGAATGCGCATAAGATGAAGTATCAGGAATACTAGAAAGTTGTTCAGTCTTAATGCTTCCCTCCCCACCCAAAACAAATTTTACACGGGTACCTCTACCATTGCCATTACCACCTTCTTCGCTAGTAGATGGCTTCTTGAGGCAGGACTTGAGCTGCGGCTGCATGGAAGTTTTTGCTGCCGGGTCCCTGGGCTGTGAGGTGCCTTCCTTCTGAACCTTGACTGCTTCCGCTTCGGCTGCCTCCACTCCCAGTTCCCTGATGTAGGACCTCACATTTGTGTTTCCAAATAAATTGCTACTGCCAAGAGCGTACTTTAGAGCTGCCTGTGCGTCAACCTTGTGCCGGAAGACCAGTCGGCATGTGTATGATTTCCAAAACACCCGAGTGGCCGAATGATCCATGGGCCCAAAACGAGCAAACTTTGCCCTCAGCTCTGCACCCGATGGAAGTGCCGCACCAGATGGAAACTTCATGACTAGCATAGTTGGGTTGGGTATTCTTGCCGGAAGCTCCGTCCTCTTGCTAGATTCTAGTTTCACTGCCTTCGGTGTTCTTGAAAGAACGGTTTTAGACGCGATTTCCTTCACACTCTCCTGACAGGATTCAGTAGACTTTTTACGAACCTGTTTTTCCACAGAAGTCGATTTCAAGTCTCCTATTATCTTCCTCTTCTTGATGCCTACTGAGTCAACACGCATCTTCCTTCTGTCAACCTCCTCTTCATTCAGCTTTTTCTTCTTGATGGCTTCCAGATGATTAGATGGAGCCCGTTTCTTACCACCTATGGTTGGATCGTCAGTCCTGGCCAAAGGTTTCATAGGCTTTGCCTTGTCATTAGTTTTGTCAGTAGGACCCCGCAGAGCAGTAGAAGCAGGTAACAAATGAGCTTCACTTTTCTCACTCTCACTTGGGAACGCGACCAAGCTTTTCTGATAAACAAGAGAGCGATATTTCAAGAAAACCTGTTGGACCTTAGCAGGGCAACCCCTCTCCACTTCATGAAAGGGATTGAGGGCAAGATACAAAAGGTCTCTCACCAGCACTGGAAACTCCACTTCCCTAAGGTCACCTGCTTGCTGTGCTCCAATTGGAGATGAGGAAGGGCCCATGGCGCCATCCTTTTTCTGAGCATCAACCAGATTTTTCACACCAAGCGGAACATCAGGTGGCATTCCTGAAACTTTATCCACGGCTACTCCACTGTTACTGTTAGCGACAGGTAACTTGTCAGCACTGGCTTCACTTCTTATTTCCCTTCTTTTCTTCTTCTTCTTCTTCTCAACCAGAGTCACATTTGCAGCACTCAATTCCCCAGCTGGCTGCTCTGGTCTTGTGTCTTTCTTTCTCTTCTTCTTCTTCTCAACCAAGGTGGCATTTCCAGCACTCAATTCCTCAGAGTTCTGCTTGTGCACCTCGGCTTTTTTAATTCCACCTTCAGCAATTTTACTAGAACCTTCAGAAGGTTTGATATCAGTGATAATGAATGCCTGATTACTTGTAGCTTGAACGAGATTGTCATTAATATCAGTTACAGAAATGTGGCCTTTTACAGTGGAATCCACCGGTTTCCTAGATGGTCCTGATCCATCAACCAAAAATGGAGCTGATACAACTGGCTGGCCTGCACCTGCTTTCTTGATATTCAAGGGAAAGGGTTCATCCCGTCGTTTAAGTAGATATTTGTCCTCCTCCACTTGACCCTTTACTTTAGTAGGTTTTGCAGAGGGTTTCCCCTTACCAAGGGCTTCAGCAATCACCAGTGGGCCTCTTAAAGGAGCTGCAGAACATAAAAGAATAAGAGGCCCCAGTCAATTACCACCAGTAGGTCACTTCAATACCAGAAGAAGAGAAGTTAAAAGCACAAATAGTGTAATAGCAATGCCAAATAAAAACAACTCACATGAAGCATGATCTCAAAAATTTTCTAAGATGAATCAAAATGACTGGAAAAATTGGCCAAGATAAAATGGCAGACAAGCACAAATAGGTGCAAAAGCTCAAAAAGAAATAAAAACCTCAAATGCCATAAGCATGAGAAGCAACTCAAAGGGGCAACTTTAAATTAATTTTGGGGAAACAAAACATGCACAACAGCCCGAAGGCTCAGGCTTTAAAAGTTTGATCATTTCTCAAGTAATTAGCAGTGCTCTTGATTTATGATTAAACAATGCTAATCTGAAATGGCGGGAAACGAATACTCTTGCTTAGACAAAAAAGGGCAGGCAATCTACCTATCTACCTACCAAACACATTCTTAGCAACATTTATAGAGGCCATTAAAAGGCAAGATCAAACCACCACCTATAAATTCCACACATTTAGTTGGATGAGCATCATCTAAAAGTTTAAGCTGGTATTTATTATTTAATTTGTTTAGTTACTTCAACATGCAGGCAATAATTCTTTTTCAAAGCCTGGTGATGGTTAGGATTTAAATTCAAAACATTTTATTTAGCCTCATCTAAAATTTTGGGAAGTGAGATGTATTATTGAATATTTAATTGAGTTAAATACATTCTCAGACATGAGATTGGATAGTTCTCAGCTGTAGATAACAAAAAAATGAAGAAAAAATATCCAAGGCTAAAACCTGTCTTGTTAGCCATACCTCAAATGATTTGTTAGAATAACTAGATGAACCATATTAAAGAAAAGTTCAAAACAAATTTTAAAAACTCATCACCACAAGAAATGGTTTTTGTCATCATGCCAAGCAGTTAACAAGGTTTAGGGATTTCATGATTTCAGAGATTCACATCGCCACAATAAATGGTTTGTCATCACACCAAGCAGTTAATAGGGTTCAGGATTTTCATGATTTTGGAGGTTTTTCTTTACCAACCCAGAATGAAAATGGGGTCGTGGGCCCCAAAAAAAAAAAAAATATATATATATATATATATATATATCCACGGCCAGAATTTCAATCCTGTTGGCCACATCTCTAATATCTTTTATAATGGACTGATGAATTAATATTAGAAGAAAAGTTCATAACAACCATTGTAAACTCAGAAACACAATAATTGGCTCACCATAGTGCCACACTGTTAAACAGGTCCAGCAATTTCACAATTTGGCAGGCTTTTCTTTACCAACCCAGGATGAAGGTTTGTCGATGGATTATATCAGTTCTAACACTAAATAAAAATGGTTTTCTAATTAGTTTAAGAATGTTTGGATGCTAATTTACTTTAATTTTTCTCCCATCAAAATTTACACTTCCAAACATATTACCCAACAAAAATAATCCTTTTTATCTTTTCTATCATTTACTTCTACACCGTTCTTAAACTTCATGCCAATTTTCTTCACCATCACAGACTGCACCCAAAAGAAAGCCTTATAGATTCAGCTGCTATGGAAAAAATAAAAACAAACATAAAATAATAAATATTTAGCATCAACAATTAACTTTGACAAGTTTAGTACAAAATTATAAATAAACAAAATATAACAAGCTTCAGGGGAAAAAAGGAAAAATCTACCATTACAAATTCAGCTAGACCAGTCAAACTAAAACTTTCACCTCATTTCAGTAGTTCATTGAACTTTACCTTGACTTGACCACAAATTTCCCTGTTCGTCAATTGCACATTAATATCTACTTCTCACAATATCAGAATAAAATAAAATTTACAAAGATACTATTCCAAAACATTAAAAATTGATATACACGTGCCAAATGTTGGATAGACATGAGAATGGATAAACTTCTATATGTTACTATTGTAAAATTCCAACTTGTAATTCTTTTCCATTACAGTTAACTGGAATTTATACTCAATAATCAATACCCCATAACTTGACCTACAAAAGGGCATCTAATCCTCTAAGGAGGGCAAAGTTCCTCTTATGACTCTAAATGATTGAGTGAGAAGGAATATCAATCAAAAATAAACTAAATAAGAAACAAGTGCTGTGGTCAAGATCTGGACAATGAAAGCAACCATCTTTAGAGAGTCGAAACCCAAACTGACATTTGAGAACAATCTGATAAAATTAATCTGGAAAAGTGTCGATATGAGGATTAATTTTTAATGGTTGAGATTCAGATTGAGTTAGAAGCTAATTTGAACTCAAACCATTAATGCAACAAACCAAGTTGGGTTTCTTTTGTGTATGGTGATTTTTTAAACTTGGTTGTAGTCTAATTCTATAACCTTAAATATTTAAATGTGTACACATATCAACATTATGGCATTATATTTAAAAAAACACTAAATATTATGCCACATATTTGTACAGACACAAAGCTCAAAAATTCTAAGAAATTGAGGACCATCAGTTATGCTTCATCAGATATTTCTGGTACAGAATGAACAAATTATTCTATTTGCAACCCAACCTCCATCAACATAAGTGGTTCTTTAGCACTCAGTACATTTTGAAACAAAGGACGGAATAATATAAAACGCAAGTTAGTCTTCAATCGACTATCCTAAGCCAATCACAGTACCAGGCAGCATGCGTGTAAACCTTAAGTCTGGTATAATGTTTCCAATAAATTAAAAAAATTTAGACTTCTTCATAATGCACACTAGTGACCTAAAATTGCCAAAAGAAAACTGGGACAAACTTTCAGTAACAATAATCAAAGAAATAGTTTAGTCAACAATGATCAGTGATTTAGCCAATATAACTGCACAGAAATTTGACACACAAAATAGTTTCCTAGAAATCTCGGTGAATATTTGGTCAAAAGTGATCTCAGCCAACATATCTGCAGAAGCCTTTTGTTAGGAATAATGGATTCCCAAGCACACACACATACATATATTTCCATATATATTTTGTAACCTAGTATAAGTGTCGAGGTATCTCTTACTTCCTACTTTATATAATTTGTTTCCTATGTAATAGAATTAAAGTTATAGTTCTGGCAGAGTAATAATTGGAATCTTCTGTAATTGTTACCTAATATCATATTATAAATTGATATAAAATTTTTATCATATCAAATCTTTCAATTACTCTAACATGGTATGAGTTCCTAGCAGCAGCACCATTCCCATTCCTAGTCAGTGCTCTAGGCCTTCGCCACAATTGTAATTGGCCATCCACAAAAAACCTACCTCAGGCACCACCACTAGCTCCTAAAATCGACAATGTAGAAAACCCCTGTTGAGCTGAATTTGCTTTGGGCTAGTTTTCTAAGTGTTAAATTTATGCTAGGTTGAGGCAATATTCTTCAATTTTTTGGGCTTGGACTTGTTTTCTTTTCGTTTATGGGCCAAAATTTGGGCTAATTGTCATGTTTAAATTTGTGTTTAGTAATGAAGAATTCGGCAGGTCTTATATTATGAGCTGGAAATTGTGGATGGTGGTTGTATTATTTGTGGGTTATTGTTGGAGAATGGTGGTTAGTCTTTCATTGTTGACTTATTAGTATAATTGTTAGTATGGCTTTAAGTTTTCAAAATGATGGAACTACTACCAAATTGAACAAGAAAAATTGTGTTGTGAGCTCAAGCCTATTAGTCATTTCTTCAGCACAAAAATAAATTGCGCCAGATAATATCAGCTCCCCTTGAGTCAAAAAGTTAAGTATTCAACATGGGTACAAGCTTGATTATTCTGTTATGACTTGGCTTCTAAATAGTACAAAAGACTCCGTTGCAGCTAATATCATGTTTTTTAATTCAACCAAATGAACAGGGGGCTTTTCCGTGAGATTCATTATCAAGAGAAGAGCGCATCTAACTGACTGTTTGGGCTTTATGACGAGCTCTCTCTTAAAACTAAAAGTCAATCAGTAACTTTCATATGAAATTCTATTGTATAATTTATTAAAATATGATGTTAAAACTCCTAAGACCTAGTGGGAGAAATTTCTAGTGGTTAAGTTTTTGTTCAAACATGATTCTTCTCTTAGTCCAATTAGAGATAATTTATTAATTAGTGACAATTTTCCTACCTTTCCAATGCTCTGTCAAGCATTCTAAGTGTTGCTGTGAGCAATTTTGGTTCCAGTTCTTTTTGCCTTAGCGTGTAAAGCTTTCAGGTCTTCGTAAGGTTGCAAGTCAGGACAAGGCTATAAAAATGAATTTGGTGCAACCAAAAGTCAACCGCAGTGTGTTTATTGTGGGCAAAACAACTTCATAGAAGTGTTAGAATACATTTAGTAAGCATAAAAAGGAAGGCAAAGGTTAATTAGCCAAATGAATTTCTAACAAGATCAAATAACCAACTCCAACACTCCAATATCTACCATAAAGAAGATGGTAACATTGACCCGTGAAACATATGACAAACTATTGTATTACCCAACTTTTGATACTATTATTTTAGCTGCCTCTTCATTAAAGTGACTGGTGTCATGTATACGCAAACAATGAACATGATTGGTGGCAATCGTGATTGACTACTGCTGCCTAATAGTATTTGTCACTTTACAACAAACTGCTTAATTTTCTCCTTATAACAGCCTTCTATGGGTTGCCTTTCAACAGTCTTCTTTGTTTCGCCTTAAGACATCAATTCTAGCATTGTCTTACCATATCTATCTCAAGTGTCACCTTACAACATCACTCCAAATATCACCTAACGAGTTTTTACTTTCAACTTTAAAATATTACTTGAATATCACCGTACAATATTTCACACTCCTCAAATCTCAAGTCCAATTCAAGCATGCGTTCAACTTGAGGGGAGCATTAGAAATAACAAATTTCCATATATATTATGTTACCTAATTTGGGCATCTAGGCATCTTTTATTTCCTTGTTTATATAACATGTTTCCAGTGTAACAGAATTAAAGCTATAGAAGTAGTAGATTAATATTTAGAATCTTTTGTAATTGAGACTCAACCTCTTACTATAAATTGAGATGGGTCTTTTGTCAATAAAGTAAGCAAAATTCTTTAAATTAGACAAGTCAAACAAGAACCTAGCTTATGTTGATTACACTATATTTTCTTGTTAAAATTCTAGAAATTACATATGCAAATTAAACTCTCTGAATTTTAAAGCACAGCACCTCTCTCTCAACTTGATTTCTTTTATATTCCAAATGAATCTCCATTACTTCATTGGAGTCATCAGGCCATCAACAATCTACTTGAACAATTTATGCTCTAAAGTTTTTGGTACTTACGGAGAGGAGGCAACAATACACCCCAGGAGAGGAGGCAACAGTACAGACGCATCATGCAAAATATATATACATATATATTACACACACACATTCACACATATACAAGGAGATGTATCCACTTCCATCAGAAATCAAAAATATACTTCACATCTCAAGATATCCAGAGAACAGTTTTGAAATCATTTGAGGAACACACGTATAGTAAACTTGGCACAGTAGATCTAATAGAACAAAGCATGCTTATGAGATTGTGAGGACCGCATAGCTTACCATGTAGTATAGTTTTATTGGGTTAATCAGACAAACACAATTCATGTCAGTTCCAGTCATTTACCATAGTCCCCTTAAAACTACAGTATAAATTATAAAATAAAATGAAGAAGAAAAACCAAGAATACACCTCACTAAGAAAGCAGTGGAGAGCTGAAAATCATTAATGTCACCCATCAAAATTGTTTTTATTTGTTTTCCTGTGATATATAGGAAAACATGACAATGACACACAAGTTTAAAAGTGAATAGTCATCCAATCGCAGTTGTTTGAAGCTCATTCCTATCACTCTATCTCCTAAATGCAAGCAAAACAGAGATTAAAATCTACATTCCATTAAAATCTCATAATTCACATTGCCTCTATGAAATTTGTTTCCTTAATAACCAATACCGACCACTCCTTCGATCAAGTCAGTACTTAAAAATATCAAGAAAACTATCAGAAGCTTCCTCATGTAGCTTTTCAGCATGTTTTATATTATTTGAATGAAAAATAACCATATTTACTTTCAACTCAGTTTCATTCAATATTTCTACAACCATAATCTAGGCATATCCAACCATGTTTTCTCTTATGGTGTCAACAAAGACAACTTAATTAATATATAAATGGCGTATGATAGCAGTAAAATTCATAAGGCAGTTAAAAATTAAAGGTATGGAAGCTTTACATGGCATAGTTCCACATGTTTTAGGCTTGAAGGTGAAAGTATTTTGTAGATTGTGAACCTATATGATCACATTAAAACATAAAGGGCATGGATGCTTCATACTGCATAGTTACACAAATAATTTCTAAGATGTATATCAAAAGGATCATAAAAAAAACCTTTAGTTGGATCCACAGCCACTGGCATAGTGGGCCGAGGAGGACGCATTGGTATAGTTCCAAAGGCCTGTGCATATGTCTCGTCAAACTCTTCAAACAATGCCTTCCTGCAAGCCAAAACCATGGCCTTGTTTTCAATAAACTCAATAGTCCCATGCTGGTTAGTCAAGGGCGTCAAGGCCAATTGTTGGACAAAAGAGAGCATGTCCTTTGGCCGAAAATTTTCTCGTGCCTTAGTTATCTGACTCACAGAATAAACCCCAGGCTCATAATCACCCACATCCACAACAAAGTAGCCCTCGACACTAGATGGCCAGAAATTGAACTCATTCCTACAGCGGCATGCCAAACCCAAGCTCCTCCTCCTTGAAAACTCATCTACAGCTTCCTCCACTGCCTTTAGAAAGGACCGTGAAGAAGTTTGTCGTGACTTCTCAGCAAAGTTCTCTTCAAAGGGAACTAATTCGGCTAGTTCAAACCACCCGTAGCTACTGTCCCCAAAAAATGCTACCAAGACACGACCCTTACGCTTGCTTTTCTGAACAAAAGGGGAAGCAAAGGCCTCATCGTAGATGTATCCAGGCCACCATGGGTGCGATTTCACCTTACCCCACACCATATTTCCCATTTCATAGCCATATCCAACAGCTTCACCGACTCCTTTAGCCGCATACTGATCAAATTCCGATAAAATTGAATCATAATCTTCCACAGCAGTTTTTACTCTCTTGTGCTCAGACCTACTGTTCGGTAAATCATACTTCTTTCTTCCGTTACCGTGACCCTTTGAAACAGAAGAACTCCGTTGACTGTCCAGATCTCCTCCACTCCGATCACCAAGTCTAGCTTCCACATTTTCTAGCTTCGAAACCACAGACTCATTCGCATTATCAGAACACTTCGGTTCAACAGATCCATCCACGTCCGCAAATGAAACCCTAGCTGCTGCTTCAGCAGAACCCACCATATCGAATCCCAAACATGCGCCGGAATTATCGGCACCGCCACTCATTGAAGCTACAATTGGATCTTCAAGAACGACACCGTTGTTACGATTGGAGGGCGACTCAGGATCGCCCCGCAGCTGGTGCTCGTCGCGGATATCGTGCTAGACACCAACTGGGGAACTCCAAATCCCCAACGAGAATTTCAAAAACACCAGAAGAAAAAAATATTAAACAAATAATCGAATCGCTAGAAGATTTTAAATTATTATGAGACTTTGGGAAAATTTGTAACCCTAAAACCCTAGAGAAGAGGAAGGCTGCAGCGGGTAATTGAAGAGACCGATTATTACCCTCTCTTACTTCTGCTGCGATTGTTATTACTGTGACGCAATCAACGCTATCTAAAAATGTAATAAACATGTGTCCACGTAAAGTTAGTTTATTAAATTATTCTCTCGCTCTTTCTGATTATTTATCTGCCTTTTTTATTCCTTTACTATTTTTTTCTTATTAAATCATTTTTATTCTTTGTTATTTATTCCATCTAAATTTTTAAATCACATGATTGTTCATAATTATAATTCAATTAATAAAATTATGTAATTTATAAATATTTTTGTACATATGATATCTTTAATAGTGGTAATCTATAGTATATATTCTATTTAACTCAAATGCCTCTTCAAGATAATTTAAGAAAAAAATACCTCAAAATAATCAGAATAATATATAATCTTTATATATATATATATATATATATGTAAGAAAAAACGTTTAAAAATAAGAATGAAAATAAAGAAACTAATGATAATTCAATAATTTAACAGTTAACATCAAAAATTACTTATTTAAACTTCTTACACTAAGTAATATAGTTAAGTTTTAAAATCTTAATAATATGATATAAATTAATCAGAGGAATTCAAATAAAAATAGAAAAAACAATGCCTATGTTTGCTTTAGCTTTGTTTTGATTTTTAAATATGCATTTTTAAATGTATTTTTTAAAAAATATATATATAAATAAAAAAATTTTAAAAATATAATGATTCAATATGTATATTTTTAGTTAAAAAATAAAACCCAACAAAGCGATTGTTTCCAACTTTGTCTAATTTATTTGCACTAGACACGATTTGCTTGTACAAAGGATTTGGATGAGAAAAGACTTTTAAATTGAATTAGATGTTACTAAACCGTTTTCTATATCGAGTATGTTAAAAAAACATACAGAGAAATTGAATCGATATCTATAAAATTATTTAATTTATATTCTTTTTGAGTAAAAATAGATTGTATAAATAAAATAAATAATAAATTTCAATAAAAGTATTATAATTAATAGTATTAGTATTCTACAAAAAAAATTATATATATATATATATAATACATAACAAATACTTAAATAGTATGCGTCATTGATATGAATACAGATTACATAAATAATGTGTATTATATTGTATTCTTAACTAAATGCATATTGTGGCGTGTACTTATAATAAATTAATATTGTTTTACGTACAATTTTTGATATATTTAGTATATTTGTTATGAAATATTGATTTATATTTATTTAATATTCATTTTTACTTTTTATTTAATTCATTACACAAAAAGACATATTCATATGCATAAATAGATGATAAGGACACTAATTATGTTATGGTAATATACTAAGCACTTATTGTTAATATATATGAATACATATTTGCATATGTAATAGAAATTCTAATAATATTACAAATGAAATAAAATATTATATATGTGAAGTAGCATATATATACGCATTTAATTTTGTGTATATTTATGTAATTTCTATATTCTTGTTTTTACCCATAACATTTTTAAAAAGATTAATTTATTTAATAATACATAATATATTCTTATGAAAATCTTGTATATGTAAAATCTAATAAAAGTATTTTAATATTGCAAAAAAATAATCAATTTCCTATCTATTTATTATGTCTAAAGTTGTGGGGGGAAGTTGAATGGCTAATACTTAAACTTCTTCCAAATTGGCACATTACATCCCAAACCACTCCCTATTTGTACTCCAAAATGAAAGTAGAAATGTTATCATCAATACCATTAGTTTTAGTTCCTTCCAAGTGTATGTAAGTCAGTAAAGGCGTTCGAATAACTAACCTTAAAATTATGTGTTCCAATATATGTTGTAATAGTAAGATCACAAAATGGCAAATTGCTAGTTCAATTTAAATTCTTCACCTATATTTGTGTAATTTGGCACTCCAAATCTTGAAGAGGGAAACTACATTGTCAAGTACTCATTCCACATACAGTGATCCAAAGGCAAATGCTATGATAGTAGGTGAAACTAGTTTTAAAAACCTTCAAAGTATATCCTATGAAATTGAAGAAATTGGTAGCATAGCAAACCATTCAAAAACATTATAGTCTTAGAGAAGTGTAGTAACCAAACACAACGTGGAAGATGACTTGTAGTGGTCTTTATCTCAATATCAGTTGAAACATTATCAAATACAAATCTTGCAAGTTTGATTGGAATGCTTTCCTAAATAGAGAATCAATACTTCTTTTACAGCAATAATAGAATTGAAAGTTGGCAACAAGTTATAAATTACCAAGCGAAATAGCATGTTATTTTTCACTGTAAGATTGCTTAAAAGAAGCAGTCCTCTAAGCTAATGTAGTAGTCTTCCATTAAAAATTACAACAATTTCAACAAAGTTAGGACTAATATCTTGAGGATAGAATAAAGCAAATGGAGAGTTGATACTTTCAAGAATTGCATTAATCCTTATAAGTGAAAACTTAAAGACTTGCATTTGGACAAAACTTAAAAACAAAAGGTTAAGTTATTATCAACGGTGGAACAGGTAAGATTATTGTAAAACTTATGAACCAACTTCTAATCATAGTTCTTGAAACTATTGCAATAGCAATTGAACCCAATTGTTGTAAAGTAGCGGTGAATCCAACCTCATTAGAAATGTGTCTATTAACTCTTTGCTCTATTCCACTTATTGGAACATATCTTACCATACAAATGCTAAAGAACTCATTAATTATGCCTTATTCAACAATAATTTCATTTAGACTCTAGTTCTATGCATCCATCCTTTGCCCTAAAAGATACAAATTTGGTCCATTTTCTTTCGGGGGCTAGAAGGTAAAGAGGGAGATGGACTAAGAACCAACCTTTTTTTTTAATCTTCTCCTTCGAATGGTAGGTGGAGTCTACTCCTTAACAACTGCCAGACTAACAACATTAAGTTTAATAGCTGTTGTCTGTGTTCCAACATGTAATTCAACAATGGTAGCTTGTATTAGAACAAGTGTTCCAATAGACATTTAACATTTGATCATTGCACTTCTTCTCCATTGCCACTTAATTTCTTCAAGAAGCTCAGTAAATTCTGGAGGTATGGCTATAAGTGGAGGTTCATCAATTAGTAGCTTGTAGATTGCCATTGTTAGTGAAGCGGTTTTCGATAATAGGTGAACCTCACAATTAACAATGCTTTAAAATACATCACCGTTGACTTTCCCAATAAAAACTTCAAGAATTTTAAGAAAAGTAAGTTTTTGAATATACGATTTAAAATAAGAAAAACATAACTTTCTTTATTGCTAACTAGTGGAGAGATGATATAAAGGAAGTTGTAGGAAAGTCTAACATAAATTTTTGAAATTTCTTCCAAAAGACAGAAAAGTTTGAATTCTGATTGATATTGTTATAAATGCAAACTTGCCTTAAAAATTTGAAACTGTTCTTAGTCACATTAGTGGTACAAATTTTAGTCTTTGCTTTGTTCCAACAGACATCCCACACTATTGTCAAAATAACTCCACATTAATTCACCTTGACCACCTAATTAATTATATTGTTTGTTTCAATTGTAAACAGTGTTGACATATGCACCCATAAAAACAAAAAGTAAGGATTAATATTTGAATCACTTAACCAATTAGTAAAATTTTTCAATATACAAGTCCAATCCATTAATCCCATTTAATGGTGTTCACATCATCCAACACCATAAACATAATCAAAATGCTTTGGATTTGTTTTTTTAAATGTGGCTTACTGATTGTTGGAATTGACTTGTGTATATCTATTCTACATAGGACCTAAACATTATCTGACATGAAATTTTTTATTGCTCTTAGACCAACAAAAAACTATTTGTTTTTATTTTTGAATATTTATTTTTGAATGTGGTTTTCTTTTCAAAAATTGTAAAAAAGTAAAAGCGATAAATTTTTTTTTAAAAAAATATAATAATTGTGACTTGTGTTTTTGGGCAACAAAGATGAAAACAAAAAACTTCCCAAATGCGCATACCCTGCACTACTTTAGTTGACACTAGCATTTTTTTTTGGTTTGCCTTAACATATTTTATTGAATTTGTGAATTTGCAATAATAGTGATATGGCTCTTGGGAATTGGCGCATACTTTCATAGGAAAGATATGTTTGGAGAGAATAGTCATGTGTTAAAACTCACACAGTTATTAAGTGGGGAGTTGGGCTCAACTGTCATATAGATAGATTAATTCCAAAAGCAATCACGCACACACATATGTGAAGTGTGGTGGGTGCCCAACAATTTTATAGATATTACATTTGGTGAAAATATATTAAATACTTACATTTTAACAAATATTGTAATCTTTTTATTTGTTACAATCTTAAAACACCCTCTTTACCAATGTGACATCTACAAGATTGGCACCCCACTCTGAGACTAACCAAATCCCACTTAATCATACAATAGATTATATTAAAACCGTCACAACCTATCTCAAATTTTGGCCAACTCTTAAGACAAATTTGATACAAATTTAAATGACCTTGCCGCTTGAGCCTACCTTTCTTTCTTGCCAATTTTCCATGTGTACCAACAATCAAAACACTTTTCCTCCTGAACCTATTTTCGGACATCCCTGGCAGAATATTCCATTAGATTCTTCACATGACATGCACACACGCACACTCCTTGGTTAGGGCATTCGCATCTTCCACGTGCAACGCCATGTGAGGAATTTTGAAAGAACACACTGTTAGAGATGGCCGAAAATGGAAACTAGGAGGGAAATTAAAGTGTAATTTTTGAGTAACAAAGATGGCAAATTGGCACACAAAAAAAAAAAAAAAAAGGTTGACAAAGTGTAAAAAAAGTCTTAGTTTGGATGGCAAAGAATTATTACCCCAATTAATGAGGGTGTTTATCTTTTTAAACCTTTATTTATAGTATAGAAATGCCAAAAAGTAAGTAGAAGTTGTTTCACATTTATCTATAATTCTTTAAGGCTACACACTACATGCTTGTGCAAACTAATGTATATAAAAATATAGGTATAAAATTAAAGAAAAGAAAGTGATAAAGAAGTTAAACGAAAGAGTGATAAAAATAAAAGAAAGAAGGCACAAAAATACATTAAATCAAAAGATGGAGTATAAATTGATAAAATAGTAAAAAAATAAGCATAGTTTTATAATTCTGCATTTAGTAACTCAGAAGTAGGCCTTAAGTTAACTGATAAAAATATATAGTATAGATTGAGTGATATATAAAAACTATATGTCATTTCAAAATAAAATAAAAACATATTAATTAAGTTGTCACTTTTATATGCTATATAATATATAAATGTGTGTGTGTGTGTGTGTGTGTTACAGGGTGAATATCATATTCAGTCCATGAAGTTCGATCCAACTCCCAAGTACTTCATTCTGATGGGAAATTCTTATGCACTGTTAAAAATGTCCTTTTATGCACAAGATTTTAAAGTCGATGGAATTTGACCTTTTAATTGTAATTCAAATCCTCTTAGGGTTTGTTCACTTAATATGATAGAACTATAATCTAAATAATTATTTTGAATGATAAAATAATTTACATAAATTAATTAATCATCAAATATTATGTTTAGTAAAGTTGACTATTTGAGTTGATAACATTTATTTTTTTATTATAACCTAAGTATAAAAATTATTCAATTAATAACATAAGGTTAAAATAATAATTTAAATAATATATAAGTAATTCTCAACATCTTAATTATTTAATCATGATTTTCATGTAGAATTATTTTTTCTACAATTTTGTGACTTTATAGTGACCTTTATTTAATTATGGACTTTAATCAATCAAAATGAATATGTAATTAAATTAGATAAAATGTTATAATCCTATCTTATCATTCAAAGTAAATATCTCCTTGGAGGTTATTTATCCAAAGGTAAACTCACCAAAACGAGCCTACTTCTAATATTTTATTATGATTATGTGTTTTATTGTTTATCTTTTGCTAAATTATTAAAGCAACTGTTATAGCCGTTAGTGGTTGTTTTATTTATAAATGTTTATTGCATCTTTTTCTCACATTTCTTCCAATAATTTGCTTTCAATGTTAAAACATTATTATGTATGACTTCTCAATGAAACTCATTCATATTGATTTGTTTTTCTTCCTAAACTTTTAATTCTCAATCTAGTGTATTTTTTCATATTTTCTCCTTATGCAAAATTATCCTATTGTTGGTGAAATAGTGCATATGCAAATATTATATTCTAACTTGTTCTACTCTACAACTTTGCATTTACTTCATTTTATGTCTTTCCTCAAATTTCTCCTGAAGTTTGTCGTTATGCCTCCTCAACGAAACTCTTCTTATATTGATAATATTTGATTTAATTTTAGTATTTTTACACTGATTAATTATAATTTTAAATTTTAACAAACTCTTATAAGATGTTCTTGTTGTTCATATTCAAATGCTTTATAACTTTATTTTAAAAAATGAGATATATTAGTTGATAAGGTCTAAAATATTTTATGAATTATTTAAAACAAGCTTAAATTATTCATCCATATAAAAACAAAATCTTTTACTTCAATTTGAAACATGCTATAAAAAAACTTAAACTTCTCTAGCCAAAAGATGCAAACATTAAATTAAATTTTAAAAACATTCAAATTATTCCTGCAATATTAGAAGATAGATATTCAAAACAAAAGATACAAGTAACAAAAAAAAGAAATCTATACAAAATTCAATGTTTTAGAGGCAGACAAATTTGTTGGGAGCGGGAAATTGAAGAGTTTTCCCTGAAAAGAAACCCATAAAGAGAGAAGTAAAAGAGATGAAAATACACGCACTTCAATGGTTACATTTTTAAAGTTTTCTATTTCTTCTTTATTTTTATATAATTTTCAAAATAAATAAAATAAAAAACACGTACCTAAAAATCGAAATAAACATAAGATTTTAAGTGTCAAATCTTAGTATGGGAGTCTGAGGAAGAAACGTGGGTCTTTTTATTTATTTTTATTTTGTCATTTCATATGCGACAACATTTTTGCAACATTGACGAATGTAGACATAATAACCTCAAATAATAAAGGATATCATAGCTTAGCCAAACAACACGCACCCAACATCGACGATTGGCCAGTCTTTTGGAAGACACCACATGGCTTAAATTCTAAGGTTTCTCGTTGGGTTCAAACAATAAAAAGCACTGATCGTTTCCTTTGTCAACTAGTAATAACTAGCCTAAACCAAATCTTGCTTGCTAATGTTTTCCCCATTGGCCATTGGTAGTCCCATAATTCCAAATATACATTTGGGGAAGGAGAAATGTGAACCACTGATGACCGACGGGGCTTTTAAAATTAAACTGGACGTCGATACACTTAATTTGATTGGGAACTAGTTAGTTTTTCAATTTAAGTTCTCTTTGACTTGAACATCCTTTGATTTTGACATCGTTTGATTCAGTGAGAATTTATCAAAAATTGATCTAAACCAAGTTGAACTAGTCAAAATTAGTCATGAACCAGTCAAAATCAGATTTTTTAATATTTTATTAATAAAAATTAAAAAAAAAACAGAAAAATTTACATTTTTCAAAAAAAATGAATAAATAAATTATTTTTATGTTTTCTTATGTTTTCTAACATTTTCACCTCCTAAATAATTTATTAATATATAATTCTTACTGTCCTTTTATTTTAACTTTTATTTGTTTAATTATTTTTATGTATATATCATTTTAATTGAGTTTTAAAGAATTAAATATTGCATCTGGAATTTAATTATTTTCATATTAATTATTTATTTTTATTTTACAGAAATAATTTTTCAATAATATATTTTACTTTAAATTTAATTTAGTTTCTTTTATGTTTTCGCAAAACTATTTTCATACTTTTGGATTATTAAATTTTTAATATTGTATTTAAAACTTAACATTTGATGTATTAATGAATAAATTTAATTTTTTTTATAAATTTAATATTATTATATATGTGTGTATATAAATTTATATATAATATAAAATAATTAATTTGTTAAAATCAGTTGGACTGATCAATAGAAAAAGAAATAACACCAAAACATCACACTCTCCTCCTCTCCAAAACTTAAACCCATCTCCGAATTTGAATTCCCAATCCACAAATGAAAGATGATGGTCTCGCAACGCCTCTTCCAACCACACAAATCCAATTCCCCACACCGGATTCACATGACGCGATCTCCCGACGACGACAAACAGGCCTTGCCGCCCCCTGCCGACCAATTCAGGCCACTCCAGTCCGTGTTCCGGAGGCGGCTTCTCGCTGGACTCGGCGCCGCTTCTGCACTGGCTGTCGGCGCCAATTTTGGCGGCGTCACGAGCTTTCTTCTGGGCTTCTCGCCGGCGGCTTCTCGGAGTCTTAAGCTGGATGCGCTTTATCCCGTGGGTGGGTACAGTCGATATGTAGATACGAGGGAAGGGTTCGGTGAGCAAGTGTTGGCGAATTTTGATTATGATTGATTTTTTTGAGATTAAGGATTTATACACTCATTAATGGTACGTACGTGGAACAGAATTTGTGTACCCGGAGAGTTGGTTGGGGGATCAGATGTTGCTGTACAGAGCAGCGGGGAGGGCGGAAAGGCCACTGGATCCTCCTCCACTGGGGGGCGGCGGAGGGCGGCGGAGAGAACCCGCAGTGGCGTTTGGGCCTCCGGGGTCGACAGGAGAGCTAAATGTCAGTGTCGTCGTGTCGCCTGTTCCCATCGACTTCTCGTGAGTACTCACTAAGCACTTCTTGTTGATATGCACTTATATTTTTATACCATATATGCTTTTCTTTATTAACTATTGAATTCATTGGATTTATGAAATGAAAATAACAAGAAGTTGTAAATAACACTCTAGGAAATTATAATGCGATTGGGAAAAAGGAAAACATAACAAATGTTGGATACGTGGAGGTGTGGAGAAAAAATTATCTCTATATATTATTTTCTAAAGGAAGATAAATTTCACCTATTTACTTCAAACATATGGAAGTTATTTAAGGACGCATGCTTAATTAACTAACAAGCAATAGCATATGCATGTTAGTGCATGAAAAATACTAGCAAGATGCCAGTGCTATGCATGATATTATCAATTACAAAAAATGTTTAAAAAATACTTAGATTAATGTCTATGTAAATTTTAAGTTGAAATAAACTTTTATTAAAATTTGAACTGTTTAACTATCAAAAATCAATAGATTGAAAAACATAAGTAAAGAAAAGAACAGGAAAATAAAGAACAGAAACCTGAAGGAGCTCATACTTTAAATTAGTGAAAAAATTTTGACAACTTGAATGAAGAAACAAAAGTAAAAAAAATAAAAAAGGAAATAAAATAAAAAAATTCATCAAATGGCATTTTTATAGGGTAAATATGTTTTAATATAACATAAATTATGGTTCATTGTGGTTTAAGGGGTGGCTTAAATGAGGGCTTCGATTAGAAAATTTTATGGCTATGTTTGGGAGGGAGATTTTGTTGAAAAATAATGTTTGATAAGAGTTATGTTGAGATAAGTAGAACATTTGATTGTAAGATTTTAATATTTTAAATGTTTAATTTATTTGAATATATATATAATATAAAATAATGATTGAATAAATGTTTATAGGGATAATGGTTCATTTATAGAATATATGTATATAAATGTGAGTGTATATGTTATATATATAGGTATTGATTTGATTGTAAATAAATATAATGATTAGTGAATGATTGGCTAATTGTAAAGGAAAAATTTAAATTTGAATTTAAATAATAGTTTTGTCAGTTAATATGTTGGTAGTTAAGTTTTGATAAGATGTTAGGTGATAAAAAATGGCCTCCAAACATGACATTTCATGACAACGGATGTTATGTTTAAGATAATTATTCTTAAGGATTTATGGTATATAAACTGAAAGAATTTTAGTTGGTAAATTTTGTTACTTAAGTGGGACATTAATATAAAACATTCCAGCATTTCACATGGCATGCACCATGCAGCATGCAGTCCAATCACATAGACTATGTTTGGGAGAAGAGATTTTTTTTAGCGATAATATTTGGTAGGAATTATGCTGAGATGAGTAATATGTTTGGAAGGAATGTTTTAATAAAATGAATAGTATAATTTATGTGAATATATGAATAAAATATATAATAATAATTAAATAATGTGATACTATATAAAGATAATGATTATGCTTTAAGATGTAAATAAAATAATATGTGATATATATATATATATATATATATAATTATAGATTTAATTGTTAATCGGTGTAATGATTAAAAAATAAATAGTTAGTTATATACATATTAAGAGAGGAAAAATTTAAATTAGAATTTAGATGAATGCTTTGTTGAATTTTATGTTTGATAGTGTGACGCTTGAAATGATTAATTTGAGTTGACAATTAGATTCCTAACATAACCATAGTATTATTTAGATTTCAAATTCTATTCATGTTGATGAAAATGTTGGCAGGATTGAGATGTTTGGAGGAGCAGAGGAGGTGGGAGAAGCTATCGTGGGAACGATCACCGGATCGGGCAACGTGAAGGGAAGATTGATAGGGTCAAGTTTGAGAGAGGATGCAGTGAGAAGGGTGAAGTATTATGAGGTGGAATTTGGAGTTGAGAGCCCAGTTTTCCAGCGCCATAATGTTGCAGTGTGTTGTGCCAGAGAAGGAAGACTGTTCACTTTGAATGCGCAGGCGCCCGAATCTGCATGGACCCAATTTAAAACACACTTCTATACAATTGCAGACTCTTTTACTTTAGTCTGATTTTGATGAGTGATTTAAGAGAATGCCTGTTTTCATTTCAATTTTTACTTTTATTTTTGGGTAATTACAAATGTCCCTCAAGTTTGGTTTAAGAAAGATTCCAGTCAATTACAAACTTTACAAAAGTCATTTTCATAATATAAAATAGACGCTGAGTATTAAACCTGGCCATCCCTCCATCGAACAAGATAGGCGACAGATATGTTCTTTTGGGACTAGATTTAGGGCTCACATCACAAGTGATGTCATTTTTCATCTATGACTTTTTTGAAAAAATGTCAATTATTTCATAAACTAAATAACTGTGGAATATTTCATGATTATATTTTGTAATAAACACTCCTCCCATTGTAAATTTTAGATTAATTTTTCCAAAGTCAAGTATTTGTTCAATCAATGCAAACTAGAATGAATACCACGCCACTATCAAAATAATTCAATAAATAGCCATACATAGGAATGACCCAATTCATTATCATTTGTCAACGATAGATCTTGACTTGATAACACTTCCATTATAGTAGAGGTTTTGTTGGCATTTTGGGTGGTTGTCAAAATATCGAGTAATTTTTTTTTCTTTGTGCAGTACTGATTTGTGTACCAAATTAGTCAAAGTATCCACACGTTATCAATGGTAAGAGATAGAATCAAGTACATGGTTAGAGATTTCATAATTTCAAGTCACAATACACATGGCAACACATAGCATGCAAGAAAAGTAAGACAACACACAAATTTGAAGGTAAACAACCAACCTCCTATGTTATTCCTCAATTTTACATACAAGGGAGAAAGCTTGCACATGCAAAATCTCACAAAACTCGTGTAATTCTTAAAAAGATATTTCCAACTATTAGAATGACAAGAGTTTTTTGCTTGACTACCAACTAGACAAGTCCTTTAGACAAGCAACCAGTCCTTTGCCCAATGTCTGGGCAAATTCCTATCCAAGAACTATCTCAAAGGCGCCTCACCTACATGGTACAAGATATCTAATAGTCTGCTAGTAGATAATGCGCATGATGCTTGAATACACATGCCTTACAACATCATTCTAACATCCTCCCACATTCGTTGGGCATACAAAATTGACGTAGCACCCACTCAACATTCCTGGCATACTATTTCAGGTAATTGTCGAGTCCATTGTGTGCTCAAGTCCCAATCACCTTGCACAATACAGAACAGCTATAATGTGGAGGGCCGCATACCGAGCAGGCCCTCTTGATGTAGTGCTGGCCCTACCGCAGCCCCGTGTAGAACGAGAGATCACCTGTTGATACTAGATCTTGGGCTTTGTACATATTTGTAAATATTTGTAATTATTTTGTATTTATTTTTAAATGTGCTTTTTCGACTTTTTAATGTCTACTACTATTACTTGGCCTTTTTTTTCTAAGCTTATTATAGAAGAGTAAGGAATTAATGAAACTTTGAGTAGTTATCGTATTTTCATCATGTAGCTTGCGATTGTTCGAGTAACCCCCTCTCTAACCGTTGCCCATTGTATAAATTTTTCTCGCAAATCGTGTACATAGTCAGTGCTTTCTTTACATTCTGTCAGAATTGTCAGGATTGTGCTTTGAGGCAATGCAAAATCATTCAACGTGCGAGTTTAGGTAGATGTAGTTGATTGCGAAACGACTACTAGTCGCATGGTGTCTCTTTATCCCTATCCTTAAAAGGAGCCTCGTAACAGTTGGTATTAGAACCTCAGTGTTGATATGAGACGAGGTGAAGGATCATGGATGCTACAGTATTAGTGAATGTGCTCCAGGGCAATAAAGTGGAAGCCCCTCTGTGCAAGAATCTCATGACCAATCAACGATTGGAAGCCTTAGAGGAGTAGGGTTCTCGGATGGATTATATAGCAACGACTTTGGAGGAGAAGGTCAAGAATCTAGAGGCTGAAGTTGGGGACCTCCAAGCCCAACTAGTTGAGAGTCAAGAATTATGTTAAGAATTGATTAAGAATCAAGGAGCTGGTACTATTCGAGAGCTCCGAATAGAGATGGAACAAATGTCCATCCAAATTGGACTGCTTGAGAATCCTAGCGGTGGCCCTAGCCTTTGGGCCAAGAATCCGTATTCTCGAGCCATAGCCTTATAGAGGTGCCCAAGATGCCAAAGAGGTAGAAAATTTCCTCTTTGACATGAAACAGTATTTCTAGGTAGCCAACATTGTTGATGAGCCCAGGAAAGTTACCACCCCCACCATATACTTGATGAGAAATGCTAAATTATGGTGGCACATCAAATATGCTGACATTTAGGCCAACTGAGTGCGCCTAAATACATGGGAGCAATTGTGAAATGCTATTTAGGATTAGCTCTTCCTTGAGAATGTGGAATACAATGCTATGAGGGCATTGCGGAAATTGAGGCAGTCACAGAGTGTCCGAGACTATGTGAAATCATTCTCAACACTTATGTTTGATATTCGAGACATGTCCGAAAAGGACTAACTCTTCACCTTCCGAGAAGGTTTGAAACCTATGGCGCGATTGGAGTTGCAGTGCTAGCAGGTAGCGGACTTGAGCTTGACTATGGGTGCTACCGAGTGACCCATGAATTTTCAAAATAAACCCCGTAAGGAACGTCAAGCAGTAAGTGCACCCCCCTAGAAAGGAAATGGGGGGAGGATTTTCAGAAATAATTCAAACAAAGTTGGGGAGACCGACAGTCCCAAACGTCGGTCAATCTCCAAAGCAAATTTAAGAATAGACTAGCCGACAACAAGCAAGGTATGGTGCTAAGAAAGACTAAGTGTTTTCTTTGTGATAGGCCATACATGCTTCGGGATTGTTCGAAGAGAAAACCTGTGAATGCTTTATCAAGCCTAAAGGATGTAGGGCCATCAAAACAAGCTTCATCCCGGGTGCCCGAATTAGATGAAAATGAGTCGAATGTTGAGGAAAATAATTTGGTGCCATTTCTTATTGATGTAGGACCATTTCCTATCAAGTAGTGGCAAATCGAGAGGAAAAATCAGGAATTAGACGAACTGCCCCCACACTAGCAGATAATCTTGCCAATGAGGGGAGCTCTAAAGGCCGCAAAAAGATTAGACTAATGTATGTGGACGTGAAGATCAATGATAAGTCCACTTGAGTTATGATCGACACCGGTGCCACTCATAATTACATGACCAGCGCAAAGGTGGAGAGATTCAGGTTAGCGTCAGAAAAGATAGTCGGATAGGGTAAAGTAATCAATTTAGCAGCCCGGCTTGTTTTCGAGTGGCTAAAGAGTAAAGATCAGGGTTGGGCCAATCGAGGAAAAAATCAACCTTTTTGTTGTTCAAATGGATAACTTCAAGCTTATCCTTAGGCTTGATTTCTTGATAGAGACAAGAGCGATGGTCTAGTTGTGTGGGGAAGCGCTGATGATGGTGGGAAACCAACCTTGTATTATCCCCGTCGATTCTAGCCAATTTAAAGAAAAGAGCTCACCGGCCCTTCAATTTGAGAAGGGATGCAAGTGCAATGAGCCTTCCTACTTATGTACCCTTTGATTTGAGGACATGTAGGAATTAGGACCAATTCGTGATGCAGTGAAAGATCTTCTTGGAGAATTTGAAGATGTAATGTCTGATGAACTTCTTCGTAAATTGCTGCCCAAGAGATCTATAAATCATGAGATTCAACTCCTGTTAAGCACCAAGCCACCTGCCCATGCCCTATATCGCATGATTCAACCTGAACTTATGGAGCTCAGGAAGCAATTGAGGGAAATGTTGGAAAATGATATCATTCAACCTGCTAAGTCACCATATGAAGCACCAACCTCATTCCAAAAAAAGTCCGATAGATCTTTAAGAATGTGTTATGACTATTGAGCCTTGAATAAGATCATAGAGAAGAATAAATATCCAATACCACTGATTGTTGATTGCTTTAACAAGTTGAGTTGGGTGAAATATTTCTCTAAAATTGATTTGATGTCAGGATATTAGTAGGTTTGGATCAAAGATGGGGATGAGGCAAAGACTATAGTGGTGACTAGGTATGGTGCTTATAAGTTCTTAGTTATGCCATTTGGCTTAACAAATGCACCAGCGATCTTTTGCATCTTGATGAATTAAGTACTTCATAGGTTTTTCAATGTACTTGTGGTGGTGTATTTAGATGACATCGTCATGTTTAGTGAGATCTTGAAGGAACATTTGGCACACTTAAGGAAGGTCCTCATTTGACTTCGAGAGCATGAGTTATATGCTAAGCCATCAAAATGTTTCATCGCCCAAGAGAACATCCACTTTATTGGTCATATTATTGAGAGTGGAAGAATTCAAATGGACCCAAAGAAGGTGTAAGCTATCAAAGAGTAGTAGCCTCTTAAGGATGTTCATGAGATACAGTCATTCTTTAAATTGACTAACTATTACCGAAGATTTGTAAAAGGGTACTTTGAGATAGCTATGTCACTTACTAATCTTACGAAGAAAGCAGAGAAATGAAAGTGGTCATCGAAGCAATTGATTGCATTCGAGAAATTAAAGATGGCCATGACCACGAGACTTGTGTTATCTCTCTCGAATTTATAGAAGCCATTTAAGGTGGAAACTGATGCCTCAAATTTTGCAATTAAAGAAGTGCCAATATAAGATGGGCATCCCATTGCCTTTGAGAGTAGGAAGTTGAAGGATGTAGAAAGAAACTGCCCAATACATGAGAAAGAGTTACTGGCTATAGTCCACTACCTTAAACTATAGTGGCATTATTTGTTGGGAGCACTGTTCCTGGTCAAAATAGATAACAGTGCAGTGAGTTACTTTCTGACCCAACCAAAACTTACATGGAAGCAAGCTTGATGACAAAAGTTGTTGGCAGAATTTAACATTACATTGGAGTTTCGAATAGGCTCCAGCAACAAAGCAGTGAATGCCCTTAGCCAGAGGGTAGATTTTGCAGAGTTGAGGATAGTTGTTGCGTTCTCTTCGAGCAAGGTGGCTACCTCCGTGAAGGATCAAATACATGAGCTACTAAAGTGAGACCAATTGCAAAGTGTTTGATCAAGTTGGTGCAACAAAGGAAGGCGATAAAATTTTGGTTGGAAGAAGGATTGTTGAGGACTAAGGGAAACTGCCTAAATGTTCCCAAAGGTGCTGACTTAAGGAAGTTATTGATCACAGAATGCCATGATAACCTTTAAGCAGGACACCTTAGAGGCAAGTGTACATTCGCTCTAGTGCAAAGGGCTTATTATTGGCCTCAAATGCAGGATGAAGTCGATGCATATGTTCAATCTTGCTTGATTTGTCAGCAGGACAAGGCAGATCACTTGAAACTGAAAGGCTTGTTGGAACTCCTTCCCATTCCCTCACGACCCTAAGAGAATGTCTTGATAGATTACATCACTGGATTGCCTAAAGTGGGAAATTTAGACAGCATCATTGTTGTGATGGACTGATTTTCAAAATATACCACATTCATTGCAGCCCCAAAGCACATGACAACAGAGGCAACTGCGCATTTGTTCTTTGCATACATTGTCAAATATTAGGGATTGCCAAAGGACATTGTTGGTGATCAAGACCCCAAGTTTGCTAAAATATTTTAGATTAAACTCTTCAAACTCTTTAAATCTAAGTTGAGTATGAGTTTGAGTTACCACCCACAATTTGATGGTCAAACAAAACTTTTCAATTCTATGTTGAGGAGTACCTTCGACACTTTGTAAGTGGTAATCAGAAAAGTTAGGTTAAGCTATTGGATGCTGCTTAATTATATTTCAATGCTCAAAGAGTTCCTCTACCAACTGGAGTAGTTTTGAGATCGTCACTAGGCTGCAACCACTACTGCCACACACTCTAGACTCCCTGTAGAGTGTGAGATATCCCCTTGCACGAAGTTTTACTAAAGAGTGGAAGCATAACTTGGAGCTTGCTAGGAGCTACTTAGAGAAGGCCTAGAAGAGAATGAAAAAGTAGGACGACTAGGGACGGCGCTTTGCGGAATTCAATGTAGGAGACCTTATGTTGGTAAAGACACCGAACCCATTGCTTATAAAGTATGTTTAAGGGAGAGACCCTCGATTCTTGTAGAAATACATTGAGCCGTGTTGAGTGGTAAAGAGAACCGAGAATGTGGCTTATAAAATTGAATTGTCTCTGTGGTGAAAGACACACAATGTTTTCCACATAAGCTAGCTGAAGCCTTTCATAGTAGACTCAATGGATGCGGACTGTATTTGAGAGATCCGACCATAGCGTCCATTTGGGAAGGTACTGAACAGAGTGGCCGAAGTAATCTTAGATCACCAAGTCGTAAGGATTGCAAAGTAAGAGATCAGTGAGTGATTAGTGAAGTGAAAAGACTGCTCGAAGAATGAGAACACTTGAGAGTGAGTGATGGACCTTAAAGTGCTAAAACCTTTAGTGGAAGCATTCCTATTTTCAAGGGCGCCGAGGGTGTCGCCCTCAAGTGGGGGAGAATGTGGAGGGCCGCTTATCTAGCATACCCTTTTAACGCAATGATAGCCTTGTCGTAGCCTCGTGCAGAATGAGACAACACCCGTTCCTATTAGGTTTAGAGCTTTGTATGTATTTGTAAATATTTGTAATTATATTGTATTTATTTTAGATATATTTCCTCAACTTTTTAATGTCTATTAATTAACACAAGTAAATTTCTCTCGCAAATCGTGTACATAATTACTGCTTTCTTTACATTTTGTTAGAATTGTCGGAATTGTGCCCTGCAAATTGTTGAGATTGTACCCTGAGACAGTGCACAATCATTTAGCATGCAAGTTTAGGCGGACATAATCGATTGCGGAACAATTACTAACCACATGGTGTCCCTTTGTCCCTATCTTCTGAAGAAGCCTTGTGACACATAGGCAGGTATTTCATTTGACTATTGGATTGCCTAGCATTACTCACAACATGCCTACACGATCATCGTGACATTGCAATGCCTGCAGCCAATTCAACACCAAGTTAGTCTTTGTTAACATTCGACCAACCTGTGCTTAAGCCTAAATGCTACTAATAATTTGACGCTCGACACCCAATGTGCATTTCGCACAAGACACATGAGCCATATCTCCTAATGCACATTGTACTACTTATGCGACACATGGCATGCATAGCACCAAGCTTTTACGCATCAAAGTCATCCACCAAAATTCCTACATGTAGTGTAGAGCATCATGTAGTCATGCTAACATATCGCTGATTTTTGGTATTACACTATGCCGACACCCATATCAAGTCTGGCTTACAAGCCTACATAATTAGACACCCGAAGTACTAAAGTGCTGACCAACCTCTCTCGCCTGAGGAACCCAACGCCCTTGTTAGTACAAAGTTAACCTCCTAAGACTTCTAATAAGCATCAACGTCTTCAAACTACCACAAAATCACATCCTTTTCCCACGTAGCATCCACCTTAGATTCCCTTTTCCAATGCATTGGGTCCTCTGATTCTTCTTGCTTTGCCCAAATGCCCAGTGATCCACTTGGCCACCTTCTCATATTGCCTTTGAATGACAGGCAATGCTCTCTTAACCTACTGCCTTTTTAGAGCATCAATATTTTCATTTAACTTCAAGAAGCTCACATAAAGTGTGAGGTGAATTTCTTATCTATCCTACAGCTTTGACTAGTAAGCATCTTGTCCAACCTTACTTTAAATTTGGAAGGGACCATTATACTTTGTAATCAACTCACAATGCACCATTTTAGAGCTAATCTTCTTCCAAATCTATAGGGTGAGTTTTAGCATCACTTTCTCATCAATTGCAAGGTTCACATCCCTTCTTCTAACATCTGCGTAATCTTCATCCGTCATTAGGCCTTAGCCAAATTATTCTTGGCTTCGTCAATCAATCCCTACTTCCCTTGGATAAATTGATACATAAGACACTTGCCACTTGTTCCCTTTTCTTTGCACAACTTCATGTCATATCAAAGCTTGCTATTTGTAGGCTTACTCAGAACGAATTTGTTTCAATTGCTGATGTCTTATGCAAGTTGTAGTAGAATTGGACCACAGTGCACTAGAAACGTCAACGTGTACACAAATTCTACCGACTTTGCACACACAGTAAACCAATCTTTAGTATCACAATAGCATGCTATCACATAGAATAACCACAGGCAGATACTTAGTACAATTGTCAAGTTGCTTGGTATTGTCGACAACAACATGCCCACATAATTATAGTTATACGACAACACCCGCAACCTATCCAACAAGAAGTCAATCTTTACAAGCATTCAACCAGCTTGTACTTGAGCCCAAGTGCCACAAATCACCCGACACTTGGCATCAAGTGTGCACATTGCATTTGACATATGGTGCCTCTCACCTAATGCACTGCATTGGTCATCCAACACAGCACACATAGCACCAAACTTACATGCGCTCAAGTCATGCACCACAATTCCCACAGACAATGGACACCATTACTTAATCATCCACACATGCACCACAATTCCCACAGACAATGGACACCATTACTTAATCATCCACACATGCACTGCAAATCAAACTAACATTATCACTAATTTTGAGTACCGCACCATGTCGACGCCCGACATCGAGTCTGGCTTGCAAGCTTGGAAACTAGATACACCCAATATGCTAAAGTGTTCACAACTATCTACCAACTATACTAGTATAATTGGTAAGCAATAACAATTAATTCATAATCATTTACTATTGTAAGTGGTATTAACAAAATACAACACACCCTACCTTAACTAGGGATGCCTATAGGGGCAAGAATGCCTCCCTCCATCCCATACCCTGACCTCTACTCAAAATTTCTCTACTAGTGTTACTCAAGGAAAGAAAAAAAAAATATATATATATATATAGAAAATATATATATATATATATTATTTTAAAAATTATAATTTAAAAGACAAAAATTTAATTATGTTTACTCCAACATAAAATAATAAAAATATGATATACAAATTAATTTTATTGATAAACATAATATATTTTTATTTGATTAGAAAACTATCTACAAACTAATTACAAAATATTACTTAAAAATTATTGCCAATTGTCTAGTTTATTGTAATCAAAATATTATACACACACATACTCACAATCACCCATCTTCATTGCTATTCATAAGCTCAACCATAACACATTATTTGCTATCCATTTAACCTCTACTGACATGCATTAAATTACCCGAAATTCTGTTCGTAAAATTAATCACATACAAAGATCCATATTTGTTCATATTTATGCATATCTATATCAGCCATTACCTTGACAAACCTTGTCCCCAATGTGATGTATTCAATATTCAAGTCCAATAACAGTGTCTGTCTATGCAAAGAGAGAGAATCAAAGACACTCTACCTTTTTAAAGAACACCATTTCCAAGAATGCGATGTCCATTATGGGAAACCACTAATTAATATAAGATGCAATACTAATTTTTACACACGGCCATTAAACAATGAATGGAACACAGTTGCATTTCCTAACTAGCAATAACCAGCTGTCATACCATGTTAGCATAGGGTTCTCACAGTTTCAGCAGTATCACATAAGAGCAAAGGAAATATTACTACAAGTAAAAAGAACTAATAAAATTGTTTGACACGTTCAACAAATCATTAATTTCTATACTTTCACCCAACTAATTGGTCTGTATGCAAACAAAAGTCCTGAAGAAGAATCTCACTATCAGACAATACATCGCACCAACAATCAACTTACCCACAAATCCTACTTGCTGACATGTAAATTGTTGTTCTTCAGCTGAGAAACTTCGGATATAATCTTATTTGGTTTGGAAAAAGATATGGACTATAAGACGTATAATTTAAGGAAAACTGAATTAATATATCTCAAATCTAGGAATCAATATGTATGAAAATCTGGATCATGCATCAACTTTTTCACTAGGTGGTGTTCCAGCAAACCAACCCCATACGCCACCAGAGCTCTGCTTTTGTTTTGCATTTAGTGCAGCTTGTTCAGAGGCAGCCTTTTGACGTCGGAGGATTTCAAGTTCCTTTTGTAAGGTCTCCATTGTCAGTAGCTTCTGTCTTAGCTCGGCAAGATCTACCTGTCAGTTCAAGAAATAAGAATTAGCAGACAAACTTTTGGTCTGAAGGAGTAAATGCAATCAGGTCTTTTTGAAGATTTATTGCAGAAATTAACAAATATCCAACATAATTTCAAACAGCTTCTGTAATACTGTCTGGCAGTTCAAATACGCCAGAAACGTCCCCTTTCATATGGCTATTTCTCAATTGCATCCAGCTTAATTCATGTCAAGAGCACAATTTCTCATCATGTACGATATTTAAATGGAACAGGAACAAATGGAGCAAGCAGATAACAACTCTTAGCCAATTACTTAACAAGCTCAATCATAAAGAGAATGCTAAGAAATTTATTAATAAACCCATTGGCTTTGTTTCATCTTTTACGGTAAAAAAGGGTAGTGCGTTTTTTTTTTTAATCTAGGTGTCTCATTAATAGTGTAAGAGAGATAAAATTGTATTTTTGGTTGGTTTGTCTTTCTGTGTTTGTGTATATACATATAAAATCTAATGATTGGAAGATGTGATTGTAGATAAGGGTAATCATTAATATTTAAGGTATGCCTTATGATTTTATTTTGACTGGAGTCAATGCCTGGATTTTAAATATTGATTTGCACATATTTATATACTGTGTGTGTGTAAGAAAAAAAAATGATCTCTAAAATATATATATATATATATATATATATATATGTGAGATAAAACACGATCCTATATGTTATAAGGAAAATATAAGTGTTGCACCTACCAAACATCAAATTTAGTGAAGCTTATCTTCAGTGATCCACAATGTTGAATAAATTTTGAGAAGAATGATAATGTTATTACAAATTGCAAGGGAACAACATCAGAAACAATACTAATACCAGGTAACAAAAAAGAAATTCTAAAGAGCATAAATTATTAATCAAATAAAACTACTGAACGAATTTTTCCTTCGTTACACCAGCATTTACCAGTCAAGAATGTGACATGGAATTAGTGGAAAATTCTGAAATGATACACACCTCAAGTTTGAAACATCTGGACTGTTCAGCGGCAAGCTGGCCTCGTACAGACTGGAGTTCCTGCAAAATCATTCATGCTTTTTCAAAACAATGTTACTCTGATAACAGATCATAAATACATTGGTTACCCCTTTTTAATACCATTTTCAAACATCAAAATTCAAAGAACACATGCTCTGATAACAGATCATAAATACATTGGTTACCCCTTTTTAATACCATTTTCAAACATCAAAATTCAAAGAACACATGCTCCAAGCATGCTACTCATAAAAAAACCCCTAATTCACATTAGATCTCAAGTCATTAAAATGTGTTTTCTTAGGATCTTAGGGTACTATGGTGTACAAAAAGGTATCGATGCTTTTGTTCTAACCTTGGCAATGATCTCAAGTCTACCTATATCACATTTTCTTAATATATCATTTTCTTCCCACCAACATTGTATAGCAAGGGATGGGCAATGATCTCTTAGTTTATGATATAACATATCAATCACATCAGTATTCTCCACCAGGTCATCGCCGATTTATCATGTTTATGTGGACGTCATGGCACTCCTGATGAATACCTAAGACCTCATCTTCATCTTCAGATCACGCTCTTTCAAATCTTGATCTACATAATGCACTTGGAAAAGGTAGATGATGGCATACATATTCTTTATAACAAATTATCCTCTGGCTCTAGCTTGTTTGTGGCTTCTCTTAACTCCATATCTGTTCCCATAACGGTTGGTGATACCTTATCTTATCATAGTTGGCACAATGCTACGATAGAGGAGATAGATGCTTAGTTGCTAATGATATTTGGCATTTAATGTCATTACTTATGGGAAAGAAAGCTATAGGATGCAAATGGGTGTTCGCTAAATGGATCTGTTGCTCGCCCAAAGCTCGCTCAATGGCTAAAGAATATGCTCAAACCTATAAAGCTGATTATTCTAAAACCTTTTCTCCTATGGCAAAGATAACCTTAGTTCATATCTTACGTTTCTACGATAGCCAATAATGATCAGCCCCCATTTCAATTGGATATCAAAAATGCATTATTACATGGTGATCTTTAAGAAGAAGTTTACAAGGAGTAACCACCAAGATTTGTTGCTCAAGGGGAGTATGATAAATTACATCACCTTTGAAAATTCCTATATAGAATGAAACAAAGTCATCATGCATGGTTTAGAAAACTTAGTCTGGAAACGAAAAGGCATGGATAGGAGAAATGTGAATCTAATCACTCAGTCCTTTATAAATGAACTACGTCCAGTGTTACTCTGCTTGTAGTGTACTTCAATCATATTATCATTAAAAGGAGTGACAGTGTAGGAATTTTATCTTTGTAATCCTTCCTTCGTAGCCACTAAGGACTTAGAACTGCAGAAACACTTCCAAAGAATTGAGGTGAAAAGAACAAGAACGGAATCTTGTTGTCTCAAACGAAATATGCATTGGATCTATTAGAAAAACTGGAAAATTAAGAGTCTAATCATGCAGCACATTGATGGTTCTAATCAGCAATTCAAAAAGGTAGACCCTTTTGAAGATCCTAGGAGATATCAAAGACTAGTGGGAAAGCTCCAGCATCGCATATTTGATTGGTATCGTAAGTTAGTTTATGTGTTGATTGGAGATTGAATATTAGCTATTGTGTCTTCATTGGAGGCATTTGGTCTCTTGGAAAAGTAGAAAGCCAAATGTAGCAATAAGATCCAGTGCAGAATTAGAATACAGAGCAGTTTTTGAAGTAAAATGGATACATCAACTTCTATGAGAAGTCTGTAAATTAACCGTGCCAACAAAATTGTGGTGTGATAACCCCACAGTTCCCCATATAGCATTCAATCAAGTTTTTCTTGAGCAAACCATTGATGTTACCTATCATTTTGTTTGTGAAAAGCTAAAGCAAATCTTGATCTCCATAGGACATTTGAAGACAGAAGAACAGCTTTCCAATAGACTGAAGAACAACTTCGCAGATATTTTTGCCATAGCTCGCAATGGAACAAGAGTTAGTTACATTCAAAACAAGCTGAGCATGCATCAACGCTCCAACTTGAGAATAGGCTTGATAATATAGTAATATATTTAGACTGATATCATAGAATATTTAGGTTGACTGTAATTGATTCTCCTTACTAAAAGATTGGCTCATGACATATATATAAATATGTACCATCAAAACACAATCATCAATTTTCCGCGTTAACATTAACAAAATGAACAAAATAATTATCTTTAATTTTATATTAAATAAAAATAAGTGCACACACAGAGCATGCCAAAATACAAGAGTATATATAAAAAGTGGAGAGATCATGTATTAAGCAATCATGAATTGTCTAGAAAATAAAGAGCAGAGTTTCAAATTTTACAAATATAATATAGACAACGAAGGTTATATGTTTTGACATACCTTCTTTATCCAGAAGCGTGGCTAACAGGGGGAGAGAGTTACTTGTCCAACTTGTCCCTCCACCTGCTACTTCAATGTCTCTTTTTAATTTTAACCTTTTCTTTTGGTATGTACTAGGTATTGCAACAGTTTATTTGATACTGCTATATTGTGACCACATTTCCTATAGTTAAAACTAACTGCATAGGTTTCAGAATGACTGCCAGAAAGATTGTTTTATAGCCCTTGGAGATGCTCTGATACAAACACTTCCTTTTAATCTTGGCATAGGATAATTTTTTGCACCATTCTCTCCTCAATAGATACTGCTTTGTAGTTTGTGTTCTATAATTGATTTCCAACAGGTATTCTAAATAATTTTCTCTCGAAGGCCTCTCTCTCTCTCCCTCTCTCTCTATCACACACATGTAACCGACTTTATTTATTTTATATTGAGGTTGCTCCACAGAACATAAACCCATATTTGTTGTCATTGTTTTCATTAGAAAATTAATAAGGAAACACGAGCATGCCCAAGGACACACACAGACGATCCCCCAAAAAATTACAGTCCAAAATTGGCCCCACTCTGGCCATTAAACTCTAGGCATCTATCTCTTTGCCCCACTGTCATCCAACTGGAATGTAATAATGAAAGCAACGTCACTAAGGTACCTTATTAAATAAGAGTTCCTAAAAAATGTCCAACCAAAGACATGAACTGGGCTCCTGCTCTAGAATGCATGCTGTTATATCTGAGAGGAGCTCCTCTTCTGGTAGTCAAATTGACTGATCTACGTGTACAAGTTAAATTTAAGATAAGCTCCTCTTCTGTGGGCTCCTGCTCTAGAATTCATGCAGTTAAATCTAAGAGGAGCTCCTATTTCTGGAAAAGTCCAACCAGTCAAATTAACTGATCTCTTGTTTGGGTATAAGTTGGTTAGCTGCGTGTCATGCAACAACACCCCCCCCCCCCCCGGGCCAATTGTTCAACAGATCACCAGGCCTTGTGGCTTGAAGCTTGAAGGCTATCAAGTTTTCATATTAAGTTGCAGGAAAGTCTAAGAAGTGTGTAGAAGAGTCATGGAACTTCTGAAAAAAGTTCAACATAAGTCTCCTAGTCTCTAAAGAGTCAATCTAGAGTCAGTCTAGGTGCTTAGATGTTTCACGCCACCACTGTCCACTCAAAGAAGTGACTAGATAAATTGGGACATGCTCTCATTTGCAAGCCATTGACGATGGATCAAGTGACTAAGTGTTCTTTTGAGAGTAACTGAAGTGTCATCTTTCTTCCCAACCTTGTTTGTTCTTGTGTTCTCCAACTTCAAGTTGCTGGCCACCAAGCTATCCACAGGAAGCAGAAGAGGAGCCAATGGCCGCACAAATACTTGTTGAAGAACAAAGCTGTGACGTGCAGCTAAGTTCACTGCTTCACAAGATATATCAGAAATAGCAGAAGGATTACCTTGTACAAGTCTGTGTTGCGCGTTTCTGCATCTGTTAGATCTTGCTTTAGTTGGAGTGTCTGCATCTTCTCCTTTGAGAGAGATGATTCTAGTTCTTCTTTTTCTGCCTTAAGAGCTGCTAAAAGATGCTCATTTGTCTCCTCAACTTCGCCATTCTGTGCAAAATACAAATTTTCAGGGAGAATCATCGCTGCTACCTCAGGCATATGACCAATTTTTTCAAATAGTTATCAACTTCACTGAATTCGTGAGAAATGGGAATATTTCCCACTATGATATATACGCAAGTTATTATAAGAAACGAAAGCTGTACAAATTACCAAATATGCCAACATACACAACAATAGTAAGTTATAATTCAACTTTTCAGAATATATGATCATGATGAGAAAGTTAAAAAAAAATGAATTCCAACCAGTTTTTCGTTGGAAAACATCTCAATTTTCTCCCTTGGGTAAAAGCGCATTTAATATATAAGGCAGGTGTTAAGTTCTACACAATAAAAGACACTGGAAACACCTAATAAACTTCAAGACATTCTATTTAGAGATACACAATTCAAAAGTTAACCCATCATTTTTATCAATATATCATGTTTATTGATAGTAGGGATGTAAATGAGTAAGATATTGCCCCACCCATACCCATAAAAATTTACCCACACCCAAATCTAAGCCCCACATAAATATATTATCCAAGCTCATACCTAAACCCATTAGAATTAATAGCATGGGCATGGGATTGATACTCAAAAGTATTTATACTCAATATTTAACCATTAATACCCATGGGTATTTTGCCTGAAGTTTTATTAATTTTTTTAATTTAATTTAATATATATAAATAAATTGTCATCAGTATTTGAACTCAATATTTACATGACATGGTTAAATATTTTTTAAAATATATTTATTTTTTACATTGAATTATTATTTAATTGAATTCAATTTTTGTTATGGTTCTTAAATTTAATGTTTTATTTATTTTTTGATAAATTTGATTTCCAAAATTAAAATAGAATATTAATTTAATTTAATATGAATTTTTGAAGACAAAAAAGAAATGAATTAAGTATACTTTATAAATATAATATTAATACTGAATAAAAATTTTGCTCAATTTAATAATTTCATTATATATTTGTAAAAAATAAATTTTAGAAATTCTATATGACAATTAGATATTTAAGACTAATTCAAATAATAAAATTAAAAAAATAAAATAATAATATTCTAAAATTAACCAAATATAAAATATTTTACCCATACCCATTGGGTAACATTCAATGGATCTAATTCTAATTGGATAGAGTAGGGTATGGGCAGTTATGAGTATGCAGGGATTTGGATATATATTGGTATTATAACTATGCGTATTTATAGGTATGGATGTGGGCAAGATATTACCTTAGACATTGACGCCCATAATTGAGAGCAAAATACCCAGTAACAAAACTAGCAAATTGTCTAAATATTAAATTCTATAAATGATTTAAACAAAGTAGAAAATAACCAACCAAGTTCTCCAACACTGAAGACATTGCGAATATGTTAGATCATTAATGTTACTCTGTATGACAAGAAAAAGATATCAATCACCTGTATCCTTTGAAAACTCGTGTAATTTGTATTGATTTTGCTTTCAAAAATTAAGATGGTGTACTATACATAATTACAAGGGCCATCAAAGCTTATAGGACTACCATGACAAAGGTACTTGTGAAACATTGTTGAATAATGCTTACCTTAGGTTCACCATCTATTTTGTCCATAACAATTTCTCTCATTTTTCCTTCTTGTCCTGTCTCAAACTCGGACTCAATGTCTCTGGTAGCATTTGTAATGTTTTGAACAGCTGATACACTATCAGGCACTGGTGTCTCCATCTTTGATTGTAACGTCGATTTATGACTTGGTTTAAGCACATTTACCTAAAGGCAGTAATCAAAGCCGAGATGAGGAGTTGGATGAATAAAAAACCTTAACAGAGGTAAAAAGATAAAAAGAAAAGAGCTATCCAGACTTCATTGTTGTATCTCCCATTATATCCTCCAAATGAAACCAGGATATCTTCTCCATCACAAGACCTCAGGACCAAACTTGAACCCTGTAAACAGGAAGAACACATCTAGTTTAAGGATTATTAATCACCTAGAGTCAATAAAATCATAAAAAAGAGAATCAATTTCATTGAAGGCAGTCTCATCCAGGCTATAGATTTGATATATAATTGTCACTATAAATAAGTCACTCGAAATGTTATTAAGATCAAAATGTGCAGGTTGCAACCTCCTACATGAGTTAACCTAATCACTGGGGGCTCGAACCACTTATGACATACAATAATCTTTGTGGTTACCATAGTAAAACATGTTAAAGTACTTAACTAGCAATATGTATAATTACAGCTCTTCTACTATCTCAAGTTAGCAATGAAACACCTGCTGTCATCCATATTACAAAAGAAAATTATGGGCAAATGTCATCCTCAAGAGGTCTCCACTTTCTCTCAACTGTTACTAGCCAGGGTGTATGAGCAATTTTATCATGTTATGAACAATAGGGGCTATTTTCATAATTAGACTTGATCTCGAAGGCCTCCATGCATTTAACCTTTTCAATACCCCTTGAAAGATTCTTGAGTTGGGGTGTCCATGGAGAGAGTATTACCCTACTCATATCCATAACTATAAATACTTATAACTAAATTACTCATTTACACCCATACATGCATGTATCCATACCCACAAAAACCAATTCCTACTCTACCCAGTCAACATTAGACTCATTGCGTATTGCCTAGTGGGTATGGATATGGGCAAAATAATTTATATTGGGTCATCTTTAGAATAATGTTTTATTATATTTTTTGATTTTCTTATTTAAATTAATTTCAAGATTCAATTGTAATACAAAAGTTTCTAAAATCTATTTTAAAAGTCAATTTTATAAAAATGTATAATATAATAACTACATTGTGCACAATATTTTATTCATTACTAATATTTATAAGATATATTTAATACATTTCATATTTTGTCTTACAAAATTCATATCAAATTAATTTAATAATTCATTATACTTTTGGAATTCAAATTTATCACAAAATTTTAACAAAAAAAAACAAAAAATAAATGAAATTAAATAAAATTTAAATCTCAAAATATAAAAATACTTTCAAAAATATTTAAGCATTACACATAAATATTGAGTTTAAATACTCATGACCGTTTTTGCATGTCTTAGATTTAGAACAAAATTTAACAACACTTCATCCAAAACGTCCATGCACATGCATGGCTAAACGATGGGTATAAATACTCATGGGTATCAATGGTTATGGGTGAACCCATACCCCATGGGGGCATATAGGTATGAGTTTGGGTAATATATATTGCACGGCTTAGGTCCTGGTAAGGATAATGGTATGAGTAATATTTTATAGGTATGGATAGGGTAATACCATAATCATTTACACCCGTATTAAGGAGTTTACCCCTTCATAAAATGTTGAGGTCAAAAAATTCAATAGTATCAGACACGGAATTTAATTATCAATGAACAAAAAGCCCCTAAGCAAAATTAATCTTTCATATAACTTCATCTGGAAATCAAGAAGCCACTTAAAACTAGCAATAACACAATCAACGAAAAGACATACGTTCTATTAACATATCTAGTTAATGGGTTATAAAGATCATGTAGAAATTGTTCATGGAGTAGGAACTAGTTCCCAAAAAAATTTTAACAGGATGTTATCCTGGAGTGAGACGCAAACAATGTAGAACTGGTTGAAAGTAAAATTTTCAGAAAATCCCCAGTATTGGGACAACAAAGGCTATCGTTGTCTTTGTTTTGTCATAAAAATAAGCAGTTCAATAATTACATATTTTAAAGTTGATCTCTTTTTTTCTCTTAATTTTACACAAATTTCGAGAAAAATAGACCTATAACCACATACCTAAAAATCAAAACAGACACAACCTTATTTCTTTGACATCAGTAATGACAAATTCCTAGGAGGCTATGCAAATTCAGTTCTCATTTTAACTTGTAGAAAAGATTAATTACTGATGACAACTATCTTACATAATGCAACTTGAATTATCATTGCCAAAAGTATGAAATTAGGCATACAGATAAATGTTCTCATGTGGAACAATTAGTGAGGCTTATCCCAATATTATTTTATTCCTTCATGCAAGGTTCAAGAATTGACTAACACCCTAACACAAGCATTTTAAACTTTTTCTCAAATTATATTACAACATTTGGCTATTGTGATCCTTTCTTTCTTCTTTTTCAGCTTAGTGTGTATCACAATCAATGCCAGATTCAACTACCTCCAATGTCAAACAAACCAAAGCAGTTAATTGAAATACATTCAAAAATATGACATTGTTGCATACTTATTTTTGGGAATAAAATATATGAATTCATGAATCATTCCATGAAAAGAATAACCTGGCCAAAACAAAAGTGGCTGAGTTTGCAAGTTCAAATAATAAACAAGTGGTATTATCAAAAGATCATCTAGGCACGTGTTCTGACACTCATCAGCAGAGATTCTCATATCCATAAACTTCATCAGTCTGCTTCTGAAGAGTTAATCGTTAGATCTAAAGATAAGGTCAAAACTCTACGGAAGCATGGAGCATTTATATTCCTTTTAAACATGGTGTTATCAAAATAATATCATTGTGTGATTCACTAAAGTCATAGATGATGTTAGTGGCACATGGTGAGGGCTTTCTGGTGCACAGTCCCCCTCTTATTGAAGTATGGTGTATAAAAATATATGTATATATAAATAAAGTAATAAAAAAATTATATCCTAATGTTTTTCTTTTTTGTAAAAAGTATAAAACTGAGTAACAAAAAAATAAAATTGCACTAATGATGTAGATCTCACAAGTAAAAGTTCCCATTATTTCTCATGAATCAATAATTGACAGATGAAAAGCCCATCACACAAATTGCACATTAAAAGAGGGAGACAAAAAGAGAAGAGAAAAGATAAAAACAGTAAAAAGCAGAAAGCCCATAACAGTATCACAAGAAAAGGTAAAAATCAGAAAGATATGGCGAAAATCCAAGAACAGGGCCACATTTTAGGCTATTTTAGATTCTGAAAGCCCATGACACCCACTCCTGTTTATGCATTCTGCTTTTCAACACTTGTTTTTCTTCTTTCTTTTTCTGTTGTCTTTTGGATAAAACAGTAACAACAGCATAACCCTAATATGTAATGCAGTATACTAGAGTCATGAAAGGACTTGCAATAGTGCAGTAGGTTAGGGTTTTTGCAAGGGGGGCTGCACAACAGATTAGGGTTTTTTTAGCAGATTGGGTGAACATATACAGGGCATGCAAGGCACGTGCCTCGCACCTGAGTGAAGCCTAGCACCTAGGAGTACAAATGGCAGCGGGCTTGTATCTTAGGCCGCAAATCACCACGGCATACCATGAACAACAGTGATTAAACTTGGACAAAACTAAAGAATATGTAGCATAAAATGGACATTTCTCAGTTCCATCAATTAATGTTTCAACAATTTAAATTACCTCACTAGCAAGAGGAACACGCCCTTGGACAGTAGTGACGACTGACCAGACCAATGTGGACATGTTGAGGACAGCAGTCTCAGAGACTCCTGCATGATGAGACAAAGGATTAACACCTATTGAATATGAATTCACTAAAAAAAGTTTAATATAATTGAATATTCCGAGTATTTCCCAGAGTATAACTCCTTAACAAAGAGCACCCACAAAAATGAGAGTTGAGAGAATAAATATTTAAACAAAGGACGGACACTTGAAACATAGATCACAATCAGATTTTCAAACTTAATGATATCTAATCATCAAGGCTGTGATCACATCAGCAGATCATAATCTTTCTCAAGAAGAATATAAGTAGAAGCAGAATTTCAAATTAAATGACAATCTTCATGACAAGATACTGCATTGAACACATCAAAAAATCATAATATTGCAAAGAATAACTTGTGGAACCGCACAACAGATGAAAGACTCATTGCAAGAATCCAATAGGAAGGGTCATAGAAATAATTATTAAGTCTGAAGCATAGGCTAGAGGAGTTCAAGGTAATCAAAAATCCAGTACCATTTATGCCAGACCATTCTAATATTCTTTTCCTGAACTCCATCCTAAAATCTCCATTTTTCACCATGAAAATTTTGCCATAGAATTATTACATCAATTTTTTTGCCAAGTTATCCTAATCTGTGATGGAACTTCAACACCTTGAACATGATTCCCAAAGCAGGGAGAGGAAAATGATGCTGTTCAGTTGCAAAGTAAGTGCACCTCCTACATTTTATGAGAATGCCATAATAACTTGCAATAAAAAAAAAAATTGGATTAGCCATTGACCAAATTGTATGACCTTCAGCTCTCTGTGGCCATACCAAAAATCACACTGAAGCACAGACCAACACTGGATAACATTTTATAAATGCAAAGTCTCAACATAAACAACAATTCTCAATGGCAATAACTAAATTTTGTAACAAACAAGTCCATACCGCTTTTATTGTTTCCTCCACCTACAATGAACCAATTCTCTCCAACTGTCACACCTGCGTGCCCAGCACGAGGACTAGGTATTTCACCCTGTTGTGTTGGTCTAGACCATTCCATCTATAGCATCATATTTAAATTATGACAAAAATAAAGCAAAAAAACATATGAATCCAGAAGTTATTGAGCTAAAATTTGCAGTTAAGAATGATAGAAAATTAAATAATTTATCTTACAGTTTGAAGATCAAGAACATGAAGATCATTAAAGCAAGATGCATGTGAGCCCCCACCAAAGATAAGAAGGTAGCGATCGGCATGTACTGCAGCAGCATGATCAGACCTTGGTGAAGGTGCCATTCCCCTACAAAATTGGTGACACTCAGAGGCAAACAGAGGCATGAATCTATTATAATATATACACCAACAAGCATAAACTCAGCTTGACCATATGAAAATTATAGCATTTCATACTAGATTTCTAACGAAGGTGCACATGCATGAAAATATGAAACCTATTATAGGGAAAAGCATGTCATTTGCCCAAAGTTGAGTAACACCCTACACAAATCGGTGGCAATTAGAATCCCATACATGTTATATCAACATGGACATACTATTACAAGCTAAACTCTACTTGACAGCGAACTACTGATAAAGATGCTAATTTGTGAAAATATGTCTGTTACTAGGCTGAAGCACAACAGTATACATATGATAACCATTGACAAAACAAAACATGTTATTTGTTGAATCCACTTTTGAACAAATAGTGCTAAACAAACGTACAAACTCTTCATAAATGTCAGAAACTTGCTAGCTTTCTGAGAGTACCGGAGTAATCTCAGAATAACACTGAAGTCCAGCCAAATAATCCTAACTCTTAAGATTTCTTAAATAAAAAATCGTACACTGTTTCCATTTCATCCCAGGTCATGCTTTCTAAATCCAGAATGTGTAAGTCATTCAAAAGAGATCTGTTCGCGTCCTGTCCACCAAATATGACTAGAGTCATTCCCACAAGGGTCACTGATTGCCCTCCACGAGATATCTACAATGCACAAATGCAAGAACAACAAATAATTGTAGTAAACATTATTTCTTTCAGTTAGAAATATAACACAGAAAACATTTCAAAATAGTTTTCAGTAACTTAAAAGCTGCAATAGATCATAATTGATGACAGCCCATGAAATTCAGGTTCAAGTTAATAAGAAAAAATAGACAACACTTTAACTGCAAAGAGATTAAATTCACAAACAATATAATAAAGTGAAAGACATATATCATGAATGCATCACTTAAAATAGAAAAGGTTATCTTGGTATAGACAAAAATGTACCGGAGGCTTTCCATAAGTCTTCAACATTGACCATGTACAAGTTTGCAGATCAAACACCTTTACTGTCATCAGAAATTACTAAACATTATGAAGGCAAACATAAACTCAAAACAAGTCATTAGGTCACTTTTAGTAAAAAGAAAAAACACTCAATTAGTAACATACAGAAAAACAGATGCAAGCCGTTGAATGAAGGTCAAATAAGGTCAACAAAGATAGAATCTAATAGAAACCAAGTTTAGGTAAATGCTATAGCATTCAATAAAAAACACTCAATTAGTAACATACAGAAAAACAGATGCAAGCCATAGCAGGAAGCTCAAATAAGGCCAACAAAGATAGCATCTAATAGAAACCAAGTTTAGGTAAATGCCATAGCATTCAATTAAATGACTTCATCAGTGGACAATGACTAAAGCTCTGCTGTGTTTAAAGTTTATAACAGATATTAAATTTGAAACAAACATAAGCAAAACTCTCAACATGAATGCTTTAGTTTGTTTCAAGTCTCTCGTGAAAACAAAAACATCTATGAAATGAACTGACTTAAGGCACCATTTTGAGCGCCTTTCTTGATTCTTCACACTTCTTTGACATTATGAATTTAGAATAAATTCTGCAAAAATCTTCAAAACTTCTTTCAGTCTAAAAGGTATAAAGAAAACAAAATTTACAGGGGATTGCCAAGCATGTAATGTATTACCTTGCAAGGTTTCAGAAGGATCCTTTGTATGTCCAGCTACTGAAAGAAGCTTATTTCCATCCCATGCTATCTACAACATGGCAGTGCAAGCATGTTATAATAGGGAAACAATTAGTGGAGCTATATGACACAGTTTATAATTTAGTTATATCATTGAAGTCGTGACTGCCAGTGTTTTTATCTGACAGATATACCAGAAGTCTCCATACTAACCAATGAATGGCCAGCACAAGGAGTCATTATGCCACCTGTTCCTGCTTGAACTTCGACTTTGGACCAAGTCCAGTTTCTCATATCCAGAACCTAATTCCAGATTAAAGAATATCAGAGTCTTCAATAAGCTCAAGAGAAAGCAGAAACTAAACAACGCAGACATCATCCATTGTTGTGGCACAGCTAGTAAGACACAACCCCACAAAAAATAAAAAAAGATAACTTCCTGATTGTACAACTCTAATAAAGCATTTAAAAATTTTCAACGTTGGTTGCCGCACCATCATCAAAAAGTTTCCTGTTTCTCCATGTAGCAAAAACTGGAGGATTAACTATGTGAAACTTTTTCAATACTGAAGATTATTTTACAGTCACTGATGTAAAAATAGGCTGAACATAAGAGATATACAGGCACAAATGCTCTTATTCATATACCTGGAGATCATTTAGGTAACGACCATTGTGGTTTCCACCAAATATGTACATCTTATCATCAATAACTGCTGCTCCATGCTGTGAACCCAATCAAGCTGTGTAAGGACTAAAATAAGGAACAACATATATAAGAAAAGCGATACAAAATGAAAGTCCAATACCTCATATCGGGCTTTTGGACATGTACCAGATATTGGATGTGAAACCCACTGGTCATATACGTTAACTACTCCATGGCCTTCAGATAAAACATCTTGATCCTGAGTTTCTGAAACATTGCCATTTTCAGTAGGAACTGCCTCCATCTGTGCGACAATTTTACCATTCTCAGAGATAGCCACAGCTTCTGGATTATGCTGGGTCAACAGAAAGAAAAATGAAATTTCAAGGAAAGAAGAAACTCTATAATTGCCTCAAATAATCCATGAGAAAAGAAAAAGCAAAACACACAGAATGAATATAACATTAAACCATGGGGTATCAAGGAAGCCAGCAAAACTAACATGCACAATTATTTCTGATTTAACAGAATCTAAAACAAAGCTGCTACAACAGGAATTTATAATAATGACAACAAAGCAAACACAAGTCACCAACTATCACAAGCATTCATAATATATCATAGCAGGACCTTTAAGAAAGTATCAGTGTCAAACAAATATAAGGTAGCATTGTTGCCACCAAATTAGCTTTTCTACCAAACTAGAACTTATCAAAGTCTCATACACTTTAGACTGAGCATATTTGATAATTTTGAATAACCAAAAGCCTGACCAGAAGTAGCAGTTGTACAATGAAAACTTAAAAATTCATAATTGACTTAAAACCGGCGCTCCACATGGTTCCACTGTTATTGATGTAGAAATTGATAGCCTAAATACCCAGGTGGCATGTCTTATGAGTTAAATCAAAGGAAACTTAAAGCTGATGAGGTGAATTTCGCAATATAATGTTTTTTGGAATTTAACTTGTTCATGAATTTTAAAACTGTCCAACTAAAAATGGCCATTTCAAATTAAAACCATATTAACAGATAATGTACTTCAATGAGATTAAAACACATCATATGGCTCAACACCCCTTTTATTAACTCTGTTTTGACTTTTTATCTACCTAAAAATAGCCATACGCTCTGTTGAAATGAAAAACTTATGTTCCATAAAATTGGCCATTCAAGGTTCTCAAGCATCAAAACTTTTGACGGAATTTATTGTTGCACTAGCTAAACTTGTAAACTCCATATCAAAATGCAGCAGAGAAACTTGATCTGACACAAAAAGGTGCACAAGTCTGCTGAAATGAAGGAAAGAGCACAAAATAATCCCATGGCACAATGTTCAAATTTTTACGAGATGGACTGGTTTGTCAAACGAAAGAAGAAACATGGAAAACTCTTAACGTTAACCCTCCAATTAACCTAGCATCTTCCAGTTATTGATATATGAACCAATAAATCAGTTCCATATGGATGAGATTTTTATCAGCGTGTAATCTCTCATTAACCCTCCCTTCTCTAGTAAAAACTTGAATCTAAAATTAATTACAAGATACAAAAGCAGAAAAGAATAAATCTATCACAAAGGAAAAGCCAGGAATCCAGCAGATTTCATATTGCTAAAAGAGAAACGTGACACCAGGCTTTTAAAGATGTATCTATCAATATAATTAAGGTCATTATTGCATAACAGAACATATATAATTGCTAGTTACAAATGCATCTTAGAATATTTCTGTAAACCAAAATCTAATAAGGATTAATTAAGAATTTCTTTGTAAAAATAGAAATCAACAGACTAGAATGATTGAGAGGTGGCAAATATTCATGTTATAGTAAACTCACACTCTTTTCTACATCTAGGACAGGCTCTGAAACAAAGTTTGATACCCTCGAATACCATCCTGGATCTTCTTCCTGTTTAGGACAGGTACATGTTAATATCATAATAAGTTGCAGTAAGAAATGTATTACATATTTAAATTGGTTTTGTTCAAACCTCTAATATTTTGACAAAGAGGCGCATTGCTTCTGTAGAAGGCATGTTACCCAGGCCATTCCAGCTTAAAGACAAATAAAAGGAAAAACAAAGTTGAAACATTTTGGATCAAACTCAGTAAAAGCCAATACATATGAAAATATAATGCAAGATGATTCCATCATAAACTTAGTAACTGGAATGCAGAAATAGAAGAAATAAGTATTGGCATGTGAACGTGCAAAACCTAAGTCTCAAAAGAAAGTGCTGACTCCACCACTGAAAGACGATCCATTGAGACCTGGGAAAGTTTGTAGTTTGAACATCTACAGGACAAACCAGCTCATTCCAACTCATCTTACAGGACATACTCAATTTACAATTCCCAAGAGAAATAAACTTAACATCAGTGAGCTTAAGGCTGGATCAAGTTGTTTAGGTTCATAATTAAGCACCCTAACTATGTGGCAATAATCAACTCAATTGAAACAGTGCATATTACCAAAACATAAAATTCATTTGAGTGGGCAATTTATTTATGACGTTAACAAATCTAATGGGAAAATTGAGCAAAATTACATAGAATGAAGCAAACCTTCATGCGTTAATTTGCATGCTATTCTGAACAAAGCACAATGGAAATAAAGATTTTGCAGACAAATTTAATTGGGCAAGTTAAGGTTTTTCATTCATGCTACAAATCATCTAAAAATTATATTAAAAAATTCATATGTAAATGGAACTATTGGAGTTAGCTCTATTCCGTTTGTAATGTATCTCTAAAATGTCAGCTCAAGGGGCACTTAACAACTTAGCTCCCAACCCTATTTAAACCAAACTGCACGCTTGCGTACATATGCATTTTATCTGCAGTTTTTTTTTTTTTTTTGCTAATTATTCTTACAATCTGAAAGTTAATTATAAAATTTTAATAAAATGAAACTGCTTAGCCAAATGGATATCAGTGTCAAATAATTTTCTTTAAACATATTGCCATGTCTAAGCGCTTTAGGTTTTCTAGTCTAGTGCTATAAATATTATTGATCACTACCAAGCATCTGTTTTCAGCTATTGGGAGTGCCTCCAGAGACAACACGGCCTTTAAGAAAGAAAATTGGAATTTGGTTCTGGCAAGCATGTACGTTGTGCTACTAGAAATGTCTCACCATTTAAATTCCACAAACCCAAGAAACCAAGATTTCAACTCAGATGTGTTAAAAACCAGCAGTTATTCAACAAAAGATTTTATCAAATTATGCATTTCATGACCAAATTAATAAAATAAAATGGCAAAGAGTTCAAGCACTGCAAACCTTGTCCATTTGCTTTGCTCTACGGGACTCCAACTTCTAGGCTTAGGAATGTTGCAAGGGCCAACAGTTGCCTGAAATCACCCAAAAATAGTATTACATACTAGGCGGCAATGGCAGATCAAGTGCATTCAAGAATTCTTTAAACAACAAAACTGCCACTAACCTTCCTATTGAAAGTTTTTCTTAGTCAGAAGGATCAAAGCGTTCACAACTTTAAAGCCAGTGTAAGTTAAACATTTCACCACGTCCCGGGGTGAAAAGATATAATATTAATGAATTCAATATGACATTTGGCACAAAAAAAATCTAAGATATAAGTAAGAAATTCATGAAACAAAAAGAAAAACAAAACAAAAGTTGTGAATCCAGGAAAAACAAATGCCTCAAAATAATGGATACTCTATTACTCGCAAAGATAAACTTAACGCTCCATAACAATTATATGTTTAGCAATAATTAAAAAATATAGATATTCCCAATTGAAATGATTAAACCAATGGATAATGCCCCTTCCTCACAGTTAACAAGTGTGATACCTAAGGTAAAATTCAGAAAGGAGATAAAACGCAAAAGACAAACTATTGATGACTAATAGCTCCACAGCACAAAGAAACTTCAACCAGCCCCACTATCCTTTAAATCATAACGAGAATGGAGATAACCCCAGCCTTATAAATTAATCACGAGCTAACTAATATGAAAATTGGCTTAAAACCAAAACGTAGGCACTATCTAGTTAATAAAATGGGAAAAGACCAATTCGATATACTTTAAAAGAAAATAAGCACGGTACAAATGAGACAATCAATCCACCCAATTCTTTGATGCAACTGGGTTATATCTCATGCATGCCGACATCGAGACGAGAATCAAATTCATTTCAATTAATATCCAGAGAGAGAGAAACAGAGATGAGAAAATAAATCTAATCTAAATATAGAATAGTAGTAACCAAAACTCATAAAGTCCAAATCTATATCAGTATTATCTAAAACGCACATCTCCCATTACTCGGCATTAAATGGTAAATAATAACGAGCCATTTGCTAATGAAGCAGGAAGAAGCCCAACCAAGATACTTACCAAACAAAACACGCCATTCACATGGCAGACAAGTGAATCAAGTGAATTGATTTAATTAAATGAATAGCAAGCAATGAATCCTGAAACTGAGGCATCTTCTGACAAGAATTCTCGCTTAAAGATCCTAGATTTGGCACCGGAACCGTAAATATTTCAAACAATGGGCCAGTAAACAAGACAAAACCCAAATTCGATACTCGGCACGAGTGGATCAAGCGAAATTCAATTAATCAACTGAACAAAACTCGAGCATGCAAAACCTAAGAAGAAAAGTGGACACAGAAAGATAAATAAAAATTTGAAGCAGCCAAAACCTGCTGATGGAGAGCGTAAAGGAGTAATGCCGTATCATTTGAGAACTTAGAGGCGACGCCTTTAGCCGCGGATTTTGGGGATTCACCGAAGCCAGCATAGTTCGCCGCTGCATAGAACCGCTCAGGGTAAGCGAGGGCAGAACCTGACCTCGCCATCGCCGCCGCTGCCGACATTTACGAGTTCTCCGATCAGAATTGGGAATCTCAGATCGGTGAGGATGGTGAAGAAAGGAAGCGTGGATCTGAGCAAATTAAAAAAGAGGTGATTTGAATTAGACTTTTGGGGGCGATTGGTGGGGGGCCTCGGGCTATTTTCATGTACCAAACTTCCTGATCAGTGTTTAAATTCTTCAATTTTTTTTCAAATTTATTATTTTTTATTATTAATATTATATACTAAATATTGAAGTTAAAGATGTAGTTTAGGTTATACAACACCAAATTAATATAATGCTCTTAGTCAAAAAAAAAATTTATATTTCTTTCCCATTCTCTCCTAATATGATTATATTTTATCTCTTTTTTTATAGTTCACATATTTCGATTTCATTATTATAAGTTTAGTTTTAGTCAGCATGTTTTTCGTATTAAAACTTGACTTATGAGATAATTTAATTATTTGTTTCTTTCTTTATCAAAATGTATTAGGGACATATTTTATTAAAGAATTTTTTAAATAAATCATCTATTTTTCATTCATTAAAAGTAGAAGAAATGATTTTTTTTTTTGGCTTATTTTCTTAAACGATACTTCTTCTTTTTGGCAAGAAGAAGTTTTATTTGTTAGAATAAACTTTTGATAAAATATTCGTAACATACTTTTTGGGTGGGATTAAGAGCGTGGAAAATAAAGAATGATTATTCCATTATACAGTTATTCATTCAACTCAATTTTTGAGATGGAAAACGATATTTATAAAAATGGTGTTCCTATTACTATTTCAATGAAAGGGTTTTTGACCATAACAAGTAGTAAGTACATGAACTTATTGCAACAATAACATCATATGATTTATAATTAACTATAAGTGGCTACTTATGAGCAACAATAACTATTTGAGTAGTTTTAGAAAAATATTAGGTATACATAACCTTTAGAGCATATACTTTATGTCTGTATTTGTATCTATTGAAAACTCTTTATTAATTATGGTGATTCAAATATCTTTGAATGAGAATCTTATCAATTTGGTTGATCCAAGTATATTTTTGAATAGTTTGATTGGACAGCGAACTATTATAGCCATCATCTTCATTCTTTTCCTCTTGACAGGAGGGTCTTGTTTCCAATTTACCCTTTACCATTTGTAAAGGTTTTAGGATTTTTAGATAATAAATAGTTCCTCTTATTTTTCAGAATATTTTTATATTGTTAATTTTTTATTTGAGTTCAAAAAATTGTTGGATTTTTGAGAGCATCACTTTTGGCTCTATTAACTATATTTTGACCTGAATATTATTCCTCTATGTCAACTTTTAAAGCTAATTTATTTGTGAGAATTTCAAAGTTTTGGCTTCAATTTAAAAATATTTTTCTAATGTCTCTCTTTTCTTTAAAGGATCTTATATTAGATCTATGAGGTCTAAAATAAAAGGACTTTCTTGAGAAAGAACGTTAATTTCTAGTTTTAAAAAATTTATTAAACAGTCATTCCAATCACACTTTTCCTTATAAATGTTTTTCTCTCTATTTTCCCAAGGATGGATTTTTAAAGGCCTCTTCTAACTCTTTTGAAGAGTGATCTATTATACTAACATGAATTTCTTTCTTGCCCTCTTCATCTTCATTTAGAACTATTAGAGCTAAGAACCTTTTAAAGTATTTGTCCATGTTAAGAGAATAGATTTTCCTTTTAACATAACACTTAAAGCTTTATTACCTAATTGGCGGCATTTCCAACAATTGTTTGATTGAGTTTATGCAGTTTTAGATTCAATCTTTTAGTCATATGCTTGCCCTTGCTCCATTCCTTTTCAAAGGAAAACCTAGGAGAATGATCATGATGATATTTTGCCTTTTATATTGTTTTCTCTTGGAGAGCTTTCATTCCATGTATTTGTCCTCTTAATGATATTGTATTGGTTGAAAATATATTTGTCTGCAAAAATTGGCCAATATTTGGTGATTTTCTAACTTTTGACATTTTAATTGCTTTATAAGTTTAATGTCATTGCGAAGGCTCATTCCTTTTGCATTTATTTTTAAGGATAAATCTCCATCCAACCAAACTTTTAACTTAAATCTATTTCTCTCATTTTTTTCAATGAAATGAGCTAACCCCAAAACAAATTTCCCTTCCAAGTAATCTGGATTGCAATCGCCTCTTGTTAAGGACTTTAGACAATAACAAATCAATGTACCATCTAAAATCCGAGAACCTTGGACACTTTAGGTTCATTAATTGTTCTTATGTCCTTTCCATCTAAAGCTTATTAGCTCCTATGAAATGTGGTATGATCGTGTAAATTAGTGTGTTAATTAGGCCTAGTTTGTCAAGGTTGGTAATAGGATTTCTGATATTTGTTGTCATTATCTATTATTTTACCAAACTAATTGAGGCAAAAATCCCACCTACTTTAAAGTTGTGGATGATGCGCATAATAATGGCCTTAGCATTGATTTGTTCATTATTGCCTTTTAGCTTGGTATGCATAAACATGTATTTTATAACAATTTTGATTTGATAATCTAACATGCTGTCTATATTTTATTATGTAATAGATTTCCCTTTAAATTGAGACAATACATGTTTATCATCTATTTGAATATCAATAGGGGTTGACCTCATATAATAAGGCTTTGTAAGAGAATTATTCCTTTCGAAGGATAATCAATATTATTATATTTAAAATCCTTTTTTGATTCAGTATTTTGTTTCTCTAGGATAGAAATAATAATTTTACCTTTGTCTTTTGAGATTTTGATCTTATGAAAATGAAACATGTTTTTCCATAAATTCCAAATCCCTCTTAGAATTTGGACAAATTTTTTCTTCAAAAAAGCTTTAAGGGGGGCTGCAGCATAATACCATCCTTTTTACTCCTAAAATTTATGGCTTTATCAAAGTCTCTCTTGGGTTCGCAAACAAACTTTGAAATCAAGTCCTCTATTCTAGAGCTTTATCTTCCAAGAACATGTTCACTATTTAATAGTGTAAAATAAATTATTTAATCATGGTAAATCAAATACTCTTTTTATTTGATTAAAGCCATTGATATATTAATGGTCCGCTATTAACTTGGCTATATTCATTTTGAAAGATGGGATTAAGGCCCATTGAGATTATTTTGATGTGTTACTTCATTATATTTGTAAGTTTATCATTTTGATGTTTTTGAAAAGTAGTTTCTATTGTGTTTATAAAGAAACCATTAGAATTTGAAAAATTATATATTTTTTTCAAGAGAAATAGAGATTTCCTATCCATTTGAGAAATCTAATTTTTTGAAAGTCAATTCAACCCATTCCATATATCCGTTTATGCATCTCTTTTGTGTTTCTAATTTAAAAGAGTTCAAAAACCATTCTCTTTTGATACCACATTCAGGCTTATTAGACATACAATAAGATCAAGGCATAGGCATTACACTATATTCCATATTTGAAAAATGTAGGAGAACTAGGTCTTTTAAACTTGGATCTAGGAAGTTCAACACTATATTATGGTTGAATTGTGTATTCTAGAGTTTTATTTACTCTTAATATATTAAATTTTTCATATTCAGGTTTTATGACATAAGAGGAGAATTTGGATGATGATTCTTCTAATTTTATTCATAATTTCCTCTGTGCCAAAAAATTTATTTCAACATCTTCATTTACATACTAGATAATCTTCTCCCGTTGCATAGGCTCTTATTTTAGAGACAAAGCAACTTGATCCATTTTCTATATTTTTGGGAGTTTTACTTGATTCTAGAAAGTCATTTTTAAAACAAGAAAATTGCTTTTGACAATATCTATTATAAAGAGAGTTATTTCTCCATTTAAAAAAAAAGTGCCTATGCATGGTGGGAGGAACTTTTTAGGATTCACTTCTCTTTTATATAATCAAACAAAAGCATGATTACATAGAGTCACAAAATGTACAATTTGGGAACTTAAACAAGAAGCACTAATTCCCTTACAAAAGTACTCAAAGTTTAAGAAGGTGACAAAAAATAAACAAGGAGTACTACTCCCTTTTCAAAAATTATCTTCAAAGTTTGGATGTTGGATAATATTAATAATAAAATCCATGTTACTATGAAATTATTTATCTTAATCAGTACATTTTCCACCACTCCTAATAATCTCTTCGTAGATCTATCTACAAGTTTCACACACATTTGAGTGGGTTTCACCAACTCGATTCTTGGGACTTAAAAGGTGGCATAAGACATCATATTGACACTAGCACCTAAGTCACATAACACACTATTAAAAGGCTTGCTCCTAATAATGCAGGGTATAGTAGAACTCTCTAGGTCTTCTAATTTAGAAGACATTAATTTTCCATCCTCTAGAGCGATCTATATATCCTCCAACTTTTGTTCTTATTCACCACTTCTTTCAAACAATTAACATAAATAGGAGATTTCTCGACCTTATCCACTAAAGGAGCATTGACATTTAATATTTCAAATTCACCAAAATATTGCTTACGTGCTCCTTTACCTTTCTTGATAAAATCTTTAAGGGTACAAAATTCTTAGCTTGTACGATACTAGACTTTCTTCCTTCGCCGTGGGTTGTGCCGCTTCCTTTTTCTTGTCTTCCACTACTTATACACTTTTCACATGTTCAATAGGATTAGTTTTAGTTGTGCTAAGGAGTGTCCCTATGGGTCTTAAGGCCATCTCTTTTGAAAGTTGTTCCACTTGCACATCCAGATTGCAAATATAAGATTGTTGGTTCTGAAAGAGAGTGTTAGTCCTATTCATATAATCTTTTAGTGTTTTTCGTTCTCTAATGTAACTAAATAATAAAGCAATTAACTGAAGGTTTCTTTTAGTGTTACTGGTTTCATAAAAAAATCAAATTAATTAATACTTTATAATTTTTGTGATTTGCTTAATACCAATCTCGAGTGATGCAAGAGAAAATAAAAGTGTAAGGTACAAATTTAATTAATTTTTATAGTACAATGTACCATTTTTGTGAATTTCATACTTTAAAAAATAGACGACATTGAAATTAATAAAATAATTAGACAAATAATTTAAAAATAGAGATAATTAAATCTAAATTGAAAAGTCAAATCATAATGATAGATACGAACTATCAATAAAAATATATAATTTATACACAAACATGTATATTCACATTTACATGCACATGCAAGTATTCAAGGTGCCAGCATCTGTCATGGACCTCTCACTAAGAGCATGTTTAGAGAGTTTATAAACTTTTGAAAATATTTTATAAAATATTTGGAACTCATAAGTTCTCAAAAAAAATTGTTTATTTCTAATTTATTTTTAAATATTTTATAAGTTACTTCTTTGTATATATTAAAAACCATATAAATGTCTTGACTTACATTAAATTATTGATATTTAATTTATTTTTATTATTATTACATCAAAAATTATAATTAACTATGATAATAAATTTCTATAAAATTTTATAAAATATCTCTATTGAAATACTTTATTAACTTATTTTAAAAATAAAATGTATAGATTGATAAACTCTAAAAACATTTTATAAGTTACATGATATTATAAATTATTTAAAATAAATTTAGCTGGACACCCTCCAAATAAGAGGTTACAAGAGTATTACTCTCACCGAGGTAAAGAGTATTTATAATTACTAGTTTATTGTTGGATTTGAATAACATGTATGATAACTTTTGCAACTTGATTGAAAAGAAGAGAAGGGAGGCATGGTCGATTGACAACCCATATAATAATAATAATAATAATAATAACAACAACAACAACAGCAGCAGCTATTGCTATGAGACCTCAAATTAGAATCATGATTTATTGCGCAAGGGAAATGCATCCGAGCTTGTTAGTATAAAAAATGGTCTAATTTGACGGATTCAAAAGGCTTATTTATTGTTTCCTTCAAGAGGTTAACAATTTCTTCCCTTTAGATTGCTAGTGCCAGTTAGCTTTAGAATTCAAAGATTTCCAGCTTTAGAGCCAATTCAAATGGCAATTTTACTGATTTAACTTTTTCATCTGATCACTCAAGTCACGCATAAATGCAGTTCAAGTAACGTTTCTAATCCTAATCAAAATTTTCTTTGTTGAAGTCGTTCGTATCAAAAGTGGTATGGATTATATCCTTTTGTCCATATGCTAAGTAAGGAAATGAAGAGAAGTGGACGGATATTTGTAAGTTGTGACCAACCTTACTATATCTTTGCGAGATGTTCAGTTCAATTTAAGTGTTGGGGCTATTTCAATTTAGATTGCATTCAAAATATTGGTTGCTTTGTTTGGTCTTTGATTGAGCATTTGGGTTGAGGGATGAGGATGGGAAAATCATGAGTTCCCAAGTGTGGGTTACATAGAATATTAGGTTGGCTTCAAATCGTATTGGGTGGGTTTGTTATAATTGTGAGCATATCAAGTTTATTTAAGTTCTACTCTACTAGATTTTTGTTGCAAAATGAGGATATATGCAGACATTTTTATGGGACCAAGATTGTTTATGGAGGGGTTGATATTGTTGCATTGAGAACTAGAGTTGAGGAAATTCTTAACAAGATGGAAAACCTTCAGGATAGGCTCGAATCAATTGTGCAATAGATGACAAGAACCGGGAGGAATTGCACAAATGGAACATCTCTAGGCTGCAGTACAATAAATTCTTAGACGATCAGGTGATTAGGCCTCTTTATAGTGCCCATATTGCTCTTAGGCAAATTCAATTGCCAAGAATTGAGGAGAATGAAAATGTAACACTTGAGGAGGATTCTTTGATCAATTCTTTTGTGGTTGAGGAGATTCACACTTACATTACCCCCAAGGAGAGTCGAGTGGGGAAGTTAAACAAATATGGGGCAAAGAAAGTGTACAACTCGATGGGGCATGCCTGTGTTGTGATGAAAAAGGAATTGGAGGAGTACATGAATTATGAGGTTGGATTGTATTGTAATGATGATTGGAATTTAGGGCAGAAGCTTATGATTCGCGTGTGTGATCCATTGCCATGGAGGCGATGCATGACAAGAGCCTCTAAACTCTATTTAAGGCCTTATCCGATTAATAAGTCCTCCGAAGAATGCCTGAAGGGATAAATGTGAAGTAGAGTAATTATCAGTGTATAAACTTTGAAGGCTTGTCTAGCAAAAACCTAAAGAGAGGCTATTCCAAGTATGCTGGATGTTTTGAAATGGAGAAAAAAAGGCTCAAGTGGGTTACCAACACCTCCCTTCCAATTGATTTCCTAATTAGAGATGTTTTTGCTATCAAACTAGGGGAGATAAGAATAGGTCTGGATTTTGGTGTTGGAACTGGCATGCATTGTTGCACGAATGAGGGAACAAAACATTAACATCTTGTCCACAGCCCTAAACATGGTTGCTCCTTTCAATGAAATGATTGCTTTAAGGGGTTTGATCCCTTTATATGTGATATTGAACCAATGGCTACCTTTCTTTGACAACACGATGGACCTCGTACACATGACAAGATTCATGGATGGATGGATTGATCTGCTACTATTAGATTTCATCCTCTTTGATTGGGATTGTGTCTTGAGGCCAGGGGGATTGTTACGGATTGATCGATTTTTCTACAAAAGGAAAGACTTGGATGATTACACGTACATGTTTTTGTAGTTCAGGAATAGAAAACACGAGTGGGCAATCGCTTCTAAGTAAGGATGAAGTATTTCTATCTGCTTTGCTAGAGAAGCGTCCTAGATCATTGAAATGATAATGATCCATGCATAAATTTGTGGTAACTTTTCAAATTTGTTCCTCTTGTGGTGACTAACTACTTTTCTATGTTGCAGAACGATATAGGAGGTATTAATAAGATAGATACACACATATCTCATTTCTTTGATTAACTAAAGAATGAGGAGTTACATCTTAATAAAATCTTATCTTTTAGTCAAGAGGTGATTCCTTTGACACGAGGAAGCTAGATTTCCTCTCTTTGAATTCTTTGGTAGGCAATGAGGGGAAAAACACAATTGTCACATGAATCATTTGGTTATTTCTACTATAATATCTCCATGTGTTAGTAGAGAATTTAAACTACTAAAGGGATTGGTACTTCCTTTTCTCATGTTTCATTATTAGAATTGATAAATGATTCCCTTTCTGTAATTATTGGGATCATATGTTCATAGCATCTAGTAGAAGCGGAACTTTAGTCACGTTTTCTCCTTTCTAATCAATATTCTTAATGAAACACATAATCTTCTGTTTTCTATTTTATATGTAGAACTTACATGAAATAATTTGAGATGTAGCAACAATTTTTAGCATTTAGGCAAAATGGGATATTGTGATTTGTATGAATTTCTTATTTGAACCATCATATGGCCCTTTTTAATTTCATTAATTTACACGTAAAATATAAGCATAAAACCATTTGGGTGATAAAATAGTTGACATGGATTAATTAATCATCAATAAATATGTTTAGTAAGGTTGCCTATTTAAGGTAATTGCATTATTTTCTTATTATAGCTTTAGTATAGAAATTATCATTTTATAATATAAGATTAAAAAAGTAATTTAAATGATATATAAGTAATTCTCAACATTTTGATTATTTAATCATAACTCTCATGTAGGATTATGTTTTGATATTTTCACCTTATTTTTTCGCTTTTCATTGCAAAAAATATTTTTATTGATATCAATCATAAATATGTATCATATAATTATATCTTTATTGTCATTAATTTTAATTTTAGTGTTAAAATAAAATAATTGGTTGTGAATGACATATATGAAAAAAATCAATATATATAGAATCAAAGAGGTTGAAATTTAAAAGTTATAGCTATGGAATAAGGATTATTGACAAAAATATTCTTTCAAATAACTATACCACTTCAATTTCCAATTTAACTTACACTTCAACAATATTTCATTTGATGTTAATTTTATTTTTTTTATTAAGTTGGCTTAAAATGGAATAAAAAATTCTCATTATATTTTTCTAGCACTATGGATGATTGAAATTATAATAGATTATATTTTTAATGTAAAATAACATTAATTGGAGTATCAAAAATTAATTATGTATATAAAATAATAATAGAATGATGAAAATATCATTTTTTTCAAAATGAAGAACTAAAACAAGATTAAAATATATTGAATATATTATAAATTGATTATTTGGCAATTTTTTTATTGTAAAGTTTATTTATAAATTCATATTGGAGGCAAAGTGCTTCAATTATATTAAATTTAAGGGGATAAAGTGCTATTATATTACTTTTTGGAGGTAATGTGCCAAATGAATAAAAATTTACGAGGTGAAATGCCTTTTACCCAAACATAAAATAGAACAATGTCAATCAAAAAGATAAAATATCAATAAAATTAATGAAAATAAAATTAAATATGTAGTATTTCTCTTAGTAGTAAAAAAATTGAATGGAAAATTTATGATATATAATTCACTTAATTACGATTCATGGACATATAATAGTGAATAATACTAAAAAATTGTTGAGTTGGAAGGTTGGTCTAATTTTTTGGTATACATTTAACCTTATAGATAAAACATAAGATTTATATAAAAAAGGAAGACATTATACGAACAATTCATAAAATCTTCGATACCATTGAACTAAGTAGTTTTGAAGTGTAAAAGGTGTTTTACTTTAGATATAGTTGTACTACATATTATTTAATGTTGCACACTTTATCAATTTGTAAAATTATGTATAATTTTTTTTAATTTTATCAAATATATTATAAAATAATTATATTTCAAGTAATGAAAATAAACTAATAAAAATAAAATAAATCAAAAAAATAAGTCAAAAAAAGAAAGAAAACATAAGAGAAACTTAAATATTACGCATCAACAAAAAAGAAAGAAAAAGAAAATAAAAATTGACTTGCACTATAAGAAATCTTCCAAATTTTGACGGCTAAGAACTATCTCAAATTTATGATAGATTTTATAGGACTTTAGAACAAGAAAAAAAATCTGTCACGAAACTATTCCAAGTCAATCCAAAAAATGAGTACAAAATTTTGAAGAAAAAACCATGTCAAAGTCGTTCTAATTAGGGACTGTCTCAAAAAGTCATCCCAAATATCTAGGACAATCAACAATAATTGTTCCAAATTGGGGCCGCTTATTGATTGCCATCCCAATTCCCCAATTGGGGAGGGTTGCAATTAGTCATTCCAAATATTAGGGACATGTAATAATTTGACTGTCCTAATTTGCAACAATCATGTCCTGCCATCAAAAGTCATCCCAATTCCATGAGTTTTTCTATATATTTAGAGCAAACCCATGTCATTTGCTAATCTCATTTTCTCCTTTCAAAGCTGAAATATAGTTCTTTAATCCACCTCGAATCTTAATGGAGTGGGGGGAAGACATTTTACTTCTAAGGTATTTTTTTAAAACTTTATATGCAATCTTGTTAAAGTTAAATGGAGTTCATTTGACGGATGAACATAACGATACAACAATGTGTAAAATTGTTAAATATTTTTCTTTCCATACTTGTTTGACATATGAGCGACCCATATGGATGCCAAAATGTTTGTGTATAGTTTTTGAAAATCTTTACCGAAGCAATTGTTTATTTATTTTTAGATATATTTACATTGTATTGTTCAGGTAGAAAGGAAGGAGTTTTCCCTATTTTTGTTCAATATGGACAAAGTGCACAAAGTATGAAAATTGCGAAAGTGTTTTGGCACAAATTTGTGTTTCTATTTATTTTATGTGTACTTTTTCTACTAAATATAATTTAAAGTGTAAAATTTTGTGACCTTATTATCTATGCTTTACATGTTGCTTACAACAAGAATGTTGTAGTGTATTAAAGCTTGAATGTACAGGAAAAACCTATTTTAGTTGTTGTAGTTTGACAGAAGAATTCAAATAACAAATTTTTAGATTTTGATAAAGTAAAGGTTTATTTATTAAAAAAGGGACTTCTAAACAATTATTATCACTTGACTAGCCATGGGCCGAATACTTAGCAATGTAAGTGCGGGAAGTGACAATGTTGCAAATGTGAACACAATTTTACATGATAATGAAGTCAACATTTTTTGGGAGTAGCAAATGGTGCATGATGAGGTTGGTCACCATACAACAACATTCATTAATGAATTTGACCCAAGTAGCACAAGTGGACTGGTGGATATAGACACCAATCTACAGGGGACAAGGTGCTACTGGGAACTATGTTGAAAAATTGATAGGTAGATTTTTTTGATATTTTACATGTTGTAGGTCAATCCTTATATGATAGATGTGAGAATTTCTTTTATTTGTTAGCCGTTGCATGTTTGGTGAGTATAAAAGCATAGTATGATATGTTGGAAAGTTGTTATAATGACATCTCCAAATTGATTAGTGAAATACTACCCTATGATCATTGAATGCCACCTCGCTTCTAAAACACCGAATGATTAATAAGGGGCTTAGTTTTACTATGGTAAAATTTGACTGTTATAAGGCCAGGTTTATGTTTTATTAGAAGGATGATGAAGCCCATAGGTAGTATAAATTTTGTGGAGCGTCAAGGTTCGAACCCAAACAAGCAATAGCTATAAATCAAAAGGATGTCCCATATGCCATGTTAAGATACTTGTTGCTAAATCAAGATTGCAAAGGTTATATAATTTAGTCAAAGTAACAACCTATGATATGGCATGCCAACACTTGACTGAAGAGGGATCCATGTGTCAACCATCTAATTTTGAGACTTGGGAACACTTTGATAGGATTTTAATTTTGCTATTGAACAAGAAAATGTAAGATTTGGTTGAGTGTACTAATGATTTTTCACCACATGAATCATTAACGTACTTTTGTTGGCTAGTTGTTATTACACCGTATAATCTTTCACCTAAGATGTGCTTGAAAATATATTTTTATCCTCAATGATTCTTGAATCATCAAACCTAAGAGACTAATTGATGTGTACCTCTAGTCTTCAGTCAGCGATTTAATATTGTTGTAGAAGATTGGTGTAATGATACATGATTCATCTCGACAAAATTATGTTAAAATGTGAGAAACTTTATTATAGACTATTTATATCTTGTCTACATATTTGATAATATTAGGGTAGAGTGTTGTAGGTGTGATGAAATGTCTAATATATATGAATTATACCAAAGTTATTTATCTTTAGCACAGTATAAAGGCGAGTTACTTTGAGTATTGCTGTCAACTTTTTCTGACAAACTACCTTTATAGGAGGAATAAGAAGAATTTTACCAAGGGCCACTTGAAGAAATGTGCCATGCCTTTGAGGGGCTTTGGTGGACAAATTTAAGCTCATGTTCAGGGATTGGGTTGGGTTATAAACAACTTACATAAGCAAACACCTAGTTATAAGATTGACTACAATTGTTTGTTGTGTTAAAGCAAAGATTAGTGGGGAATAGATGCTATTAACTTACCAAATCTTGAGACAAATTGGTGGTTGCAACATTAATTTGAAAATAAGATGCATAAGTATTGTAGAAAGGAAATAATAATGTCAAATCCTCCTACATGAAGTTGCAAGAAGAATTTCATAACCTTGAGAGTATAGTTAAAAAATCTATAGCTTGCAAATATATAGAGTTTGTTATAGAATTACAACAGAATAACCAAAGCATTATTGTAACATCGAACTCCATTGGAAACAACTAGGTTTCAAAGGATAGAATACTACGTCATTGTTATTCAAAAATTCGATAAATTAAATCAAGTTGCTAAAGTTAAAAGAAGCTCCTCAGAGAGAGATACACTTATGTCGGTCAGATGATTACTAGAAAAGGTGGGAACAAAGGTCTAATCAAGAAATTTGATTAAGAAAATCTAATTAGACTTGTTTTGCAAGAAATTAGAATGTTTGGCCAATTACAAAATATGCTTAAAGGGTGTTAATACACTTGGTGATGGTTAAAGGTCTTGTTGTTGGTAAGGTCATGTTGAATATAAGTAGAATGCCTAAAGCTAAAAGTATGCTAGAGAATCTATATTTTGCCACAAAATAGAATGTTGCATCTATTGTTGGAATACAAGGTACATCAACTGATTTATTTTTATTTTTAATTTACAAATTAAAAGGAAGCCATCTTCCACATTGAATTTTTCTCTTTTGATTTAAGTGTTATTTTTTCATATCTATCTTGTTCAGCAAAAGAGAAAACTTCAATTATGTAATTTAAATTAAATGAAGTCTTTTTTGGGATCTCTTAAATTTTGATGTGCCCATGAAGAAGTTCAACACTCTCATTTTGATGATTATTTGATGATTCTGTCTTAATTGTGCTGACTAATCTTGATCAAGACAATGTCATTTTTGTATATAGTAATTGTATTATCATGGGTACATTTTAGTTTTATTCATATTCATAACCAAAAAAAAAAAAAAATTCTTAAAAGGATCTTTACCTTTAAATTGGACAAGACTTCCAATTGAATGAGTAATGGATCTACAGCTGAAGATAGAAATGCAATTCCTAATTAGAACTAAATCTCCCATTTTTTAGTTTCCAAAGAAAGAAATCGAAGTAGAATAGCTATTCAAATATGACCTTAATTTACTAAAGATATTGCATATTGTTTCAAGTAGATGGAAAGAAAATGGCAAAGTTTGTTTTAGTTTTTGAACGTGTGTTTTTAAGTATATATTTTTAACAATTGTGTAAAAGTAAAAGAGATAAAGAGATAATTTTTAAAAAGTAAAATGATTGTAGTGTCTGTTTTTTAAGTATGAAAAATGAAAACAAACATTGCAAAAACTTTTTCTTATGATCCTCTTCAATAACAATAGAGAAAGAAGTAACTAGATACATCATTACAATCACTTTCTTCTTAAAGGATTATCTAAAAGCGTAATTATATTTGTTTGCATTTAGACTAAAAGCTACACATAGCTCTTATGTGTACGAACTTGTTCACACCTTAAATCTAAGAATTTTCTCTTCTTCCATAAAGGAGTTGGATGAAATTGAAACATCCAAAGTGTTGAATCAACAATGTTGAATTAAAATTTCATAGTGTTGTGCTCAATATCTTATATTCAACTTCACTGTTGGGGCGTAAATCATAAATTTCATTTATAATTTGCACCAGTTTGGCATTATAGACAACTTTGAGTTACTAAACTTAGGTTGAGTTCAAGGAATTTGACTTCATCTATTTTTCTTAATTTTGTTGAGTGTATTGCACTCTGCTACTTTCTTGTGATGAGACAAAAATTCACAAAAAGAAAAACAAAGAGTCTTGCACCATAACATTATCCCCACATTAGTCACTTTTACAATAGACAAATTATAATCCTTCAATCAAGCTGAAAATTACACCAATTGCATGAAATTCTTGAATTCTTATTGAAATTTTAAAATTTATATGTTCTTGAAAAGGCCAGGAATGCAAAAAGAAAAGAATAAAAAATACCAACTCAATATCTCAAAAATTATGAGAGCCTACAACCTTGCTAACTTCAATTCAAATTGCAATGAGTAGGAAGTCTAAGTTTTATTTTATGCATGTGTTAAGATTGATCGTACTCTTTTCTCAATTAATCATGGCCTCGTTTCAATCATTTAATACCAATTTTAATACATCCTAAAGGATACCATAGAGCTTGTTATGCTTGGAGATAGGTTCCCAGCACTTCATGATCGAACTTACTTGTTTTATGCATTTGTACACATTATCCGTTTTTAATTGGTGACTAAATTAAAGTAATTTTGGATGAAATTTTGGATTACATCAAACAGTGAGCAAAAACTTTATTTGTGAATCTATTCTTGAGTATTTATGTGAAACACAAGTGTTGAGCATGTATATGAGTGTTGACTGTGTTAATTTTTGTGAACTTGTGAGGTTGAGTGTGGGAGATATACAAGCATATCATCCAATAAAAAGTGAACCTAAAATAACTCATTTTGTCCTAAACTATTATATAAGTGTTGTATAAGATACAATAACATTTGATAGGATAGAAAACTACCAACTACTAAGCCATAAACAACAAATGCTAATTGGTGAAATAATCAATCATAGGGTTCCCCATCATGGTAGGAATTTATATGATGAATTTTTTAACTTTAATAATGAAGGTGGATTTGATGTGATGCCACAAAAACATCATGAAAGGAATAGAAAGGAAAATTCTATGAAGTGAATTGAACTTAAAATTATCATTATAAAATAAGTTGAACCCCTAAAGTTTACTTTGAGTGGGAAAGAAGAATTGGGTTGACTTTTGATTGTCACCACTACAAGATAGTCAAGAAGTAAAATTAACAATTGTTTGATTAGTTGAATAAGCCATTACTTAGTGATTATAATTAACTAATAGCAAGATTGGGAGAAAGACTTAATAGGTCTTGCAATGAGTTGAAGGCCTTCGCACATTAACATTTTGTACAGAGTTACTACAATAGGAATTTTTACCAAATGAAACAAACTTGGGTTCAAGGTATTGTGAGTTGAGGATTACTAAGAGATAAAGAAGGTCATGATGAGGGCATATGTGACGGAAGATCAAGAAGCTAAAATAGCTAGGTTTTTTAATAGTTTGAATAGAGAGATTGTTAACACAGTAAAGTTACATCATTATAAAGAGATCAATGACATGGTGCAAAAGAAAATCAAGGTAAAAGGCAATTGAAGTGAAGAGGTTACATATTTATTAAATAATCACTACAATATTTAATAATCAGGAAAGAAAGGAAGATAATGCACCACCTGCTAGTGCAAGCAAGAGTAACTCACACCTAAGGTTGAAAATCCTGAGTTTACAACATCCAATGCTTCTTTTCATATTTTCAGACACGACACCTTTTGTTTTAAGTATTAAGATAGGGGTTGAGTTGCAATTCAATATCTAAATAAGAGGATTACAATTATGGGTGATAGTGAAGATATTATGACAGACACAAAAGTGGAAGAAAATGAGATGTTAGAGTAAAAGAAAATGCAATCCAAATAATAAGCTTTTAAAGCCTATAAGGGACCAAATTTTTTGGCTTTTAAAGAATTAAATACATAAATCAAGGAGGAAGTTGATGATGCTAAAAGAGTAAATATATTCAATACAAGGTATTATATGAAAGATAATATTTGTAATTTTGTTATTGATGGAGGGAGTTACACAATATTGCAAGTACAAATTTGGGGGAGAAACATACATTGCCAACAATGGGTTGTATAAACGCTTTGGTATCCATAGCGATTTGATAGAAACATTAGGCACATGTGTAGTAGTTGTAGGATCACGCTTGTACTTCACATACTAAAACAAGTTCAAGAGGATCTAATGTGCATGCAAAAGAAGTTTGATTTATAGGCAGAGAGGAAAAGAAAAGAGGAAAATAAAAAGGAAAAAAACAAAAATAAGATCAAACAAAGAGTGAAAATGAGTAGATAAAAAAAAAAAAAGTAAAAAGGGTCTACATGTGAAAGAGTGGAAGATGTGAGGAGAGCACTAGATAGTAATCATGCATTGCTTATGCTATTATATTATGAAGCTTTTGTTCTTACTAACGAATTAACATCATCTTTGCATTTTAGTGTTGTCCCTTATCATAATTTTGAATATTTTCACAAAAGAAGTCTTAAGTGAATTGCCAACTACTCGAGGTACTGAATATAGACTTTGTACTCAAGTCACCTACTCCAAATAGGACAATGTATAGTAGTAACCCCCAAAAAACTAAAAATAAATTAAAACAAAGTTAATTGATCGACGAAAAGGCATATATGATGATAACTCTATAAGATAGAGTCATTTTTAGATCAATTTTGACTAGGAAAAATGCTAGTTTCCCTAGGTTTTTATGTATTTTACTTTTGAATATGTTATAGTTATTCTTTAACAAATATCACCTTTTGGCTCTAGAATGCAATATTTTGACATAATTAATTAATTCACCTACATAGTCAAGGACCAAAGGGAAGGTGAGATATAAGTTGTTCGATGATGAAATATGAGTTGGATGATAATAGGAATAAAAGAAGTATTGAAACTGTGCAATTACAACAAACAACAAAAATCTTTGGATCTCACAATTGAATGAAGCTCAAGTTTTCTAGAGATATAGAGAATTGAATTATCTTTTCAGTGGTTCAAATGGTAGATTGATTATATAGCTGAATCAAAAGTTATAAGTAAAAGTGATAGACTTGGGAAAAGTCATCGATCGAGAAAGAAGTATATTCACTGTCTTCTATTGTGACAGCAATTGTGCAACATGATTTGGTTCTATCATTAACAGCTCGTTACAAAATAGAATTTCCTAACTGTGAAGTGATCCACACACCAACTTGAAGCCTAGGAAAATGATGTACAACTAAAGTAGACATGGAGAGCATGCTTCAAGTGTTGCCATGATCAAACATTAGTCATTATGATTGATACGCTTTGACCAATAAAAATCAAGTGCAACTAAAAGATTTGCTATACCAAAAAAGTAGCAATTTAACCAACTTTCCAAGGCCCCTCAAATATAAATAGAGGCCATCTTCCTTATTTTTCTTGAACTAAAACCTGTTGAAGTGGAAAAGCTGCTTCATTTCTATATCACAAGATGATTTTGAGCACATCTTGCTAGAAAGATGCACTCTTCAATACTAAAAAAGGGACACCTCAACACCTTTACCTAGGTATTTTTGGCTTTGCAACACTTCTTGTACTATTTTTTATATAAGGATGCAATTATCTTAGGCTTAGCTGTGATAAGAGCCACCTAACACATAGTCTATGTTGTTTCTTTGTTTACAGAAGTTGAAATTTTTAATTAAAAGTTTGCATAACTATTGTCCTATTAATTATGGAAATCAATTGATTTTCTTGTATAAGTCAATCACTTGAGGTGTGCCTTGTAGGGAGAATTGTGTTCTTTAGTTTTTGTCCATCTGTAATTCATCGCTTCACAGTTTTCAAGTTTTATTTGTCTTTCCAAACTGTATTGCCCTAAGAAGAAAACCAATCTGATCTTTCTATGCCTTTGGATCCCTTAAACTAATGAGCTTCGATGAGTAAACTACAAAGTAGGAATAAGATAAAATTTTTGGTTATTTTTATTTTCTTTTTGTAGACTTTGTTTTTTTTAATATTTTAGGCCGTTAATTTCAAAACTTAATTGACACATATTACTAATTTTAATAGACATAATCCTTGTGGATACAATTCTCTTACTTATTAAAAGACTACAACTGATCTTGTATACTTGTGGATGCTGCAATTTCTAGTGAGTTGTGGTTATCAAATGTTTTTGGGTATTGTTATCACTACTAAATCAAGGTTTTCAAATAAGAAAAAGCATGATCCACAGCAAAATATTAGTTTTACTTATAATTAAAAAGGATAGTAAATGGTGAATCAATGTTGATTTTCACTTTGTTAATGCAATTATGATAAAGTATCTTCATCTTATTTCTAAGTTAGATGATTTGATTGATGCAAGTATTATCATTTTTTTGTGCAGAATTGGTTGTCATCAAATTTGTATGAAGGAAGGGGATGAATGAAAAATTGCATTGAAGACAACATTTAGTTTTTATGAGTTGTTAGTTACGCCTTTTTGTTTGACTAATGTATGTAATCCTCATGCAAGACTTATGAATCATGTTTTACATGCTTTCATTGAAAAATTTGTGGTTGTCTATTTTGATGATGTTCTTGTCTATAGGAAGATCTTACAAAAGCAAAAATACTTAGTAGCACTATCTAAAACTAAAAGAATTTATGGCTCATACAACTCATGAGTTGTTAGAGCATTTGAATAGCCAGAACAAGTTTAGCTAATGTCATGTAAGGTGGGGAGCCTTCAGTGAAACCTTTCCATGTGTTATTCATCATAAAGAAAAAGTCTAGAGAATGTTGTTGCAAATGCATTGCTAAGAATGAATACTTAGTAGCCATCTAGTAGTAGGCGGAAGAGAAGAGAGAAGTCCAAGTTCGAGAACACGTGGAAATTAAGGTGAGTTTTCAGTTTGAAACCTGTAGAATCCATGCATGTCTTACGAAATTATTCTTCACATGTGTAGGCACCAAAAAAGCATGATAAATCATAGTCAATAATTTTGAAAATGTTATTAAGACCCTAATAATTGAATCGCACAAAGGAACACCAAATAAAAATTGCGTGTAAGAAACCATATTGTGTTTTGGTGAGACTTTGGACTTCTTGAACTAACGAAGGAAGGACCCTTAAAGATTAAATCTTTATACTAAAAATATGATTTAGGGGCTTCGAGGAACATTACAACACATTTGTATATTGAAAAGAGGGATTAAAAATGAGTAGAAGAAACTTAGAATTCAAACGCGACGTCTATGCATAGCTAAACTCATGTCGCATCTGTTGTCTATGGCCACGAGGTCACATGTTGCAACCATGGCATGAGTCCACATGGTTGAGGGAGAAACTATGGGTGATCCAGTATGCCATAAGATCGATATATCCAGCAGATTAGCATATGTCACAACCATGATCTGGCCTAGGCGATTGGTGCCATGAGTGCGAGGAAACCTTCTGCAGCAGCAACATCATTTTCTGTAGTTGTGAGTTTAGGCATGAACATTTGTAGAATGCCCCATGCGTCGCCATGCATGTGCAGGCGACATTGTCTCGAGGGCAAGGCTTGGAAATGACCAAAATCTGATTTTTAACAATTCTAATGCCTAATTTTATCATTTTGAAACTAAACTAGCTGAATCAAATGGGATATGACCACTAGATATAGAAACAAGAGGAAGCAACACGTAGGATTGCATTAAAAGCAAATAGGGATTAAATTTTCACTAAACTAAGGAGTGAAATGGAAGTTTTTCTAATTTGAATAAGGATCTAAGAAGATAATACACTTGAATTTTAAGAATAGTAAGTGAGGACCAAGTGAGTGAATATCTATATATTTCTTTCTAGTTGCTTTTCTAAATGAGTTGTTTTTTGAAAAGCTGTCTTTTACTGAAGTTTTATTTCAAGTTATTATCCTAAAATCCCATATCTATTCTAAATTAATTGTTTCTGGAAAAAGATTTGGATATGGACAAGTGTAAATGATATTTGTTTTCAAACTGTTTTGATATGTTACTATGAACCTTTCAATTGTTAGTTGGTTAAAATAGTACACTAGAATGTTGCAAAACATACCTCAAGGTATCAACTAGGATAGTGTAGGAACTAGTTCCACCAGTTCACTAGGTAATAGATGAGATACACAAGCTACTCAACTAGGGTTATAGGTTGGGATACATAACTTACTCAACCAGGGTTATAGTTTGAGATACTTGATATGTTTGACCAAGGTTTTAGGTTGCCGAGGTAATAGACTAACGTCTTGATCAATGAAATGGTATACTAACTACTTGAGACCTTGTGTATGCTAAAGTATGGTACATGGAAAATGAACATGATTTGACTGTTATTTTGCAAATATTTTGTAAATGTTTTAATGAGTACACATGAATTGTGTTAAATTTTTTGCTCTATTCACATCCCAATAAAAAAGCAAGTATCTACTTACTTGGTGATTGGTTGTCTATGCATTGTTCAAACTTCTTTGCAAAGAATCCCAATGCTGGGAAGAACAAGCATGTGGATGGTAGGAAGCTTAGGGAAAGGAGAACTTAGCTTTAGTTTGCTTGACAAATAAAACCTTGATGAAATGGCATAGGGTATTTATTTACTTTTCGCTGCAATATAATAGATAGGATTTTCATTTGCAATAAAAAACTTGATAGTTTAGTTACTTGCATATGTTGGCTTTGCTACCTGCTGACATTGTTTGGGAGTACTACTGTGTTGCGTTTTCAAGTCGGGGGGAGGGGGCGTGACAAGGACTTCTTGCATTACTGAATGCATTGATTAGAAAAAATATTAAAGCATGTAAAGAATGAGGAAATAAATTTAGATGCAAAATAAAGGATGAATTTGTAAACAAGTTAAATTAGTTATGTTTGGAACCCTACTTTCAATTCAAAAATATAATCTCAAACTTCATACCAACAAATATACCATTTAACAATATTTTTATTTAAATTCAAATTCAAAAATTTCCTCTTTCATATCAATTATTACTCTTATTTGCAAGCAAATCAATACCTATATATATATTACATATATATTCAAATTTATTTTTATTTATACCCTATAACATAATTATTATCCTTATAAACTATCATATCATTCAATCATTATTATATATTTTATACATATATTTAAATAAATTATACTTTTCATCTTATTAAAACATTAATTTCAAATAGACTACTCACTTCAGCACAACTCCTATCAAACAACATATCAAACAAAAACCCTTTTCCCAAACATAGCCACTAAAAATGAGGTAAAATAATGTAATAAAGATGCAGCAATGTGTGTAACAAGCCAACAACCCAATAAAGTCCAAAAGAAGTTGTATTTGATCTTGAAGACAAGATACGGTTATATATGTGCAAGGAAATATTCACAATCTAAATGTTATTATCTACAGGAGATAGACCCTTTATAGCCTTGTGCTGAGTCAACAATAGAATTTATAGATAAGTATTGAATGAGAGTAACTTTTAATGTTTCTGATTCAGACTCACTTGACGTGGATGATAAATATGAACTGAGCACAATTCATAGAAGGAAACTAGCTTGAATATCTAAACTTCAAGAAAAGATCTTTTAATAGCTTTAAGTGGATCAATTACAAGAATTAGAGCGATGAACAATAAGAAGGTTGTTGGAACTTCTTGGAACTTTTGTGAAAGAAATTCAAGAAGATATCTTGTTCAAACTCAAAATTGGTAAATTTGGAGCCAATGAATGCCTCTTGGGTCAATTTAGTTCAAATTGATATAGTTTCCAATGAAGATTCAAGTGGGATGCGGGAAGCAATGCAAGGGATGTCATTCAGATCAACACTAGCCAAGTCAAAATATTCCAGATCTATGATAGAGAGGGTGAAAATTGTATCTTCAGCTCAAATGATCGCCATTCCGACAAGATCGATTGCAACCAATTTGGGCGATCGCTTGCACCACGTTTTCCAACTTTAAGGTTATATTTTGATTTATGTGTTTTTCTTGTTAGTTTGGGCATACACCAGGGGGCTACCACATAGCTAAATAAGGATATTTCCAAGTGTGTGAGATCATAGTTAACGTATTCACATGTAAAAGGGCCTCCGACCCTTTGTAATTCATATAATTCAAAAGTAACAAAGGTTTATTTGGATGGAATGTTTTGAATTTAGAGAAATTATTTGGATGGAAAGATTTCAAATTACTCTAAATGAAAGGAATATCAAATCCACCCCAAAAACTAAAATTATAGTTTAAAAAGTGAATTTAAGGATTTAAAATTTATTATTATCTAAATAAGTATAATGAATTTATTATTGTGCATTTTTAATCCATCCTTTCAAAACCATAAATTCAAATACATCCTAAACGTTTTTTGTTTTCCTTAAACTCGAGTGTGTCTCTTGCTTTATACGATTCTTCGAGTAATTCATGGTGAGTATTCCTTGACTGTTCTTAGTGTATCAGTCGGAAGATTGGTTGCTTGATTGAGGCCATTTACTTGACATTTTTAATGATTTCATTCTCTCGGTTCTTGAATTTTTTGAGGTTTTGAGGCTTTCTGTAATTGAACTATTATTAGGTTAAGCTTCTGCCATGTTTTAATCAATTTCTTGAATTCATTATTGATACTAGGAACAAATCACATGTTCCATTTAGAATTTGCATAAACTTGGAATGAAGATATTAAATAAATCTTTAATAAAAACAAAGATATTGTCAAATATAGTGTAAATATTTATATATTTACCTAATAAATATAATACAATATACATTTATGTAAATTTATTTAACAATCTTTGTATATTTTATATCTTATATCTTTTTCTTTTTCTTTCTTAATTTTTAAATTCATTTTATTTCCTTGCTGTTAGATTCATGCATATAAACTACGTCGTCATAATCGACATTAAAATTGCAATACATTATCTACCCAATTATCGTGTACCTTTCTCACGTCATCATGTCCCATGGCATTGACAGGACAGTTTCATTGAACCACCGACACTTACATGTTAGAAGGTTATTCCTTTGTCGTGGATTCAATTAATTTTATAAAATAAATGAATAGAAAATATTTTCTTATTTTACAAATTGCCCAAATATCTATATACTATTTTTCTATGTACAATTATTATTAGTTATATTTCATATTTTATAAAAAGAGTATGTGGGTATTTGTAATTTTATTTTCCTATCATATATTTTTAACATTAAAATTAGTCAAATAATACTAATTGAAAACGAAAAATGTATTGTATGCACTGTAGCTACACTATAAAGTGTTTGTGCTTTAAAATCGATATTTTTATTTTTATTACGCTTATTTCAAAATTTATTCTTATAATTAAATAATCAATTTAGTCATTTATTATGGAAATCAGTAAATAATATAATAATATTAAAATTAAAAAATATAAACTAAATTTACTCTTTGATAAATTAATCAAATAATTAAAAGATACGACCTTGTACTCTAGAAAAGGAAGAAATTTTTTATAATGAAACAAACAATTTTTTATTTTAATTTACTTAAGTAAATAAAAAATAAATTTTTAACTGCATAAAATATTTGAAAAATACATAATATTATTCCGCCCTAACTTTAAATCCTGAAATAGAGTTCTAAACTGGTACGGTATTTTTTTTTCCCAAACTTTTCTGGCCAAAAATCACTCGCACCCTACTCTAAATACATTACTTTATACATTCAATTGTTTGTTTGTTTGTTTTTTTTTTTTTTTGTTGAGTACATGGGTCTCGTTCGACAGACTCCTTTAATAGCCATTCTGTGGCTAACCATTTTTAAGCTACACCCATGATCGCTTTGTACCCATAATACAATTTTTTTCCTATTTTTTTAACACACTTAGGTCATGTTCACTTTAAATGATTAAGTTAAATAAATTATTTATTAAAATTAATCATGTGTTCTTTATGAACTAAAAGCTCTTGATTAATATCAAACGTAGTGTAAAACAACAAAAATGAAGGACAATTAATCTTCCACATTAAATACATTTAACTAATTCTTCAAAATAATTCCAACTTACTCCAATTCCATTCTTAAAAGTGAACCTGTTATAACTTGCTGAATTTTAGAAATAGTTTTAAAATAAGAGAAAAAGTGAAAGAAAGAAAAAAGTTAAATTCACGTGTATTATGTTAGAATAGTGTGATTTCGTAGAAGTTAAAACAAGGTTAATTGGACTACAACTATGAAGACTTTTTATTCGTTAAATTCGTATCTCTGTTTAATATCATATGATTCATTCTGTATCTATGTTTAAAATCCACTCTACCTTCCAAAACCATAAGTTTAGTGGCTTCTTCACTCCCCAGAAAGAAGATTAAACGAAAAGAAGGCCATCACTTCCTATATCTCAAATATATTCTGTATCATCCTTATCATCTTCCTCCTATTGATGCTACCATTTTGTTTAATTGTGTGTGTGTGTGTGTGTTTTTTAATCCTCTTTCTTATTTTTTGTCATCACTGCTGGTGCTGTTGACGTCAGAAAATAAGCATTTGATAGCACTAAATCAAAAATTGGCATACTGAAATTTTGATATGTCAAACTCGTGTACTGAATATTTTTTGGATATATGTGGTTTAACATTTTAATAATTCAAATCTTATTTAAGAAAAATATGAAACGTAATATTTTTATTCGAAATTCTATTTTTAATTAAAATTACAAATAAATATTAGGTATTCTTTTTTTTTCAGTTCCTTTATTTCAATTTCAATATTTTTAACATGACAAGAACCATAATGATAAAATATTTCCATTTTGTAAATATAAGAATAATATGAATTTTAAAAATCTAAACGTAAGAATTCAAACGATCAAGTCAAAAAATATATAATTTTACACTACAATGCAAGAGAAAAATAGGAAAAATTTAATAAATGCTAAAGAAAATTTGTATTTTGTTCATTTTGATAAACCAAAATCAATCAAATATTAAATTTTTAATAATTTTTACACTAGATTTCAAATTGAAATTTTGATTTGCATATCGTCTAGTGAATCCACCAAATTGTGTAGACACCAAATACTGAACTCCATTCCATATTCATCATTGCACCGTCTCTTTATGACGACACGCTTACTATTCTTGGTTTCCTTTTATTTTTTTTTTTAAATTTATCAAAGTATACATACTCCAGGTATAAAAATTTAAAAATATCTCTCTTACTTTTCCCTATTAAAAGATGGGTTAATATTATAGATGACCTCGCATCTTTCACGTATTTATCACTTTTATCCCTTGTATTGAGTTTTTAATTTTAAAGTCTCTAATATTTCATTTTTGTCTCCCTGCGCACTTACAATAATAAACTAGTGAAAATAAGTCACATGACTTGCGCATGTCACAGTAGTAGGCGTAAAATTTGTTGGATTTGATGAAGAAATTTTCAAACTTTAAAACATAAGCCATCAAAGAATATGCAACAAAACATACTAATTCAAATCTCCATATAACATGCATAAAACAAATCATTCAGAAAACCGTTAAATTGTACTTTAGGAATTGTATTCCAACTTAAGTGAAAAGTAATGCTACAAACTTTTCTCTCTTTTGTTTGGAGGGAATGGAGAAACTTTTTTAATTTTCTGATAATAATTGTGATCTCCTATGACTCGAAACTATTCTAAATCCAACACTCTACGTTTAGTTGGATTCTTGTTTCTATATGTAGTACACATGGCATGGGTTTTTTGGTCTTCTTAGACGGACTTTTAATTATTTTGTTCTCATAGATTATTCAATTATTAATATCTTTAATAATTGAGGTCCATTTGTGTCTTATCTTTTAATTTAATTAATTACATCAATTAAGTTAGAGACACATCATGCTTCTAACTAATAATCCCATTATTAACAAGAATAATGGAAAATTTATTGTGTCCAATCCAATTGCAACAAATTTAATTCCTCTACGAGACTTTTCAAGCCCGGTTCTCATCCTGTTCTAACCTTGTATGTGTAATTCTCTAAATTTATCTTTAATTGACAACAAGCATAGTTCATAGGATATAAATAACGCCTAACTGATGACCTACATCGTAGTCTAATTATGACAAAATAAATGAATTAAATGAACTCTCCAATCATAAATACCATACAATATAGGCTTTTGTCTTACTTTAATCTAATCGAGCAAAAACCATAGATTTAACCAAACTCATTAGTTTAGTCATATGACTAATCAATGTTAACTCATGAAATTAATACTCTATCTAAAATTCTTTTTTGATAATAAACTACCTTAGTTAAAGATTTCCATTTTACAGAACATCAATTGTATAAGATAAACACTTTGCTTACTTACAAGGAACAAATCTTTTATTTAGTGCATACATGCCTTCATACGTGCTCGAACAATGGTATGTTGGGCTTATGACCTCGTCTTATACCAAGATAGATGTTTGTTTTTAATGTCTTAATGACACGTTAACCATCATTCATATAAGGAAATCATGTGATCTCAAGTTCAAAGTTTACGCGTATTTAACACGATCACAAAGAAAAATACTAAAAGTAGAGAGTGAACTCCACATGTTTGTTTTGTTCTTCAAATTAGTGTTCGAATTCTCATTTCTCAATGATGTATCCACATATATATATTTACAATATCTTATATTAAATGACATGCCTTCCACCATATAAATACGAAGTGTGTAAGCCATATTGATTCCTCAATACCCTTTAGGGAGTTTTTGGCTTGCGAACAAATTTTAGTGATTGTTTATTAAGAAAATCTTGTATCTATATTTATCACCTTTTATGAATAAAATTTCTTAACACAATTACATGGGCACATGAAAAATTTTACGCCATTTAACATTTACATGTATGAAAGACTGCCATAATATTAACATAAAGAAATCAATATTTTATTAAAAAGTGAAAGGCTCCCGTGTACAACCATTATCTCTCACTATCTATTAGTGTTAAAAGACATATCATCAACAAAACTATTTGATTACTTTTATGATCAACTAAAAAATATTAAATTTGTTTTACAAATATATATATATATATAATATTTTCTATTATATATTAATTTAATATTTAATTCATAAAATTAAAATATTTAATATATTATTTATAATAATTCATATATTTAATTTATCGAATATATTATATTATGATGATTAAAGTGAAACATAACTGAACGATTACATGATTTTGACAATTTTGCGTCCACTACAGTGACATGTGCATGTCACATGACTTTTTTTCGGCTATTTGCTAGTTAGAATCAAGTAGAGGGATCAAATTGAAACAAAAATGAGTCTATAAAGACTTTTAAGTAAAAGAAGTAAACATCAAGGACCAAAGTGATACAAGCGTGAAAGACTAGGAACTGTAAATGATATTAACCATTAATAGATTTTTATATATAAAGCACACTATTTCATTTTATCAATATATATGTATATCAAAATTAGCATCCAAACATTGCGTAATATTTTTGAATCTCTCTCTCTCTCTCTCTCTCTGCATTTTCATCTCTCTCTTTTTGAGGGTCTCTGTTTAGCCAAAAAAATTATAAGTTGCAAGTTTATTAATAAAAATTAGAACAAATTAATTGTTCACAACGTTGACATTCAATAAAGAATAGAAATTGATTAACCCATTTATTTTTTGGTATCAATATTTAATAAGTGTTAAATATCTTATCTTGCCATTAAAGCAAGAGGGAGGAATATTTAAAATTACCTCATTTGCATAAATTAGTTCGATGAAATCGAATATGTAGCTACAATCATTATATATTCATAATTAACTAAACAAATCAATAATATTTTGAATAAAAAAATTCTATCATTTATAATGTAATAGAACTTGAAAAAATAGAACAAAGTACATTAAAGTCAAAATAGGAGATTGAAAGAAGAAAATATAAGAAATATAAATAAGAGAAAAAAGGTGAACACACACACACACACATATACATACATACATACATATATATATATATAATTTAAGGATATGCCGTAATTTTACATTTTAAAATGAAAAAGAGGCACACAGCTTTGATCTGTAGTATGGATTATCGATGCATGTTTATAACTATATAAATAAATTAAGAATATTTTTACACATTTTTTTTAAAAATCTCATCAGAAGTGTCCAATTCGATTTTTGTCTCATACTCTACGATAACCATAAAATTAGTCCCAAACTTCAAAGATCTAGACACATTTGTATTTTTTTTCTTTTACCGTTAATGTTGAGATGAAAAATGCACATGATTATGGTATGGTTGTTAAATAAAGCTGGGATTGGCTTATGAAGTGCTAGCACACAAGCCTCGTTAGGAAAAAAAAACCCCTTAAAAAAGACAAAACGAGCATGCTATAAATCTCATTGAATCTAAAATATTCATTTAAAAATATAAGACAAAAAGTTTTAAAAATATTTAATTAAAAAATGACAGACAAGTATAAATTATATTTATTACATATTAAATTGTATTTAAAATTTAAAATAATTAAAATTAAAAATTGAAAAAATATTCTTTAGAAAAACTAAAATGTATTTAATATAGTTGAGATGAAATATTAAAAAAAAATTAAAAATTAAAAAGAATGTTTAAAATCTGAATGCTATTCAAAATAGTTTGGATAATATATTCCAAAAACACTTTGTGTATTCAAATATATGTTTAAAATATTTGAAGAACATTCTGTGTAATTTTCTATATATTCTGTTGTTTTTGTTTTAATTATATTGTCAAATAATTTTGAGAACAATGATTTTTCTAAATAAAAAACAGATGAATTTGTAATATAAACTACAAACTTATATATACATTTCAAAATTTAAATATTTTTAATATTTTTTACTATTTTATCCAAATTATTTCAAAGTGCATATTAGTTTTTTAACAATATTTTGATTTTAATTTTCGATTTCAAATATTTTTTAAATATAAAATATTATTTAATATGCAATCAAAATAGTTTAGTTCTCCTTCACTTTAAAAAATTCATATTTCAATTTTGAATGAATATTTTATGCTAAATGAGATTTTTTTACACGTTTTTAGCCTTTTTAAAATTTGTTTTCCTGCTTGGTGCGTAACCTGGTATATACTTCATAAGACCATCTCAGCTTTATATAATAGCCATAACAATCAAATGCATTTTCCGTCCCAAAGGGACGAGAAAAGGACCAAATGTGTCAAGATCTGTGAAAGAAAGGGAGAAATTTCAGAAAAAAAAATAAAAGGATAAATAAATTAAATTTGGAGGGGTTGATTGAAAGGAAATAATCTAATAAATTAAAATTAGGGCAATATAACGAAGTGAACAAAAATTAGTGGAGAAGAGTTAAATAATATATAAATATATATATACATACATGCACACACACATATACATACATACATACGTACGTACATACATACACATATATATAAAGAATAATAAAAGATATTATAATTATTGTGCGTTAAGAATAAAGAGAGGACTTCAATATATCTAGCGTGTGTGTGTTTGCATTTTAAATCAATAATGTGTGATATACAATTACAAGATAGATCACAAAATCAAAATAGAAGTTCGAATGCAATAATTCGTTGCTTTCCTCAGCATAGCTCCCGTGACTGGTCTTAGAAGACAGCACAATATTTAAATGGTTACCTTTTGTATGCTTAATTGAGGAATGGCGTGGAGCTCTGCTATCAAGCGGATGGACATGGGTTTAAAGAATTTCAGGTATGAATATTACTTTGGGTTCGGCAACTCTGTTCTAGGAAGATATTGCGAAAGTGGTCCCAAAGCTTTTGTGGAAACCCTAGATTTCTGGCTTGAAAACCCTAAGCTTGACACAAATAACCTAACTTTTTTTCTGGGGATATCGCAGTACTGCATCTATAAAGTTTGTAAACTATTAACAGGCTTTGTACTCGATCCATTTGAGTCTTTACATCCATGGTACCACAGCACCAGGATCAAGGGTCAGGAAAACCCTAACATCCGTCGTGCTCTTGGGGAAATCCTAATCCAGTTTGACTAGCCAGTTTCGAAAATTGATCGACAAAAAAATCTGATTTCGTTTCAGAGAGAGAGATAAAAATTTAGAGAAAAAAAAAAAAAGAACAGTTTATCAGACTCAATAATCGTTTTCTTGCTTTATTCTTTTCATTAGGATTGCTTCATATATACACACTTCTTTAAAATTAAATTTGCAGAATATATACTGTAGTTTGGAAAATTCTTCTGTGATTGAAATACACAAGCAAGATCATAGATTATACGCTTTAACAATTCAACTAACTGCATCGTGAGCTAAGGACTAGTACTTTGATTATGAAGCTCATCAGATTTAATGGTGCATCAGGAACCGACTAGACGCGCAGCAGCTGGAATTTCTTTATAGGCTTCTTAACGACTGCTTGGGTAGAGTACTGAAGAAGGAAATAAGAATGAAATTATACTCGTAAAAGGCCTAATTTTTTCCTTCCCCGACTCTGAATGCCTTTACAGAGCTATTGTAACCGAATTAAATTGCAAAATACGGTGATACAATCACGATGTTTGACTCAGCTCACAGGAATATCTTATATTTTGATCCCAGAGTTCATGTAGACAGACATTAGGGCTAATTCAGTTGCAATAAAAGTTACCTCAAAATACATTCCACAGTCTAGATCTGCTCCTCTGACTGAAGAAAAATAGGTGTCTGTTATATCCGAAGATTAGTTGCCGACCTACCAGATTACTCGTCTGTCCGAGAGGGCTTAATTAGTTGAAGAGTTGCCTGCTTTCTCAAGAGTCCAGAAATCAAGTGATGGGGGTGGAGCAGTTCTAGTGCTGTCATGAGGCTCATGTTCTTTACTGCCAGATGCCTTGTTATTGTTACCTTGAGCAGCCCTCTGTCTCTCGAACTCCCTGAATTTGGACAAGTAGCTCAACATGGCTTCGGCGTAGTTGTCGAATCCTAGAGAGCTGAGGGCCCAGCAGATGTCGTCTCCATTCAACGTCTTGCGGTTCTCCTGGAGGCACCGGTCGGATGCTTCCCCAGTGACGAAGCATATGAACTCCGTTGCACATTCTTGTATTGTCTCCTTGGCTTCTCTGGAAATCTTGGCAGTTGGGGGCAGGATTTGCTTCATGATCCGCCCTACGTTGGCAATTGGGAGCAATTTATCATGCTCGTCACTCATTTTTTGAGTTCGGATCTTGTTTAACTGACTGACACGTTGATTGATATCTCACCCTTCACAATTCTTTATATATATACATATATATATATAGATAGATAGATAGAAATACACGTGCTCGTAGCGGTTCGATCTCATACGTTCCAAGTATACACAAGTTCGTATTCTTCCGCTAGCAGGTAACCCGCACAGGGCTTGTTCACTTCTAAGTATTAAGTTTGATAAATTAATTTATCAAGGCTAATCAAATATTCTGATAAAAGTTTATGATGATAAAAAATGGGTCTATATTGATATAACAAAATGTTAGATAAAATAATTCAATTCAACAAGTATGATAAAATAATTCAATAAATTATTTTATAATTAATTATCATTCCAAGTCCCTTAATTGTATAATCAAAGTGAACAAATCCTGTATGTACGTATGTATCCCGGATTATTGCTGGTGGGGGGCATAACTTGGTGGCGTTTAAAGCATTAGCAATATTACTTAAGTCACATCATTGACCCTTGTGGAAGTGCCCTTTATTGAAGTATCTGTACAAGTAATTTCATTGTTGTCGGTCTTTGTAGCTTTTTAAGTTCCGGAGGGCTATATCTATGTCGAATCTATATATATATATATATATAAACTTGAAACAGTTTGTAATTCCCTTTAAAATTATTTTGGTTTGATCAGCAGAAGTTAGTGGAGAGAATTCTCGACGGGAACTTATTCAATTTCCTAGTCAATATATCGTACATGAGGAAACCTAATTATATTGGCACATAGCTTGTATGATGCTATCGATGAATGCAACTAGGCAAGGGCATATTGACCGTAACTTTTGATGAGCTATTGGAAACCTAAATACATTTAAATCGAATCATTAATATTTTTAATATATATCGAAAATCTAATGATACCAACAACGTTTTTTTTTTTTTTTTTTCTCTTTCTGAATAGTTAGAGATTTTATTTTTGTCCTGAATTTGATCTCAATAATTATATCAAGCAATTCTGATTGCGCTGTCCGACGCGGGCGGCACAATCTTGCAGATTTGTCGAAGCACGAGTCCATTCGGGCCGGTTTTGGGCCCAACAAGTTGCAGCTCACCGAGAACAGCCCGATTTTGGGAAGACATTGAGTGTTTTAGCCAAATCAGAACCTTTACAAAGGTTGGTTGAATTGATTAGGGTTCATGTGGTCCCTTATATGATAAACTCGAGCTTCTCGGAACAGACTGATTGGAATATTGTCGGTACAGTTACTTTTCAGGTGAATGGAGACGTTTGCTTCTTAATATTCCCTAATTAATTAAAAAACCCCGGTTTCCGATTGGTGGGTTCTTGCCATTCTAATCCCGAGCAAATTAGCCAGCGTTTGATCTTGCGTCGTCAGTCGAATTCTCGAGCTATGTATGTATTTCTATTGTTTTCTTAAATGTATGTATGTCTCATGTTTCTCACCATCCGATGATGCGATCCAAGTTCCAACCGGTTGTTTTTTCACCTTTTGTCCTACGTCACTTTTTTTCAAGACAGAGAAAAAACTAACAGCCCAATTTCTTTTATACTATGCTGTCGTTGTTTGGTTCCGTTCCTTTTTTTCCCTAACAACACACAGAAAAATAACTCCCAAAATCAGTACATCTATTTAAATTCAAATAAAAATACGAAAATATATACTAATAAAACTAATGTTGCTTGTATATATTATCAAATCATTTAGTTATTATATAAAGTAATAAACGTAAACACAAAAAACAAAGCAAACTATCAAACAATTTTATCTTTTCTACATTATTCCAAAAATTACACCAGAAACACCCCTATACAGTAAGGATATATGTATAGAGAGCACTTGCTAATAGAACTCTCAACGGATACAGTTTTATCCTTTCCATAATTATATATTCTTAAACACTCGTAAGGACAAGGTCTTTCCGCTACCTTGTCTCATCCAACATTAGACCAACCGAATATGAACTCAAGTTCTACCCATATATTTTGGATTGAGAAGGGTTGATGAGACTTGTTCCGACCTGATATATTTGTTTTTCCGTCGTTTTTCTTAACCTTTTTTGTTTACTAAAAACAATAGTTTTTCTTATCTCTCTCTTTGTTTTAAATAATGTTATATTAACTTTTGAGTTAACTTATTATTTTGTAACTTAGGTCTAAAGTTAGATGTTAAACGAGTGTGTGGAAGTGTAAAGATAGATTTTTGGCGTATGTCTAAACAAAAGAAGAATCTGCTTGCGCAAACTGTGTAAGAACAACCCAAAACGTGACGGCAATTGAAGAATTCTAGCGAACAACGGTCACAACTAACACACTTAGTTAGTTTGATACGTGACAAACTAACCAATAAAAATTTGAAATAATTTAATTTGGATTTCACAAGAATTTGAGTCGCTTAAAATTTTAGGAAAGAAAATACTTGTATTACAAAGGTAAAATAGTCAAAAGTTCTTAACAAAATAACCAAGTCTCTTGTTTATAGTTTTTAAGTAGCCTCTAACTGTAAAAATCATGTAGAATAATGTCAAAAATAAAAATAGCACAAAAAAGTCAATTTCCTAGCACAAATTTGCTCTAGTCGACAACTAGATCAATCTAGCTAACTAGGCTATCGATCTATTGCATGTTGGATTGATCCCATCTAGATCATAAAAGCAGAACATCGTAGGGTGGCAAGCTTGCTAATTGTGTCACGAGCAATCCATTGCATCAGGCATGATCGTAAAAATAGAGTCTGCCCAATCTGGAACATTGACGATCGCTGGCACGTTAGATCGATTAGGAGTACTTGTTATCAATTAGAGCAGAGTTGGAATCAATCTAGAAACTGTTCTAAAGCTTGTTTCGAGTTCGTTTTGCACAAAATGAACCCATGGACATTCTTCTTGCTCCCTATGACCTTCCAAATGTTCAGAGACATCCTTGAACTCCCTCACAAGCATCGACATGCATCCTTGAGTCTTTTGAATTTGGCTCGCAACATTGGACTTCTAAAAATCCTTAGATACTCTGACTGGATTTTGACGCCCGTATTAGATACTGACACCCATGTCAGTGTTGGATATACCTTTTTTTCTAACTTAATTAATTCTTTTTCATTATCTGGGCCTTTAGAATTTAGGGTCAGGTCGATATTACATTCCTTGAGATTTTATGTAATTCTAATTAAAGCCAACCCAAGATTTGCATTTTTTGCTGTGTATTTGTTTCTTTGACACTATGTTTGGCTGAGAATTTTAAAAGGGAATAGAAGAGAAAATGATAGGGAAACAATTTTAGATATTTGGTTGATAAGGAAAATGATAATTAAGGGAAAATGTAGTTTAAATACAGAAAAATCATTTTCCTAAGAAAGTTGAGAGAAAAATTATTTTAGTTACATTTTCTTAAAAACATTCACCATTTCTATCGCTCTCATTTACCTTAATATTATTTCTCTAAAATAAGCAAAAAAATTTATAAAACTTGAGTGTTTTATCTTATTTTTATTTTTAATTATTTTCTTTTCTCAATGAAAATCATTCAACCAAATAACGTGTTAGATTTTAAATTTCTTTAATTTTTCTTTTCTTTTATTTGATATTTTCTTTTCCTCTCTAAAATTCAAAAACCAAGCATACTGTACATTTAAGGTTTCAATAAAAGTCGAAAACAAATTTTTGACTACCGTAACAAGGACTCATTTATTTTTAATTTAACTTGAAGTACAAAAAAGAATTTCATTTTTCGTAATGCAACAAAATAATTGTGATGTTTCTAATTTTGTTTTAGTAGCTTTACAAATAGAACCGGGTCTGCTTTCATCACTAGTTTAATGAAATAAATAGATGCAGCGATTCTCTTATATTTATTTGTTCTTTTAAAATCGATAAATGGTGAGTATGTGCTTAAATACAATGTTATAAGAAGAATAAAAGAAAATACCAAAATCGAAATAGAGATATCGAAATATTAGATAGGTGACATATATGTCGTAGTGGGAGAATAAACAACTCTGACAAAAAATGCTAAAAAATTTCAAGTGAGTTTTGAAGTTGACACTTGTAGTACTCACTTCACTCAAAATTATGGGTTCAGTTTGGCTCAATACGAAGTTTCTCGATAGGAGTTAAAGTATAAAATATATATTTAGATCATTTTTTTTCTCAAAAGCATCGAGCTTAGAGTTCGTGACATTACATCAACACTTTATTGGAGATGACATACAGTATAAAAACCTCAGTTTTATAAAATAAAGTCATATCTTGGGACGTTCAGATTGAGAAACAAGGGGACACAAGGAGCATCCCTAATTGTCAGAAATATTATTTTGTCGCAAAGATACTTTTTAGAAGCTCAATAATAGAATTCTGCACAAACTTTTTCTACGGAAATTAGCGATGCAAACTTGATAAGATCGACAATTATTTGACGGGTTTTAAACAAGAAAAAGTCATAGGACTTTGAGTTAATACACACACACATATTGTCAATAAATTATGTCATTACGCAGCAACAGTGATACCCTGACGCTATATTTATTATTATTAAATTCCGAAAATTAATATTATGAGATAACCATTAAAATTAATCTCCAGACAAAGTGTTAGGAGAAATGAACTCCAAAAATAGAAATGAGTTTTTAAAAATGTGGAACTTTATATTTGAGTGTGTATAGTACACAAAAGAATGAAAACAAACAATAAAGGTAAGGGAGGAATTTGCATTTTCAAAAAACAATCTTATAAGGAACACTCCTTTTACATACACCTATACACTTAATTTTTGAACTTGAATTAATATAGAACCTTGCCAAAACCTCTTATATTTATAGTTGAAAGCTCTGCACTCGATTGATCACATTTGGAGGCACTTACCTTTGCACTAGATTGACTATGTTTGGAAGCATCTGTCCCTACACCTAATTGGTCAAGAATGGAGGTACATACTCCTGCACCACATTGATCACAATCTTTGGCTTATTCTTGTTGGTTGAAATGGACGGCTTTTGGTGTATAAATAGCCACAAAACTTAACATTCCTCCTTTGTTGCTATTTATAGACTTTTTTGTAACCCAACAACTTCTTTGCACGTGTCAGTCTTCTTTCTAGGCAATGCCTTAGTTAACATGTTTGTTCCATTATTGTCTGTATGGATCTTTTGCAAACTTACTTCTTTTTCTTCCAAGGGTTGTTGAATTCGGTGATAATGAATATCAATATGCTTGGACCGGGAATGGAATGTTGAATTTTTACTTTGGTGGATCACACTCTAACTGTCATAATTGATGGCATACTTCTCTTGGCTCCATCTTAACTCTTGAAGGAACTTCTTTAATCAAATTAATTCTTTGCACACCTCGGTTATTGTAATGTATTCTGCTTCTGTACTTGAAAGTGCAACACATTTATGGAGTTTACTTTGTCAAGATACAACAGTACTTGCAAAGGTTATTAAATAACCAGAAGTAGATTTTTTGGAATCAATATCACCTGACATGTCTACATCAGAATATCCTTCAAAAACAGGCTTATTCGTTTCTCGAGTATAGCAAAGTTCAAGTTTGATTGTTCCTTTTAGGTATATCAAAATCCACTTGACAGCATTTCAATGTTCCCTTTTGGGATTTGACATGTAATGGCTTACTTGTGTAACTGCAAAAACTAGGTCTGGCTGGGTGCAAACCATTGTATGCATCAAGCTTTTAATAATTGAGGCATATGGTATCTTGCTCATATATTTCTTTTCATCTTCACTGCTTGGACATTGCCTCAAACTCAACTTGAATTGTTTACCAAGTGGAATTGTCACTAGGTTTGCATTTTCCATCATAAACTTTCCAATCACCTTTTTGATGTAGCTTTTTTGAGATAGCAAAATGTTACCATTTGACCTATCTCGTAGAATATGCATGCCTAAGAATTTCTTTACTGGTCCTAAGTCCTTCATTTCAAAGGGCTTATTCAACTCCCTTTTCAACTTGTTAACTTATTTAGATCATGGCCAATAATAAGCGTATTATCAACATACGACAAAAGAATGAAAAAATCATCATCAAAATTCTTAATATATACACAATGATCACCACTTGTTTTTCTAAAATAGTGATTAGCCATGAAGGAGTCAAATTTTTTGTACCATTACCTCGGGGCTTGCTTTAGTTTATAGAGGCTTTTCTTAAGCCGACAGACTAAATTTGCTTTACCTTTCACCTAAAAGCCTTCTGGTTGCTTCATAAAATTTCTTCTTCAAGTTTTCCATTTAAGAATATTGTTTTCACAACAAGCTATTCTATTTCCAAGTCCAGACTTGTAGCTAATCTAATGACAACTCGAATAGAATTCATTTTCATAACAGGAGAGAATTTCATCAAAATCAATGCCAGATTTTTGTTCAAAGCTTTTAATTACTAACTTGCCTTATACCTTGGTTGAGAACTCCCATCAACCATCTTTAGCTTAAATACCCATTTGGTTTTGAGTGCTTTTTTTTTCCAAAGGTAGACTTATCAAATCATAAGTCTGATTTTTATGAAGGGACTTTATTTCTTTCTCCATCGCTTTCCACCATTCTTTGCTATCTTTATTATCCACTATTTCTTTAAAGGACTCTGGTTCACCATTTTCTGTCAGTATTAGGTATTCAAATGGATTGTACCTTGTTGATAGCCTCCTTCCTTGTTCAGATCCCCTTACAGGCTGAGATGGAGTTGGAGCGGTTTCAACTTCATGCCTTTCTTCCGTGTTTTCTTGTGGGACTTTAACTCCTTGTTGAACTTGCTAGGAGGGAGGATCCTTTACTGAAATTTTTTTAATAGTCCTGTTCTTATTTTCATTCTTTACATATTTAATAATTTGATTTTCAAAGAAAATAACATCCCGACTTCTTATTAATTTCTTTTCATTGGGGTCCCACAATCTATATCCAAATTCTTCATACCCTTATCCTAGAAAGATGCAATCTCTTGATTTAGGATCAAATTTATTCCTTTCATCCTTTAGAATATGAACAAATGCCCAATACCCAAAGACTTTTAAATGCTGCAAATTGATAGACTTATTGGACCATATCTTTTCTAGAACATCTCCATTCAAAGGTATTGAAGGCGAAAGATTGATCAAATCAACAACTGTCCTCATAGCCTCCCCTTAAAACGGATTTGACATTACATGTGATGGTATGACACGAATCCTTTCAGTAATGGTCCAATTTATTTTTTTAGCAACGCCATTTTATTGCGGGTCTTTGGAATGGTCTTCTCCAATTGGATCCCATGATTATTACAATATTCTTCGAACGGTCCTTGGTATTCTCCACCATTATCAACCCGAATACAATTTAATTTAAGACCCAGTTCTCGTTTAATTCTTTTATAAATTTTTTTGAAAGACTTTAAAACTTGATCCTTTGATTTAATGCATAGGACCAAACTTTTCTAGAAAAATCATCAATAAAAGTTACCAATACAAAGCACCACCAAGTGTTCTTTTATTCATTTGACAAACATTAGAGTGTACAAGCTCAAGAGGTTTTTCTTTCCTTGTAGGGGGATATTTTTTGAAAGCAATTCTTTGTTGTTTCTCTTTTATACAATTAGTACAAGGTAGAAAATCCAATTTTTCAAAATTTGGCAAATGATTTTTTTTAGCCAAAATTGACATACGTTTTTCACTTATATGCCCTAGTCATCTGTGCCACAGCTCCATTGATGATTCCACCACTGCACAAGCATTACTATCAATTTTTGCATCAGTAATATAAAGTGTATTTACTTTTCTCCCTTTGGCAATAATCAAATTGCCATTTGTTAACCTCCAAATTCAACTAATGAAATGACTAAAAAACCCTTCATCATCCAACTTTCCCATAGAAATTAAATTCGACCTTAGGTCCGGTACATGCCTCACATCTTTCAACTTTAATTTGCATCCCAAGGCAGTAGTTATCGAAACATCACCAAAATTATGAATTTTATAAGTGTTACTATCACCCATTTTTACAAGGACATTTTCTACAGGATGGTAAGAAGAGAAGAATTCCTTATGTGGAGTAATATGGTAGGAAGCCCCAGAGTCAATCATCCAATAGTAATCTTGAAAGCTAAAATTCAAGGAATTTTCATTACTTACAATTATCATATCTCCATTTGAAGTTGTGGCAGTTGTTTTTTTGAGCATATTCTCTTGCTTCTTTTGCTCCTCTTTTCCTTTGTTAAATCCCGTTTCTGATTCCAATAATTCCTTTTGATGTGACCTTTCCTTTTTCAGTAAAAGTACTCAACTTCTTTTCTACTAACAGATTTACCCCTTGAGTGTCCTTTTCTTTGATTTGGTCATCGACTTTGGCTTCATCCACATCTTTCATATTTTTCAAAAACTAAGGTCTGACCTTCAACTTCTTGTCCAAGTTATTTCCTTCTTGTTTCTTCATTAAGTAGGGCTTCCTTCACCATATCCAAGTTCAAAACTCTATTTGGAGTACAGTTAGAAATAATAACAAATAAGGTTTCTCAACTATCGAACAATGAACTAAACAACAAAAGAGCTTGAACCTCGTCATCCAAATTTAATTTCAAGGTTGTACAATGATTAATTAACTCTTGAAACTTATTTAGATGCTCTAGCATAATAGAGCCCTCCTTATAACGAAGACGATTAATTTTTTTTAATAATGAAGTTTTGTTTAAACCATGTGTCCTTTCATACATTACTTTAAGTTTCTTCCGCAAAACATCAGCTCTTGTTTCTTTAGAAACATGATTATAAACACTTTGATCAATCCAAGCACGAATTTGGCATACCATTTTCTGTGTATCCTTTCCCACTCGACATCGAACTTACCTTTAGGTTTTGAAGCTTCTCCAAGCATTGGATCCCACAGGTCTCGTATGATCAAGTGGTCTTCTATTCAAGGCTTTCAAATAGCATAGTTGTTAGGATTCAACTTGATCATGGTACTGGTTAATTCCTCCATTACTCCTTGAATTATAAAAAATGACAGAACCTCGGCTCTAATATCACTTTGTTGGGAGAAATGGAGTCTAAAAATAGAAAGGAGCTTTTAAAAATGTTGCACTTTATATTTGAGTGTGTATAGTACACAAAAGAAAGAAAACAAACAACAAAGGTAAGGGAAGAATTTGAACTCTCTAAAAACAACCACATAAGAAATACTCCTTTTTACACACACTCACACACTCAATTTTTGAACCTGAACTAATGCAGAAGCTTGTCAAAACCTCCTCTATTTATAGTTGAAAGCCCTGCAGCCGATTACCTATGTTTGGAGGCACCTATCCCTGCACCTGATTGGCAAAAAATGGAGGTACCTACCCCTACACCTGATTGGTCACAATTTTTGGCTTATTCTTATTTGTTGAAATGGGCGGCTCGTAGTGTATAAATAACCACAAACCTTAATACAAAGACATATATGAAATAATTTTTTAAACTTATGGCAGACAATATATCTATCAAGAATTTGATAACGTGGAAAGGGAGGATTTTTTAGCTATTTAACCTAAAAAAATTTTCATTTTCCAAAATGTTCTTATTTCGAAATAATTTACGAAAATAACCTATTAAAATTTATATTTTATAAATTAACCTATAAATATTTTAAATTTATATTTTATAAATTTGAGCAATTGCTATTATACATAGAGAATAAATAAAAGAAATTAAGGGTACAAATTTAAAAAAATAGAATTTTTATTTTGAAATTAAAATTAATACAAAAAATAAAATTAATCACAATATAATTATAAAGAAGTTGCACACATAAATAATTCAAAAGTAAATACTATAATGTAAAATTTTGTTGACAAAATTTTGTATTGTATAAAAAATGCCTTTACTAAAATAATATACAATAATATTATTTTAATAATAAATTTTTGTTGGACAAATAAATTAAGAGAATTACTTTTACGTTAATTATAATTATGGTTTAATACTGTTATCTATTTTTAAGCAACTAACATAGGTTTTAATTACAATCATATGTACATTATTAATTTATAATTAATTGTACCTGAATAGTGGGTAATAATATTAAATTTCATAAGTATGTGCGAGTAATAAATAATAAAACTTGATAATTTAAAAATAATTCAAACAAACATATTTATTCAAATAGCTTCTAACAAACATGTTAATATATAGTACAATATAATCTTATATGAATGTCCTATGTTCCTCAGTACCACACCTGAGAGCGTATTGATTTCTACGAGGTCTCAAATTAGGATCATATACATACTATGACGTGTCATTATGTAACGATGCAATAGATTGTTCCAATGTGTCATCTTGCTACACTTCCTCATGCGACTAATAGTTACTCCATGGAACAAGCGATGTATGAAAAGTACGTTCATAGTTCTCTAGTGTCTCAAAGTACTACATGAATGTCTAGGCATTATCTCTTGAATAGTAAGAAGTCTGCATCACTTGTAGTGAGTATGGACTTTGTATAGATAGATCTTGTGGAGTAGGTATGTAAACATCTGCATATTATTGTGGTGTAGCAGGCATGTAAGAGATCTGTGCTACTTGTAAGTTGAAGTGGATGGTCTATCAAGGTCCAAAAATGCTGTAGTGCGAGATACAGAACAATGTCTACTGCGTTGTTCCACCCTAAGCTTGCTCATGGATAGGTGCATCTCTACAGACACACCGTGTGTTGCAAGGATGTCATCCACCTCAGCATAAGCATGCAATCTCCTTGCCTGTTTCGCACAACCGCATGATTGAACCTATGCACAATGATTGGCATTGCCTCAATAAAGAACTGCTTCATCTCATAGACCTGAAAATGGATAAGTGTTTCAGTACACATTAAATTTTTATTATTAGATAAACATAAATAGATAATAAATATTATTTGAAATTACGTACTACATAATCAGCCCAAGAACCATCTTCGAGTTAAAATCCAAACTCTATGAAGGTGGTTAGTGGAGTAATTGTGCGGCAAGTGATCCGAAAATACGCCCAATCACTGCTATACTCCGTCAATGATCCATGTATGCTTGATAATGTATTATCTAATCTCTCACCGAACCCCCTTCGCAACATTCAATGGTGTGTAGGCAATCCTCATCGAGTCAGGGAGTAGGTGGAATGCCCTACACCATCAAAACCTGTCATAGAACTCACCTTGACTAGTGCATCTCCACAATGCCATACAGGATGAATGGACTCGAATACGTCCACATATGATGCCCAGATGTCGCTGGCAATGCGGTATACCACTTAAAAGCATATGGCTACCAATTAAACTAAACATCGTACTTGCAATATGACATAATATACACTCTAATAACGAACCTGTATTTAGGCCTCAAAATCCAAAATATCCCAAGCAATCCATATGCTATGACTACCGGTCTCAATCATCTCTTTCCATGCACAAGACCAACTGTACATTTATGAAGAAAAACAAAGTAAAAAAAACAATTATATATTCGAGAGCAAGCGATTGAAAAATTAATAGTATCAGGATTATACATGGCACCATACGGCACTATTAGAAGCTTTTCACCCTCAGGTAAAGTCAGTGGACTTAAGTCAAAATGGTGGCCCATAGTCTATGCTGCAAGTCCTGGTATTTGAGACCATACTCATATCTGTATTATTGGCAATGAAATTACCATTACAATCCAATTCATATTTAGAATCAAAATCCTATTATGTGAATATAAAGTGTGCAAAAAAATATACTTGTAGAAGAGGCAATGGACCAGAAATTGATGAGCTCCCTTTTTGGCAAGTAACATAGAGATTCTGGTATAGACATGCTAAAACTGCATTACCCCAACTATATATGTCAGTACTATCCAAGTCAATGATCACGTTAAGGTAGAGTAGTCTAACTCGATTGTTAGACGAGTTAGGGAACAAAATGGCATTTGATAGTAGTAAAATAAAGTCATGAACCCATTGCTGTACATCTGGCTGTATATTATCTACATGCAATTGGTGCAACTCCATGTGTCATGCGATCTATGCAAGGGGAAGAGTGTAACTTTGAAATTCTGATCTCTTAGTACCCGACCTAATGCCCTCATGCAAATCTGCATCCACTATGTGCCCGTCAGTGGGGACTTTGTGCCAGTGACGGGGTCGTCTTCTACCGGTACATGCCATATCAGTGCGCAACATTTTCTAGCGTAATGATGGTCTCTTTGGACGTGAAGTGAAGTGTGTGTTTCTTGACGCCATCTCTCGAGTAACATCGTGATCAAGTGGCAATTTAGCTGCAATGTACTAAATTTGTATATACCGTACAAGTTGATGTAGTGAAGGATATAAAGCACTCTAGGGTCTACGTTCTCAAAGTACAGCTAGTAGCTATCAGAGACCTGTGGGATAATGCATCTATCGAGAGTGCTAGCCCAAACGCCTTCCGAGTACTGATTCTCCTATAGACATAACACTGAACCGTCAATTGAACCAGAGTGAGCAGAGGTATCTGCTGACAACCTATAATTTTAGCAAAAAAATGTGTTTGTTTAAAACTATATTTTTGAATATTTCAAATAAATTAAATTAAATGAAAATGACAAAAAATATATATCAATCAAATATATTTATTAGTATAAATTAAAATTAAACAAATAACTAACTCTATTTTAATAAAATTTTTGTATACCATGTTTTAATATTTATTACTAGAAATCAAAATACCTGAAATTATTGTCTACCAACATTTTTGTTACACTCACATATAAGTGAAATAATAATTAAATCCAACGCTACTGCATGAAAGAAAAAATATAGATACATTGAAACATTTATATAAAATAGGAGTTAAATAGGTATTTGATCATTTGTGTTACAAAACAAAATTACATACCCATACATTTTCAACTAAATGTCTTTGTTTTAGTGAACAATATATTAAAATATAAGGCATCGTTATTGAATATCTAGACTCTCCTACATAAATTTTTTGCCTCTGCATGTCTAAGAGCTTGCCTAGCATGTACTTGTCCATGATTCATCTCATTTTTAATGTGAGTTGTTCGGTCTCGCCCTCTGCGTTGAACTCGTTGACATTCTATATTGCGCACTAACTGAAACGGTATAAGGTCTGAATAGTCTTCGGGCCACACTAGTTGAAATTCAACATATTAGATCCCTATCTATGTATTAATTGAGTAATTGGCACTAACAAGCTCCTTTGAGTTAACATGGTATCAATGGCACACATGGATAGCATGAAAGTATGGAATCCCACTCAAAGTCCATTTGCCACAACTATACTCATGCCGTGTGATACAAATAACATAATTAGTCCCACGGCGCACATCGTGGTACACAGTTCGTATGTCAGCAAAAAGTACACGTTTGTTAATCAATTGAGATGTGTGCCTAATAGACTCCCTCTTTGCACCTTGTTATTTGTTTGCAAGCTATGTTGGCCTAGCACAACCTTTTGCCTTCATGTTTGTCGCCTCTGTGAGTTTATCTAAAAAGAATTCAATAATACAATCAAACGTAAGTTGAATAGTTGAGCTTATTGGAAGCCACCTTTCACCTTTCAAAACTCTATTAAGGGATTCTGAAATATTTGTTGTTAGGATCCCTCTATGTCATCCTCTATCATATAGTAGTGTCTACTTCACCTGGTTAATTACCATAAGCTAATTCCATGCATCAGGATCGATGTTGTGTATTTATTCCATGCACCTATTGAGCTTTTGTAGCTCGTGCTCAGACTCCATCTTCTAACATAGATCTTTTAGAGCTTGGCACCTAAATGTTTTGTTGAAGTTCGAGCAAAGATACCTCAAATAATAGACACATGTCCCACATGGTTCTTGAAAGGTAGGTACCCTTTCCACAACTAGGAGTAAGCCTGCATGACGATAAGAGATAAGATAGGTGTACTCCCTATCATGCACAGTAAAGTAGCTAATTAAATCTTGAAACCTGTGCCATGACTTTGTACTCTCCTCATCCACAATAGCAAAAGCTAATGGTAATACTTTGTGATTTGCATTCGGTGCCACAATGATCAACATTTTATGCTTGTATCACGAATATAGGTGGGTCTCATCCACATTAATTACGTTGCAGTATTGTTGGTACTCATCTAGTTATGGTTTGAAGGCCCAAAAAATATACCCTAATGTATATTAACTTCGAGCACCTCTCTTAATGTGGTGCCACTCCACAATAGTTCCAGAATTGTACTTCTACGGGGCAGCCATATACACAGGTAGCTTCTGAACTGAACTCTCCCACGTGACATACATTATCTCAACAACCCACTTTAGACCATGTCATGCCTTAGCATAGCTAACTTTAAACCCATTCTTGTTCGTTACTGTTTGAATGATAAATTTGATCTTGTACAATGACTGTGGTATTCTTGTTTAGATTTCTGTGATCCATTAGCATCATACTTGAGAAGCAAGGGTACGGACCTTCATATTTTGTAATTTTCTAGAAGCCTAATTTTGGCTTCAAAATAGCCTTTAAACCTCACTTACAACCTTTTCATCTTGCTTGCATTTCATGTTATGCAATACTGAATAAGTATTCTTTAACGGTTAAAATTACATGATTTTTATCCCTGAAATTCATACCCACGAGCAATTCTCCATGATCCTCCTCATAAAATCAACCCCATGAAGTAGGAGGAATATCTTGAGAATCTTGGTTGTAGTCACTAGGAATGGTTTGTAAGAACTCAGTGGATGGGTACATATGTTACCTTGAACTTAAATTTGACCTCATATAATGTTCAATTGATATCCTAATATACAATTGGCTAATTTGTTTTTATGTTGGTTCCATTATGGGGTTCATTTGCAAAAGTTGGAGAATCCAACCTGCTGCTGTTGTGGGAATAGTGCCTCATGTCGACGCCGTTGAATCACGTAAGAGCTTATTCGAGCTGTGTCTTAAGACTTGACCAATTCTCCTAGCGTCTAGTCTTTCCTCTGCAACATCAGCTGCAGGAGAATTCGTTGCAATAGAGTTATCCCCCGAGCTTTGTTTTGGTTTACACTCTTTTTGACCCAGTAGCAGGAGTGGAGCCTGGGGTTTCCAAAAGGAAATCAACCGAAACTTCAAGATCAGCCGCAGGGGCGGGATTCGATTCCAATACAATAGAAGGAGAGTTCCACTCACATGTACAAGTCCCTCATCATCATCCTGCTCTATGTCATCATCTAACAGCGCATCTGTGGCCCTCCAATCTTATCTAAAACTATCGTCATATACTCTAGACAAATCATCATGTAGTTTTGTCTTTAGGTCATTCTCCTCATTCAATGTATCATCAAATTGCGGAGCCACATGTAAATGTCCCTCATCAAAATTATGCTCTCTTGGACTTTCGTGAACCCTAATCTGTGTCAAACCTTCTGTGACTTAAGGTAGCTCACTCAACTACTCATTTGTGGGGGCACAAATAAAACTATTGATTTGCTGGATGATGTATGGTCTAATGGAACTCCAAATATAACTTTAAGAAATGGAATCCATTAATAAGATTTAGGAAAAAATGTAAAATGTCGTTGATGTTCAAGTTAATTATAGTGGTTCTATCATATCCATGTCCATGGCTTAGCATAAATGGTGTCTAAACTCTCAATTCAAATCTATCATTATCAACACCACTCAATTGGTACAATCTTGCGAAAAGTTACATTAAGTTTGTGTCACGATAGATGATATCTAACGCGCGTGGCTAGCGGTCTTATCTAATAGAATTTATATTTCGCAAAATGTGCTACCCCAATAGATTTGCACATAATCTCCACTAATCGACACATCTTTATAAAAATAAGTCACAAAAAAAAATATTATCAACTCCGTGCATTATCCAATTATGAATTTAAAGTACTAAATTATTTTTTGTAGACTTCTGATTAAGTCAAACTATTAAGTAAATAATTTAATTGTTATAAAACGATATATAAAACTTATCTATATCTTTAAAATAAACTCCATGTATTCATTATACGCATCGCGCTTAGTCAACTAAATTTATTAATAACATTTTTTTGAAGGTAAATCTAATTTTCAAGTTGATTTGATTGTTATAAAATAATATGTAATATGTAAATAGATATTAAAAATAACCTCTAAATACCTTTTATATATTAGATTAACAAGTATTTTTAAATTGTTAAAAAATACAAGACATATATAATTTTTATGGAAAAAACACATATAAATATGGAAATTATATAATAGAAAATAAATATTTGATTAATGTATACATACATATCAAAGAATAAAGCAGCTTACCAAATTATTAATTATACTTTTGATTCAAACTATTAAGTGGATAATTTAATTATTATAAAATGATATATAAAATTTATATATATGTTTAAAATAATATTCATCATATCTCTAAAATAAACTCCATAACAAACATTATAAATATCAAATAGTAAAGTAACTTACTAAAATTCTAATTAATTCAAACATACATATCAAACAACGAAAAATCCAAAAAAATCAATTGCAACAATCAACTAAATTATTAAATTAATTCAAGAATATTTTCTTACTAAAATAGCATATTTACATATTCAACATGTATAAATATGATAATATTTCTATATATACCAAAAAGCATACACACATAATCAACAAATATATCTATATATTATGTGGCAAAAGTTGTATACATACTTTAGAAATTTCAAATCAAATGTTACCTTAAATTAATCCAACCAAACTTTGTCTGACTCTAAAAACCAAGCACAGCCTTATATCTCAAAACCAACCAGCTATTGCCTGTCCACATTCAAGCCATATAAATTTATTATACTCTAACATATAATCTATAATATGTAAATAGATATTTAAAATAAATTCTAATTATTTGTTATATATTTGATTAAATATATTTTAAAATTATTAAAATACATTACAAAGTATGTATAATTTTTGTAAAGTATACACACGTAAATATATCAAATTGCCAAACATAAAACAAATTGTGGATTAATTCAAATACAAGACAAATAATAAAGTCAAATTATTAAATTATTAAATTAATTCAAATACATTTCTTTACTAAAACAACATACTTACATATTCAACATATACAAATATAATAACATTTTAAAAAATATTAAAAATATAAACATATAATAAAAAATTGAAATTATATTATATAACAAAATTTAAATACATACCTTAGAATATAAATCTAAAATTTTCAAAGTTGTAAACCAAACGCGGCCTTAAATAAAATCTGAAAAAATAAATTTAATTTCAAATCAAACATTTCCTCTAGACTAATCTTAAAATTTAAATTGATATCAAATCAAATACAACTTCAAAGAGTAAATTTAATCAATTAGACGATAATTTATTTTAACTAAACAAAATTTTAAATCACAAAATACTTGAACGATCTAAAATTAATCTTAAACATTTATATAACTAAACATTTATCTTTAATTTACTAAACACAAAATTCGCGCATAAAAATATTTTATCAAATAACATCCAAATATTTATATACTAAACACAATTTTAAACATATAATCTAAAAATATAAATAAAATTATGGATCTTATTCCGAAAATTAAATATAAATTTACTGAAATACAAAAAAAATTACAATAAATGTCGAAAGAAAGTTGACGGAATTGTTGCTACAAAATGAAGAACACTGAGCGAATTGTTGCTGCAGATGGTGTGTTCGACCAAATGAAGATGGTGCTGTGCAGAGGAGGGGGCAACATTTTCTGAAGAAGAAGATGGAGCTAAAGAAACAAAGAGGAAGTATAATCAACTAAAGTTAACAACCAATGCCATGATTGCCTAGTCGAAGAATGAAGTGAACACCCTGGTAATTGAACAAAACACATTAAATAAGCAAGTGTAGACCTTGGATGCTGCGAATGATGAGCTATGTGACATGACTTACGTGCTAACACCACCACCTGCTAATGAAGTGGAGGTCAAAGAGAATTCTGAGGAGGGTGAACAAGGGGTAGTGAACCTAATAGAAGTGAACCTAGAGGTAGAGGCAGAGGAAGACCTAGAAGAAAAACTCATGGAAGAACCAGAGGAGGATCTAGAGAAAGAAGATCCTGAAGAAAACCCAGAGGGGGACCCAAAGGAAGAAGACTAGAATTAGGGGTCTTAAGTCGAATAAACGTCTGGGATAAACAAACGAGAGAATAAAGGATTTGCGTTTGATTTAATAATAAGCTATATTGTGACAATATGGCTTTGGGAATAAAAGCATTGTTACCTTATGAAATTTCTGTTTTGCTTCATTATATATGCTTATATTTTTTTGAGCTGTGCAAAGAGTGAATAAATGATATGAATATATATATGAAATTCTGAACATGCACCGCATACGTAAATGTAAGAAATGGGTGGGAGACCAAGACAATTAAACCAAAGCCCTTGTTACACTACACCAATGGACAACAATGCCTATTATGCATACAAACTATCCACCACCACCTCTACCCCCTGTTTAACCACAAGTATCATTGCAAACACAATCTCAACAATAGCACTACAAGGATACATAAGGTTAAGGTAGGAAGACCTTATTATGGCTATAGCCACAGAAGTGGCTCAAGTAATAGGGGCTCAACAACAATAAAGCTACAAGAACGCTAGTTCAAAACAACGAGAGTACTAAGGCTCACTATTAGGCTCTTAAGAGAGCTCATGTGCTGATATTTGACCGGTTTCATGACCTAGAGGTTATTTAAAAATGGTTGAAAAAAATTGAGGATAATTTTAAACTGATGGAGGTTATTGCTGAGGTACAACCCAACATAATAGCGTTGGTCCCAGTTGGAGAAGCAGTCCTATGGTGGGAAGGTGTATCACCCGCATTGCTAGAAGAACGACCATTACTTGGGAAAGATTTAGAGAGGTGTTCCTTAACCGTTTCTTTCCCAACGCTATAAGTTTGTAGAAAGTGGTAGAGATTAACAACTTGGTACAAGGGCATAATATGATAGTGGTAGAGTATTCAGCCCGATTCCACACTCTTGGAAAGTATTCACCCAGCATAGTGGCAAATTTACATGAGGTCTCAAAAATCAACTACAAATTGTACTGGCCTTATATGAAGTCAGAACTTTTGATGATCTGCTAAATGTCACGATAAAGGCTAAGGTAAATGTTAATAAAAGGGCAGTTGAGAATAACTTAAAGAGGCCTAAACCCAAATCCAATTCAGGGAATAAGAAGCATAGATTGCAGGTTGGACCCTTATGTAATAAGAGACCTAAATGGAATAATAACAACAAGCAACAACAGTGACAATAGGGTTTTGACTCAACCCCACCAGGATGTGATATTGCCACCGGAGGCACAATGGGGTGTGCTGAATTCTATTTGGAGCATTGTTTTAAAAATCAGATCGGACTGACCGATTCAACCGGTTGGTTTTCTGATTCAGTTAAAATATAAAAACCAAAAATGTATTGAATCAGTGAGAACCGGTCAAAAATTGGTCAAAACGAGTGTGAATTGGTTAAAACCAATAAAAAATCAGCTAATAAACCGATCAAACCGGTTTTATCTAAAAAATTAAAAAAGAAAATAAAATTTCAGCAATTTTTTTTGAGAAAATTACAAAATAAATTTTCACACTTTTTTCAAAATTTCTTAAATTTACAACTCTTCAATATTAGTTAAATATAAAATTTTTATTTTGACTTTTGTTTTTAGTAATTTTTATACTTTTATTTTTCTAATCAATATTTTAAAATTTTAATTATTGTATCTTAAAATTAAAATTGATCATATTAATTAATTTTTTTATTTTTCAAAACTATTTTTTCAATTTTATACTTTTAATCATTTTGAATTTAATATATTTTTTAATTTGTGCAATAAATTTTTATTTTAGTTGAATTATTTAATTTTTAACATTACATCTAAAACTCATTTTATAGTCTATTTTTATGTTGGATTAAATTTATTTTGTAAATTATTTTTATAGTAATATATATAATATTATATAATTAAAATAACTGATTTTTTTAACGGTTTAACCGGTCAAACTAGTAACCCGTAAGTTTTCCTGTTTGAACACTGATCCGATTTTAAAAACATTGGTTTGGAGCTTGACTCAAATGTTGACAAAAAGGCTACAGAGCAGTCGAGTCTACCAACAGAGCCTCCAGACTTGACGTTGCCTACAATAATAACCAAAATCATACTATTGGTAGTAATCAAAGGGGTAATGTTTTCGTCAACTACTCCTTAGCATATGCATTATTTGATTGTCAAGCCTCACATTCATTTGTGTTAAAGAGATTTGCCAAGAATTTAGTAAACATGGTTGTAATATTAGATTAGCCTTATAAAGTAGCCATACCAGGAGGAGAAATTACGATTCTAACTTAGCATATAAAGACTATGTGGTACACTTGGGTGAACAGTATGAACTAAGGTTAAGCATTGCTGACTTTGACATTATATTTGGGATGGGCTAGTCGGCGAAGAATTTCGCTTATGTTGACTATCAAAGGAAGACAGTTAACTTTTGCCCTCCCACAGACAAATAATTTAGGTATTTGGGAAATATAAAAGAACTAAACCATTAAAAATGGTTCAATAATCTCTGCGATCAAGGTAGAGAAAGCTAATAGAAAGGGGTGTGAAGTGTAATTAGCATGTGTAATAGACACCTAGGAGAAAGAAAAGAAGTTAAAGGACATACCAATAATTTGTGAGTTTCTTGACATATTTTCAGATGACTTACCTGGACCTTTTCTAGATAGGAAGATATAATTTGAAATCAATATAATACCAGGAGCCACTTCCATATCAAAAGCACCATATAGAATGGCTTCAGGTGAATTGAAGGAGTTAAAGGTCCACTTACAAAAACAACTGGACAAGAAGTGAATAAGGCCTTCTGTATCACCTTGGGGAGTTCTTGTGCTGTTTGTAAAGAAGAATGATGGAAGTATGCTGTTATACATAGATTACAGAGAACTAAATAAGATTAGAATTAAAAATAAATATCCCCTGCCAAGGTATTCTCAAAAATTGATCTAAGATCTGGATATCATCAACTAGAGATTGAAAAGGAAGATATTCCTAAAACAATGTTTAAAATGCGATATGGTCATTATAAGTTCCTAGCACTACCGTTAGGATTAACTAATGCCTTGGCAACTTTTATAGATCTCATGAACTGGGTGTTTATGCCATATCTTGACCAATTTGTAGTTGTTTTTATTGGTGTACTCCTAAAATAAAGAACACAAAAAATACTTTAAGATAGTTCTGCAAATGCTCAAAGAAAAGCAGTTGTATGCTATACCTAGCAAATGTGAATTTAGGCTAAACAGTGTCACATTTCTAAAGAAGGAGTTTTGGTAAAGCAAAAGAAGAAAGAAGCTATAGTGAACTGGCCGAGGCCACAAATGTAATTGAGGTACGAAGTTTTCTAGGACTCGCTAGTTACTATAAAAAGTTTGTCGACGGTTTTTCCAAAATAGCAACACACTTAGCATAGCTTAATCAGAAGAAACAAACATTTGAGTGGACCTTAGAATGTGAAAGGAGGTTCATAGAACTAAAAGAAAAATTGACCTTGGCATCGGTATTAACATTACCTGTGGGAGAAGACTAGTTCACCATTTATAGCAATGGTAGTAATAATAGACTAGGTTGTATTTTAATACAAATTAGTAGGGTTATAGCATATAGTTCTCAACAATTGAAACCAGATGAGCTTAACTACCATACACATGACTTAGAACTGACAGTTGTGGTGTTTACTCTAAAAATTTGGAAGCATTATATAAATAGAGTGAAGTGTGAAATTTATATAGATCATAAATGCCTCAAGTCTCTATTCACTCAGAAGGAGCTGAATACGAGGCAAAAAAAGTGGTTGGAGCAGATTATATATTATGACTTAGTCATTAATTACCACTTAGTTAAAGAAATCAAGTTGCAGATGCCTTGAGTACGAAGAAAATAGGCGTTGTAGCAGCTATGTTAGCCCAACAACTCAAGTCACTACAACTCAATGTTGTGGAATCAACTGAAGCAGTAATGGCTGCTTTAAGTGTTAAAACTCTAATATATGAGGAATTTAAGAGGTCACAAGACTTCAATCCAAAGCTTAAGCACTTAAAGAAAAAGCCAAGAAAGAGCAGTTGCAAGAATTTCAAATTAGAGAAAATGGAGTTTTGTACGTGTGCCGTAGACTATTTGTGTCAAAAGTGGAGGAAATCAAAAATAAAATCATGCTAGAAGCACATCAATCTAGATACTCAATCTAACTAGGAAGCACAAAGATATTTAAAGACTTGCAGAAGAATTTTTTGTGGTCAGGTATGAAAAGGATGTGGTGGATTTCGTAGCAAGATGTATGACCTACTAGAGAATCAATGCTAAGAGTTTATCTTCAACCCTTGGAGATCTCAAGTTGATATGGGAAGGCATCACAATGTACTTTGTGGTGAGATTACCTAAAACCTCACAAGGTCCTGGTGCAATATGGGTAATAGTGATCAACTAACAAAATCGGCACATTTCTTAACAATATGAACAACACATACTTTAGATAGATTGGCCAAAGTATATATTGACAAAAAAGTGAAGTTACATGGAGTTCCAACTAACATTGTATCAGACAAGGACCCAATATTTGTGTCTCAGTTTTGGAATAGCTTTCAAAAGGCCATGGGATGAAATTAGATTTGAGCATGGATTACCATGCTTAAACTGATGGACAATTCGAAAGAAAAATCTAGATGCTTGAAGACATGTTAATGGCTTGCATTTGGGATTTTAAAGGATCCTAAAGCGAGTACTTGTCCTCCATTGAGTCGTCCTATAACATCAGAAATCATAGCAGCATAAAAATGGCTCCCTATGAAGATTTGTATGGGTGAAGGTATTGATTGCCTGTATATTGTGATATAGTAGGTGAACAGAGGTAACAGGGCCTGAATTGGTCCAAGTAACAGTGGAAGAGATGGCAATCATTCGCAAGAGACTTAAAGAAGCTCAAGACAAGCAGAAAAGCTAGGCAGATTTAAAGTGAAGGCCACTGAAATTCCAAAGAGGTGAGACAGTGTATCTCAAAGTGTCCCTAATGTGCAGAGTTGTACACTTTGGAAGAGTAGGAAAGTTAAGTCCATGCTACATGAGACCTTTTAAGATATTGGAAAGGATAGGGGAAGTAGCTCATTGTCTTGCACTACCACTAGAATTGTCAAGAGTGCACATTATTTTTCATGTGTCACAACTTTGACAGTATATTCCAAACCCAAGTTATATACTTGAACAAAACTATTGGTTGTAAAAGAGGATTTAAGTTACGAGGAGACCTAATAAAGATAGTGAGTACAAATGAGCAAGTGTTACGAAATAGGGTCATTCCATATGTGAAAGTCTCGTGGACTAATGACATTGAGCGTGAGAATACATAGGAATTGGAAGAGGACATGCAAAAGTAATACACCTCAACTATTCACAAAATAAGAAATACCCAAGTTTTAAAGATTGAACTTTTTGTGAAGGAGGAGGATGTGATGGCCATGTAAAAAATGGCAAAAGTATGATAGTCGACTTGAGTTTAATAGTATAAGCAATGGCATTAAGCTCATTAACGAGGGGATTAAAAGTGGAAAATTTCAACGCCTACACAGCACAAGGGATAAGGTTGCCACACAAGGAAATAAAATAGGAAGATTAGCACCAAACTCCCTTTGAAGAATGGCCAAATGAATAAGAAGAAATCTAATTGGTTGAGCAATAATGACTGTTGCTTGGGATAAAGTTGGGTGATAATGAGCTGTGATTTGTAGCAGGTCAAAAAAAGAATTAAAGTCGTAGAGAGCGAAAAAGAGGTAATGGTGGGAATGATAATCACACCATCAATAGGAATTAATAGGCAGTGTTACACCAATCACACACAACAGGGATTACATTACTCTGTCAACATTAAGCACTTAAGCAAAGACAAGCAGATACCCTATACACTGTTTGATTAGGAGGAGAAAAAAAATCTCTCCCTACATGAATTGCCATAAAAGACATTCTCATACCATACCGCTATCCATTCAGCCATATTGTAAGAAACATTCGAGCTATTGCAAACAATATCACTCCTCATCAAGATAAATTTACCAACGAACCTTCAATTTGGTTTAAAAAGTTTAGGATAACAACATTAGATGTTGGTATTTTTCTCTTTCATATCATTCATTGTCACCTTAAGAGCAAAGGAATCTAGCAAAATGAGTGATTGTTCATTCAAGTAATCTTTTCGACTAAGTTTTATTAATTCATTATGGATGGGTGATAGTAATTAATTTTATAGCAATTTTTAGCATTGTACTTGAGAAATTATGTGCTTAGTTGTGATTTTTAGTGTTAAAATTCTATGAACAAGTGTTCTTATTGCAAAACTACATGTCGAGATGTAATTTGTGCAAAATTGAGTGAAATATTGGATTTCGTACACTAAATCACCACAAAACTCATTTTTTGCAGGTAGGCTTGAGAAGGTGAACATCACAATCACAGAAGAAAAGGGCGTGATTTTAGAAAGGATTGTAGGTTGAGTTCTCGCATAGAAATTTCTTGCAATAACAGATGATGGACATGCGACCATGAGATGAATCATGGAGATCGCGAGGATGGGTTGTAGAGTGTTCTAGAATTCTCGCAATTGAGATAGCAAGAGTCAAGATGGCAATCGTGGAATTGGAGCATGAGTGGTTCTAGATTTTTTGCAAACCAAGTACCACAATAGCAAAGCTCAAGGCCAAGACCATAGAGAGAGATGGTGCGATCGTGGATCATAATTTTAGCTGATTATGTGATTCTCGTGCCTAGGAATGCGATAGCAGAAGGTGATGATGGGATTGCAAGATGCCTGTTTGCAATCACGACAGTCCTATGGTAGAAACATGTTTTATTTTTGGAAATGCACTTTTATACAATCTTTCCTATTCTTTCACATGCCTTAGTACCCCCATATAAATAGAATGTGAAATTAAGCCAAAAAGGGACTTCTTTTGGAGAAGAATTTTTTTTTTCCAGTCTTTAAAGCAGCACACACCAAGGAAAAGAAAAGCACAAAGGAATTCACTCTGTGTTAAAGATACCATCTCTAGGCTAAGATTTCTTTTATCTTCCTATTTAGTTTTTGAATTTTGGATGATACAATTTAGCATGGATTCATTACTATTATCATGTGTTGCTAAATTCTATCCTAAAACCTTGTGTTGATGTTTGACTTTTAATGAATGCATGACTTTTGATTAGCTTTCTTTGTCCTTACTATTTGCAATTGTGAGTTTAATGCCTTTAAATGATTAGCTACCTTTTGATTAGTTTGTGACCTCATGGGAAATAATGGAAGTGAAACTCATATATTAGACATCAATTGTAAACGTAAATTTTACGAGATTAACAGAAGCAAAATTATAAAATTTGTTTGGAATCAATTCTTAATCACCAAGCATAAGCTCAATCTAATTGGGCCGTGGGAACATATCTAATGTAAATTGAAGTTTTAGAAGAATTCGAGAGAATATCTTGAAGACTATAGGATTAACAATCCATAACAAAACAATTAAAGTTGATTGCAGATAGATCCATCATGTATTAATTTCTACATGGCACAAGGTGCTAGATATATTCATTACTGAATTCTTCTTTGATTTGTGTTTGCTCTGTCTACTAAGAACTCAAATTCTTGTTCATTTTTTTATATTTTTTTCACTTTCATCGTATTTAGACGGCTTAATTAATATATATTTAGTCACATCAATATACATACCATACCACAGCATCCTCTCTATAGTTACGACACACTACTCACCACTATACACCATTTTAATTTAAGTGCACTCACAACCTGCTTCAATGGGTATGAATTAGTTAAAGCTTGAGAGGTAATTTTAAACTTGAAAGACCCAATCGAACGAATGGGAAGGAGAGTCCAGGACTTTGCAGCAAGTTAGCATATTTTCAGTTAGGTAACTCCGCGAACTCTCTCGTTGATTTATTTCAAATGATATAGGATACTAGATAATGAAACTTCAGTCTCAATCATGATTATATAAGCTGTATTAAAGCTGCATTTAAATGAACATTGGGATCATAGATTCACATCATTATCGCTAGATAATCGTCTACGTCAAATTCGATACATTACATTTGTTAATTAGAAAAGCGTGCGAATCCGAAATGTAGAACGACATACTGCAAGTCTCTAGTCGTGAGATAAGGAGAAACAATGGAGAGAGAAAACTTGATCACATCAGATAGGATTCTGTAATGATTTTTTTTTAATACTCTAGAATAAGTAAGCACTACATTCGTGAATTTAGACTAATTTAATATTAACAGACGTGGGAATGTGGACTTATGCGTCTTCATGTTACGATGTTGATCGAATGTCGTAGAAAACCACCAAAACACATGCGATACATTTGACAAGGACAGATTACACGATTCTAATAACCTAACATTGAAAGAGGAAGGAAAAACGGAATGTTCATTCATGATGGAACATAGAACTTGCTTTACATTAGGAAAAGATGAAGGAAAAGAATCGATCAGCAACCATCACGACCACTTTAGCCAGCGCGTTGGGTTTAATCGCGGTCGAGAAGGACTCTGGTACCATCACGAATCGGGCGTGAACATCCCTTGTGTCAAGTGTGATCAATTCCGCGTCTGCGAACTAAAATACTATGGTTGCGTGATGCTTGCGGACACTTGCTGCAAGGCATAGATAGTGAATAATTCCGTAAGTTCGAACCAAATTAAGTGTGGTTTGTAATAGGGTCACATGAGAAAGAACAGGGACGTAGGTCAGACATTTAGTTTCATATTAGAAATGAAGGGAAGATGAAAATTGCGGAAAGCTAGGAATTGAACGTAGGTGTAATTGGAGAAATAGAAACGATCACGCATGCAATGGACACCACGTCGAAACGATCATAGTATACAAGTCTATATAGGAAATAAATAAGGTTGTAACTTAAAAACTCGAATCGTATTGTAGAATTACACAAGAAATGAGTTGCTGTGGATAGGTATTCAAGTGGGTGTTATTTGTTATTTGGTTGAATAGAAAACCAAGGAATCAACCATGGTGAACCCTCAACTTAAGCAATCTAGTACCAAGTAAGAAGTTGCCTTACTAATTTCATAAATGCCATTAAAAAATATTTTATTGCAAGAACGATTTTTTTTGCAAGTGGATTACTTAGGAATTTCGAAATTATTAGTGAAAGTATGATTTTTTTTAAATTACTCAAAAAGTTTCCTTGAAAACTACTATCTCCACAAATGTTTAAGCTCGTATACTGAGAAATTTATTTTATGTTGAGCCAAAAAAATTTCTTTGAATATGTTTTGGATATGAACAAGTATAATGATGTAATTATGAAAAATGTTTTGTATTGAAATTATGTTGAACTTTGATGTTTACGAAATGTTTATGTGATTGTGCTCATTGGAAAATTCGCTAGTATAGTGGAACTAGTTCCGACTCATCCAAGTGGGATAGAAAATTTTAGCCTTTGAGTTAGGAAAGAAGCAGACCCTTTCACTCGAGTTAACAAACTGAGACACTCGATTTGGTTGAAAAATCATTTAATTGGACGCAACCCTCTCGATTGGAGTAAAAAATTGAGATATAAATGACCCTTTCAATTAGGGTAAAATATTAAAATTCAAAAGACCCTCCAAATTGGGGTTGTAGATTGAGACACTTGATTTGGTCGAATGGCTTTTTAGTTGCACACGACCCTTCTTAATCAGAGTTAAAAACTAGAATCTTGATCAATGAAATTAGTATAAGATACATTAGAACATATGAGCAGCTTTACATTATGGAATGATGTTGACATGAACTTTCACTTACGTAAAATATTCAAGAGATGTTATTGAAAAGTGTTTTATGGACGAAAATTTATTGAAAATGTTTTGAACTGTTCACATCTCCTAAAATAAATAATCCCTTATTGGACATTTTTGTTGGCAAACTCTCTTTTAAAACCTCTGCAATTGAGAATTTCGAGGACGAGTTGACATAGGGTTGGTAAAGAAGCTTCTTGGAAAATTGCTTAAGTAGATTATGGATATTTTCAATAAGTTGTAATTTTAATATATCTAAGTTGAAGAGTCGTGAGTTAATGAATTGTCATTTTAATATTCTGCTACTACTAATGTTTGGGATTGTTGGGAAAGTCTTCTATTTAAATTTAAAAATTTTAGAAGTATTGTATTATGTTTTGCGATAAATGTTTTTAGTTTCTCTGATATTATAGGCTTTGGTATTCTTAAAAACGAAAGTCTTAAAGGTATTGTCATGTTACGTTGCAGGATTTGGGACGTGACAGTACATTTGAATATTTTTAAGCTAAAGGAATGTAAATTTTTGGTTGAACAATGGGCACCCTATGGTATGAGACAATTTGTTATTAATCAATGTTTAGAACATGAGTAAAAAATCGATGCAAAGTTAGATTCATTGTTTGACATGTATTAATGCTAGTATTTGATTATTACAATACTCGAGTATCATTTATAAGTTAAAATTGTCTTCCAAATGAATTACTAACACTTTGCAAATATATTGTGATGGGACCTACCATTATTTGATTTATTAAGCTAATGTAATTTCATGTAAACTTTTTAATTTGTTAATTTTATTCTTGTTATGTTGCTATAGCTCAGTTAGTATTACTTTTATCTTTATATTAAATACTAAGGAGAATGAATGGCCTAATTTATAAGTTGGTTTAAAAACTTTTCTCAAGTCGACGTGGGATGAGAGTTACACGCTATGTCTAAGATGGAGAATACAATAAAATATTTTCTTTGTGATATTGAAATAAATTGCTAGGAATGAAAATGTTGAAATAAGTACATTTTTCACAAATCTCAACTAGAGATGACAATAAGATTGGGTGCTCGTGGGAGGAGAAATAGGGTAGATGTTGGGGAGTGACGGGAGAGGGTGGTGATCTTTTCTCCTATACTTTAAAATGGGGCATGAGATGGGGGAACATCCGCTCGAATAATTAAATTATATATGATTTTTTATGTACATATACAAACATATATAAATATATATATATAATTATAATAACTCATAAACTTACAATTAAGCAAGCGTAATGTCAAGTAATTAAATTTGTATATAAGTTTATCTTTGAGTAATTTAAAAATTTGTTTTTTGATTACTCAATTAATAATTAAAGAAAGAACCCTATAAAAGGAATTTATTTTGAAAAATAAATACATTTTAATTTAGTACCTACGGAAGACTAGTTTGTCATCACCAATGTCAATTTCATAATAGTACTTTGGATGCATTGATGTGCACTTGTACCTCGTTATAGTATGAAGTAAACGATATATTTAAGGCTTTAATTTCTAATATTGAAATGATATGTGGAAATTACTTTATTTTGAAAGAAGATCGTTTTATAATGCTACATTGCTTGATGAGAAAGACTATGTTAATTGCGTGACAAAATAAATTTAGAGTTTTGATTTGTCTATTGTACACTTCTCTAATTGTTTATTTTCACTTTTATGTCAACAATTTCTTTGATTGTATTTGGCTTGTTTTTTCATAGTATAGAAAATTTATTTACGATATTTTTACTTGCCATATCTATTGTTATGTGAAATTTTAAAACAAAAAATAAGTGTACCCATGGGAAAATTGGGCCGAGGGAGCAAGATGCGGAGTGGGGCATGGTAGAGGGAGATTTTTAGTAATGAGGTGAGAGTAGGGGAGGGATCCCTCACCCACACCAACCATATGTCCATCCCTACTCTTATCTAATGATTAGGTATAAGAAAAAGGAGAATATTTCAAAGTACATCTTGAAATTTTCTTATTAAATCCTAAATCTTATTTGTAAACCTAAAGCACAGAATTTGAGTTTTCTTGAGTCTCATTTGAGCATCCAATTTAAAGTCTCTTTTGACATAGTTTATCCTATTAAGGTGCTAAATTGTATAGAGACTCATAGTCCTTTAAAGAGTTCATTCACTACTAAAAGGTGGGTAAAGTGGTACGGCAAATTTGGGACGGCCCAAATCCGTCCCAAATTAGGGACAACATATTTAAGTATGTACCAAATCCATCCCAAAGCCGTCTCAAAAATGATAAATTTTAAAAATAGTAATGCCATGACAAAGCTGTCCCAAACGAGTATGGTTTAACCCTGAAGTTTCCAAATCCGTCCCAAAAAAATTGTAAAATAAACCGTCTCAAAACTGTCCTAGTTTTGGGACAGCTTTGGCATGACTCTTTCAATGGATGTTGTGGCTGTCCTAAAGCCATCCCAATTTAGAGTCATCCTAAAGCTATCCCAAAATATCTATCCCAAAGCCATCTTAACATTAGGTGTGATATAACCGTCACAAAATGCCACATATAATCAAACAATCTCTATCATTACTACATTCGAGTGAGGTTGAAAGTAAGGATTTTTTCACACTTTAAGTGCGGGAAAGACATCAATTCTAAGTGAGCTACTAGATTTATGATACAATGCCATGGATTATTTATTTCATTAGCATTTTACTAGATTTATACCATGTATATATATGTCTATGTTATTTTTGTAGAGTTATACTCTTTTTGCAAGCAATTTTTGTCTTTGGGCTAAATTTAGAAGATGGAAAAAATATTATTTGTATAATAATTTCTATAAAATAATAGAGTTGATTCTTTATACTTGTTTTATAATTTCTATAAAATAATATTAGTAAATTTCATATTTTGTAATATTGTTGATATATATATATATGTATGTATTGTTTGGGATTTAGCAATAATGAATTGTGCTTCTAATATTATTGCAAACTTATAGTGAGTGGAAAATCTACACTCAATATGTCATGTCTGCATTGAGAATGAAATTTGTTAGGTGACTTTTATATTTTTACTGAAGGTGTAACAAGAATTGGGCTTGTTATGGAAACCTAAAATCTATTATTTTTATCTTTCAGGAAGATGTTACGTAATATTAGATCATGGATGTATAACAAAAACTTGCCTGGGCATGGAGAGTTGACACCACAATTTGAAAATGGGGTTAATGAATTTGTTGAATGGGTAATGCAGCAACATGAGCATTAAACGGTGCTAAAATTAGATATCCATGCTCTCGTTATAAGAATGCAAAATTTCTCGAACCTAATAAAGTTAAGGTTCACTTATTCAAAAAGGGATTTGTTCAAAATTATTATAATTGGATCAATCATGGTGAAACTCAATATTGTGATGTAGTGCCAAATGTAGAAGGGTATACGAACCCTATCAACATCGGAGGACTTTCGAACAACGCAAAACTTTGGTTGGGAGTACCATATGGTATATGATCCAGTTAGGTGTTTTAATCGCCCCGCAAATTTTGGGCTGGTTGGGCTTTCCTCAGGGGTAGCGGAGCAGCAGAATTACCTTGAGCTATCAACCATCCAATTTCGTGAAGGTACCATATTCAATACAGAGGATGTCGACGGGGTGGATAGGGATAGATTTTTTAATGTACTACATGTGGCGGACCAACCATTGTATAGTGGTTGTGAAAATTTCATGCAGTTGTCTGCAGTTGCTCGAATGGTGAATATTAAAGCAGACCACAACATGTCCTAAAGTTGTTACGATGATATTTATAAATTGATTGGTGAGATGCTTCCAAGTGATCATCAAATGCCTTTTAATTTTTACAATACTAAAAAGCTGATCCGAAAGATAGGTCTTGCCATAGTAAGAATTAATTGTTGCAAATCTGACTGTATGTTGTATTGGAAAGAGGATGATCAGCTAGAGCATTGCGAATTCTATGGAGAGGTGATGTTCAAAGTGAGAAGGACACCCTTATCAGTTGGAAAGCGGATTCCACACAGGCGTTTGATCTATTTGCCTCTCATTCCAAGGCTACAAAGGTTGTATATGTCGCAAATGATCGCTGAGCATATGACTTGGCATGCTGTTCACAAGACATCGAGTGGTTGCATGTGTCATCCTTCCGATACTGAGGCATGGAAGCACTTTGACAGGACCTATCCTGCTTTTGCAACGGATCCTCAAAACATTTGGTTGGGTTTGTGTGCTGATGGATTTGCCCCACATGGGTCATTTGGAAAGACATATTCATGTTGGCCTATTGTCATGACACCGTATAACCTGCCACTAGGAATGTGCATGAAGTATCCATACATGTTTTTAACAATGATGATTCCAGGTCTGTCTAATTCAAAGAAACTTATAAATGTATATATACAACCACTTATAGACGAATTCTTACAATTGTGGACGGTGGGTGCAGTCACATTCGATGTGCATTAGAAAGAATATTTCAACATGGGGGCTGCTCTCACGTGGACAATCAATGACTTGCCTGCTTATTTCATGTTATTTAGGTGGAGTGCAGTTGGAGTGATGGGATGTCCAATTTGTCTTGATTTGAGCAGAGCTTTTTACCTACGCCATGGTAGGAAGGCTAGTTATTTCCACTGTCATCACCAATTCTTACCACCCAATCATCCCTACCGGAGGAATATGAAGCATTTCACAATAGGTCGAGTTGATATGCATATTATGCCAAGGAGAGAAACGGGTGACTAGTTATCGGAGTGTGTGAGGAACCTACCACGGATGGTGGATGATCCACACAGTCGATAACCAAGGTTCGGGACTAATCACAAGTGGACCAAAAGAAGTATATTTTGGGATTTACACACTGGCATACAAACATACTACTACATAATTTAGATGTTATGCATTTAAAGAAGAATATTTTTGATAACATTATTAATACAGTTATGAATGTCAAAGGCAAATCAAAGGATAATCTTAATGTTCGAAAAGACATGGGTATTATATGTGAGCGTCCTGAGATTTCAGTCCCAGTGAACAGTGTGGGTCTAAAACCGAAAGCTGCGTACACCCTTTCTCAAGAGCAAAAAATAAAGTTTTGTCATTAGTTGAGGAGTTTAAAATTCTCAGACGGGTATGCTGCCAACATTAGGTGATGTGTCGACATGATTGAGTTAAAATTACATAGTCTTAAGTCTCATGACTGTCATGTTTTTGTGGAGAGGTTGATACCCATTTACATTCATGGATTTGTTACTTAAGTTTGTGTGGGACGCCTTGGTGGAGGTTAGCTTACTATTTTGACAGCTTTATATGCCAGTCCTTCATATAAAGTGGGTAATGGAGATGAAGGGTAGGGTAGCAAGTATAATTTGCAATTTAGAAAAGATATTTCCCCCGTCATTCTTTGATTCCATGGAGCACCTGATAGTGAATCTATCACATAAAGCAAAGGTTGGGGGCGCAGTCCAATACAGACGGATATACTCCTTTGATAGGTATATTAATGCTATACTAGATTTGAATGGCGCTATTTACAGGAAGATGTCTTAGCTGATTTTCAAATTTTGTATAGATTCCTACACAATTCGAAGAAAAAGGTGAAGAATAAGACCCATGTCGAGACTTTGATTGTGGAGGCATATATAGTTGAGGAGATAAGCACTTTTGTATCGCACTATTTTAACACAGATGTGTCGTCTCGGTGGACTAGGCTACCGAGAAATGACATGAGAGCCATTTCCACAAATAGCCCCCTTTTCTCCATATTTAACCATCCTAGGCGTGCATCAAGAGGACAAGATGCGAGATATCTTAGTATAGAAGAAAGACATGCTTCTATGACCTATGTGCTTCTAAATTGTCTAGAGGTGGAGCCACTTTACAAGTAAGAGGATTATAACATGTTTCTTTTAATGAGATCCCACTTAGAACAGTGGATTGCCTTCTGGTATGAGTGAATGCGCTATTTTTGGGAGAGGCTTTTTTTACAACACTTTGGAGCCAATCATGTTGATGTCGATTTCGTAGTTCCAGACTTATTTACAGACTGGTTTAAAAATTATGTGAGTCTTCTTTCCTATCTCATTCATCCGCTTTATTTGCCTTTACACCAATTTAGTTCTTCTTCACCAATGGTGAACAAGGTGACAAACCATCTAACAACATCTTGGACCCACTGTTACGTAGCATGGCTTATGGGCCTTGCAATCACATTACCACTTACTTCACCTACTTCGTCAATAGTTTTAAATTTCACACCACACATCATGCATGGGGAAGCAAATGCAAAATAATGGGATTTCTATCCATCGTATGTGTTATAACAACTCAAAGTACAATTTTTATGGAGTTCTTAAGGATATAATCCATCTTGATTATATGCTCATACCGAATATACATATAGTATTGTTTAAGTGTCAATGGGTGGATCCTATGAGAGGACAGAAGGTGCACCCAAAGTACAAGCTAGTGGAGATGAACCATTCCCGAGTTTACAAAAAAAAAAAAAAACAAGCCCTTCATCTTGTCCTAACAGTCTAAGCAGGTATATTATACTAATGTTCCTAGTATGAGGAGGGACATGAGTGATTGGTTGATAGTATGTAGGATGAAAGCTAGATCAACCATTGAGAAGCGATGGGAGGATGTAGCCTATCAATTAGATGAGGATTTAAGTTGCCCCCACTTGGGCAGTATGTTCGATATGCTTGAATTACATGATCCTACTAGTGTACAATCGCACATGGATGTCAGCGAAGTGGTAGCAGATGGCCATACCCACTCGCCCATTAACCAATTGGATCCTTCATCTACTGGGGACGAATCCCCATTAAATAACATAGATGATAGGATAAACTCTGAGAGTGAAGATATGCTTTAAGTATCTTGATATGCTCACTATTATTCAGATTTGTACATAACTATTGAGGAACATGACAACTCATATTTTCAAATATGTCGAAAACTAGTATTATTCAACATAACGATAATGCATCCAAGGCCATGATAAAGCATAGCATAAACACGTCATTGTTAACGAATCATATTAGGTCCATGTACAAAATCAATTACAAGATGTCTTTGTTTCACCAGAAACAACAACAAAATCTTGAAAATTAGCAGCTTCTTCATCATCATTTGTCACAGCACACTCCAAATCTTGCTCATCATCTTGGCCATCGTGCGGCATGGTGTCTCCCCCACCAAACAGGTCCGTATGACCAAGTGGGACGTCCTCGAGAAAAGGAGTAGGAGTCTAGCTTGATGGACCAGTGGGTGGGCCACCAGAGGTAGATGGTCCCGCTGCCGACGGTAGGTATGTAAACATGAATCCCATAAAATCATGTAACTGGCCCATAGCATGCGTTTGTCGGTGCACCATTCAGTCCATCTGCATATGCATGTCAAGCAACTCAACCATAACATTACATTCCAACTGGCACATCTGGGCTTGGAACTTGTTCGAAGGTGGATGCTCCTCATTGCCGGGGACTGGGTTCTCCGCATCATCAACAGGTCGTCCCTCAAGTGTGACTAAATTAGCATCGAGAGCAGGCTGTCAAAAAACAAAGTATATGGCAGTAGACAGACCCCGATGCTCTTCCATGGACGACACTGACACACCAGCTCCAACACATAGCTCTGTGATAAGATGAGGATACCATAGAGATTCACGCTGGTTCTGTGCACACCGCAATAGGCCCTAGTATATCACCTATCCAACATTTAAAAAAAGCCCTTCTAAAAAACAGTATATCAAGGCTGCATGCTCGCTTATGATGGTGCCGTGATGGTTGATTGGTTGGATCTTTGTAGCAGTGAAATATCACCACATCTTATGTAACTCATCCAACTAACTTATCTTGAAAGAATTGATGAAATGGGTAACGGGAGAGACATTCCAGTGCCTTCCATCAGGGCATACCATATCAGCAACCCTTTCTAGTGCACGTCTATGATTGATAAGATCCCGAAACATGTCAATGTGGGGTTCATCTAGCATATGTAAATGTCCATTGATTGCATCGAGGCTAATATTGATGTACACACCACGGACATAAACTTCTTCCCGTAGATACCCTACTAGATTAGCATAAAACTCCCTCACTAATGGTACGTTAACATTGACCTCTGGATGCTTTATGAATTAGGCCCATTGCCATCGTGCTATCATAGGAGATAAGGTGGGGTTATTCCTCATTAGATCAGCCAAACCCCTCTCAAAGATGATTAACTAATGTTTGGTAACTTCCTCAGCACGATTGAAAGCATTTAGTGATACATATTTCTGGTGGTCGTATGATGGGGATGCTCTTTTCATTTTTGGGGACATCAAACTGAAAGTATCCTACATAAAAATTTCAAGTGTTATATTAAGATGACTGGCTCACAGATGATATAAAACTTCAAGTAAAGTAGCCTATCAAATTTGATATGCAACCATAGGAAAAAACTCACAAAACATTTATCACATGTTTCGATAACTATCAATTGAGTAAGACATTCTTCACATGTGCACTATTGTAGTTGAAATTCTATAGCATATGCTTATAAAACAATAAAGTAACATGTTTCCTATATAGGCATTTCATCGAACAGTTCATAGGCATGAATTAGTAATGCCCTGGGATTTCTAAAGCTTTGACATGTTCTTCCCCAATTACAACAAGCATAACGTATAATTTCCTCTAATCTTCACACTCCTACAAAAAAACACCTATTCAATCGGCCACATTTCAATTTCAGTCAACAACGGATACCATGTAAATTTCATGCCAAAACCTAACTAAAAAACCAACACATTGCAAAATATACTGGCCAAATGAAAGTATAATGAGCATGTACAAGTAAATAACAACAATACTTACAAGAAATAGATCAAATTCAAGAAATTTGAGAACACCACAAATGCACCCATAATCTTGGAACTTTAGGGATTTCTCCACAAATCATATCAATCCTAAGAGTTATATGTGAAGAAATTATGCAAAAAGTATCTTATCAAATGATCTATGAGCATCTTTGCAATTTGGGAGATGAATCATGTTGAGACGAGAAAGGATGGAATGGAGAAACTATTAGATCTGCACATATTTAACCTATGCAACCTGCATGTCGCACCCGTGGTCGCAATGACGTAGATGACATCTGTAATCGTTGTGCTCATCGTCGCGGCGACGGGTGCGACGTGTATACTGCATAGGCATGTCACGTGCCTTGTCGCGACGACTCACGCGATGTGCAAACTGCCATGAAGACAAACACCACGTTGCACTGCACGTCGCAATGCCAAGCGTGACGTGCAGACTGAAAGGCACGTCTCTACACGTCGCGCCCCACGTCGCGACATCGAGTGCAGCGTGCAGACTAAAAGGCACGTCGCACCCGTTGTCGCGACGTCAGCTACGACGTCAGGCAACTATGCACTAGTCCCCGTGTATGATTTGGGACAGCTTTAAATTTTCTGTCCCAGAGCTATCCCGAATTGTAAGAATTAAAATTTTAAATCCCCTTCTCACACATTTCATTCCCCAGAATAGAAATTTGCCCAAATGGAACTCACGGATTGCATTCGATGGATTTCTCACAATTCAATTGATTGTTTCTTCAAAATCTTCAACTTTCTTTCATATTTTAGCTCCACTCCAATAACGTAAGTGTTAAAAAATTTCACAATCGCTATGAAAATTCATGTTCGTTATCTCTGAATGTAAATTTAGGGTTTTTGTAGAAATCTTCATTTAGGTGAAATTTAGGGTTTTTGTAGAAATTTTCATTTAGGTGAAATTTAGGCTTATTGTAACTGTTAGTGAAAGGAATAAACCCACCTTTTTAGTTTTTATGTCTTGGCCTATTAGCTTGGCTTGTTAAACGATGAAGGTGAAATTTGTTAGAGAAATTCATGTTAGTACCGTATTTTGTTGCATGGTGTTGCTTATTGGGTGGATTGAAACCCTTTTTCTTAGGATAGTTTTTGATTAAAAATACATGCACATGTAGTGTTTGATGAAATGCTAATTAATGATATTATGCACAACTATTGGTTGATAACATAAATTATAGCCTTGTTTAGTGGTGAAATTTGTTAGTACATTAAATCTAAATAAGGTCAACTGTAAGTTGGTTTCATTTAATTAGTGGATATTTGGACATCAAATTTGACATATTAAATATCTATATTCATACACATGACATGTTTGGTGAAATGCCGTTGAAAAATGTTATTCAAAATGGTTTGTTGTATATGTTACATGTCCCAAACCAATATAATTACTTGTATATTTACTTTCCATTATTATGGCCAAAAGGCTTATCTTTACTTACATGTACAAATTATTTGAGAACATTTATCGCCCCAATTTGGAGTAGCATATAATTTGGTAATAGATGTATCCCTTCTATTTGATTTAATGAGATCATATAGTAATGATAAAACATTCACCTGGTTTATGTATTTTAGAATGACTTAGGGAGCCTTTTCTAGGGGCAAAGTTAACACCCTACATGTAAAGAGAGGGGAACAAAATATGAACACACCATGCTTTACACTTATTTCATCTTCTCCCCCAATTGACGAAGACAAGACCCAACCTCCAAGTCTAATACAAAGTGATATACTTTCCACATCAGCACAAAACTCCAACGAACCATCACACTCATGCGGGGAGAGAGAATTTCTTATTGTACCTGTTACATCTAAAGGGCCTACTGTAGGTGGACCATCCCAACCCCAGGCGAGGGGACCAAAACCTGTGACACAGCGTCAGTTTTAGTGAGTATAAATTTGATTCAACATGTATATAATTAATCACGTGGACCACACACATAAAAAGAATAATTAATTTACTACACCTACATTTTAACTTATCATTGCAGTGTATGGAAAGACGTAACAGACTCGATAAAGTCCATTGTGTTTGGATATTATAATGGACCATTGATGCATTACACTGACATTCCATTGGAACAAAAACAAGAATGGTTTCGACTTTTCAAAGTATGAAATATCTAAAATTACAAGAAGGATGTTTTTGATACTTATCTAAGCCTTTTCCATAAACATTATTTTGGTTTTCTACTATAACTTGAATCCATTCCACACAAAATCATAGTTTTTGTACTTTTATGTCATCATGTTTGTTCACAGAAAAAATTTAGTTGGAACCCGGCAGATAACACGGCAATACAAAGCGCCTTCAAGAAAAAGGCTGTTAAGTTAATACAAAAACACTTGCACTGGACAAGAATTTCTAACAAAAAAGCTGATTGGATCCCACAGAAAAAGTGGGATGAGATGTTAGGCAAATGTGCAGAGAATACATATCGAGTAGTATGCAAAAAGAACTATGCCAACCAAGCAAGTAACAATTCATTTGCATCCACTATCTATCGCGGTGGCTTGATTTCAATGACCACACATTGTGAAAGAATGGTAAGCAAGAAAGAATATCTATTTCAAATTTTCATTTTTTTGTAATATGGTATATATCCATTTCATTATGTTACAATTATACTGGACAATACAGGAGGTACAGTTAGGACGGTCGTCGACTCCTCTTGAAGTTTACTCTAAAGTTTAAAAAAACGCAACTAGTGAATGGGCAAGCCATCATGCACAATCTCAAGGGGGTAAATGTTATTACTTAAATATGTCAATTTTACCTAGCCATTATGTGCAACAATCCATTCATTTTCTATGCCTTTATGAGATGATGCAAAAATTATAGACAGATCAAAATGCCACTGAAGGCCTAGAGGGACAAGAGTTAGAGGGTGGTGAGACTTCATCTAGCTCAACTAATAACAACATAGTTGTCCTCAACGCGCTTAGTGGCTTTAAAAAAGATCGCTTGCCAGGGATTGGCTCAGAATTTCAGTCTTTTAAACAGTTGTCTCGTGGGTCGACTAACTCCCATACTTCCTCACCTAATCCTGAGTTACAAGCAATGCAAGCTACATTGGAACGTACTTAGAAGCAACTACGGCAGAGAGACGCAGAGATTGATGACTACAAAACCAGGTTGACCCAAACAGAGGCGAGATTAAATAAATTTATGCGACTTGCTTCTAAAATACTCAGTCTCAACTCCCTCGATGATGATGAAAGCGATGAAGAATCTAAGGACCTCGATCCATAGATGTAGATGTTGATTGCCTAACATTGACCATTTTGTATGTCTTATGTTAATGTAAAAAGATGGAATTGTATCACATTTTTAATTGTGCATTTATTGTGTGTAAATATATCTACCGTTTTGAAATTATTACATTACTATTAGTACATTTTCCCCAGGAAAATTGTATATAAAAAATTAGCACATTAATTGTATTGGAATAACAGAAATTTTAATATAATTTTAACAAAATGTTTCATTCAATACATTTCCAAAGCTGTCCCAAAGCCATCACAAAGAAACTGTCCCAGATAAGCCGTCTCAAAAAGACTGTCCCAAAGCCGTCTCGGATTTGAGATAACTCCGTTTTAGTAGTCCTAATTTTTAGCTACGGGATAAATAAGGATAGATTATTATCCGTTCCAAATAATATTTGGGACGGCTAATCATCTCACATCCGTCCCAAAAAGCCATCCCAAATTACACACTTTTTGGTAGTGATTTGTCATTGTATTTAAGAAGAAAGGCATAATAAGGCATAAAATACTAATTTTGCATCTACATTAAAGGACAAGAAAATTTATAGATGAAATAATTGTAAATAAATTGCAAGTGCGGTGTCATAAATAACTACTACGCTTGGCATGTTAGGAATTGCAGGCTTCTTCCTTTAGGTTGAGGCTAATTTAACTTTAATCTGTGGAGATACTTCGTTGATATATTCTCGTATTAGAACTCAATTTAATGTTTCTATGATGATGACAAGATGTCATAAGCTAGGACAATAGTTGACGCAAATTCTATATGGAATGTGTGATTCAATCCATGCTCAAGGAAAAATATTAAGGAACTAGACTAAATGGCAAAATTCTTGACCCGACAAGAAGTCTAATACATGAACCATGATATAATCTCTACCAAATGTGATAGAATGATGGAAGAATCGAGATAGCAATCAAGGTGAATGCCAGATTAGTAAGTCAAGAACACATAGAGAATCCTCACCTTAAATTTTTCCTTCCGATACTTGCACTACTATGAACTATCTTGGAGAGATAAATGCAAGAAATATATATTCATACTGTTAATGCGCATTTAAATTCAGCCAACTTATTGGAACAAAGTCAGTATGAAGCAATAAGCTACATCATTAAATTAGAATTCATTTTGATGACAAAGTGAGACACAAAAAGATTAAATAAATTCTTTCCAAGAATAAATCCAAAAAATGCAAAGGCCGCCTTGACAACAAGACATTAGATGGATCACAAGATCCACCTCAGCTTCCTCCCCCCTTCCCCAATAATAAGAAAATGCTTGTGTGGAATGTTAAAGGAATTGTTTATATTGCTATTGAGAAACCTGTCCACAATTTTTGCTTTAAAAAAATAATGTTAAATTCCTTGCCATGCAGGAACCAGTGATGGATCCCATCAAAGATTGGGATTGTCAAAAGTTGCTATAAATTCTTGAATAAAGCATAGTTTTTTTGTTGCTAATGGATTTGATAAAAGACTTAATAGCTACAATGACCAATTTTTTTGCACCTTAGTATCAACTTATGCCTACTTAATACTTTCTTTATCTTCATAGGTATCTATGCGAAGTGTCGCAACAATCAAAGAAGACCCCTTTGAAATGTGCTACGAGAGCGATGCTGACCATGATGGATTTTCCATGGTCATTTGGAGTTGATTTTAACACAATTCTCCTAATCTCTAAAACAATAGGTTCAAAGAGATCGAAACTTCAAGCCAGGGAGGAAAATGCACATATGAGAGATCCACAATCACTTGGACAAGTGAGACAACTTGGGAACAATTGGATAGAAGCTCTACACTATTGGTTGTTCTATTTTTCTTTTTAGAAACAATTACACCACCCTCCACTGAAGTTTTGGAGATTATACAACCTCCTCTCAAGTATGAAAAATTATAAAAACCTCCTTTATATTGACCATGTTGACTGAATTTCAACGAAAATTGATTAAAAAATCGAAACGCTAATAGTCCAAAGGACTAAAATGCAATAAAAAAACTAAAATTCAAAAATTGTGAAAAGATTCTTTTACTTTTTCAGTTTTACGTTTTATATTTTTATAGTTTATGTGTTAAAAATATAAATTTTTATTTTTATTTTTTATAAGACTTATTTTTTAAATACTTTATATATTTCAAAAAATATATTATAATATCTTAATTGGAAGATATTCTAAATTAATATTTTCTAAATTTTATTAAATTTAAAATTTTATTTTATGACATATAATTCTTAAAATATATATTTTTATAATTCAAAAAATATACTAGGAATAAGTAACAAATTTTTAAATTTTTAAATTTTATAAAATATAAATCTTTATTTTTCATTTTTAGGAAATTTTAAAATAGAAATTTTAAATTTACTTTTATGAGTTAGAAAATAAAATCTTTTGTTCTTATAAAATAAATCTTAAAAATTGTTTTCTTTGTTGTAATTGTAAATTAGGAATCGTGTTATTATGTGAAAATAAATGTTAGAGGCATGCCTTGGTTATAAACATTTAAAATATATAAAAATTTAAAAAATAAAAAATTATTTAACAAAATATAAATTACAAATATGGAAATATTTATTTTTTTAATTAATTGTCTAAACATCTTAGAAAATTTATTTTCTACCTTGTAAATTTTAAATTTGAAAATACAAATTTAAAAATTTTAAATGTTCTAAAAAGTTGAAGATAAAGACTTATATTTTCTAAAAAATACTTATATTTTCTAAAATATATAAATTTTAGATTTCATAATATTTCTCAATGATGTTATCAAAACAATATAAAAAATAAATATATTTTATGAAATTATAATGAGATAATTATAGTGTCCTTCCTTGATATTTGAGCTTTGTACATAACATCCCCTCAAAAAATTAGTCAACTAACTCAAAAGTCAATTGAGGATAAAATTAAATTTTTGCATGATTTTTTTATTGACATTATTATTTTTCAACTACCCACTCATCAAATGGGTTAAACTGTTAGTTGAAAAGTAATTTATGGGATGTCCCTCTAATTTCTCATATATGCATCCAAATTCTTCTATATTGTGGTTTAGAAGGCCAAATTCACTGCCATTTCACCGGAAGATCTAACTTTAACAAATTAAGAAGGCCTAAAAATTTTTATAATTCAATATTTATTGTCCCTCATCTTAAAGAATGTGGAATGGCTTCCGAGGAAAACTTGGTTGTACTCCTTCCCCTACCATTCCATCTAATCATGCATATCTTTGGGCCATACCTTCAATGAGAGAAACTTAAAAAATGGTTTTGGGGCTTAGTGAAGATAGTGCGACGAAGTTAGGATGTATTTTCAACTATCTTCACCTAGTACACCTGGAAAATTATATATGTGGATTTGCATATTGTAGTTGAAGAATTCTTTCGAGATGCTCGTCTTCCAAGTAGCTTCACTTCCGCAATAAATATGCTTAATCGAAAAGTTGATAATTCTTCTTCTTGAAATGATTTTAGACTAATTAGCCATTATAATTGGGTACATAAAATCGTATTGGAACTTCTCAACAATTGTCTGGATTTTTTTTCTATCATCTCTAATCTGTCATTTTAGAACAGAAACTATATGTGTGTGTGTGTGTGTGTGTGTGTGTGTATCTAAAGCCCCAGATAAAATACAATGGATCCTAGAAAACTTGAGTTTTCTAACCACTTCATTTGGATGATTTTATATTGTATTAAAAAGTATTGGTAGCCATGCGATCGATCTTGGTAGTATTGCGCAACCAATTGAAATGGTCGGAGTTGATATGGTGCTGCTTATGGTTGATTCAAGCAACGTTTTGTTTTCTTGATCTCAAGATGCTTAGATCAATTTTCCAAAAGCTGCAAACATGTTCAATTTGAAGGAAAATGCAATTTCGGTGCACCAAGTGGCATTTTCGGAACAACTATTTGAAAAAATGGCAATTGAGAACTTCAATTTAAAAAAAAAAAAAAATTAAAAATAGCTCATTGAAGACAGATTTGCCTTGAAGTGCTTGTTTTCACCTGAATTTAGCACTTGTCGGTCACATGAAAGGACGAAATTCGGATTTTAGGCTTGTCCTATGCAGCAGTTTCTCACCTGACATAGCATGTGACATGCAAGCTGATTGGAATGAAAAATCCCACATGCCACAAATTAAAAAATCTAATTTCATAAAAATATTATGTGAAATAATATAAACAATAAATTTATTTTTTTTCATTATTCAAATTTTAAAAATTAAGGCAGAAATATATAATAACTTAAAATATATTAAAAATAATTTTCAATATAATATTTAAAATAGAAATATCTTATCAATTTCAAAAATATAAATAAAAATAAAAAATTTTTAGATAAATATTTAACTATATGCACAATATCTGAAAAAATAATTTCATAAAATAGAAAATATTTCATAAATAAAAATATATTTTTCCATATATATAAAACAATTTTAAATTTAAAAAATATTTCTCAATGGTTTAAATAGACTTGAACAATAATAACAATAAAAATAATAATTTCAACTATTCTTTGAGAAATGTTTTTAGTTATTTATAATAAATTTTAAATATATTGTAAAAATTAAACCTAATTTTTAATTAATTTATTTACTATTTTAAATATATTATATAAAAAGTTTTAAATATTTTAAATGTATTCTAAATTTTTAATATTTCAAAGTTTATATATATTTTAAAAATATTCTAAATATAATTTCAGCTTTTAATAAAAATTGATTCCAAAAATAAATTAGAGGATGTATTATAGTATATAATAACATTTTAATTTACTATGAAAAACTATAAGATAAAATTAATTAACAGGAATTTCAATTTTTTTCTTATTTTCGGTTATGATAAAAATATTCCTCGAATAACTAAAAAGCAAATACACAATAAAGAATATACGAATTTATTTTTTATAAAAATATTTAGAATATTGAAAAACTTGTTCAATATATATTAAAATATATATTCAGCATATTTAAAAATTTATCTATTTTATACTATATTTTTAGTTTTATTATTGTTGCTTTCTACACAAATTTGGAAATAATGATTTTTCTTCCATGAGAAATATTTTCAATAATGTTATCTGATATATTCTTCTTATCAATTTATTTTAATATTATAATAATTTTGTAGTGTATTATCTTGATAGCTTAATATATTTTTATATATTAAATTACTTAAAATATCTTCTCACATTTTAATATAATTTTTCAGTTTAAAAATTTACTTTTTTTTTTTGAAATATGAAATTGATATATTTTATTATTTAAATTAGTTTAAATAATATTTTTATGAATTTAGATTTCTTTTTTTATTTGTGCCATTTCACATTTTTCATCCCAATCGACATGCATATCACAAGCCACTTAGGCCAAACCATCCAGAAAATCAAAAATCTCCAATTTTGTTTGTACATGTGACAAGCAAGTGCTAAATCCCAGCGAAAACATGCAATTCAAGGTAAATTTTTTCTCAATATACCATTTTTTAAATTCGAGTTCCTAATTGCCATTTTTAAAAATAATTGTCCTGAAAATGCCAATTCAAGAGTTACTGGACCAAAATTCCATTTCCCCTTGAATCTTGATCCCAAAGTTTGGACTTTGATCTTCTGGTTTCGGATCAACAATCTAGAATCTTCGCCTCACTGCCAAACAAGGAATTTTTGGGCTCTAATGCTCCATTTTGTTGCCAAACACCATATTTAGCTTCCGAGCTTAATCATTCACATTAAATTTGCCTCTAATACTCCCCAAAACCACGTCAAATATCTTTTTTGACCAATATTTTCAAAATTGAACTGGTGATAACCGAATAACGTACTATTTCATTAGTTCAACTAGTCCAATCGAATTTTAAAATCAATTAACTAATTCATTATGTATGCGTGTGTGTGTGTGTAAAACATATGGTTGTGCTAACTGACGCGATCCAAGGATCCGTTGAATTTTATTTTAGTATTTATTAATTTTAGTTTTATTGATTAATGGGCTTAATTAATAAATTGGGCCATATGGGCTTTTTAGGATAGAGTCTGATAGTTTTAGTATAAATAGTAGTTGTTATTCAGTTGATGAAGAACAATATAGAGAGTGTTTTCAATTAATTGAGGTTTCTTTCCAATTCCCTGAAGTTGATTCTTTCAATTTCTCGTGAGTTTCTATCCCAAATCAAGTCATTTCGAATTGGTTCGAGTGATTCGTAACGTATCAATCAGCAACCGGTGTGCTGATTGTGGCCGTTCTTATCGGGTTCAATCCAATCCTACTACGTTGGGTCGGCGTTTTTCGCCCGGTTCGCGTCCCTGGGGTTATCGGATTCGGTTCCGATTATACCGTCCTATCCGACGCGATCGTTGATCACGTCAATTTGGTATCAGAGCCATCTTGTGTCGAATTCTAATTCGATACACGATCCGGAGTATCAAGAAAAAAAAACAAAAAAAAACAAAATCAAAAAAAAGGAAAGGAGAAGGAAATCGCCGCTGCCACCGCCATGCCCGAAAAACGCCTCAGCTGCATCGCCGCCGCCGCTCGCGCAAAAAAAAAAAAAAAAGGGCAAAAATCCGCGTCACCGCCGCCACGCCGCAATGAAGAATTGCAGCCGAATCAGCCGCCGTTTCAACATATTCTTCACTGCAAACGACCCTAGCATCACCGCCGCTGCAAGCCCACCGTCCTCCGCGCCGAATCGCAGCCGGAGGAGGCGCGAATCGACGGCAGAACCGTCGCAAGCAGCGCGATTCGCTGAACAAAAAAAAAAAAAAAAAAAAAAACGCCGTCCGCCGACTCGCCGCCGTCGGGGGGGGGGGTCCGTCCACGCCTGGGCAGCCTCACCGGCCGCCTTCCGCGGATGAACGCCGGCGAAATCAGCGGTTTCGTCACCGCCACCGCCGCTGTTGCAAAAAAAAAAAAAAAAAATCTGTTGGGCCAAGGTTTGAATTGTGCCGGAGCAAATTTTTGAACCAAGTTGCTGACTGGGCCCAAGTGAGCAAAAAAAAAATTCAAAAAAAAAGTCTGTTGGGCCGAGGTTGTTTGGGCCAAAAAAATTCCGGTTGGGCCGAGGTAAAATTTGGGCTGAGTATCTAGTGGGTCGGAAGCAGGATCTGGGCCAGATTGCAACTGGGCCAGACTTGAGCCAAAAAAATATATTGGGCCGAAGGAATTGGGCTGGACCAGAAGCTGTTGCCGGGCTGGACCGTCCGCTAACGTGGTAAGGCCGTGTTTGGTTACAGTTTTTCGTTTCAGACTAAGGGCCTGTTTGGCTGCAGAATTTTTATTTCTGCTTAAGGACTTGTTTGGCTGCAGAATTTTTATTTCTGCTTAAGGGCCTGTTTGGCTGCAGAATTTTTATTTCTGCTTAAGGGCCTGTTTGGTTGCTGATTAAAAAAAAAAGAGAAGAGGCCAAAAAAAAAAAAAGGGAGCAACAAAAAAAAAGAAAGGGAGAGGAGTTTATTTATTTATCTATTTAATTATTTTGGGGATGTGTTAGGCCCGCATTTCAACTTTAATTGCGTTGAATGGCCAGTCAATATTCAGACCAATGTAATGGCCCTAACGAGACTAAGTTCTTATTCAATTCTCTCTCTGATGAATTGAAGATCTCACCAAAAGCGTGAAGGGTATGCAGGACAGGATGACAGATATGCAAGATCGGTTAGGGCGCGTAGAAGCGTCCCAAGCTGCAACCCTAGAAAGAGACAGTTTACTGTCCAGATCGACTAGACGCAGAGGCAGTCCCGTGCCAAGCCGAGCTCAGGCTAGGGATGGACATGGACATCATGTCAGGCCAGTAAGACAAGATCGAAGAGGCTACGAGGAGACAAGAAATAAATATACACCATCAAGGCATGATAATATCAGATATTACGGATCGAATGTGGATGAGTACAACAAGCCATCCAAGGTATCGGATTCTCATATTAGAAGTCAAATTCGGGTGTGTCTTAATTGCTTTCAACGTGGGCATAGCATGAGTGAATGTCGAAACAAGGAAGTTGATACCCATATCGGCATTAGCAAAGTTTTGAGAGAGAAGAAAGGCCCATCCGTCGAGGCGCCATCTTTGACTCAAGTGAAAATTGCAAAGAAGATGCCATCGGATGAAGTACAACATGAAGATAATGGCAATGATAACACACATCTAGAAACTGAGGAGAAAAGTGAACGGAAAGAAGTAACGGAATCAGTAGAAATTAAAAAGGATAAAACTGAGATAGAAGAAGCCATAGAAATTAAAGTGGAAGTTGAGAACAACCACAAGCATGAAGAACAAGCCAAGGATTGGGAGATTAAACTTCTATAGAGCCACGTGTACATTGATCCATTCGACTATCTAGCAGATCCTGTATCCAATTGTACTGTACAAGAGTTGAAGATAGTTTTACCTGCAGAGAGTACACATGCATATCCGAATAAGTCGTCAGTGTCCTTCTATATTCCTTTATATAGTTTGTTGTTGATATTTCTGTGCTGGATCCATAAAAAGATAAAGCTGAAGTTTCAGCGAGGCGATGAAGGGTTAAAGGACTTCCAGAGATTCGTGTTTGACCCAGGAGGACACAGATTCGAATTGAGGACAATTCGCCTTCAAGAAGAGGGGTATGACGCGATCCAAGGATCCGTCGAATTTTATTTTAGTATTTATTAATTTTAATTTTATTGATTAATGGGTTTAATTAATAAATTGGGCCATATGGGCTTTTTAGGATAGAGTCTGATAGTTTTAGTATAAATAGTAGTTGTTATTCAGTTGATAAAGAACAATACAGAGAGTGTTTTCAATTAATTGAGGTTTCTTTCCAATTCCCTGAAGTTGATTCTTTCAATTTCTCGTGAGTTTCTATCCCAAATCAAGTCATTCTGAATTGGTTCGAGTGATTCGTAACGTATCAATCAGCAACCGGTGTGCTGATTGTGGCCGTTCTTATCGGGTTCAATCCAATCCTACTACGTTGGGTCGGCGTTCTTCGCCCGGTTCGCATCCCTGGGGTTATCGGATTCGGGTTCGATTACACCGTCCTATCCGACGCGGTCGTTGATCACGTCACGAACCTAGCCTTGTGCATGAATTAATTTAGTTCAGACTTAACTAAGACTCATGATACTAATATATCATCTAAGAGGTGATCAAGCCTTTAAAAAGCATTAAGAACTGGTGATCAACACAATAAAACGATCAATGAAAATACTGGCCTATTATATTGTTTCTTTTACAAGGTGAAAACAACACACTCTTGGGCTGCAATGTAGTGAACAACAATCAAAATATTAATGAAACAATCAATTTACAAACACTTCTTGATACCAGGGAAACAAGAAGTGGGGATTGGACTTGTTAATTCTGTACCAAACAAGCAACTAGAGTCCATCTTACACAAGAGCCTGTTAGAGTAGCATTGCTGTGCCAACGCATCATTAGTATTCGAACCCTTTTTCATAAATGCTTTAAAGCATTCCAATCCAATTATGGCCTCATCAACTAGATTCAATCATCTCATTTGTCTACATTATGTTATATCGTCTCAAAGTGGACTAATTCTGTCGTTTCTTTCTTTTTTTTTTCTTACATTTTTTTGACATTATTGTTCTTAATATGCTTTTGCCATAATTGGTGCAATAGAACTTCAAAATCTCTGGAAAAATTACATGATCATGATAAACTAAGGATGTTTCAGTGCCTTTGGTTGCCAAAACGCATGCCAGAAAAATGTTGCCCCACTTAGCAGAGTATCTCACTGTACATCTTTGATGAACTGTGATAAATAGTAGAACTGCTACTGGGGTCGATTCATGTAGGGCAATTCTGTGTCTTCTCAATATACATTTTCATTGGATAGAATTAATTTTGTTAAGTACTAAGATACGTGAGGTTTTATGTAAAGGAAAATTTACACCGCTGTCTCCAAATTTGGACTAAATGCACATATACCCCTCTTCTTTGAAAATTTATAGAAGCCTCTCTCAGTTGGTCTGTTCCCCATAACTAAAAAATAAAAAAATGTAATTCAATTCTAAGAGAAGGACGTCTTTATTAAAAATGATGCAGCTCCTGTCGTATTGACATAGGCAATTTGAATGGCCATTTTTTGAAATGGCTAGTTAGTCTCTCAATTGACTTGTTCATCGTCTGACTAATACTTCTAGATCAAAATACCTTTATATGTTTGAGAATGTAATTGCTATCAAATAAAAATAAAAGGATTATTTATGTTATAATTTTTGCAAATTGCAAAATATACACCGAAAATTATAAAATTTATGGAAATTTGATTTTTCTGAAAAAAACCCCTATAAATTTATTGCAAATTGATTTTTTTTAGACATTTAATCATATTTTTAAACATTAAGATTTAAAGGAGTCTTCCTCAAGTATACAATATAATATAGTAAAACATGAATAGCATAATTATTTTATAACATTATTCTATTTTATAGATTTAATATTGTATATTTTCTTTTATTATTTAAAATGCAATAAGCTTATAATTTATAAATATATTTCCACACATAAAAAATGTAAAAATTTTATTAGTTACAATTAATAATACGTAATAGTTGTATTCACCAATTAATAAAGCAAAGAGAGCACAAACACAAAGTGTACTTTATAAAATTTATAAATTTTATAAACTGCACATTATTTTCTTGTCCATATGCTAATACATTATATTTGTATATCAATGCATGGCGTTTGTTTACATTTCTCAAAAAAGTATAAAAATATTAAAACATATAATAATTAGAGTATACAATTATTGTTAATCATTAATTATTACAAATACACATTGTACATTCACTCATGAGAAATTTATTTATAAACTATAAATTTATTGCACTTTAAATAATAAAAAATATTTAAAACTAAAATTATAAAAAAATTTAAAATTAAAATAAACCATATACTCTAAAGAATTAAATAATTTTTAGAGAATAAATATTTGTAAATGTGAATGCATGAACACGAATATATAGATATTAATTTAATTATAAATATATATAAAAATAAAAAATATGTAACAAAGTAAAAATTCAAATTGTATGCGAAAGATTTAAATTTGGGATCCAAACAGACGCTGTATCCGCATTATTTTAGTACTATGGAAGACTAACCACAGCAGACGCACCACACAAGCATTAACGTTGCAAAAACAGCAAATTCATGTTTTCTGGTGAGATTCAGGATTAATGCTAAGGCCATCATTAACCCTACAAACCAATAATTGCACACTGCAACTTCTTGCTTGCAAAATTTCGTAGAAGCATATTTTCGTGGAATAAATTTCAAGCCCAAATTGTGAGTTTCTATTATTTCAAAGATAAATTCAAATTTGAATTCATTTCTCATAGAAGTTCTGCGGATATTTTCAAATACAAAATTTATCAATCTCTAGAAAATGCTAAATATTACTAAACATTTTATATTTTTAATAGAAATAGATAAAATTATGCCATGCAAATAATAAGTCCATAAAAAAAATTTAATATCTACTCTTTAGCACAGATATTGCCATATATACGTCTGAAAAGTTTAAAATCATGCAAAATTTTACGTTAAATATTAATTTTATAAATAAAACCTCAACAGGCAGGCAATAATGAGGTTAAAACCTACAAATAATCGGACAGCCTGGAAATAATGCAAATGCATATGTTTTTAATGGCATATATTCCTATCAACCTTATTTTATCATAATTTCCACAAATTTACATTTCTTAAAGTTTAATAAGTTCCATGGGGCACGGGTTAAAGCAGAACAAGTACTTCATAAAATTTCATTAACTATCAAAATAACATAATAAAAGAATGTCACCGATCATAATTTACCTATCTTGTCCATAAAAAAAACAGAATTACTTTATATGAGGCCAATGACATGAAGTGCTCACCTCCAGAAACAGTGTTCCCCGCCGGTCCTTTTAGAAACTGGAAGTACCGTGCAGTGCGGCTCATCATCAGCCCCCCCCCCCCAGCAGGGATTGTAACTCCAAAGAACATAAGCGCGAGTCTATTACCGGATGGCATTGCAAGTCATGCAACGAGAAGCAACGCAATTTCATTACAAGTTGACGTGCCAAACGACCAAAAGAAGAAATGTCTAGACTCATCGCACATTTGTCCTTGGTCTGCGGTATCTTTCTTCATTCAAGTAACTGTCTGATCGATTAATAAAATTGCTTGATTTTCTTCCTTGCTTGTCAAATGACCCGTCTTGCCAACTCCTATTAAACTTCGACAAGTTACTGCCTCTGGCCTTCTTCGCTTGCCCCTCATAGGAATTCTCCCGATGACCTCTATCACTACCTTTCATACTTGATCTATTAAAACCTCTGTTCAGAAAGCTTTTCTTGTCGGCCGTCACGCCACTTCGGCCCCTGGGAGCTTTTCCTGGGCGATTTGCACCTGTTTCATTTCGTTTCTTTTGTCTGTGATAATTCATATCATCATCAGACCCAGTTTCGGAGAGAGACTCGCCTCTAAAACTGGACCTTCCTCTGGTCCCGTGGTCCTTTGCATTAGAAACCCTTCCATTTCCTTTCAATCTTATTTTTTTGTCATCAGTGCCTGAGCTGAACCCAAGGTCATCATCTGAACCAAAATTCATGGCATCTCTACCTCTACTTTGCTGTTTCCCATTAGCAACATGACTTGATCTCCAATCTGGGTGAATCGGGAGGTCATCATCAGTATTAAAGTCTACTTCAGCATCTTCAGAATCAGCATTGCGGTGCCTTTGTTTCTTGGCTTGCATTGTGAATTGAGTTTTGCCACGGGCATGCCAATTACCTGCAGAGCTTTCTACATCTTCGGATTCTGAATCAGCTTCAAGCTCTGAGAAATCTACCCGAGAAACCTTAGGCGCTTCATGTTGGGTAACTAACTCATAACTGTCAACATCATCATCTTCTTCGTCGTCAAAATCATTGAATCCTAGAGCAGGTCTCATGGGACCAGAATCAGAATACTCACTTCCAAACACCTCTCGCGATCTGCTGCCCTTTCCTATACCATTTTCACGTCCTCTAGAATTTTCATGAAAGGTGTGCTTGCTTAGGCTAAAATCTTCATTCAATTTCTTAGAATCAGCATACTCAAACGCAGCAACATCTGCCCCATCAGATTCATCATCATCAAAATCAAAATTCCATGCATTAGAAACATCTTTTCTGTCGAAGATCTTATTCATCTTGATTTGTGGACCATGTTGCTTCTCTGGAAATTGACTTTCAGTATATGTATCAGGGGGACGCTTGTGTTCACAATGAAAACATACTGTGTTTCTCCTATAATTTAAGAAATTGCATCTGCACAAGCATCAAATCAATTTATACGTCAGACAGTAAAAATATAAAGCTTACATCTCAAAATAATTATTTTCCTTAAACGGAACAAAATAACATCTTGCTCTAGTCCTGAGGGAACCGAGTTCAAAGCTGTGCTGCATCCTCGCAGTTGACAGAGCATTGAAAGAACACAATTTCAAGGCTCTGAATTTTCTAGAAGGGTCCTAGAGAGAGAGAGAGAGAGAGGGGGGGGGGGGGTGTTGGAGAGTAACATACTGGGGGCATTCCCATTCTCCTGGAAGCAACTGTCTCTTAGGACGCTTAGCATCGCATTGCAGGCATACAGTATTTTTCGCAAAGTTCAAGAAATCACACCTGAGACATGATAAATATCAGCAAAAGCAAAGAACAAAGCAGTTTTCTAAACAATTTTGAAAATAAATGCAGTAGAACCAGCAAAGATTACTATGTTTGCTGCAAATGCTGACCCTATGTGTTCTTATATGTACCTTACTTCCAGAATCCTGACAGGGTGCTGAAAGTAAGATCATTTAAATTACATATAGTTAGTCGAATGGCCATCTGTAGCTAGGAAAGCAGGATTTTAGCAGCAATGTAATATGGAATTGATGTCACCTAGGTTCATGTATAACATTATGTTTCAGTTCCAACTATAATATTGGATTGTCTAAGCATTATATGCATCAGCAGTAATTGAGCTCCTTTCTTGTGGGCTTTTTTCAAGGTATAGAATGGATAAAACAAATTTTTCAGGAAAATGTACAACAGTCATGTAGGAAACATAAATGTATGCTACAGGTACATACCAAGAGACTAAAGATTAACATAAACAACTCAATTTAAAATAAAAATTGAAGAAAAAGTCATCAAACCTACTTTGGACAGAGCCAATCTCCCTTTTTCATTTCAACATCATTGCGTCCAACTCGCTTCTTTGGAGGAGGTGGTGGTTGCTTGACCTTTGGTGGAGGCTTTTTAATAACAGGAGGGGGGAGATTTGGATCTATAGGAACTGCACTTAGCTTGACAATCCCATGGAGCAATTTCCGAACAACAGTCTTCACAGATTTATGTTTCAAAATGGATTTATTTACAACTGATCCATCGGTAGGATCAAAACCATAAGCAAGTAGAATACGCATGACATCCATAGTCCGTGCTTCATCCTCTTTATTTGTAAGTAGATATGCTTTTTCACAAGAGTTCCTCAGACTGCAAGAGCTACAAACCTGATGCATGCAATAGAACATACAAAGTCATTTATCAAAAATCACTGACAAATAATTACTTACAAAACCATTTTGTAAAATTGTATAAATTTTTTTTTTAAAAAAAAAGACAACTCATATGGGGTTTAGAAGCATTATGCTGCTTTGCTTGAAGCGATATTTTCCCTTTTGCCCTTACTACTAATGTACTGCACAATTTTACAGTAAAATTCCTAGGACACAGCAAAAGCCATATTCAAAGCAGTTTCAAAGACCTCCATCCTTCACGAGTTTTCAAAAATAGATTTTAGCAAAAAGCGTTGAAGAGAATACGGAATATATTAGAACTGATCTTGTGGCATTAAACAGGATTTTATATATAATATGAAATAAACTTCAGTAACAATATGTTGTCTCATAAAGTACATAAATTTTTATCATATTTGTGAACCATAGCAACTTGTTACAAAATACTTACATCTCTTCCTAAAAGAAGGAAACTTTAGAAAATGTCCATTAATAAAGATGCAATCTTTAAGAAACAAACACATGATTTTAGGATTAATATCCATTTCTACAAACATGAATATTAGACTACTGCACCTTTCTAGTGGTTTAAGTCAACAAGCACCAGATATTACACACTTTTTTCATCATTATGGAGGTTTTGATTGTATTATCCCCCTGCATATTAAGTCCATGCATGTGCAGCAAACAAAAAAGACAGTATCAATGAAATTTGCAAATCCACTCAAGAAAGAACCCAGTGCAGCAGAACACTGTTCTTAAAACTCCACTCACAAATTACTCCAATGTAACAGTTGTCTTTTCCACATCATATCACCATACAGAGGTTTCATTTCCATCTTTAGATTTGGGATTCAAATGACATCTGACCGATCCCTTAACAATGTTTTTATGTTGCCATATTTTCTATCATTCTATCCATTAGCCAGATTGCTAATCCCAACAATTGCTCTGTAACTTTCTTCCCTACTGTTTGTGTTTTCAGGATCTACAGACTTGAGAAAGGATTGCTTCAGGGCACAAGCAGGACAGGATAAATTTGTAATTTCTGGATGATGGGGACACCTCAAAATGGAATGGTTGTTACTACCAACAATCTATCTTGTGGCACTATCTTCTAGGCCATCCTTCACTGTCAAAAATCCAGAAAGTAGTGTTTTTTCACACATTACTTTGTCCTTAAGTGTGGATCATGCCAACGGGGCAAGTGTCACCATGCTTCTTACGAATCTTACCCACATTGTTTAGAACAAAGTAGTTCCTCTACTTTTCTTGAGTGCATTCAAAAATTGAGGCCCCTTTAATCTTCCATCTGCTTATACATGTAGATATTTATTGTCTTTATTGATGATTTTACTCATGTCACTTAAGCATACATGTTAATGGATAGATCACAAGTATATGTCATGCGAAAAGAAATTATACAACAAATTTTTTTAAAAAAATCAAATGTCCATCAAAAAGCATATGTGTTAATGCAAAGATAGCAAGTATCCGTAATGCCAAAAGAACTTATACAACAAAAATTGAAAAAAAATAAAAATAAAAATTCAGATGTCTATCAAATGACACCTTGAGTACTGATAATGTAATATTTATAAAAAGAAACATCTATTTTCTGTGTGCATCAGGGTATTCTTCATGAGACCACATGTCACCTCACATCACAACACGGCATATATCTAAAAGGAAACACCATAACTTGTTAGAAGTTGCTCGTCCCTTAATGGTTCAAATGTTGTTCATGTAGGCTTAATGGCCAAACCAGGTAACATTCTTGTACTTTATCGTCTCTTTTCATTTACGATTTAATCCTTCAACCTTAAACATGGTATCAGAGGTTCAATCCTACATCCGTTTAACAACCTTTGTTACTTCTTATTAGCCATCATGTATAACACATGTTGAAGTATTCGAGGAATTGTAACAACCTCTATTACTAAGAAAAATAATCTCAAATTATAGAATGGGACTAATAAAAAGCTACCAACAATATAAAACAACTTGGCATGAGACTAACTTTATAACATACGAAACAAAATATTCTAAATCCTACACTAGGTAACAAACTATATGTAATATCAAATAAAATATTCTAAAATATTTTAATAGATATCCTAAATATTTTCTAGCACTCTCCCCTTAAGTTAAACCTAGAATTGTGTTAAAATATACAACCCAAAACTTCAAATTGAAGAGAGTAAATAATCAATAATAAAGAGTTAGAAGCAGCCAAGAAGACATCATGGTAGATATAACCAGAAAAAAATAGGTTCAGCGATACAGGAAACCACATCTGTAAGTCTGGCAATACCAAAAACCACGTCTACAAGGTAGGCAACAACAGGAATTATGGGTGCTCGTGAGAGAATGCAGTAAAAGTCATAACACTGTATGGCAACAGACTAACAATAATAGAAGTTGTGTTTAACAACAGCAAACAAACAGTAGTAGAAGCCACAATTAAGTAGTAGTGAACAGGCAGTGAATCAAGATACTTCATAACAGACAGCTAGAGCTAGAAATCAAGATTATTTGTAACAATTAAGTAAGCAAAACAGTTAAAGAATCAACCTATAAAAATATGAAGACCACATTCCTTTTTTCTTCTTGGGGGAGCAAATATATGAAATAAAGATTGCACCCGCTTTGGTAACACACTAGAATAATTGGAAAAATTTTAACGTGCTTCATTACTAAGAAAATGGTCTCAATTTCTAGTATAGAACTAATATAAATTATCAATAATACAACACAAGTTGACATAAAACTAATTCTATAAAATAAAAAACCAATTATTCAAAATCCTTTACTATGTAATAAAATATACGGAACATCAAATAAAATATTCTAAAATAGTTTCTACCAACATGATTTCCAACTACTACTTCCTACCACAAAAAAACCATGACTTCTACCTTTTGAGCTGTTTAATGGCCATTTATCGTGAATAACTATGATTTTTTGCCATCTATACTTTTGCAGCATTTATTTGTCTGACATTTAATCTGTCTCAATTTAGTGATCCAAATTGAACGTTCTTATAAAATTCTCACATTCAGTTAAGGAAGAGTATCAAGAAGCACAGATTGTTTCATTACCATAATTACATGATCACCATAATAAAAATATATATTTACATGTACATATTAGTCTAGGTTCATTATACCTAAGTATTTAGATTAAACATTAATCATATTGATTGGCATGATTTTAATTAATATAATTCCAGCATCACATGTACTCACCTATATAAACGGTTATTATACAATCAGATGAAGCGAGAATAATATATGATTTAGCCTTTTGGCCTTTCGTTCAGAGATGTAGGCCTAATGGCCGAACTGCATTACAATATTGTACTTCATTATCTCCCTTCGCCTACGATTCAATTCTTTCAATCTTCTAACACTTATGATCAGCTCCATTCATCATTTAACCAGTTTATTCTTCCTTCTCATTAGTCTCTGTTGCTAAGCATTAAGCATTAAGTTCATCATAACAGAAAAGTGAATGTAAACTCAGAGATGAAAGCACTTCTCTCTCAAGGAATGTGGGAGTTGTCCCCACTGAAAGTACTAAGATTTTTGGCTGCAGATAGACAGTTGATCTGTACAAAGCTAGATTTTATGCTAAAGATTTTGCTAGAGCTACAGTGTTGACTAGCTTGAGACATTTGGTCTAGTTGTTCGATTGGATTCAGCCTCAACTCAATGTCAATGATACATTTTTGCAGGGTGTATGAAGGCTATCCACAGCTAGAAACATAGCCTGGGTGTTTGGGTTTGAGCTGCAAGGTGATTTCAGCAGGTTTCAGGTGATGTCACTCTGTTCATTCTATTTTGTTCATCATGGTGTGGTAGTGTTATTAGCAGTGATTGGAATTTGGAAGCAATGAACTTGGAATATAGGAAAGCAAATTTTCTTTTTCTAAAATGACATTTTTGAAATTAAAGGCATGTAACAAAATACTTTATTTGCATTGAGGTGGTTCACAATAAACACCGTATTGACCTATCTCAAGAAAGAAAGCACAAGAAGGCAAGGCCCCTTGGAAATAAGCTAAAAAGTACAGCCATAGAGCAAAATCAGTAGTTATGGGACAAAGAATCCAAAGATTTCACTTATCAGATACAGATGATGACATGTTGGTAAGCTAATTTATCTGGCTATCACAATTGCATTTATTGTATGACTCATCAGCCAATTCATGCATTGAAAAGCAAGTCCATTGGAGCACATCATAGAAATATTTGTCTATGTGAAGAATGGACCAGGAAAAGGTAAACGTACAAAAAGAACGAAATTACATATCCAAGGACATTCACTCCAGTTATGCAAGTGATAGAAGTAAAGGAAGATCAATTTGAGATGTTGTTCTTTAATGGCAATCTCATGACTCAGAGAACCAAGAAGTAACATGTAGCTCCAAAATCAGGTGTTACAGCAGAATACAGATCCATGGCACATGCAGCATGTGACATGATATGGCTGAGGTCATTGATTATAGAGATTGGCTATCATATCAAATTATATGCACAAGAATTACAAGCAACAAAACTGCTATAATAAAGACATACATGCATACATACATACAGACATACAAATATATATATATATATATATCATACAATATTGTATTCCTTGAGAATAAAACATGTGGAAATAAACTGCCACTTTGTGAGGGATGTCATGAATGACATTATCTGCACTCCCTTATGGAATCTTCTTCGCAGGGATTGTTTGTGGGTGTCTTTGAATCTTTGTGCAACAAGCTTAGCATGTTTGCTATTTTTGCTCCAACTTAAGAGTCAATAGAATATTATATCGAAGTAAGTCGGGATTAGTCTACCATAAAATATACTTTTCTCTTCTTTCTACACTGCTTATGCTACAACATATTAATACCTTTAAACGTCAATACTATAATTCTTTCTACCAGTCACTGAACTAGTACAGTAGCCATCACCTGTACAATCAACAATGACCAACTTTACCAGATGAAAATATTTAGTAACAGGAGAGATACTGAAGTTCAATTCATAATTATATATTAACAATCCACAAATTAACATCCATTTGGCATGAGCATGATCACAAATTTTATTTCCACGAAGTAAAATCAATATCTATCTTGTTCTTGTACTCAGTAGAAATAAATTTTATCATTCTAATAAGTATGATACTTTAAGCTTACATCTCCTTCATCCAGATGGGCATGTTTCCTTAACAATTTGGAGGAAAAAACCACCTTCTTGTCTGCACTAGCACATCCATAACCAACCAGTATTTGAAGATCCTGCCTTGACAATGCCCTGAAATAACACTAACCTAAGCAAGTATCAAACAGAAACAAAGAGCATTTATGAAACTTAAAAACGAGAAAACACGGTAGTTAAAAAGAGTGATAAGAAAAGTCCATCCCAAAAAATGAGGAAGGAAAAAAGAACAAATCTAGATAGGAAATTTGTGCTTGCATTAGTTTCAAAAAAGTTGCTCTTTGTTGCAATAGAGAAAATGCCAGGTACACCTGTAGCGATGAAGCTTTTGTAGCACAAAGACATTATTTTTCTTTTTTCTGTTCTGCTAAAGACAGAAGTTGGAGGTGAGCCATACAATGCAAGAAAGAATTATAAATTCCAAGTTGTATCTCTGGACCGCCTAAAAACTGGAAACACAAATAACCAGAATGGCAAAAAGTATACTCTTTACTGATGGGGTAGACATCTAGAATCTTTATTTAAAAGAGTTTTGAAATTGATATTATTCCACGGAAACAAATAAAATTTGGGCAGATGAAGTAACTAAAAAAGTTAGTAATCGTATAAAAAATTTAAAAGGATTTCAAGAATTTTATTAGAACGAAAGCCTTTAAAATTATTGAAAAAAAGCTTCCAATGTGATTGAGGTAAATGATAAAAAAAAAAACTGAGATACGAGTGCAACATTTCTATGCTGATATTCCTTGAAAACATGAAACTAAAACATCCACATATGAAGATAGAGCATGATAGCGCCCAAGGTGGAATTTGAAATACAGAAATTCTCCAGAGCCCAATGATTGTCTACTGTGAAAGAAGACTATGATGCATGGAAAACCATAAATGCAATCCCATTGTATCATCCATATTATCAAAAGCAATTTTGAATCCCTAATGCAAATTTTTCTCCACTGTAAAATGCAAAAGATATGAAAAGCGAAGCTAAATTAATTAAAACTGCTAATACTCTCTCCCTCACGTTCACAAAATGACAGAAAATTTCTACCTTGCTAACTCCCCACGGTAAGTAATAACATAATGATTGAAATATTTTAAAGAAAGACCTCTATCTCAGCTATTAATTAAATGCAAGAAGAGATTACAAGCCAAATTGATGTTGGATAATTGCTTCAATTATATCAGATTTGAATAGTAAATTCTTCGAAAATCAGAAACTAGAGAAATAAAACAAAGAAATAAACAACAATTCGAAGCTAAAGGGCAGCGTGGAATACTCTTAAGAGGAAGAACACGACCACAAATTATCAGTTATCAGCAATCACCACGTCAGCAAGGGTTTAGCATTTCACCATTTGTTATAGACATTTCATCAAGCACCGTGTTCTTAACCATATCAAAATTCATCTCCGAGCAAAAGGACTGCATTCCACGAATAAGACACAAACATATAAACGCATACTATCTATCCAAGAGGGCGAGTGAGAGAGCCAGAGAGAGAGAACCTCAAGATATCAAAGCGATCGCGACCAAAATTGAGAACAGCAGCCTGCACGGTCTTGAAATCCCGCGTAAAGTCGAGCTTTTTCTCCTCCTCTGCGACAGTCTCGGATAAATCAAATCCGAGGTCTTTAATCATGCCATCCTCATCCTTCCTCACGTGATCAAAGTAATTCTGCTGCACTAGCCTCTCCATCAACTCTATCCACTCGGGCCACGGGTGCACCAACTCAACCTCTTTCTTCGTATCGCTGTTCGCCAAAAGCGCTTCACTTTTCACTAACTCAGACCTCAACTCCTCCACCGAATCGCCCTGTGGCGGATTGGAAGCCGGGTCGGGACCGGGACCGCCTTGTTGTTTCTTGGATTCACGCCAAGCGCGGATTCTCTGGAGGGTTTGGTCCTTCTCGTCGCGTTTCTTGTCTATTTCATCGATTTGTTCGAAGATAAAGCTCATGCGAGCGGAGAGCGAAGAGGGTTTGGGGGTGCGATGGGAGTGATGGGCGGACTCGGGCGCCGAAGACAAGCATGCTGTATTGTGCAATTGGGAAAGGAGATAAAAGGAAAGGGGGTTTGAACACTTGAGGCGCCGGAGAAGAAGACGAGAGAGTGCCATGTTTCTTCTGGGGAAGACGAAAAGAACTAAAACCCCGCCATTGGAAGACAACAAAGAGGAGAAAACGCGAAAGCTAAAACCCTTACCCGGTCCAAGTTTAAGAGCAAAAAACGGTAAAAAAAGCCTTAGTTGCATCCAATGAATGTACTATTATTTATATTAAAATACTGCATACACTCTCTCATTGCCGCTATGTTTGGAACAACTTTCAAGTTTTACATAATTTATCAATCTATGCATAATTAAATATATTATTTAATAAAATTTTCACTCAAATTTAATTGTAAATTTTTTTTTACATGTATAACTAGTGAATTGATTTTTAATTATTGTACTAGTTTACAATCAAATTAATACTTTTATATATATACACATGTATTCAAATTTACACGTTACTTGTGTATATTATTATATTGTTCAATCACTATTACAATCTTACAATTAAATATATTACTTCTACAAACACAAATAACCCCTCTCCCTAACATGGCCTATATGAATGGACAAACACACATATAGTCATGGGACTAAAAAAGGGGAAGAAAAAAAACCTACTATATATTTTTGGACGATTGAATGGCACCTTTTCCTCCATTTCTCATTTTTTGTTACAAATTTTGAAAAATTTTGTTTTACTTGGCCTTTATTTGAAATATTTTCTCAAATAAAAAATTTCCCAATGTTCACATTTTTCTATCTATAACGCAGACCCCATTCCAACCCCTTTGACCCTCTCTCTTTTTCCCACGAATGCTCTTCTCTTTCCTGGCAATGGCATCCTGATTGATTTTGAAAGTGACTAATCATTAAGTTGGTGTTACTCAAATTCACATTCAGATGCAAATTAATAATGAAACCCAAAGTCAAACATAAACTCAAATGTATATATCATTCAAACCCAAATCCACTGAAATAAAAATATTGAGTCTACATTGGGCGGATGCCCAATGAGATCCATAGGTAATGTTTGAGAGAAAGGGATTTAGTTAGAGTTAATATTTGATAAGAATTATATTGAGACAAGTAATATATTTGTAAATAATATTTTAATGAGATGAATAATATGATTAATTTGAATATATATGTAAAATATATAATTATAATTAAATAATTTAATAGTATATAAGCATAATGATTATATTTTAAATGTAAATAAAAAAGATTTAAGTATATATGTGATATATATAAGTATTAATTTAATTATTAATAAGTGTAATGATTGAAAAATAATTAGTTATATATATAAAAGGAAAGTTTTGAAATTAAATTTGAATAGATATTTTGTTGAATTATATGTTTTATAGTATAAAGTATGAGATGATAATTTTGAGTTTAAAATAAGATTCCAAACTTAACCATAGGGTCTGGGTACCCTAAAATTCAAATCTCTATGGAGTATAAACCAGCGCCTATAGACATTATTACATAATCTAAAGTGTAAATCCTAGTATACTGTTATTATTTATATATTTCTTATTATACTCCTACAATTTTTATTTATTCTATTCAAATTTATCATTTTTTATTATCTTAGTTTTTTCTTTTTAATTTATTTTGTATCATTTTACAAATTTTATTAATGATACAAAATCAATATTAAAAATTTATTATTTTAATTACATTCAAACAACTTTGAGTATGACTCAATTTTAATTTATTCTATTTTCCTGTCTTTCTTTAATTTATTTCTTGCTCTCGAAAGATATAAATTTATATTTTAAAAATTTTTACTCATTTATATGATTATGGACATTTGTCAAATTACATTTTTTTAACAAAATTTTGCCATAACTATTTTGTATTATTTTTTCTTTTTATTTCTGCTCTAGCTGAAACAATCGTGGTAGTTGATTCTTATTTAAAGAATAAAATTCATCAAAAGATATGTATAATTAAATTTTTTCATACAATTTAACTATATTTGTAACAACATAATTAAATTTAAAACATTAATTCATTTATGTAACTGAACTCTGTAAATTATACTTTAGTTGAAAATTATATATTTGCTAGATTGAAATTTTATAATAAATCACTTTATGATAAGCCAATATTTATAATAAATTTTTTATGTGTTTAAAAATACAAACAAATATTTTTATAGTTAACTTTTCTGATTTTTTTAATTACTTTTTGTAAAAGTAAATAAATTGATTTTTATGTAAGTGTTCATAATATTTTATTTTAACTATCATTCAGTATCCTAAGTCCTTTAAAATTTTATTTTAAATCTCTCCTACAATCAATTAAATATCAACTAAAATGTAATCATAGTAAGATAAATTTTATTTTAATACAAGAAAGTTTTTTCCGAAATCAAAAGAGCGATTAGGTTTAAAAAAGAAAAGATTAGATTTGGGTTTAGCTAATATCCACCCAATGACAGGTCTAAATTAGTCCCATCCTTGAGAGTTTTTCATATAAAAATTCAAATATTTTGCTGGTAAGTGGTGCAAATCGTGCTTCATTTTTCCCATTTTTTGGTAAGTTATTATTTGGGCTAATAAGTTTGAGGATTGTGCGTAGTAGAAAAGAACAAAAATGGAAATGTATTGCATAGTGATTATTCTTCCTTCAACAAAATTGTGCGCACAATAACTATATGAAATACAAAGATTTCTAACCGTGAGAAGATCTTGAATCCCTTTTGGACAATCAAGACAATCATTTTCATAAGAATACAACTCCTTTGAATATTAGTCACTTCATTTTTCTTGATAATTCCTTGGTTTATATGTGTTTGTGTGTGCGCGCGCGCGTGTGTAAAACCATCTTGTTTATATTATTCGACCTCAAGAATGGATGGTACACATTTGAAAAATCTAACGGTCAAGATTGCTCTTTAGCTAACCATTCCTCTTAACTTTGTACCTCATGTATCATCTATCACAAAAGCAAAAACTTATTTCTCAACCAAGTAAATCACTTAACCATCTAGCAATTTTATCTAAATGTTTAGACACTTACTGTTCATTCAACAAATATGCAACAACTTCCAACAATTCTCTCCCTACTGCTCATAAGGTATTCTCATTATAGTTTTTTTTTATATAATACACTTTATTTCTTTTAACAAGACCTGGGTCAGTATATTGGATTCATTGTTGCTAGTGTGCATCTTATCCACAGAGAGAGAGAGAAGTTTTTAAAAAGTGAAAAAATATAGTGTAAGTGGAAGAACACATATATTTCTATAAACATACTTTTCAAGATGTCAACGCTAAAGGAGGTCTTGGAGCTACTAAAACACAGTATTATTTAAAGTCAATGTTTGAATTTCTTATTAGAGAAATGAAAGCACTTGCACAAAAAGCAGATGACATACAAGAGAGATTAAAAAGGGTCAAAGAAGAAAATGGTATATTTATTACATATCCTGCATGTAATGAAAACATTTCAATTGTTTTCATAGGAGGCATACCACAAATACATGCCCAAGTGAGGAGGTTGAAGTTCATCTTGGTTTTAACAGGCTTATGAGAGTCGAGAAAAAAGCTCATCCATAGTGATACTACATTTGATTGAGAAGGCTAAAGAGGAGAGGTTATTGGACGAAATGCAGCATAAGGATGGCATTAGTGCAAACATTGATTCGGAGGTACTGGAGCTAATACTGCATATGGATGAACATGATAAAGAGTAACCACCCTCTCTAAATTACAGGGATATAGAAAAAGGCAATGGGTAGTCCATTGAAAATGTAAAGAATCATACATATAATGACTCATTTGATTATTTGGTATATTCTTTGCCTAATTGTATTTTACTGTAGTTGGAGATTTTTCTAGCCAAAGAGCTTTCAGGTGTATATCTAGAAAAGGCATTAAAGAATGCATTTATCATTTCTATGATCTAATATTTTTTATTCAGTATCATGGCAATTATGTTTCACATGTGTATTTGTTGGAAGAAGCTAATTGTGGAGTATCAAAAATCTTTTGTAAATTCCTATTTGATTCAAGCTAATTGTTGAAGTGAACATGAACTCAAATTGAGGACAATTCTCCTTTAAGAGGAGGGAGATAGAATGATTTAAGATAGGCAAATTTTTTATTTTATTTTTAATGCATTTTGTTTGGCTTTCATGTCTTTTGGGTCATAAGGACTTGAAAATTAGGATTTAGCTTATTTTAGAATAAATAATTCTAATATTTAGTTGTAAGGTAGAGAATGGAATTAATTGACACTTTTAATTTTCTTTGGAATGACCCAAATTAGTCGAATAATTCCTAATTCTTGTTAATCAGTTCAGATCAATTCATTTGAAAGTAATTCTTGTTGAATTATGACACAATAATAGATTGATTATGACAATCCTATCATACCATATTTTCTACATCGAGTTAGTTTCAATTCCATATGATGGATCAGGTAGTCGATTGCGTAGTTCACATCCTTAGAATTTGAAATTAAATTTGATTTTCTTTCAATTTGTTCTAACTTCTGTTTGGTACCTGTTATCACGTTAGGAAGTTTCCAAAACTTAGACTTTTGTTTTGAGTGAAAAATTCCAATTCTTTTATAAAGTAATCATTAATTCAAGTTACAATACACAGAGCACTATCAAGAGTTTTACTTTCATTTGACAAACATTGGTATGTACAAATTTGAGAGGTTTGAATTTTCTAGAAGATGGAATTTTGGAAGTTTATTACTTTCTGTAAATACAATCAATACAAGATTATTGAAGATTTGTACCATTGACATCTAGCAAGTATTGTTTCTTTTCCAAAGCTTGTATGCCTTTTTTATTCATGTGCACGAGTCCAACAATTGTTTCTTACACGACATGAGTCTCTTCTTTTTTTTACCTTAACCTATGTGACATAGAGGGGTTTTAGCTTGCTTCTTATAGTAACCATCATATTTCCTTTAGTAAGCTTTCACATACCATTTCAAAATTGATTGTTCTTTAGGTTCATTGGCTGATATGAGGTTCAGTCTCAAGTTAGACACATGCCTTACATCTTTCAACTTCAATTGGCAACATAAGGTGGTGGGAAGACAAATATCTCCCACTCCATTACTTAGAGATTTCACTATTCTCTATTCTTACTTGGCTAAAATCAGTCTGCGTGTCTAATAAAATAACTCTCTATGTGAAGTCACATGGCAGGATACACCAAAATTTACTGCCCAACTAAGTCTTTTCTTGTCACAATTACTTCACCTTTAGATATTGTGGCTTGAACTTCATCCTCCCTACAATATTGTTTATTCCATTTTCCATTCTCTTTGGCTTGCTCTATTTTTCCAAACTTAATGCTCACTTTCAATGTGCCCTTTTCTTTTACAATGAAAGCGTCGTACTTCTCTTCTATTAATTGATTTGCCTCATGAGTGTCCTCTCTAATGGTTTGGTCCTTTTCTGTAACTTCTCCCCCTTAATTCTCACCTTTTAGCAACCAAGGCTTACGATTTAGCATCTTGCCCAAGTTTTTCTTATTTTTTTTATTAAAAAGGACTTCTTTGACCATATCAAGGGTTAAAACTCCATCAGCTGTAGAGTTGATTATTGTGACAAACATCTCCAAACTATCAATTAGCAAATTAGTAATAGTGCTTGGATTTCATTCTCTAAATTTAGTTTCGACATAGTGTAGTGGTTGATCAACCCTTGCAACTAATTTAAATGCTTCAATACAATTGACCCTTATACAGTTGAAGGCTAATTTTCGTTATGAGTGAACCCTCATTAAGGCCATATTTGCATTCATGCACAACCTTAAGCTTTTTCCATAGTACATCATTATGAGTTTTTTGAATACACAGTTGGAGACACTATTGGGATTCGTTGAGTTTGGGATGAAAATTTTTAATTTTAGAACGACAAATAATTAGAGAATACGTAGTGGAATATCAAAACCAAACTCGAACCGCTTTGTCATATAACACGAATCAATTAAATGTATTCAAAAATATATAAAAATCATCTCTTGAAATCCTATTCCAATTGAGGCATACACATGGTACACAAGCGGCAATTTCTAACTTGTCCACATAGATAAAAATCAAACTTGTGTCTCTAAAATCTTTCACAAACTTTTTCACAAGAATCTAATAAAAACTCCACTAGGTATGAAAACTTTATGACATGAGACAAAACTAGAGAAGAGGCTAGAAAACATTTTCTCTCTTTCCTGGTGAGGGGACCATGAATTTTTTTGCTTATTTCTTTGATTTTTTATGTTGTGTTGTGATTTGGAACTTTTCGCAATCTTTTGTTTCCAAGACACACAATCCTAATCTAGGTAGGATTTTTATTTCTATGCAAAGCACCTGAGGTACACACAATATAGGCTCTACATACTTCCTTTATGAGTTTTTTATTAATTTAAGCCCTTTCCAAATTTAATTATTAATGCGTATTATCACGACAACAAAATTTAATTTTCAATGAACCAGTATCATGGTGAGTACAAGTATTATATCGATAGAGAGAGGCGTGTATCTATCAATATAACTAGAATTCTATTAGTTAGGTTGTTAAAAAGTAGCGATACTAAAGGAATAAAATGAAAGCAAGCACCCAGCAAACAAATTACAAGCTTGAATTGATGGAGTACCAAGAGTCTACCCCTTGTATTGTGTTGATTTCCTACCTATGCCATTTTATATTAATTACTAGTTTAATTGCTCTAGTTATGGATTATTAATTTTAAGGTATTTAAGATATCATTCCAGACTTTTTTAAAGCTTGACTCAAGGTTTCAACAGGTTTTCCCAAGTTTTACCAAATCAAGTGATTATTTATGTGATTAACAATGTTTTACCTATTATAATCCTATGATTTTACTTTTATTATTCCCACAAAATTAATGTTTGCAAATTGTAAATCTAGCGTGCAAGTTTCACTCCTGGTGTTCCCCACACAACCACAAATTAATTAGAGAAGTGGCCGAATCCTCTCATCACAATACATATCACCAATTCCGAACAACAAAAGTAAAAACAATCAATCATAAAATCATACTTACATATTCAACCAAGCACAAGCATGAAAGACTAGATAAAACTTTAGCAATTTATAATTTTATTAACGAAAACCATTGTTATAATATTAAACACCCAAACAACATAAAAATAATAGGAAAAAGTTCGAAAAACTTATTCTAAAATCCTTGCATTGTGTGGACAATTGAAATCTCTCCACACATGGTAAGGATTCCCCATTCTCCACCTCTTTAATCTATGTAGAAGGTAAAACCATTTAGAAGGCATATTTACAGTTGTATAGGTGCTAGGGTTAGTGCACAATAGGAGAAAAGTTGAATCAACCTATAAAATAAAAACCCGTCATTGCCTCTCGTTACATCTTGTGATCAAGAGATCAGATTCCGCTGTCGTACCACTCCTTTCCACGCCCGCAAACCTAGGCACAGCCTTCACATGAATCTCATTGCCTTAGTTTTGTGGCTGTGCAAAGCTTCTTCGTAGTCACGGTTCCAACAACGACAAAAATTATAGTGTATATTGTGTTCCACTTCATGCTCACAAGAGTCTTTCCTTTGATTGCTCTTGCCCTTCCCGCGACCACAAGCACCAACCGCAAGCTAGTCCAGAGTGTGCTATGCTTGAATTTCGCGATTTCAAGCTCACCAATCGTGGCTACAAACTTCCTCTTAGCAAACGCAAGCCTAGAATGCGGGCCCAAAATTTTGATTAAGTATAGAGAATATCCATATTCAACTAAATATTACCAAAACAACACTTAAACATTCCCTACTTACCTCACTTTAAACATTGACATGCATATATGCATGTTGTAATAATTTTATTCTCAATGTGTATGCAAAATTCAACCATCAAGGAATGAAATATGCTACAAATACGTGACTTATCAATTATTATTCTCATACATAATTAAAGCCATTGGAATTATATCCTTAAATTTAATTAATCTCAATAATTAAATTAAAAGCTCTTTATGTTTTTAATTAATAATCTCGTTATTAACAAATATAATAAGAACTAAATAATTCCACTTATGTCTTGCCCTTTAGTTTACTTTATCTTATTAATTAAATTATAGCCCATTCTATTTCTAATTAATAATTTCATTATAAACAAATATAATAGAAAATTCTGTTGGTTCAATCCAATTGCAACAAAATTAATTTTACCATGAGACTTCTTAAGTCTCGTTCAAATCCCAAATGAATTTATCAACTTGTCCTAATTCCATTCTTTTATATGTAACTCTTTGAATTCATCCTTAATTGATAATAAGTATAGTTAAAAGGATATGAATAATGCCTAGTCTATGGACCATATTTTAGTCCAATTAAGACGAAATGAATGGATCACATGAAGTTTCCTGATTGTGAATATCATATGGTATACGCCTTTTATCATACTTTATAACAATCGAGTGAGAGCAATGAATTAGTTGAACTCACTAACTTGATCATATAATCAGATTAATATTATCTCATGAGACTAATAACCTTTTATCAAAAACTCCTTTGTATTTCCACTACCTTAGTTAGGGGTTTTTGTCTCACAAAATATTGGCCACATGGAACAAACACTTTAGTCACTGAGACAAATCTTTTATTAAATACACACATGCCTTCATACATATTTGGACAATGGTACATTAGGCTCATAACCTTATCTCATATTAAAAAAGATATTGTTTCTTAGTGTCGTAACAACACACTAATTATCATATACACAAGATAACCATATCGTCTTAGGTTAAAACCTACACGCATATAATATAATTATGAAACAGGACATTAATAGCAAAGAATGAATTTCATGTGTTTGCTTTGTTCCTCGAGTCAGTGTTTGAATACTCATTTTCTAATGAAGTATGCATATACATGTATTTTCATTATTTCATACTAAACGACATGATTCTCATCATACAAACACATAGTGTGCAAGTCGTACCAACTTTCCAATACCCATACAGAGAATTTGTAACTCGTGAATATGTTTTAGTGATTGTATACTAAGAATCATTGTATCTACATTCATAAACTTTTATTAATAAGGCTTCTTAATGCAATCACATGGGCATATGTAAAACTATATATCATACAAGATTTACATGTATGATAAGAGATAGGCAGAAAATACTAATGTTTTATTAATTAATCAAAATTATATTTACAATCCATATTTCTCTAATTATTTTGGCATTAAAGGATATATCACTAACAAAGACATTAGTTAATCAACTCATGAATTTGGTGATATTGATTGCCTGCGCATTGTTTCCCATTTAGCATTAGATTTGTTCTTGGGTTTTGCTTGATCACATAATGTAGGCTCAAATAAATATCTAATTATTAGATGATCTTTCATGTAAGGCTTCCAAGCAGGAAAGTTGATGGTAGTCAATTTGATCATTGTGCTAGTACGTTTCCATTCTATAACCAAAAAAATGTACCAGACTTTCATAGCGCTTATTGGGCCACAAAGTTTGAGGATTGTACTTGGCGTGGTAGAAGGGAGAAAACGGAGACGAGTGGCAAAGTGAATTAATTTTCACTATATCAAAATTCTATATGTAAGAGCTATGTTGAAATACAAGGGATTTTTAACTCTCACAAAAATGTTGGACATCTATTGAACAACCAAAACAATCAATCTCAAAAGAACAACTATTCTAGGTATCCATTACTTGTTACCCTTTGTAGGATTTTCTTGTATGTTGATGGTTTCAAATGAGAACCTTCGTATTGGGACTATTTAACTTCAAGAATAGACAATGAAGGTCTAAGAATCTAATAGCCCAAATTAATATCTACCTAAATTTTCAATCGCATACATTTGGACATGCATATTATCTTAAGTTTATTACCACCTCCTACCAACCTCACACGCCTACTCCAAGAACACAAATTCTCCTAATTTTTAACCAAGTGCATTATGTAATGTATTCAGACACTCAAATATCTATTGTTAATTTCGCAAATGAACGGCAATTTCCATCACTTATAGTTTAGTTTGATAAAACTATGCACTATACTTTAACTCCAGCCCTACACATAGCACAAAACAAATTTGATTTAACCTTGAGACAAACTATATATACCTTTGAGTTAAATACATATCACTATTGTATATATCATTTATCTCCTCAAAATAAAACAATGTCACTCACCATTGACTTGAATATTTATTTCTTTGTGCCACATATATGGTTCTGGAAATTTTTGAGTATTTTTGCTCGTCAAAGTCAATTTTAATTTTTTTTACTTCTAACAACTTAAATTATTCAAGTTTAGAAAGTGAAGTAATAAATTAATCACCATTCTAATTATATGAACTAAAATTTGAGATTGTTTTTTTTCGCTTCTAACCCATATGAACTAAAATTTGAGATTGTATTTTTTCCGTTCTAACCCATAAGAGTCAATAGATAGTGAACAATTTGTACTCCAGACCTAACGTTTGAAAGTTTAGAAAACCACTACTTATCCACACACCCACTTAAATTAAAAGCAATGTCCGTGTGACTAAAACTTATTAATTGCTCTGGACAAAGATGATACATCCGATGGTGACCAAAAGTCAAACCTTTTTTTTTCTTTTTTTCTTTTTTTTTGTGGAATAAAGATATATTACTTTTAGAAACTTTTAGGCCTCAATTAAATTGAAAATTTTAAAAATTTTGAATTTGAATAAGGCATTCAAGAAATGATTTCCAATGTCATTAAAGTAAAAGAAATTTTAAATCAATTTTAATTACTAAAATTATAGTTTAAAATGAGAGATTAAGAATTTTTGAAATGCATTGTAATTTAAAAAAATATAATAAATTTATTGTTACAGATTTAAAATTCTTCCTATGAAATCTTTCAATCAAATGAAGTCTCAAGTAAATACTAATAAACTTTGCTTTATTTATTTTAAAGAAGCATATATCTAAGAAAGAAATAGCTACCCATGTTTGTTTTAAAAAGGAATTCAAACTGTCTTACCTAGTCAATAACATTTTTACTGTGGGGCAATAACAAGTTTGTCAAAATATTTACCTCAACAAGGAGGGCTTATCTAAAATTAGTATATGTGCCATTTCTATTTTAGGGTAAATAGCTTATGCTCCATTACTTATAAATTCAGGTACAGTATAAAACTATACGTGTATTACGTGCTACATGCCCATGCACACATATTTGTACAAAACTATTCTCACAATCCCTTCATTTTCTTTTCTTAATTCACAATATCTTATAATTACAAAAGAGGCATCGAAGTAGGAATTAGAACCATTCAACCATACAGTTAGGGTAGAAGCCAGTACTCGTGGCAACTTGAGAGAGTGACTGCAATTCTTTCTGAACTTTCATTCTCTCGTAGAAAACAGAGCACGCCAACGAAGTGCATTTCACCCCACTTTCAATAAGCCAATCTCCACCCCCACAATGACGACATATCTGCATAATAATAAAGGCATTTGAGTAAACAAGAATTTAACTCAGCCAATCTGTTGTCCACAACAAAGATTAAATGAGATGCCCTTTGGACCTCACAGTACAATTCAATTGACTGAAGCAAGTCGTCAAAATGTGTCGTAAAGTACGAGAAATGAACCTTATGTGTTATAAAACAAAGAGCATAAAAAGCACTCGCAGAAGAAATAAAATAACTTAAAGTTTCAAATAAGATGAATGGAGGCACGTCACAACAAGAGAGAGAGAGAGAGAGAGAGAGAGCGAGCAAACGACAATTCATGAGTAGTTCACCACTGATGCCAACATAGAGGCAGCATGAGTTTCCGATGGATGTTGATTTAGGAGAGATGATTCATTTAAAAGAACAAGGGTCGCTCAAGTACTTCAGACACAACATAATGGCTGACTATAATAGGGAAAAACAAAAATGAAATGAAAAATCACAAAGCCCTAGAAGGTCCATAGGACAAGAAACATTGAAACTTGAACACTACACTTACAGCAGCAAGGTGTTGGATTTCTTTTTCCAGTTTTGAAGTTTTTCCTGTGAGGGCTGTGGCAACAGTCGTTTCATCCATAGAACAGCTGGGACACAGGTGAGTGGACCCCTGAACTAATTCACCACAGAGGATACAATGTTTTGATGCATAATAGTAATCAATTCTCATCCTCAGCGGGTTTGGTACAAGAGAATTGCACTTTCCAGCTGCTTCACGTGCTGGCCGGGGCATGTCTAAAAACCACTGGTTTAGATCTGCACCAACAAGCCCAAATACTCGCTGCAAAGCTGGTATTATCTGTTTTCTAATGTAATAAATATCATTTAATCGGAAAGGGGAACCAAGGGCTAGAAGTTCAAGTGGATCTAGCACCATGTCAACTAAACGAGCCCCTGGTTCACCATGAACCACTACATAAGGTATTCGTTCAGCATACCGAGGTTCTGCCCGGGGGTCAACTCTCACTGATTTAGTGGCCACAATAGCAGCTGGAGGAAGTGAACAAACACGTGCACTATAAGTACCCAAGCGAACCTCCTTTGCAAAAATAAAATCCTGAAGCGAGACCCTGCCAGATAGTATCCTTGTCCACTGACGCAGCACATATGCTTTAACCTGATCGTGGAAAATAGAAAACGCTGTGAATTTGAGAAAATAAGCCATAAGTTACTATATATGTTCAATAATAATTTGTAGGTCTACCAAATTGGTGCCCCCATACACTTGAGATTTGCCCTATATTTGCTAAAAAGTCAGTTGACAGGGAGCAAGTATCAAATATCAAATATGTGACAAAATGTCAACCTATGGAAGTCTGGTAGACATTATAAAAGATTCCAGATGATCAGCATTATCTACAGAGAGAACTGTCTTCAGTCCTTTCTGTGCACGATCAAATTAAAAACTTGACATCGTCTTAAATTCATAAACATTGCTACTGGAACAACAAAAACCTAACAAGAACCTCAAGGCCTCAAGGCCTCTAATTCAACTTGAAAGATAATGACAGGATACCTTACCAACATGGATCCTCTCCATAAATCATACTTTCAGAATTATCCCTCAAGAACAAGTTTTCAGTGACACAACCAACATGAGTTTGCCCACCACGACTCAACTTTTTATTTAGTTTTTGGCCTGTGTATTTACTACAGCTACTCTCTCTCTCTCTCTCTCTGTGGAAACAGGAAATTTTTACAAGAAATTATCCTAAGTGTGATGGTGACTTCCATGGTCATCATATAGGCACAGCCATTTTGAATGGTAGAGTAGAAAGATGACACGGCAACAACTGACGCATGCAACTGGATACCTCCCGCCTCCTGGTAGTACATTTTAAATAAAAGAACAGCGCTAATTGGATAGACTTCAACATTAATACAGAGAAGTTGAATAATGGTGTGCCTAGAAAGCTAAAAGTGCAGTTGTTTTCTTCCTGCCATATAAAGCTGATAGCCGATACAACATACAAGGTACAAACATACTCATACATATCTAACATGGTGAGATAGCTAATACAAGCTAGCTGTCTTGGTCAATCACATTACCAAATAAAGTGTAACCAGAAAACATCTAAGAGGAGAAGAGAGAGTGCACTCCTTACCTTATCAATATCCTGACTCTCAAAATAAATCCTTAATGACTGTTCCATAGTTTTAGATACAGCCCCACATGTATCTCTTCGGACAGTCTCAATACCCTTAGCATCAAAGATGGGCTTGCTCTGATCAGGACTTTCATAACTATAACCAACATATCGCTTCTTCGTGAGGAGGAAACACGGGTAGTAAACTTTTTCCATTTTTAATGTGACAGGACTTGGATTCATTTCAGTTATTGTAGATGCAATTTCTCTTCCCACTGTAAAAGCTTCTTTAAGAGAACGTCCTTTTAGGAGTACGAACATGCTGCATCCAATAACAGAAAATGAATTCAAAAATTAGTTATAAATGTCTAAGGAATGTGATTGTTTTACTTACCATCATGCATTATCATGTGCCCTATGAAGCCCAAGTAAATATTATTATTGTAATTAAATTTTCTTCTATTTACAATAAACTAATCGAAGAATTAAAAATAACATTTTCAATTAACTACAGAACTGAAGTACACACACCTATCTGTATCACCATAAATAACTCTAGCGTTCCACTTATCATTAGAGTTCACAAATGAAATTGCAGTTTCCAGTGTTCTACGGCCACACTGCACAATACTGTCAGCAAGCTCAGCACAAGGCATACGCCCACTAAATCCAGCAGCTGTATAGCCATAAGTAACATTTGCAATAAGCTTCAAAGCAAGCTGCCGGGCATTTAATATCCTGTGATGAACAAGCTGAGAGGGATCCAATTTTTTCATTGCCTGTTTCACCATGATTCTTGTTGATAATATCTCTTCTAAAAGCTGAGGCAGTATCCCTTTCCGTACTTTTGGAGGAACGTACACAACACCATTGGGTGTGAACAATAATTCATGCTTCAAACTGCGTAAAATATTTATATCTTGTAAATATGAACTGACACCAAGGGTACCTGCACTCGGCGGTGTAATTTTTCCAAGGCAAGTACAAAAGCAAAGGTTATATGCAATCACCATTGATGGATAAAGAGATTGGAAGTCCAAAACAATAACAGGATCTGCATAAAAATTAGATTCCGGCTCCATAACAAGAGGTAAGCACTCCATTGCTGGTTGATTGGCAACCTGTTGATTTCCAGGGGAGATGGCAAGATAGTTCTGTGTATGTGCTAACCGGAGAAACATTGACTCAACACGATACTGTGAACCTCGAGATAATACTGAAAAAAAGTCAATACCAAATACTCGGGCGAGTTCAGATGTTCGGTTTATTACATCGAGCTGATTCATAATTTGTAAATTCAACTTGGCCCGCTCCAATGTATAATTAAGTGATCTATACCTTGCTTGTCCAGGGCCACTCGAAAACCATTTTGTTAGTACTCTCCAAGGGATACATGGAATTTTTCGCCTTAGAACTGTTTCAGCCACGGCTTCAACCGTGTATATATTAAGCTTAACTTCATTCCGCATCAGTCGCCAGATATTAAGCAAAATTCTACCACCTACATGAACGCCACTGGCATGTGTTCTGCCCCACTCGTCCTCAATTATTGTATTCTCAAGAAGGACTGCCTCAGCTGTTACTGATTCAGAAAATATTTCTTTTACAAACTCTTTTTCAGTAGCTTTAGAATCTCTAGAAACTACATTTACTTGAGATGGTGTTCTTGATATGCTATTTAGCAAATCAATTCCAAGATGTGCAGCCCTTTCGGCCAAAAATCCAAGGGAACCACTTTGAACATCCCAGCCCATTAGAACATCTGGGTCAGAAGCACGAATGACCTTGATAAAATGGTCAAACAAATGTAACTCCTCAGTAAAAGCAAATACCTTGGACTCTGAAACTGCATTGATATTTTTTCCTACATAAGCAAAACCACAATGCAGAAGCACATGTGCATCAAGTTTAGATTCATCATCCTCTTGAAAAACAAGAACAATGACATTGACAGCATCAAATCGAGGGTCAGGCCTTAGATCTCCTCTAGATTCAGCTTGGACCTCTATACTCAGCAGTGTTAACTGCTGCCCTTGACCAACACTTGCTGGATCACGAAAACCAATTTGACTCAATGGAGTTGACCTGATCATTTTATCAGGACCAGATATCTGAGACAAATCTTGCGACCAGCCAGTTGATATTTTTCCCTTAGTCTCATTAAGGGCCCTACCTTCCATGCTGCACTTCTCTTGATTATGCTTCAGATGTTGATCAAAATTAGGATTTTCCTCAGTCAAAGAAGTAGATTCGGGCAAGGGACAACTAATGTCTTCAGACTGAGAACCCTGCAAATCCATCATATCATCAGACAATCCCTTGGATATTGGAAGAAATGGAGATGAGGTATTTATCTTCAGACTCGAAGCATCAGAGAAATCAAATGACAGCCACCTATCAACAGATTCCCTTGATGGAGGTGACACTGCAGGGGTCAGCATGAACAAAAATGACCCATCATTCTGATAAATGGTTGGAACACCAATAACTGGTTCGTGGTTATCAATATACGTGCACTTTCTAGGGCTAACTCCTTGAAGCTCATCATCTAGGCGGTCCCTCGTGAAAAAAGGGAGGCAATCATCCACAAAACTTCTCTGAAGAGATGTTGCAACATTACTGTCCTCATCCTTAGGCAACACTGGAGTTTCATTCCCAGGCTCATCTGTCCACTCCATAGTTGGAGGTTTCTTGGATAAGGTCAAAGCAATTAGTTTTACAGTTTCAGCTTCCTGATGTTCATTTTTTGATGTGGAATAAGCTTCCCCTTTTTCATTTTTTGATGAGTCGCAAGGCATGGATAAACCAGGAAATCTTTCATGACATACCGGATTTTCACAGTTCACAATTGTTTCACTTTCAGCACCCTTCAAATCCTCAATGGGAATGTCAGGCAACTTGCCCGTAGATGTTGAGGTCTGACAACCACTTTCACATGTGCAGTCAATTTTGGATGCAAGGTTACTTGGAGCTGAATTTGAAGGCACGGTATGTGAACCCATAGGACCTGTCTGCAGCACCCCATAACCAAAATCTGAACCAATAATTTGTGTCTTAGAAACATGAGCATGTTCAGGTTTGCAAGAACAAACATGAAGGCCCATATTATGATGCTGACAGCTGTCCACATGTTGACTACAACAGTTATCAGCACAACCAACTCGAACTATGAACTTAGTATTTCCACTCTCCTGCAGATTTCCTGCCTCTATGACATCATTGCTTGAGCATAATTGCAAATTATTGAAAATAGGATAAGAATTGGTTGGTTTCACATGACTAACTTCATCGCACACCTCAACAGTAGAATTTATGCTCACGTCATGACATTTCGTCTCCTCATTTTTAACAGGGGGCTTATGTATAGGGGAAATAGAATCCTTTTTGTCTTCAATATCATTCAACAATTTTGATTCAAAATTTATCTGTCTTTTCCCACGCTCAGCATCAGAGCAGGATTCTTTTGTCCAGTATTCCACGGGACTCCCATACTGACAGTGTTCAATTTGGTACGACCGCTTTCTCCTCATTAAATCCCGTGCAGAGCATTCAACTTTTACAATATCTCGCTTAGTGTAACTCACATCCTCCTCATCAACCTTTACAAGTTTTTCCGCTTCATTCCCAAGCCAAGTTCCTAAACTTTGCTTTTTTGTTTCATCACGTCCATTTAAAATGCACAATGCATCAGGATGTGAAACATCACTCACTTTCTGAGAAGAAATAGGAAGAGAACCCCATCGAGGTCTTTTCCTTCTGTGCTTATAGATGAAGTCTGGTTCATGTGACTTTGCTTCGCCAGTGTCTGCTTTGAGAGACTTCCCAGAGGAGGGAGAAGACAGCAGATCATCACTGGAGCCGTCCAGTTGAGGTATTCTTTTATTCGACAAAAATTTGCCCAAATGATTATATTCAGCAGGTTTAAGGGCTCTCCCATTTGATTCTTCAAAGTTGAGCATATCAATAGAATCAAGAATGTCTTGACACTCTCTTTGAGATTCACTCTCATAGTCTACGTTGGCTCTTTCTAACACCTTTCCAATCTCTTTTGAAGGTAAAAAAGGACTCAGAATTGTCTCACGAGCAAGTTCATCATCAGAATTGATATCTTCGGCAGCTTGAGAAGATGCTAGCCAATTTAAGAGCCTCAAGACATCTTCATCCATACCCTAATGAACCAATTTCACCAGAATCACAACATCATATAAATGTACCCCAATAATTGAAATAGATAAAATAAATAACAAAAGCTTTAGAAAAAATTTCGTCCCACGAATAATTCTAATCCACTAGGAAACCATTATGAGTTATAAATAGAAAAGTCAAATTTAATAATTTGTGAGAATTCATGTTCCCAATCAGGAGATTAGCAAATTTGCAGGATTTTTTTTTTTTCTGGATTGAGCATCATCCTTCAACCTAAAAACTAGGAAAGACAGATCGATCAGTAAATATTCTTATATCCTTCTAGAAAAGTTCATGCATAACCATGGCAATCATGACCGACTATAAATAGCCTTCCATTTAATGACACATGATTGTTGTCCTACCAACTACTTATCTTTTGAAAATTAAAGATTGTTTTGATTTCTTCACGCACTTCTGTCATGAATGAAGAAATGACCAATTTACCTAATGTGATGTGTTTATTGCCTTACGAGAAGTATTAGTCTGCATTTACCATCATAAAATCAAAGTAGTCCAAGTTGAACATTTATGAAGTTTTATCATGTTTAATTTGAGAGGTGAGTTTGAATGTTCGAGAATATTTAATGTGATATTTCAACATATTTGTATAATTCTAGAAATATTTTGTTCCCCATTTTATCGGTCTATATGTTACCCATATTATAAATTGCGACTACTATCCAACAATAAAATATGAATTAATTTTTTTAACCATTCTAACAGAGTTTGAATATGTGATGCCAGACTGAGGTATAATTGTTTTTTAGCAATGTCATTTTTCATAGAAATATAAGTTACATTAATTAGCCATTATATAAAGTTAAAATAACCCAAAAATAATGAATTATTTCTCCTCTAAGACTACGCCTTTCAACCAACTTAGCAGAACTGAATATAAAGGATCCTAGAAGATCTGGGTCTGCAAGGGCCAGTCACGAGGTACTAGTGGAGCTTCAAAATGAAGTTTTTCAGCATACAATAAGATATCATATCCCTAATTCATAAAGTACAGTCAGGAACAGCAGTTTTCTTTCAGTATAACAACAAAAAGAAATCAAAACTCTAAGTAAATGAAGGATAAGGGTATCACTTTTTGGAAACCTATATTTCAAATTTTCATCCCACCAATTGTTTGGAAACCTACATTTCAAATTTTCATCCCACCATAGCACACATTTGAAACATACTACTCATAAACAATAACTCTCTCTCTCTCTTACTCTTACACTATTTCTAAATTTTCATACAAATTTTTACCCTCAACAGAATTTACATTTCAATCATACCCAAAACATTTTGAGGTGTGAAACCTTGAGCATTACCTTTGCACTTAATGGTTCCATTGTGCCGGATATTTGCTGTTGATTATCTGCATCCGCCTTTTTGGTGTCAGCTGCATCAGCATTCTGAAAAGGTGAATTTAATGATAACAAAGACCCCTTTCTGTCAGTTGCTTTCAAATATTTTGAAGGCATAAGATTATGCTCAAGGTTAACAATGCATGAGTCAGCCAAATCTCCTGAGTCTGTCGAAGATTTGATTGATTCTGGAGTTACAAGAGACCAGCTTTCCGTAATATTTTGCACTTCCATAAATTTTTCAAACCCAATCCCATCTGACAGAATCTTCAATGCATCTTGTGGAAATGGTTTCTGAGAATTAGAAGGTATGGGCTCAGGCACTCCATTCCTCTCATATTCTTCCTAGTATTAGAAAGAGAAAGCTCATCATAGGTACGAACATCCAATTAAAAGATGCATCCTACAGAGAACACGAGAATTGAAAACAAACCTCCCAAATTGGTATCAGTGACTGAACCATTTTCACATCAGAATGGGTTTGAGAAAGAGGTGTGAACGATATAAACTGCTGATTCATGATATCTGTAAGTTGATTTATGACAAAAAAAATTAGATAAAAGATCGAGGAGAATACAGCATTAAGTTTCAGACTAAATAAAAACCAACAAACCATGTATTACAGCGTCCCCTTCCAGCTCTGAGGTACTCTGACGCCTAAACAGAGGATTTTTTTCATTTGTTGAAGAATCAGATTGTGATGAATATTGCCAGATCCACCCACCGGGAATTGTTGAGGATATCCATATTGGCGTACTCAAACATAAATCACCTCCTAAATCGGCCTAATTACACAACATAGCATGAATTATATCCCAAACCCAGTAATTCACCAGTTAAAAACTCTGCAAAAAGAGCACAATCGAACCTGATAATCCATGCCAGTAGAATCATGTTTCATCAGTCTCAGTTTACCATTGTGCTCAGCTTTCTGCTGGAAAACATCCGGAAAAGGATAGCGAAACTTGACCTTTGAAACATGTAAATGGCCCATGCCATACAAATTGTTGTCAATCTGAAAATTATGGAAAGTGTGAATCAGGATTCATGAGCTATGCTTCATTGTGGATATGTTTATTTTTATTTTTAGGCAAGTGTTTTAGGTGTATTTTTCTAGAGACTTTTGTAAAAAGTAAGAGAGAAATAGAGATAAATTTAAAGTTTAATAATTGTAATGTGTGTGTTGAGGGTGAAAAATGAAAACAAAAAAATAGACTATACTTCTTTGAGGGAGGCATTGGGTTTCTTAACATCCAAAAAAGTTTTTTGACACTAATAAAGAATAATTAATTCCATATTTCTTTCAGATTGATGACCATATATCCTGAGAAAGATTAATATCAGAAAAAGGAACATCAACTTCAGAAACAAATGATGCTATTAGCATGTTTCAGATCTCTACACAATTGAACTACTTTCAAGTTTTGTGTTTTGTGACGTTAAAGTATAGAAATCTCTTCCAGTAATTAAAAATGTCTTCCACTTCAGTCCTCCCCCCCCCCCCCCCCCACCCTCTCTCTCTCCAGCCGCCTCTACCAATTATTTTTCTATATGCTATTTCTGCAGGCTGCTTTTATAGAAGGAACAAAAAATCAATCAGAAATCTTAAACTAATTTTATCACTGCAAAATACTTTTAGAGAAAAGATTTGTGGTCAAGAATTTAGCGTCCAACGGTGCTACAACTACAAATCTGAAGAAAGGAACTTTGAGGCTTTGTTTGGATGCAAATTTTGTTGGGAAGGAAATTTTGTGCTAGAATTTAAGAATTATTTTGAAAAGTAGAATGTTTGGTTGTCTTTCGAAGAGACGAAAGTTCTGCAAAGTTTGCATCCAAAAATAGCCTCAATGTTTGCACGCCATCTACCAAACTTTCCTAATATCCAAAATCTCAGTACCAGAAATAAACTAACAGTAGAATTTCACTAAGAAATTTGTTATTCTAGGTTATTATTCTTACCAAAATAACATAAAGTACTCATCCTTCTAATAAAATAGTATTTCTTCAAACAAATTTAATTTGAGTATGCTATATTACAAGCATCCATGGAAGATTCACTATGGCATAGTCACATTTTAGTGATTATCACAGCTATTTATTGATGCTTTACACACCTCACTTTACGCGTATAGACAAAATATGAAGTTACTAAAACAACTCCTACATATAACAAATTTTTGTTGTTAAAATGATCGAAAGAATCGTAGCACAATGTATTACAAAAGAATTTCCCAAATTATGGTACGAGACTAATGCAAGAATACCAAATATATCACTGAAGTTAACCTAAAAATTAGTCCTATGAAATAAAAACTAAAAATTTTAAACTTGGTGACATAGCATGTAAAATATTAAATTAAATATGCCAAAATATTCTCTAACAATCACCTCGAGTTGAACATACAATTTTGTTTGTTAAAATGATTAGAAGAATTAAACCATACTTCATTGATCAAAATTCCATCTCAATTTATAATGTGATGTTGGATAGCCATTACAACAATTACCAGAATAAGGTTCAAAGTTAACATAAAAACCAATCCTAAGAGAAAGAACCTAATTGATACTAGTCATATAAAACAGGAAATAAAATATACTCAAACTTATACTTAGTCAACAAAATATATTTTTTTTCAAACATACTTTCATATTGTTAGAATATTGGAAATATATGAAAATATTCATATTGATATTCTAAATATTATGACCTAGTATAGATTTGAAAATATTTTATTTCCTAATTTATAGAATTGGTTTATGCCAAGTCGTTTTTTTTTCTTTTTTGATATGATTGTAACTGCCCCTCTATTTCCTATTTCCTAATTTATAAGATTATTTTATGTCAAGTTATATTGTATTTTGACATAATTGTAACTGCCCCTCCTAGAAATTAGGACCTCTCTATAGTAATAATAACAACAATTCCTCCAATTTTCTTTTCAATATGGTATCAAATTAGGTTCTTTCCTAAAGACCTGCTTTGGCAGTAACCCTCGCGTCAGGCCATTTACGGGCACCGCCACATGCACCACACATGGCAAGACCCCTCAATCTGCAAATATATATATATATATAACACAACTCCCAAATTAGTTAGCCCATCAACCAAACAAGCCCTAATAATTTCACCACAAGCATAAATTCCCAAACCAAAACCTATTCCCTGTTCACGCAGCTTCCTAAAAGCCCAAAGTCATCATTGCCTCTAAGCTCTCCCTTTACAACACCACGAGCTTTCTTACGCGAGAGTTGTGAAAGAGACAAGCAAGCAAACAATCGACGTGTTGCCCATTGCCATCATCACCTTTAAGCTCTTCGAAAGAGACAAGCGATGAAGGTAGAAAAAGAAAAGGAGAAAGAAAGGGGACGAAAAAGAGACGAGTGTGCATGGCCACACATGGAAAAAATTGGAAAAGAAGAAGGATAGAAAGGAACACTGGCATCGGTGACCAAACTCAATTAAGGGTGATAAACTTAGGCTAGAGTTTGTACCCCATTGAAGATTAAGCTAGTGGACCCAAAAAAATGGTACATTTAGTATTTTGGGCTTAAATGGACCATTTTAAAATAAAAAAAAAAACAGGGGGCCCTAAATGTAGGTTGAAAGTAAGTGGGCTAAAACGTTGAAAAAAAAAAGTTGGATTACGTTTGTGTTTGGTGTTGAACAAGTTTAAAACACCCCCTATTTCAATGGTCCAAGTACATAAAAATCCTCCCACACTTTAATGCATGCTTGCTAATTGCAAAAGAGAGTTGTCACACCCATCGTACATGAAAGAGAGTCATCATGCCCATTACATGCAAAAGAGAGTTCTCGGGCCAATGAAAGAGAGCGGCCACACCCATTGCGTATGACAGAGAGCCATAGCACCCATCGCGAATGAGAAAGAATTGCAGCCACATTTCTCAACTTTCTAGCTTTACATTACAAACAAAGAAGACTAGACCAAATATGCAAGTTGAACGTTCAACTTGGGGAGAAGTGTTAGAACATATTGATATTTTAAATATTGTGTTACCTAACATAGGTCTGAGAATATTTTATTTCCTAATTTATAGAATTAATTTATATTAAGTTATATTTTATTTTTAGTATGATTATAACCATACCTGCTATAAATTACGACCTATCTCTCTAGTATTAATAACAATTCCTCCATTTTTCTCTTCAATACATATATTCTAACACTCTCCCTCAAACTGAACATAGAAAACTTCATAAAGTGTTGAACTTGGACTGATGCAAAAAAAGTGAATTGTCATAAGGAAACAATCAAGAAACTTTCATAAGGCCGAGGAAATGTTTGTAGATATCTTATAAGGCAAGGCAACATGGGCAAAGATGTCATAAGGCACACTTGCATCCTTGAAAACAAGTCTCATAAGGCAACACTTAAAAATTGCAAAGCACAACTAGTAGAGATGTCGTAAATCGAGGATGGACTTAGTTTCACAAATAGAGGGGCCTAAGTACAACCAAGAAAGAAGCCATCCAAAAACATAAAAGAGCCCATAGAGTAGTGTTCAATCCAAAACTTCAACCTAACCGAAAAATAAATACTCCCTGAAGAAGTAGCCAAGAACACCAACAAAAACAGGCCAACAAAGATTCAAACTAAAGCTCCATGCACAGCCAGGCAGATTAACATTTTGGATGTCCGACAGCACGACTGGGGTTCCAGCAACCCTGCACATTGGCTTCTAATTGCAGGAGGCAGTGAATGAAGGACTTGAGGGTTGTGCACTATGCAGAGTAGGTGATGACAGTGCTGAACCAATAAGTAGCTCTAACCATCATGTGGCATAAGTTGTTGCTTTAGGGCAAGGAGATGGCTGCTTCACACAAAACAGCATCGAAGACCAAGATACAACAAGTTTTTAGATTAGGCAACATTGCCTACACTGTGGACAGAGACTGTATGAGCACCACACTGCAACGCGTAATTTGAGGACAAAATGATGGTTTCAAGTGGAACAATTAAGGTCAGAGCAAAAAGTAGCAGAAGCTAAGGTTAGGAACAATGTGACAAGTGACAAAGATGGGCTTTGCGGCAAGTGGAAGGTGACATTCTTAGTCACAGATTAGGTTTCTAATCTTTTTGAGCTGTTTTTCTTTTTAATTTTGAGAAACAAGTACAAACAAAATTGTACCTACTTTAATACCATGTTATAATGATTGGGAAATTTGAACCATACTTCATTGATCAAAATTTTGCATCAATTTATGGTATGAGGTTTGGTAACAAGTGTAGCAATTACCAAAAATAAAGTTCAAAGTAAACATATAAACTAATCCTACAAAAAGGAAACAAATAGATACTAATTCTAAAAATAAAAAACAAAATATACTTGAACATATAATAGTCAATAAAGTGTTTTCTTAAATATTCTCTCAATATTCTAACAGTGTTGAAATGTGTAACTTGAAATAAATAGCTACCAGTAGATGCTAGATCGTGTATCACACGTGATAGCCAAAAATGTAGACAATCAGACACATTGTTAAGAAGGTAGGAATTACCAGATAGCTAATAAGATAAGCAATACCAGAAATTACTGTTGCCCATGGCAGAATAGTAGAAGTCGCACAAACAAACAGTAGCAGCACAGTCATGCTTAACAGCAGTGGACATAAAGAGTAGTAGATGATTGCACTTGAACAACAGTAGACTGAAAGTAGCAGATAGTAGCACTTAGAACAACAGTAAATCAATACACTAAATCACAATAATTTGTGATGGACCAAAAGTACAAGTCCCCGAGAATATAAAGGTTATGTTTGGAATCCAACTTTCAACCATAAAACATCTCTAACTTCACACTATCAAGCATGCTATTCAACAACATTTTCATCTAAATTCAAATTTAAAATTTTCCTCTCATATATATAACTAACTAATTATTTTTCAATTATTACACGTATTTAAAATCAATTCAATGCCTATATATATCATATATATACTCACATTTATTTTCATTTATACCCTATAACATAATTATTATCTCTATAAATTATCACATCATCCAATCATTATTATATATTTTATACATATATTCGAATAAATTATACTATCCATCTCATTAAAACATTCTTTCCAAATATACAGCTCATTTTAACACAACTCCTATCAAACAACACAACTCCCTACGAAACATCACATCAAGCAAAAACCCCTCTCCCAAACCTAGCCAAAGTGATTAACCAAATGAAACCTAAAAAAGACAGAAGTATAGCTGTTCAGAAGAAAGAGGGCTCAACTAAAATTAAAAGTAAAAAGTCAACTTAAAAGTTGAGCATGGTTTAGACCAAATTAGACTATAGCCTGATTCATCCAAAATAAAAACTAGGGTTTCTTAAGATGGCCATGCAGCCTAGGGAATCTTTTGGAAGGCGATTAGGGCGGTGACACTAGAGGTTTTTAGATAGGCAGCACAGGTTTAAGGAAGAGGTGCAGTGGCAGTGCATAACTTGGATTTTTTGGAGGGCTGGAGGGTCTCAAACAATGGCAGCACGACCTGGTAGGCAGCGCATAGCACATAGTGAAGCAACAATGTGAGCTGGGCTTTGTAAAATCGGTGTTGATTGATTGTTCTGTGTCTGGCTGACCAAATTAAGACTGAAATAAGCAATGGCAGCTAGAGCTTTAGCTTTTCTAAAGTGGCAGACGGTGGGCTAGTTACTTTGGTTTTCCAAAGCACAATAGGATTTTCTGATTTTTTTCTTTGTACAGAGATTTTTTTGTGGAGATAATATGCAGAAACAGGACCATACATGCTGTACGATCATGTTAAAATGATTGGAAGAATAGCTATACTGCTTAATACTAGAAAATTGCCACAATCTATAGTATAGGACTAGTGCGAATGCCAAATATAATAATAAAGTTAACATAAATACTAGTCCTATAAAAAAGAAAAAAAATATTGTAAACCTATAATAGGTAACATAATATTTAAAATATCAAGTTAAATATTCAATAATGTTCTCTAACACTTCTCTTTCTCCTTTACTGGTTTTCTGAATTATAATATTTTTGGGTGAAAACAGTCGTTTCATTGTGCTCCACTTCTAGAAATGAATTTTTTTAGAAACCAGGAGACAGTTCACTAATTGAATGCCACATTAAGTGGCCGAAAGGTCACATGCGTTCATACAATGGAAAGAAAATTCATGAACCTAGCACCAAGTGCATTATAGTCACTTTAAACTAAGACATGTAACAAGACAAACTTAAATGCCACAGAGACACATCTAAAGAATATTAACAACTCGTCTAATCACCCAAACAAAATGCCACATAATATCAGCTGTTTGACAAGCAAACATCTGTTTTCACATCTTGATTAGGAGAGGAGGAAAAAACAAAAAATAGCTTTTTGCTCAATTTAAACAGAAAGGACAACAAAAAGAAATTCTCAACCCAAGTTAACTTCACATCAAAAAGTCACAGGAACATACTAAACTTTGGGAAAGGAAATTTGACTCTGAAATTCAATCAATGCCGCGAGTTTTTCAACAAGCAAGAGTAATTTAAAATTTCAATGGTCAATTATTCTCCTCTTTTCGATTTCCTGAATATGAATATAGGCAAAGAGATATCAACTATTCAAAAAAAATATAACTTTTCTTAATCACTCGTCAAATAACCAAACTATCAAGGCATCCTAGAATGCTTAATTCATGTATTGTAACTTAAGGTAAATGACTAACAGGACTTTTAAATATCAAGTGAAAAAAGAGGTAAACAGAGAGCTGCTCCACATGCAATATAACACCAAAAGGAAAGGGAAAATTAATATGCAAGTGCCATATGGTGAGAATCATGATTTAAGCTATGCAAGTGCTAAGTAATATGCTAAGCTTGAGAAATTAAAGATGCACAGAAATGTGCATATATATAAAGGTATGCATACCAAGAACTGGAGAAGAAAAGGTATATGGGATTCATATGGCTGCAAAATCTTATCCAATATTGCACCTGTCTACATAAAACATAAAGGTTAGCTATCCTCCAAGAACATATTATCTGGGGAAAAAACTATGGAGACAAAGTTTACCTTGGATAGCTAATGACGCATTTTGGGCTCACAGTTAAAATTGGTATTGGGCAAAAGAATAAAAATTGCAAGACATAAAAGAATTGAATTGAGGATAACCCTTCCACTTAATTATCATAGACAAAGGGGCATATAGAGCCCATAGACAGACACACACGCACACACATAGACAGAGTAAACAAAATGGAGAAACCAGTTCTAAAATCAGTGAGTACCAAAAGCAAAGGCATATAATGCAAAAGTTTATATAATCGAACTATCATACGTAATTTGGGATGAAGCACTACATTTTAACAGTTCTAATACTAAAACTAGCACTCAAGACATTACATGGGGCAAATCTTTTATAAAACAAAATTATTGAAAAATATAAACAACCAAAATTAAGAAGCTCAAAAATGTTACCAGAAGAAGATTTGCAGCACGAGAAACATCCTGTGGATAATAGCTGATCTTTTGTCAAGGACTCTTAAAATTTCAAAAATAAAAATTAAAACAATGAGAGAAATTGCTCTAATATGAGGAAAACTTTAAAATGAGAATATTTGATATGTATACTGTTAGAAGGAAAAAAATTGGAGGAATTGTGCATTTCACTACAAAAGACACATCTCAATTTATAATAGAGATGATTATAATCACACCAAAAATAGAAGACAACTTGATATAAATTAATCTTATAACTAGTAAACTAAATATTCTCTCAAACCTATACTAAGTAACACAATAATATCAAATCAAACAAAATATTTTTGAATATTCTCTAACACTCTCTCAAGTTGAACATGATAAATTCTCGTGAATATTCTACTTGGATTTGATGGCATGTGCAGACTTGCAATTGTCATAAGGCTGCAAAACACCTAAGCAAGTTGATCACAACCTCATACATGACAAACTGCGCAAAGAAATCAAAATAGTCCTTCATTTCCAGAAGAGAAGTAGTCAATAGGCCAAAAATCATGAGTCATTAATTGCAGACATAAAGCCATCTAAAGTAGATCATAGTTACCATTATTTATTGTCTGCAATTCCATAAGGTGTGGGCTTGGTACTAGAGAAATCGACAAATTAATAGTATCATAAGTGACAGGCAGGCTTAAAAATAATAAAGGGAGACCTTGATTTTTAGAGATAAGAGACAGGCCACTCGCACCAATTTGTAGGCATAACAGAACTCGGCAAACCAATAAGAAATAAGTGTCATACTCTTATGCATGACAAATAGCATGTAATAAGTGAGTCGAAAGACCAACAAAAGATATAACCTAGTAAATCAAAGAAGCGACTAAACCATTTGAGAGACCTGTCTTTTTTCTTTGTTTTAGCCCTAAACAACTTAATAAGTGGGAGTGTAAACCAAGAAATTATTAAAGGCCCAAACTAAAGATTAACCAAATAAGATAAGAACCCAACTATTCTCAATTCACCAGCCTAAAAGATAAAGCCCAATAAAAGACTAAAACCAATTTAAATTATTTAATCCAAACCAAATTAACTTAAACAAAACCTAACAAAAAGCTCAAACATTAAACACATAAAATAGCACAAATGGAGCTAAAACTCCAGCCTAATTTCCGTAGTTAGCAGTCCAATAAAACAAAAGTTGCCCGCTCTAAAACAGAATTACATAGTTAGCCAGAACTCCAAGAAGCAGAACGCGCCACAGAAGATAGAGCTCAGAGCGACTATGGTCCTAATGGCCCCGTAGTAGAAATAGTGGTGGCTTTTAGTCGGGCACGACATGATCGTGGGTAGATAAATTAGCAACACAAATTAGGGTTTTTTTATGCGCAGCAATTTGAGGAGAAAGGGGAGGGGCAATATGTGCAACAGAGATGCAATGGGCAACACACAATAAGGCTTGCTCATCTCCAAATACTAGAGATGAGTGACACCATTGAAGATTACAAGAATAGCATGTTAAGCGACAAAGATGGTAGGCAGCAACGCGCACAAGATGTGCGATGTGCAGACAAAGATTTGGTGTTCCTAGGATAGGGGCTTGTTTAGGTAGCTAAGTTTTTTTATTTTTGGGATTTTACACATTTTTTTTTTCTTTCTTAACCGAAAGGCTGGCCAGAAGGGAGAGTTCTCATTTATTGTTTTCTTTTTATGGAGAGGGGAGGGGCTACCGCCACATGCCACTGCGTGTAGCGGTGCTAGAAACTGGATAGACACAAACGTTACAATCAAAGCAAGGTTTTAGGAAAAACCCACTCTAATACTATGTTAGAAGGAAAAAATTGGAGGATTGTTGTCCATTTAACTACAAAAAAACAAGACTCAATTTATAGTATCGGACAAATACATTCATACCGAAAATAGAAAATATCTTAACATATATTTAATCCTAAATATTAAGAAAAAAAATATTTTTAAACTTATTCTATGTAACAATATATCTTTAATATCAAACCAAATATTCTAATAGATATTTTTAATACTCTAAAATATTCTCTAACAAATACTTTAACAAAAGTGTAAACAATACATATAGCTATAGACAACAAAAAAGATAGCATAGAGAAGACAAAACTAATGGTGATTAAATTCTTTTCTAAAGTAAACTGAACAAACAAGTATAAACAATAAAAATATCAATTTAATGTAAAAGAACTGCAGCGATGACAGCAACGGTTTTTTACATTTTTTCGTAGTGAAAATACTTCCATCCACTCATAATACAACTTGCATGTGATGTGTTCACATACAACATTTTCCAGTTTAAGCTGTCAGAATTTCAACAGCATAGCGTCTTTGATTAACTCCAGCTTGTTTTGTGACCTAAAAGTGAATCAATTAAAACAAAAACGAAACATGAAAAGTTGGTCGTGGAGTCTGTATTACAGAAAATAAGATTAAAAAGAAAACATGTCAGAGACTGAGAAAACATTACCCCTCATCTGCTGGATTAAAACAGGAAACATAGGAGTGCAGAGTCTTATCTCAGTGTTTGCAATATTAGACTTAAAAGGTTAAAAGGAAAAAAATTTCGACTTCTGGGAAAAAAATAAACTTGCCAAAACTGAGAGTCAGGATAACTTCCAAAGCCCTTAAGCTTCCTGGGAAATATATGAACTTGCTAAGTAGTCATCTTAAGTGGGGCAGGAAACAAAATTAACCGAGTGGTAGGATACAAGTAAATCTTAACAAACAGCTCCTCAGAAGAATGGTATCCATAAAACTTCTTTGCCCGAACAATATCACAACCATGCACATGTTGACGTTTTGAGCGGGCATTACTCTTAAGCTGCTCAAAGACAAAACCAAAGTTTTAGGGTATGCTAGCGCGGTAAGCAATAAAATGGATGAGTAATAGAGAAGCAAGGAGATACCTGCAGAGCCTTCTCGAGGGTAAGAAATAAAGAATGTGTGCAAGAATCAACTGCTCAATTACGAGAAAAAAAAAACGAAACAAATAAAGATTAGGTTTTGATCACCAGTGATAAATTTAGTTCACCAATTTACATAGTAACCATACATTTTGAGGGCAACTACAAGGGAACTGCTACACTGACAATTAGAAGGTGATCAAGCATACCATGAAATTCATAACAATGTCATTTGCGACATAAAATTAAATATAATTTTTCTGAAGAAGATCATTACTCTTATAGTTATAAAAAAAATTTAAGAAGATCCAAAAGGGAATTAAAAAAACATGAAATTTCTAAATATGAAAGGTGCAGGGCTGGTTGGACACTGAGCTAGTGAAAATGAATTCTAACAGAAAGCCAGTACCATCAGATAAAAAATGAAGTGGTTTGTAGGCAAAAAGGTTCTTGACATTATCAGATGCACAGAGAATCAAACGTGGTACTCCACAGCAATTACTACTTGCAAGGAGTTCCTATACAACAACATAAACCGTGTTCATGCATCAAAGAGGTCCCCTCTTCACTATATTTTAAATCCACATTCTTAGGAGGTGTTTCGCTAGGTCTCAGATGCAAAATAAAAAAACAAACAAGCTAAAGAGATATCTGACCAAATTAATTCAAGTATTGGGTGTTAGAATATATCCTCTGACTCTATTGGCATATAATTTTAACTTCAACTAATTACAGTTATTTTGTTGGTGGCCCGTTTTCTCATCAGAATCAACATGAATTGTTAAAATTAAAAAAATCAGATCACAGAAAAAATAGATATCTAGTTCTGAATAGGCTGGGAATAACACACAAAGCTTATTAATACTCAGACCCGACCATTTTTTGCTCTCATACCAAACAGCTTTACTGAGACATAAATTACTATCTTAAATTAAGCATGAGTCTCAAAAAAAGTATAACAACGACATCTGCCAACCAATTCTTGACTGCAAGAGAAGGCACATCTGACCCACAGAAATATAAAGACAAGGATGTGCTACTATACAACCAATGGCAGCTCCAGCCAAGATGTACCTCCATCATTTGTCAAATCACCCAGATCAGAGCAAGGAATGTAAAGATAAGGCAAGACCTGCGTACAACAATGGTATCTTAAAGTACAGCCTACAAATGCAAGCTTCCATCAGTGAAACAATCTAATAGCAAGAACTACAATAAATTGAATGAACAGGGATGGTTTTAATAATTCCAGTTGCAGATAACATTGAAAAACGGCATCAACATAGGGAAAAAAATGGTAAAAAGACAATAGAAAAAGTATCAAGGTATGATAAATGGGAAAATTGGAGAATGAGAGAAGTTAATGACTATACACCTGCTTTCCACAGGAACTTCACTTCCACCTTGCCTCAATGTGTGAAACAGTGAATAAACAACTTTTTTCTTTTACTCTCACTAAAATTATAAGGATTGAACTTAGGATCTAAAAGAGAAAAGGAAAGGTAACAAGACACAAAATATTTAAGAAAGAGAGGAATGCCAAACAATGGAGATTCAAAATTTAATAAAAAACAAAGAAGAAAAAACACTATGAAGTGAAGTTCAAATTAATGATTACACAAAATACCATCAAGCAACCTCAAGAAATCTTCTCTAACTAGTATTCCGGGCATCCCTAAACTCTGTAAACAGCAATAGCATTATCACATTATATAAAACAGTTGATAACAGTTTTTAGCAGGACATCTGTCTTCTTCCTTCAGCTGATGCCAGATACCCTCTCATGAAATCTCAAAAGTTCCTCCAGAAAAAATTGTGTAAGTCATGTAATCAAATATATACATACAAATGCACAAAAAGAGCCTAATGTAACAATCACAGAGTCCCCTCATGACTCCCCACTTCTGCAAGAGTGGCTTCTTCAACTGATATGATGTAACAAAAACAAGCTTCCTGCCAGTGACATCTTGCCACACAAACTGACTAGCCAAAATCTCTTTCTTTTTTGATAAAAAAAAAAAAAAAAACCAACAATACCAAGAAGTTACTATTTAAAAAAATTAAACGACAGGGCACAATCAGGCTGCTTGGAATGTCAATCCTCATTTTCTTTACTGTCATCATGATGAATCCCATCAGTACTAAATCACACAAATCGATATCTAGTTGAATGAATTCTGGGAATGGAAAAGAAAACAAAAAAAAAATAAAAGCAAGGGCACTGCCTTCCTATCAACAAGGAAAATCTTTTATCAACAAAGGTTGCATGAGCCCTCAGAACATTTAACTAGTGACATCTCAGTCATTTACAAGATATAATATTGCGCAAGTTATCCATCACTTCTCAGACGTTTTGCACTGCAAAGTTCCAAATATACACTAAGTAGTAGCCCATTTTCCGACAGCAGACATCAACTATAGCCAATACATGCAAGATCTGCCCCACTGAAAGCCTTAAAATTGAATAATTCTGACCTAGAAAATAAACATCACAAGATTATCACCAAAACACTGTCTGCCACTGCCTCAACAACAAAAACTAAATCAGCAGCTGGAGCTACTTTCCATGCAACATGTTTCAGCATCTCTCCAAAGTATCTCCAGATGACTATAACATTCTTGTCACGCTGTGTATCCCATAACACAAATACTTTAAACTCCTTGAACTCCATGCATATGTCAATGACCCAATTGGCAAATTGCCTTCACCAAACTTTAACCCATTCTCGCTTAAAACGAATTTTAATTGCAAACATGACCACAGCATTCTTGGAACATGAATAGCAAGAAAGGCGCTCTTATCAAGAAAGAGAGAACATTCATATGTGTGAAGTACCAAGTGCCAAATAAACCATTGCCAAATTTTTGAACCTTATGCTTCCTCATATTCAATTTTAACTGTAACCACGACAATATTGTTGGCATATGAATAGCCAGGAAAAAAATCTTATCAATAAATAGGGAGCTTGGAGACGGTTCTGAATTCGTAAACACATTTTTCAGTCTTTATCCACTTAATTTATACTACCACGCCTTCAAATATCAGAGAAAAAAAAATCAAATCTAATATCAGTATTAACGTGATTAAAAGAACAAACAAACAACAGTTAAGTAAAAATAGTCATTACTTGATGTACGTGCAAGCAAGTCTTCTGACCAGCAGGAGTCGAACCGTATATTCTTATCACCGGAACCTCGTTCACCCTCCCGCCTAAATATAGTAAATTAGCACAACCCCAAACCACTAAAAATTCAAAAAGAAAAGCAGAAACAACGGAAAGGGACAGCATCGAAAGGCGGGGGGGCCTTCAATTGAAAACATATGCCACGCAGAAGAAAGACCAAAGAATTTACCATGGAAAGTGCTGTAAGAAATGTCGAGGCCAGGAATAGGAGGCGCGGTGTAATAATCGATTGAAACTATTCGGACGCTAAACACTTTGGGTTGAGAATCCCCCATTTATGACGCTTCTTCCTTTTTGATCCACCTTTCTCAGTTAATTTCCACCATCTTTTTGGGCAACTTCCACCATTTTTGGGTTGAATTTTGTAGTTCAAGGGAGAAGAGAATTTGATTTGGCGCCGAGCAATCGTCATGGCAGGTGTTATATTAGACGGCAAAATAACAAAAGAAAAGATTCGTAGCTTGAAAGCTTCGAGTAAATAACTGAGTACGTGTAAAATAAACGACTATTATTATCGATAAATATTTAAAGGGTTGTTTATGTTTTTTCGTGTGTATTTTTTTGAATATTTTTTAAAATATATATATATATATATAAAAATAGATAAAATTTAAATATATAAGTCGTATAAAATAAAACAAAAGCAGCCATTTATCTTGCAGTAATTTATATATTTATAGCCAATATTTTGTTTGGGTGAAACTAATGGAGGCCTTGTTTGTTTTTTTCTTTTAAGTAATATAAAACATGCAATTTAATTATTATATTTTTTATTTTTTTCTTTCATCTGACATTTATATAATTTTTAGAAAAATACAATTGATGACACGTACTTAAAAATGAAGACAAATATAACCATTGATTTTGTTGGGTACAAAAATTATATTTAATTATAAAATTTTGATAAATTGAATTTTTTTTAAATTTGAGTATTATATATATATATAGTATTTATAGTATAATAGATTATGTGATGGTATATAAAATTTAACATATAAATACATATAAAATATCAACATGTGTACATGATATATTCATGTAATTAATTGTTAAGATGAAATTTCAAATATTTTTGGTTATATTTGAAAGAGAAATGTTTAAATTGCATTTAAATAACAATATAGTAATGTTAAATGTATATTCCTGTCAAAGTTTTAATAAATTCCAAACCGATTGGCTATGTTGGGAATGGGAGAGGAAATTTGCGTGATTGAATGAAAATAAAAATTATATTTAGTATTAAGTTGTAAGAGATGGGAAAATTTTAAATTATATATATTTAATATGTAAAAATAATTAGATAATGTATTAGTATATAGATTTATAAAGTATTAAAATATATGAATGTAAATAAGAAAATTTTAGAGATATATATTGATTTAATTGTAAATAAGTATAATAATTAAAAAATAATTAATTAGTTATAAAAGGTAAAAGAGAAAAAAAAATTGAATTTGAATTTAAACAGAATTTATAAGGTAAGGTATTTGGTCTGTGAAATCTTTTAATGGAAATGATTAATAGAAAATGGAGAACCAAACATAACCATTCCAACTACCTCAAGATGAAATGCTATGTTTGAAATACATATTTTATTTTTCAATATCTAATCAAACTTGACATACTAAATATACTATTCAATAAAATATTTATTCAAATTTAAATTTAAATTTTTTCTTTCTTACATATACAACTAACTAATTAGCCTCTAAAGCTATGTTTGGGAGAGTGGCTTTTGTTTGGAATAATGTTTGGTAGTAATAGTATTAAAATGAATAATATGTTTGTATGAAAGGTTTTAATGAAATATATAATATGATTATTTAAATATATATAATATATATATAAAAATAATTAGATAATATGATAGTATGTAGGAATGATAATTAGTTTATAAGGTATAAATATAAATAAATGTGGGTATATGTATAATATATATATATATGTATTTATTTGATTGTGAATATGTGTAAAATTATTTAATTATATTTGTAATAAAAGGAAAATTTGAATTTGAATTTAGAAGAAAATTTTATTGAATAATATATTTAGTAATATGAAATTTAACATGATGGTTTGGAAGGTGAAGTTGGGTTCCAAACACAGTGCAATCATTACAAATATCATAATCAAATAAATACCTATAAATTTTGTACATTTACACTCATATTTATATATATATATATAAACTAATCATTATTTCCGTATACTATTACACTATCTAATTATTATTGTATATTGTATACATATATTCAAAAATCATAATTTTCAAAATATCAAAATTTTCTCACCAAACATATTATCCATTCAAATACAACTTTCATAAAATATCATTTCTAACAAAACCCTTCTCCCAAGTGAAGCCACTACGCATTTTATGTGTTTGTTAATTGCTGAAGAAGAAATAATTTAGACAGCTTTTTTATTTATTGCAAATCCATGTTATTTATTCATAAGAATTTTGCACACATACATCTCTCTCTCTCTATATATATATGTGTGTGTGTGTGTGTGTGTGTGTGTATTGTGCAAATATATACATATATATATATATATATATATATGCTTGTTGCATGCAACATACTAAAATTAAAGACAAACAACACACATATGAAAATTAAAGGCAAACAACACACGGTCTACATTTGGGGTTTCGGTGGAGTAAGATGTTTCGTAATAAAATTTTTATTTATTTGAATATATGTATAAAATATATAATAATAATTAAATGGTGTAATAATTTATAGAGATAATAATTAATCTTTATATGAATGCATATATATATATATATATATATATTGATATGATTATTAATAAGTGTAAGAGAAGGAAATTTTAAATTAAATTTAAATAAAAATTTTGTTGAATAGCATATTTAATTGGGTAAAAACTTGAGTAGATATTGGGACATGAAAATAACTGAAATAAAGATGGCCACAATATTTTTTAAATATTCTTCTATCAACCTCATTGAGCTCACATTTAGTGTTGCAAAAAATGTTTTGCATTCACATTTATACGTCCAACCTCTTATAGTAAATAGTAAGTTGATAAAATTGAAATATGTATAGTATGAGATTATTTTTTATTGCATTTTCTAAATATCATGAGGATAATACATTAGGATTATGGTTAATAAGTTTGATTACGCCGACACTAATGACTTTTATCATTTAAATATGAAAACGATGTGTGATGTTGTTAACATAGATACAATGTAGTTATGAACATGGATATAAATTGTTAGTTAATAATGTTGACCCATGAAAATATATTTACTTACTGATAAGAGAAATGAGCATATATGTAAAAATCAAAAGTAGGGGTTCAAGCAATGTAAAAGATTTATCTAGCAATGATGGTGTAGGGACTAAAGAATCAAAAGAAAAGGGAAATGCATGTGAAGGGACTAATGGATCAATTCGGAAGAGAAATGATAATGAAAAAGCAAAGAAGCGGAGAATAGAATACGAGTTGGTATAAGCGATAAGCTTGAAACGATGTCAATATTTTAAACTCAAACTTGTGGGATATTGTAGAGAGTGAGTATGAAATTGACAAATAATGAGATTCATTTTAATAAATATATTGATGATGAAGGGTATGGTTTTGGACAAAATGTGAGTTCCAACTAAGAAAATAAAACAAATGCCTGGTGGACAATGGGACAAATTAGATGAACACACAGGTTATGATGGTGAGGATAAGGGTTTTAATTGGTCCATTTTTAATCTATCATATATGTTCAATCTCACCTTTAACGTTTAGCTCAAATGTAAAATTAAAAAGGCAAGAGTAATCCCTATGAAATTTGAATGAAATGAACAATTTAATTTTCCCAAGTTGATAAGTAAGTGATACGTGCAATGTGTGCAAGGAAGGATTGCGAACGAAGAATACGGGCTATAAAGGTGAAGAATAAATGTACATTTCTAATCACTACTATAATCTTGACTACTCATGTTCTCAATTATTTAATGTTAAGGGCATGAATACCAAGTGGTTGAGAGAAAGATGATTTGATAGATTAAAATTAAATTCCAAGAAAAATGTTACTTTGAGTTAGACATTAGAAATGAAACAAGATGCCAAATTTAAAGGAATCATGCCTACGTGGCCAAAATAAGGGCTTTTGAAATCTTTGAGGACAACTTTGAGTTCTTTCTTTTTTGTTTTTTTCAAAAATTTTCCCATGCACACACCTACTTACATGCACGTTCCCAAATAAATTTGAATTTAACACCTCAAAAATAAAATATTGACATTCAAAACATTGGGACATCCCTTAAGGGACAAGGGCAACTTTGAATTATAGCATGCAAAGTTTAGGATTCAAGACTTATCAAAACTAACCTTAGGTTAACAATCATTTTAGAAACTAAAGAACAAAATGAAAAATTTAGATTAACAAATTATACATTTGCTTTGTTGTTTTGAAGGAAGGCTTTTCTATCAGGACGTAGGCTTATTAGTAAGGTGGATGGGTGTCATTTAAAAAAGATCTCATAGGGGAATATAATTGATAGTTGTTGACATGATTCAAGAATGATTTACAAAAAATTTGCCTAGGGATTATTAGAAGGATTCGAAGGTGATTTGTTCCAATTTGCGTATCTTTTTCATGGATTTTATTTACAGGGAGTTTGGCTAACCTTATTTGAAATTGTTTATAAGATTATATAATTTATAAGATGTTTTTAAAGTTTATAAGCTCACATTTCTTATTTTTAAAATAAGTTAATAAAGTGTTTAGATGGATACATTTTATTAAATTTTGTAAAAATTTATAATTATAATTAATCATAATTTTTTGTAACAATAATAAAAATAAATTAAATATTATTAATATAATATAATTTAAGATATTCATGAACTTTTTAGTATATGTAAAGATGTAACTTATAAAATATATGAAAATAAGTTGGAAAAAACCAACTTAATTTTAAGGACTACAGTTTATTTTGAAAGTTTATAAGCTTTTTCATTAAAAAATTTATAAAATACTTTTAAGTAACTTATAAACTCGCAAACATCTTATAAGATGTTTTAAAGAGCTTGGAACCTCACCCAAGCACACTATTAATGCCATTTTGGGCATTCTTATGCATCTTGGTATAAGTGACTCTAGGACTAAGTTATTTAGTCATAAAATAATTGTGTTAGTTGATATTTTGACCTTTGTATGAAATAAGAGATTTAGTGTTTCCTAGGATTTCTTGGGTTCTTATGAACAATCAGATTGAATTATTTGGTTAAGATGCCTAAGTGACTCATGATGTATCAATCTACTTGATGTGTCGATTATGATTGTCATATTCACATTACCTATTAATTTTGCTTTCCCATATCGCGTCAAAGGGATAGGTTCGTTTAAAGCACAAGCTTAACTTAACTATCCAAATTTAATTTAGTACATTGATCCTTACCCAAGACTCAATTTGAATACTTGAATTGATAAAACAAGTAATGTGGCCAGAATCAAGTGAATTTAGCCTTGATTGATATGCCAGATTTAATACTCAAAGACTCCTCTTTCAATTTCTTAAGAATTCACAAAACAAAAGTTAACACTAAGTTTAGAAATATGAATTTTATTGATCTTAAATTCTTAAATTCATGTACAAGAGTGGTCTATTTATAGACATGAGACTTGGTTACAAACTTGGTAATTTACTCTTTCCAAATTCATGCTAAAGACATAGATATAGATTAAGGTAAATTTCCATCTATTCTTAGCTAATTTAAAATACATTTTGTAGTCTTAAAACTTAGTTTGTAAGAACTTGGTGTGAAAGGAGGCAATAATTAAACATGATTAAGGAAAATAATTATTTAGATGAATAGAACAATGCAATCAATTCAAGAGTGATTTTCCCCATGGCATTATACAATTCTATCAAAAATTAAGGTATAAAGGCAATAGAAAATTTCCTTGGGCTTTTATATGAAGCTTGAATCATATGAATCAGCTTGTATGAGAAAATTATGTCCAATTTTTTCAAATTATAAGTTGCTACCTTTCTCCAACTTGCTATTATCACATATTGAAGCCTGCTTTTATACTCAAAACCTTCAATTCTTCATATTTAGTCATCTTGTAACTCAATTTCCCTTGTACAGTACGAATAAAACTCCAAGCGGCTTAGAGGCAATCTTTTGACGCTTTAGTTTCATCATGAGTTATTGGAATTGATTCTGATAATGGTATCTACCCTGTTGCATAGGAATCATTCTTAATTCTTTTAAAACAAAATTTAAACATTGTTAAGGAATTTAACCACACATTTATGTCAGACAAATAAAAAGACATTGTTCAAGTCTTTCTTTTAGTGTTACTTGTATCTAAACACAAATTTTGTCTTAAGCAATTAAGAATGCTAATTTTAGGGGCTTAAATTTTAAAAATGTGTTGTGAAGAGTTTCAAAAGCTAGTGCACTTGAAGAGTGGAAGATGAGAATGTGACAATTGAATGACCTTAATTAAAATGCACATAATTAGTTGGATGATAGAACTTTAAAACAATAGAATAGGTCACATTTGACATAACACTCTAAACATGGCATACTCTTAAATAATAGTTGTGAGCTATTCAACAACAATATTATTAATGTAAAGGAGAAGCAATAGTGACTATAATTGGGTGGATGAGAGGTATGTTATGCGAAGACTTTGACAAGTAAAGATAGGGTTGAGGAAAAGTGGAAAAAAGCACTTTTTCCAAAATTTGAAAAAATATTATTTAACTTATAAGTTGGCTAATTGCATTATGATAAATGCAAATATAAACACGACCAAATTACATATTTTGATGGAAACCAAATTTATGTTGACTTAGAGATAATGCCATGTATTTGTATAAAGTGGCAAACAAATGGTATTTGATGCAAGTATGAAATCCAAGCAACAATTAGTCCTGGAGAATTGCAAGAAAATTATGCACATTCATTATAATGTGGATATTTATAGAAGAGTGTTCATGCACCAACTATTATGGGAATAAATCAGCAAGATGTGGAGGTAGGGAAAGGGCCTGGACAATTATTTATTCTACCTTTACCTCCAAATTTCAGAAAACTAAAGAAAGACTAGTAAGTATAAAAAATTAGAGTATAAGGAGTCTATTAGCAAGAGGAAAAATGGAAGCAAAGGAACACATTTTAAGTTGAAAAGGCAAAAATAAAATAAAATTGTTTTATAATGTGTGTGGAGATCTTAAGCATAATGCATCTAGATATCTAGAGAAAATCAATTTACATGGAGCTTTATAAGTGATCAATCTTGGTGTGTTTGGCTAAACTAATGATTAAGGTTTTAGAATATTATGGTAGGTCAACACAATATCAATTTTTTCACAACATTTTCATTCTTTTGGTAGAACAAGAAGGCTACTATACCTACATGTAGCATCAAATATAGTACAAAGAAAATGTCCTTGAGATTTGTAAGTGGTTAGGTAAATTTCTAATAGTTACTTTTTGAAAGTTTTTCTTTCAATTAATTGATATGTTCGCTTTAGTGAGTAAAGAAGTATATGTACAACCACTTACAGAACAAAAAACACAAACATCACAAACTTCAAGGCAAATGCAACAAGCATGCTATGAATAAACTACAAAGCTAATACAAATGACTTGTATGTGCATATTGTTGGGTTCTCAATTATTTCCCTCTTTATTTACCCCTTAATTAAGCATAAAGTTATTTCCAGCAGTTACTAAAGGTATGTGAGAAATAAAGGAAAGTGAGAAGAATTGGGGACTTGAGTTGTTTCCAAAGAAAATACAAATGGATTCTTTCATTTTCTTTTAGAGGATAGCTTTTTCCTCTTCTTTATCAACCTTTTTCTAGCATAGAACCTTCATTGTATTGAGTATCTCCTTCCATGAATAAAATATGGAAGCCCCCCCCCCCTCTCATGGACATAGCCAAATTAGTTAGACCGTGTAAATTCTTATTGTTTATTTGTCATTTTTATGCTTTCTAATTTGTCTATCATTTAGAATTGTAGATTTAAGATTTTAGTTTACATCACTTTGGCTTTATCTATGGCAACGATAAAAAATATCCACGAATTTATTATTTCTACTCTTTAAAGTTATATTGCTATGTTTACTAGTTGTCATATTAATCAATTACACCACTTGAAAACACAACTAACATTATTCTCTCCTAATCTTTTTTATTTCTCCTCGCATCTTACAAGCCAACATACTAAAAGAATTCATACAATTTAATTAGTAGCTGTGGCTACTCAAAAAGTGTGTGATACTACCTTAAAAATGACTTAGTTATGCTAGAGAACCATCCATGTCAACATCTAGTGGAATGCTATAAACAAAGTCATGGTACTATGAGAATTCTGCAGGTTCATTTGGGATAGATTCTAATTTGCATAGGGCGATGCCTAATGCTCGCTACAGAAGATTGTCGAATAGAAAATTTTCATTTCCTCCTTTAATAGAGGATAAGAAGTTTAGCTTCTAAAACTGAAAGAACCCTAAAAAGACAAGTTTAGTAGAGTTAGCCTGAGTAGATCTATATATTGGGAGATTGCAAGGTAGGAAAAACAACTTTTGGTGATAACACATGTGGGAAACTTCAAAATTAATCCCATGCCCTCACCAAGCCAATAAATGTGTGGACAAATTTTTTGGTTGAAAAAGAAACTCTTAATGCATACCTAAACTCAGATAAGTTTTAATTCTCAATCTTAGAAAGTTCATCTTTACATTAAAACAAGATAGTAGCCAACTCAATCTCTTTTAGTTTTCCACCTCTCATAAAATGTCATGGTGAGCCTAGTCTTAAGTGCCACATAGCTAAAGAGACAAATGACTAGTTTAGATTTTAATAAAGACAAATGGGTATTTTAGGTAAAGAGAAATGGGAATTCATGTGTTCCATGCTCAAATGCTAAAGATTTGATGAAATGTTGAACTACCGAAAAGGCATCACGGTCCTCAAGGGACTTATTTAAAATAAAAATGATGTGGTCGCCATCATCCTTCTTCTTTGCTTCAATCACAAGTCACACAACATTGAATCTCAATTCTCGAAAAACCTTACCTAATGACAAGGCTCCACTGTTAGCCTACAACGATGCCATGTCCATTAAGGAGGATTTTTCTAGTATTTCCTAGATTAGTGGCAACTTCAAATATGCCAAGACTTGGAAGACTAACCTTTTTGGTATACAGTTTAACTAACTTACCTTAAGTTTTAGTGACAAACATGTTGTTCAATTTGATCCCCATGGTATTTATCTTCTCAATGACTCTACTATTAATCTTAGGGTGCGAATGGAATATGTTAATTCTTCAGTCATTTCACCGCATAAAGATCAATTTTTCCACATTGTGCTAATGGCTATGACATGAAAAGCTTTTTCTATGAAGATTTATTCTATTTTCCTTTGAAGAATTTAGATCAAGTTGCACGTGGGATGCCCAAGGAAGATGTATTCCGTTTCTTCAATTTAGCAAATAATGATGTTGCTCACACTTAAGACTCTTTACATTAAGTCTGCTTTTGATTGCAAGACAAATGCGTTTCTATTAGATTTTTGACTCACAAATTTTGACCCACGAGTTTAATATAGTGTCGATGATGGTTTTACCATCTAGTAGAATTGGTTCTTTTGCTGCTATGGTAGTGAAGGATTTATGGCAATGCATATGTTGCCTTGGGAATCAGTAATTGTATGTGTATGTGCATCAAATGGTTTACTGAATGCTGATCTTTTGAATCTTAGGTGGACATTTTACTTTCTTTCTAACATCTATAAAAATTGGTTTCCTTATTCAAATTAATGGATACTTTGGCATTTGGTATAGTGATGACATGGATAGATTTGCAACATTCATTCTATCTAGAACAAGCTTTTACTTGAAGAAGTTATGGCTTCAATTTTTGAGAAATTACTATTTTTTTAGAGCAACTTTTAGGTCCAACAAAAAACATGTTAGTACTTTGGCACATTTGTTCATTTGAAGAATTGCAAAATTTGTCACTCTAGTGTACTTACAGGACCATCTAGGATTTCTTTATCCTATATTCAAATGTTGAAGGTAAAAGGGTGATTTCACTTAAGGAAGAATTTCTTTGTGATATGAAGATTTATGGAAATAAGGAAATTAGGTTTTTGGTGAGATTATTCTAGTTACTTCATACTTGCATAGGTGTGGTTTTGGCATCTCTTGCCAGATTAAGAACTATGTATGTAGTAAAAGAAATTTGTGGAGAAATGACAAGCTTATCTCTCATAATTGCGACTGTGTAGTCTTTTCTATGCTACTCCTATTGCAAATGTTAAGAGGCCCAAGTCACTCATTGCTAAAGGATAGAGAATCTCAGAGGAAGGTTGCCCTCATATTTGTACATGACATTCCCATCACTACACAATAAAGTTTGTAAGGGATAATAATAAATTTCTATAGAAAGGGCTACTACATGCTATGAATTTCTACTTTGTTCAAAGATAAGACATAATGAGCAATGAGCAATGAGTACCAACCACATGCTATGCACTTCTGCTTTGTTCAAAGACAAGGCACAATGAGCAGTGAGCACATACCATACACCTTTATTTTAGTTGGAATATGGCATGATGAAGCACGCTCGTGTGCCTTTATTAATTCAAGATGAAGCACATGCCACTCATCTTTGTGTAACAACAAAGCAAATGAACATTCACGCCATTGAATATTGTCAGAATTGGTTACAAAAAATAAGTGAAACGATAACAACTACTATCATATTTTGATGGATTTTAGTGCCTTTATAAATATGATTTATTTATATTCATCATTGCATTTTGCAAGGTCAAAAGCACTCGTGGCTAAAGGGCACATCATTCAAGAAAATTAAAATTTAGGTCATATTAGTCTAAATTAGCCTAAATTTGAGAGTAGTAGCGTCATCTCTCCAATTATTTTTCTCTTTATTTGCCCCTCAGGGAAGAATGGGCTATTTGAGCCATTACCAAAGAAAAAAATGGACTCTTCCATTTTTTCTTGTGGAGGAGAGTTTCTTCATCTTTTTTATTTACTTAGTCCGAGTGTGAAATCTCCATTGTATTGTGTATTTTTTCTATGAATAAAATATAAAAAATTCCTCACGTGGGCAAAGGCAAAATCAATCGAACCACGTAAACTCTTGTTGATTATTTGTTATTTTTTTGCTTTCTAATTAGTGCATGATTCAAAAATTGTTAATTTATAATTTGAATCACATCACATACTAATTTTACAGTGATGAAGAAGAGAAGGATAATAGTTAGACGAGCAAGGCCTACTAAAAGGTAAACTGTAGAGTCTGAAGTTGCAAATTTAGAAGTTGGATAGACTCAAGGTGATCAATCCCCAACTCCACAACAGCTAACATTGTTATTACATTCAACTACTTCTGGCATGGATGGCATTGAGCACCGACTCGAAGGGTGAGTAATAGAAAACCAACTTCTCAACCAAATCTGCACATACTTGGTGCTTTAATGTATCAACAAATGCTTATGTCAAGTATAACTTAACCATCACAAACTCACTTGGCCTTGGACTAGAGTTGAACATTAGGGCACCTCCATCTATGACAAGTAGTCAATCGAATCCAATTTCTAGTTCTAAAAAAAAATCTATCCCTTTAGTGAAACCCATCATGTAAGGATGGTAGTTTGTTAGTCCTTCCTCCAAGCCTGTTGAAGAGTTTGAACTCAATGAAATCAAGGAAAAGTTCAATGATCAAAAATAGGTAGAATGCGTAATGATTAGTTTGATTGTTTGATAGTTAAGCTGACATATATTGCCAAAAGTGTGCACTATAGTTTGATTATATATTATTTGACATTGTTTTGGCCATTTTATTTGTGCTTATGTGTATTTGGTTTTGAATGTTCATATAACACCATATTTTGATGTAATATTTAATTGAATTGCTAATGCAAGAAGTTATTCTCGAATGTTCATCTATTGATTGTATTGTTATTGAGCTATAGGTCATATTTACCATTTTTATATGTTCCATTATGTTAATCAATAAGGCTTACACTTTACCATACTTATCTATTTTGTCGTGTTATTGAAGCATAGTTAATAGGACATTTTTTTTATATTTGTAGAATGATTAATAAAGCAAATACCCAAAATTATCTATCAATCCAAGAATAAAATAGTATAAAAGGATAAACAAACAAACAAACCAACCATTCATCCATAACTTGAAAATAACAACAACATTGTTAATGAAACAACCAACCATTTATTCATAACATACTAGAATGGTTCATAAAACAAGTACCAAAAATCATCTATTAGTTTAAGAGAAATATAGCAAATAGGGAACCAAAAATTCATACAAGTTGACAATTCATTCATAACATAGATACAACAACAATGTCATCCAATCTGAACTTGTAGTATATCAAATAAAGATGATATTCTACTAATAAAGTTGTTGAATTCTACATTGCCACAATGTCTTCCCATTATAATATTGCCAATAGTGCATCAAGATCTATAGATCATCTTCAAGCTTGACATTTTACTGTAAGTGGATTTTACATCTTCAACTTTTTCACGAGTTTGATTATCTAGGGTATAAGAAGAAAAATTCAAAACTTGATAATCACCAATTTGAAGAGCTTCTTGTTGCTCTATTTTAGCAAGTCAATCTCTGGTCTCCAACTCATTTCCACTCCGTAATAGTCTTAAAATTACTGTCTTAACCCTCTGAACACATGAGGGTCCTTACAATCAAAAAATCTTCAACCTCCTCTTTATCAATATGTAATATTTATAGTTTGTTAGAAAAAAATTGATATAAAAAAAAGGGAAATCATCATACAATCCTACCTTTGCACCTTTAAGGAGCTACAGAAGATATAATAGTCTACTTATTTTTGAAAATCTTTAGTTGTTGTTAAGATAAACTTGTCATTAAATTCGTATTCATTGGAGGTGTCAGTGATGAGTATAATAATTGCTTATAGAATTATAAGCACAACAAAGTGCTTTGCAGTTGAGAGGCTTCAAAATGTTACAAAATTAAATATGTAAATTGGTGTGGTGATTGAATAAATTGAAAATGTTGCATAAGAAATAGGTAAGTTGGAAAAATAATATAGAAGGACATAAATATTCAAGGCTAATTGATGGTAAATGAATTCAATCAAAAGAGAGGTATTAATATAAATAAAACATTCACCTAGTTGTCTGGTTGACTTCTATTAGATTAATACTAAATATTGTAGTTATGAAAAGATTGTATTTAGAATAACTTGATGCGAAAATTACTTTTCTTCATGGTAATTTAGAAGAAAAAAGTTACGTGAAATAGACTAAGGGATATAAAGTAAAGGAAAATGATGATTTCAATATGCCTATTAAATAAGAATATGTATGGATTGAAATCATGCTCCTAGAAAATGGCATTAAAGTCTAATAGATTTATGTTAGATTTAAGATTTTTCAAGAATAGTTTCAATTAATATCTATATCTATTAGAGTTTAAGAATGTTGATTTTATAATCTCTATTATATATATAGATGACACGCTTGCTATAGGGTCTGAATTTGAAGATAATGATTGATTTGAAAAGAAAGTTGATTGCAAGATTTGACAAAAAAAATTTGGATGGGGGAAAACAACTCTCTTATTTGAAGATTAGTTAAAATAAGAAAAAACAAAAGTTGTGATAATTGCCAAAGGAACAAATGATCAAGAAGGTTTTGGAATGATTCAACATGGAAAATGCAAAATTGATGACTACTACTCTTTAGAGCCAATTTAAGTTGTCAAAGAGATAAGCTGTGAGTATTGTTAAAGAAGAAAACCACATAAAGAATGTGTCTTATTCCTTTGCCATCAGGAGTCCACAAATGCATCTTTTATTTACTTGTAATGTATAAGACAAGTTTTACGTTTGAGGAATTTTATCTGAATGGGTATTTTCCTTTGTTTTTTAGGAATTTGTTAAGTAATTCCAAATTTTTGCTAATAATTTAGTCAAGTTATTTGAATGAAATGCCTAAGTACGTTATGACATACCACTTGATTAGTATATTGATTGTGGTGGTCCTACCAATGCCGTTATATTTCGCATTGCTTCTATTATTACATTAGTAATTCATCTTATTGAGAACTCGATGTATCACTCACAAAGCATATTCACTTTAGGTATCACATAGTTATATCTTTGTCTAAAGATGGATAAATGAAGCTTGAGTAATTGAGGTAACCAACTGCAATAAATATGATGACAAAGATGGTTAATGGACAAAATTTGAGGTGCTTAATTTTTGATCAATATATGTTGAATGACGAAGTTGGAACATGACAATATTAAATAATATAAAATCATGGATGTAGAATGCTTGAAAATTATTAAGGTATCCAAGTAGGTTGTTGCTAAGATATGAGTACCTTACAATACTCCCTTGTTGAAAACAAGTTTAGTGTCAATCATATGCACATCAACATTTGGAAGCTCAATTCAATAACATTCTATCCTAAAGGTACGACTAAATGGGTGCTCGATCTGCAAACTATTGCTCTATTGGTGAGTAGATTGTAGAATATTGGAAGATCAAAATGGGCATCAAGATTGTTCGCGAATTGAAACTATAATTATTCATGTGATATAAAAGTTATATGTGACTTTCCTTATTATTGTGAATTGTTTCATTTTCTTAAGAGGTTTTTTGTTAACTGTATAGAACTTTCAAATGTCTTGACTGTATTTCAATGAATTAAGATATAAGAAAATGGAACAAGTCAATAAAAAGAAGAGAAAAAATAAGGTGAATAATTCTTTATAGTTTTCAAGGAAAGTGAAAATGTGTGTTGTTGTCTCGCTAAGTAGAAGAGTCAAGTGTAATCTAATACAACGAGAAACTTCAATCCTTGCCTGGTAGCAGTTGTCAAATTTCGTTAAATTCTACTTGCACCAAAATTATTATTTTCTTTCTATTGTTAAATTTTATTTTCGTTACCTGTTGGTGTCGTTCTATAATTCAACCAAACACACAAATATGAAAATTATTTAAATGTAATAGTATAACTAATTTTATTTTATTTTTAAATATTACAGGTACATTATTTGCGTCACCGCCTTAATTTATCTAATTTATAAATTAAAAATCACGTAATTATCTTGAGATGTGTTATTAGAATTTTAGATCTTTATTCATCTAATATCAAACTAATCTTATAATTAATTTTACATGGTTTTTAAAATTTATAATAAAATTTATTTACTTGTTATTTTGAAATACTATTCGCCAAATATTATATAGAATATGTATATCAAATATTTTCCTTCAAAAATATTAAAATCAATGGACCGGTTGACGACGCACCCCGTTCGGACAAAGACAATTCCTCATTGAAGCTTACGCCGAATCGCAGTTTAGAGGGAAAAAGGGTGAGAGAGAAGAGGAACGGTGCTCACTGCTGAGGTGAGGGAGACAAAAGAGAAAATAGAAGACAAGCGTCTGCCGATGGTCGCCGCCATCTTGGAGCAGGAATTACCGTTGGTATGTGCCGATTTTTTCCCGAAAATCGGATCCAATTAGGAAATTTCACAGGCCGCCTTTCGCCCAAAGCAGAAAAAGGCGCTGCTTGCGTTCGCTTAGGTGCTTCAGGAGTTCTCTTCAAACAACGATTGGAACAATGAGCGAAGCCCTTTCTCTCGCATTTCAAAAGTCACGTTATGTTTCCAGTTATCAAGTTTTTGCTGATGTTCTTAAATCATGTGCCGCAATATCGGATACCAAGTTGGGGAAATCTTTGCACAGTCACGTTATAAAACAAGGGCATCACTCTTGCCGGTTTGTCTTGAAAGCATTGCTCAACATGTATGCTAAATGCAAAGCTCTTGAAGATTGCCAGAAACTGTTTGATGAAATTACTGGTCATGATAACGTCATATGGAACATTCTCTTGTCCGGGTTTGCGGGTTCAAGGGGTCATGATTATGAGGTGTTGCGATTGTTTAACTTGCTCCATGCTGCGGGGGATCCTAAACCGAGCCCCGTCACGCTAGCTATTGTTCTTCCCGTCTACTCACGATGCAGCATTCAGGGTGCTGGAAAGAGTATGCATGCATATGCGATAAAGTCTGGAATGGAATCACGGACACTGGTAGGAAATGCTTTAATATCAATGTATGCAAAATGTGGATGTGTTTTAGATGCATCTGCTGTTTTCCACGGACTTGCTGACAAAGATGTTATTTCATATAATGCAGTAATTGCTGGTTGGGCTGAGAATAAACTTGTGGAAAATGCATTTCAATTCTTCTCTGAGATGATTAAAGTTTCGGTACTGCCTAATTATGCCACCATTGCAAATATTCTGCCTGTCTGTGCTGCATTGGGAAATACTGTTGGTCACATATTGGGGAAAGAGATACACTGTTATGTGTTGAGACGGGCTGACTTGGAAGGTGAAATTATTGTTGTTAATGCTCTTATAAGTTTCTATTTGAAAACTGGGCAAATAAAAGAAGCACAATCTTTGTTTGAACGGATGAAACACAAAGACTTGGTTACCTGGAACTCAATTATTGCTGGGTATGCTTCAAATGGCCAATGGTGGAAAGCGTTAGAAACTTTTCTTGAATTAATTAATAAGAAGATGATTGGACCAGACTGTGTCACTATGATCAGCATTCTTCCTGTTTGTGCGCAGCTATGTGATCTGTTAATGGGGAAGGAGATACATGCTTATGTTTTGCGGCATCCTGCTCTACATGATGATACTTCCCTTGGAAATGCCCTGATAAACTTTTATGCGAAATGTTACCGCACTCAAGCTGCATTCAGTACATTTCTACTTATTCCTCAGAAAGATCTGATTTCATGGAATACCATGCTCGATGCTTTTGGAGTAAACTTACTTGAATCTCACTTTACTGATCTCTTATATTGGATGTTTGTCAATAAAATAAGACCAGATGCAGTTACTATCTTAACTGTGGTGCAGTTCTGTGCTAACCTTTCAAGAATAAAAAATGTTAAAGAAACTCATGGGTTTTCATTGAGATCCAATATTTTATTAAATGATAGCGAACCTACCATTGGCAATGCATTGCTTGACGCGTATGCTAAGTGTGGAGATATGGAGTACGCAAAAAAAATGTTTGAGAACTTATCTGGAAACAGGAATGTGGTTACATGTAACTCAATGATTTCAGGATATTTGACCCATGGTTCACATTATGATGCAAATATGATATTCCAGAGCATGTCTGAGAAGGATCGTACTACCTGGAACCTCATGGTGCATGGTTATGCTCAAAATGAGTGTCCAGTAGAAGCTCTTAATTTGTTTCATGAGTTACATTTTCAAGAGATCAGACCTGACAGCATGACTATTATGAGTATTATTACTGTATGTGGTCAAATGGCTTCAGTTCATTTGCTGAGACAGTGTCATGGATATGTAGTTAGGGCTTGTTTTGAGGATGCTCATTTGAATGCAGCTCTTCTAGATGCATATTCAAAATGTGGAAGCATAAGTTGTGCATATAAGCTCTATCAATCAACTCCTCAGAAAGACCTTGTTGCCTTCACGGCAATGGTTGGAGGATTTGCAATGCATGGAATGGCCAAAGAAGCTATGAGGGTCTTTGACTATATGGTTGAGTGTGGTATCAAACCAGATCATGTTGTAATAACTGCTGCTTTATCTGCTTGCCGACATGCTGGTCTTATTAGTGAAGGATTGATGATTTTTAATTCAATAGATCAGGTGCATCATATGAAACCAAGCATAGAGCAGTATGCTTGTGTGGTTGATCTCCTTGGTCGAGGAGGCCGAATAAAGGAAGCATTTTCTTTTCTAAATCAAATGCCTATTGCAGCTAATGCCAATATTTGGGGTACACTTCTTGGTGCATGCAAAACACACCATGATGCTGATATGGGTCATGTTGTGGCTGATCAACTTTTAAAAGCTAAAATTAGTGACATTGGAAATTATGTAGTCCTATCAAATTTGTATGCTGCGGATGCTAGATGGGATGGGGTGTTGGAGATGAGGAAGTTGATGAAAATGAGGGACTTGAAAAAGTCTGCTGGTTGTAGTTGGATTGAAGTGGGAAGGAGTAAAAATGTATTTGTGGCTGGAGATTATTCTCACCCTGAGAGGAGCCTCATTTATACCATATTGAACCAACTGAATAAACAGATCAAAGAGCTATATGAGTCTCCTCAAGTATGAAGACAACGATAACTGAGTGGTTTATGTAAAATACAAAATTGAAAGGTGAGGCTCTAAATGGAAAGACGTGACCATTTACTTGCCATTCTCCTTAGTGACTTGGGTGCCACTTCTTCAATAGTTCAATTAAATGGTTCGAAAACTGCAGAAGCTTTGGCACAATATCTTGATCTACTAAAATTGGTGAGTTGCTGTCCAGGTTTTTCAAATTTATATCCTTAGGCTGCGTTTGTTTTCTGATTTTACAAATCAAAACACATACTATAATTATTATTATTTTTTTAAATTTCTCTCAATTCTCTTTTATGCAATTCCTGATCAAAACACACCTAAAAACGTGCACTTAAAAATGTAAGCAAATATAACCTTAAGTTATAAGGTGACCAGTGATTGCATCTTAATGATTCAAGTTATACTTTTCTTCAGCTTCCGATTATTCTTGAATAAAAAATCTGATATTTATTCTGTTATAGGATATCTGTTGATCAACTAATCTGAGAAACGATTGGATATGGGATCCTTTCCTCTATCCATCTTTGTCAGTTGGATAGAGTTGGTAATTAAAGTTTTATCTAGCAAGACTTTCCTCTCTTTTGTATCTTGGTCGCTTAACAAATTACAGGATATATCCTATCTTTTACATCAACCTAAGCCACTTAGATAGATTCGTTAGTTTTTTTTCTTTATTTTTGACAGATGCCGTGCATCTAAAGTTGGATAGCTTAGACAATTGCGGCTTTGCCTGTAAATTTGTTTTCTTTTTTTAGTTGGTTTTTTGTGCATCAGCCCTTATGTTTAGAGGATGAGTTCTTATTCTCCACTTTCTAGCCTTGACTGCAAATGCTTATTGTAAATTTCATATTGCTACATGTTGCGCAAGCGAGGTATCTTCTTTATTTGTCTCTTCAGTTCATATTGCATATCAGACATTCACTGTTGTTTACTTTTTGGAATGCTAATTTGACTTCTGTGTAATTGATTCTGGTTTGACTGTTTGGGATTGATGTGCCAGTTTGGTAAAATGAAGGATGGTGCAATTTCGAGAGCATAAACTTGTTTTACTGGTAATGAAACCACTGTACAGTAGTGATGTAAGGGACACTCATTACTTGTGCATAATTATATAAATAAATAATAATTTTAAATATAAATCTTATTTCAATTTAAATATATACAGGAGAAGATTACGAAAAAAGACAAAAAAGTGGGATAAATTAAAAATGAGGAACACTCAATATTTTGTGCTTATTAATGAAGTAATAATATATTTTAATATAAATATTATATCATTCAATGATAAAGAAAGAAAGACGCTTGAAATTAAAATTGAGGGAAGGGAATGAAATAGATAGAAGTTTGGGGAATAGAGGGAAAAAAATATGTGAAGAACTAAGGGTATTTTAGTAATTATCCAATATCCAATGTCCATCGTGCAACCAAATTAGTCTTATGTTCTAAATTTATAATATATCTGAAGTTCAAATCATCTCTAATGGCTCATGCGGCAATTTCGGATTTTAGAGTATTAAGAATCCATTATTTCAGATTTTGAATGAAAACGTAAAGAAAGGTTAAACCCGTGATGCCTATAGCTCATATGATATGAGTTAGATTTTCAGTATACTAAATGACTTGTGTGGGCAATGACGGTGCTTTGTGTCTGGAAGAGCATTGTGATGACATTTTTTCTTAATTTTTCTGTGTCAGGCATATGACACAAGAACAGATGCTGTGTAGGTTCAGAATTTAATGATCTTGAAAGCTTGGGGTTGTTGCCATGCTGATGGAAAGCTGAAGGTAAACAATCATACAAAATGGTGCTTTCACAATTTAATTCTTCCGTCTATAAGAAGAGCGGTTGCTGTGTGCTAAAATTGCTCTAACTAAAAAAAAAGGATTCATTTCTCTAGATTAGAATGGTGTAGCATGTCAGCTCGAGCATGCAAGCTTCTTCTGCCTATATATCTGCATTGTCAAGTGACTCAATAGGATAGATTAAACAACTTTTTGAGTACCGAAGGGTCTTGCACAAAATCTAATTTTGGTGTGCATGAAAATTTTTGTTAATGAGAAACAAACTAATCTCATGTTGAAGTGCCTCTAGGATTGTATTATATCAGTATGTGTTTGCTGTATGCAATGATTTTAGCCAAGGAGCAATTCTTTTGGACCTACTTATAGGTTTTTGGTGGACAATAGAGATCTTAGGTCTTTCACAGCAGTGCTGTTGAATAAATTTGATTTTGACTGAGCCAAGAGCAATTAGGTTTGAATCGGATTCCATGTAGGGGTCGGACAAAAGATTTGAAGCTTGATTGGTCAATTGCTACAGGCCTTCTGGAAATGATGCAACAGGGTAAATGGCTAAAGCTTGATTTGTTGTTAGATACGGAGAAAGATCTCTACATTCTGGTCAAGTAAATAATACCGTCCTTCAATTTCTTTATCAAATAAGCAGGTATTCCTGCTGTATAATCTGAGGCTTACTGAGACTGAGTTGAAAGCCAAGGGGATAGAGTATTATAGGTGGGATTGGAGCTAACAGCCCAGAAGTATAGCACTCTCTTGGGCATTGGCCTTGTAACTTAATGGTGTTGAACTGGTCTTCGTAAGGAACTTCTTGTCTGCAGAATCCATTTTTGGGACAGCATACGGCTTCGAGTTCCTTTTTCTTGAAGATATATTGGGATTCTTACTCTGCGTTCATATTAATTAATTTATCTTAAAGTTTGATATTGGCAACAGGAACCAAGTTGGAAAGAAATCAAATTGAGGGAAGTCATATGCAGCTGGCATCTTAAAGTTCTGCAGCGAAGAGATTTTTGGTCTTGCGTTATTGGGATTTGAATTTTTATTATTCGGACTGTGATATATTTCTTGTTAGTCATGGTTCGATTTGGAAGACAAACCTTGATTAGTTGCGCCATTGCAATGCATACGCTCCACTGACTTCAGTACATGGGGGGCTGATTTGATGTTGTGGAGCAATACTGGGAAGGTCCTGAATCCCTGTTCCCACGCTCCCCTGCTCCACGTGCGTGCAAGTGTGGGTGGCCCACATTTGGGACCCACCTTATTTCTGTAGGAGCAGGAGCTCTGTGACCTTTCAAGTATAGCCCAAATGCTGTGGATGTGATATGTCTAGGTATGCTTGAGGAAGGCATTCCATGGGGAATGGAATTAACCTGGACATTGTATTTTGCCTATATATTGGAAGATTACTGTTAAATAGGTGAACCTTGCGTTTCTTTCTCTGTAAAATTGATTATGGTCAATTACAATGATCGTTTTTCAGATTTAATGTAATTGTTGGTGGTGCTTGGGGGTGTTCGTTTGGTAAAATCGTATCGAACTAAATTGAATCAAAATTTTGATACGCCAAAATCGCATATTGAATATCAAATCGAGTTGTTTAGTTTGGTTCTATATGTACAGAAATTAATTCAGTTGGTTTTAAGTTGGTTTTAGTACGATTTTCAGTAAACAGAATTTCATTTTAAAAAATAGAAAAAGAAAATACAATAAATTAAATTCTTTATCACTAATTCACTTTAATACTCATAACTTAACATAAAAATAATTAACAATGATTATAATTTTCACTCTTTAACATCTTCAACAACAATGATTATAATATTCACTCTTTTAACACTAACAACACTAGAATAAATTTTAACGAACAATAAAATACATTCATCATTATTTTCTAGCATTTTGAGATAATTTTCAAAATTTTTTGATAACAATTTTCTAACACTTCAAAACCACGTCAACATTCCACCAACAGTTTTTTAGCAATGTAAAAGAAGTAATAGTCATTATTGTTTAATGTTCTTACACAATAAACATTGAATGTAATATCTATCAAAAAGATAGTAGCACAAATTGACAATAGAGTTTATTTATATTCATCATTTTAGCACCGGTATGGCCTCAATAAACTTCGTCTAGCAGCACCATTGTGGAAGGAATTTATAACTCAAAGAGTTTTGGGTCTCACATTTGGATCTTCTAACACTGTTTCAGTGCCTTTAAGATTTCTTCTTAAATTTATATCAGAAAATCCCCATGTCCATAGGAATTAATTGTGAGAAAATTTTAAACCCTAATATACAATAATCTAGAGTTCAAAAAATAAAGTAAAAAAGAAAAGAACAAAAGGAAAATAGAAAACACACTTGTTTTATATATTCAAAGAACCATGACTCACTAGATATGAATCGCAATGCAAATAGCCAAAAGTGATGGTCAGACCTATTGTAGCAGTGGACAATTGAGGTGAGGGATGGTGGTGAGACGTGAGGTTGAGTTAGGATTGAGTTCGAGTGTTTGATGGCTAGGGTTGGAATTGGATTCGGGTTGGAATTGGATTCATTGGCAAATAAGTCACAAGTATGAGTGCATTCTATCAAAAGTGTGTTTGGACTTGGCAAATTGAGGCAAGGCCTTGTTTGTTATGTGTAAATTGGAAAAGAAGAAAAATGAGGAAAAAATAAAAAATAAAAAAAATTATTATTTAGTTCGATACAGTATGCCAAATTTAAATACCGATATTAAATTGAAAACCAAATTTATAAAAAAATGACGTATCAAAATTTCGATTTCGGCACGATTCAGTTGGTATACCAAATTGTGCACACCCCTATTAGTGCTAATCTCCCTTTTGAAATTATGACTATTTTTTGGATTAGATATGGAGTACTATATCTTTTAAAACAAAATATTAACTCTATTAAAGTTTGCAACATATTGTGAATTGATCATTAATTTATTTACTTTTGAGTTAAACCTCATTATCATCAAATAGGTTGACAATTTAAAAGGACCATCCAAACCTTATGAGACATACTTATGTTCAAAATCTTAGATTTTAAAGAAATTTAGAGTGAATATTTGCTAATTATTAAGTTTTCATAAAATAACAATCATCACAATTACTTCAAACTAAATCAATTCTATACATTAAGGTATGGTGATCCAATCACTCGAAAGTGAGCTAACTTGGAAAGTGGATAAAGATATGTGATGATGTTACCTTTATCTCCTTGATAAACAAAGGGGATCAAGTTCGAGGATGAAATTTTATGTAAACTTTCATTAACATCAACTTTGAGAATGGTTCTGCAATAGCATATGTGCAAGTTATCCCCCTTCTTGGAATACTAACATTTTGGGGATAGATCAAACCTCATGACATTTTTGGTTTTAGAGTCTGACCAATGCATTAGTGTCCAAATGTTTCTTTATATGAGCAACTCAAAAAAGGGAGTCAGCGCATGCGTTCATGCTCACGAGAAACAAATGTTGTGAGGATTACATCTCACACACAAGAACTTAAGTGGGTTTTGAGTGAAAAAATGTGAACCGATACTAACATCAATATAACATATATGCATGCTATCCTCTTTTTTGAAATACTAGTATTTTAAGAATGAATTAGATCTCATAGCATTTTTAAAAAGGGAGGGAGAACGTAACCACCCCACCAACGAAAAATTTTGGGGGATTACCAATGTAAAGATGTGGGAATTTTCACATTTTGCAAAACATCTCCACGTCATGTAAACCACCTCCCAACTAACAACATTTACTCACATATACACCCTTAAACCTCTAAAATTCTCACAATGGTAAGTGAATTTTGTAGATATTTTCTCCAAACTCCTAGTATAGTAAATTTCTTTTACTTTCAAATCTCATTTTGTATGGGATGTACCAAAAAATAAGGATAACTACACTTGTTTCTTCTTCTTATATTTTTTAGAGGTAAGAATCTATTGGCTTTATGTTGTGTTGGCATTTATGTAACACACACGAGGACTCCAAGTCAGCAAAATATTTGATAGAAATCAAAATATTATGTTGTGATAATCTACCTAACAAATTTGTAATCTTGAAGATTTTGTAGCATTATGTGAATATTTTGTGATCATCCAACCAAGGAAAGGCGGACTAAATCTAGCCAGAATATCAACCAAAACACATTTGATATATCATTGAGAGATTTGAAGATTAAGTCTCCAAATCAAAAGATGAAGAATCTCTCAACCCATATTTTTGGAATAGATAGTTGACAAGTTGTGGCAGCCATTGAGTTGACTAAATCAAGGAAATCTCATTATATAAAGACGGTTGCAAAATTTATAGAAAATTGTTGGATGATGTTCTACTTATACAAAGGATGCGAGCAATGATCATTTTTAAGCCTTGAGAGAAATTGTGGTAAATTTATCTAAGTTTGGAAGAGTGTCCACCAACCAACTTGGTATCCTTAAGTAAAATGTCTATATATTATTAAAAGTGTCGAGTTATCTGAGTAAGGCTTTTGTAATTGAGTCATAAAGTCATGTACCTCATTGTGTTGTTCATTTTAACAAAAAAGCAGTGATTTTTGGTGTTAGGTCTTTATACTATCAAATAAGAAGTGTAAAATATTACTTAGTCGTGAACTCAATTTTATGGGAAAGTGGAATTGGTTGAGTGAGGTCTAAATTGAGTTGTGTAAGTTGTGTAAACTCATTTGATTCTAGAAAACTTATTTCTACTGGACAAGGCCCCCATAAACTTAGGCATGGTTGGCGCCAAACTGCATAAACAATTTTTTGTATTCACTTTGTACAATTTATTTCATTGATTGAGTTTTAACATCTTAGTGAGGTGGAGTGAACACTGGAATGAGATTTTATTTAATTATTGTTAATGTTATTCCGCTACTTGACTGGTTGTTGATTGTTTGTTCTAGCAACTAACTAACAAAAGAATGTTAACGTCACATGTCCACACTATAGAAGCAAACATTTTATTTAGGTTGAGAATTTTAGTGACTTTCAATTTTAATACCATAGAAAATTTTTGGTTGTTAATCATATATTGGAAGAGTAGGCTTTGAAATCATTAATATTGAATAAGAGAACAATGCAAATTGTTTTTAATTTCAAAATTTTCTAAGCAACAAGTCAAATGTATATTTATATAGATACAATTTTGGAATCAATACTGGAATGTTTGATTCTCTTGTGACCCTGTTGCCTTCGCTACTATATTCTAATGGCTCCACATAGAATATGTAGGTTGTTAATAGGGAAGAGTCAAGTGTTGTATATGGAGGAATAGTTGAGTACATGAATGTGTATATATATGTATCTCTCTCTCTCTCTCTCTCTCTATATATATATATATAACAATATGTATACAAAGAGAAAAAGAAAAACCTTAAGAAGAAAACTAAAAAATTTTGGATGAAATGTCTTGGGTCTGTGAACACGCTAAAGCGATTCTCTTTAATCGAATCATTTAGTTTATTAATAAAATTGTGATATGCTACATATTCAAATGTAAAAAAAAGGGAGGGTGGAGGAGATCAAAACGTAGACCTTTGTAAAATGCTCACATATTGATATAAGTGACATGCATATGTATATATTAGAGAATTATATGTGTTTTCAATATGTAAGTATGCTTTCCTTCCCTAAATGAAGGACAAGTGCCCCTTGACAATATAAAGCAATTACTTGCATCATTATTTTATTACATATGTAATACTTTAATATACATGAAATGTTAGAAAAACTTGGCGCAAGTCCATGGAAGCCTAGGTAGTTTCATTCTCTAGAATCTATGTGACATTATATATAAAACACACACACACACACAATATAATTGATGGAAGACATTTAAGTTTAGCAAATGAGAGTGGGAGAAGTTCGAACTAGGAAACAATTTTGATATGTGAACTTAAAAAAAATATATATATATATATATATATCTCTCTCTATATATATATATACACACACACTAATTTAAGAATTCAAGCTAATAGCATAAGTATACGATTCTAGAGACTAATGATTGGAGATGATTTTATAAGTTATTTAATCGAGAGTTGGATCTTAGGAGAAAATTTATTTTGGTATTAGTAGAAGTTTGAGGAGGTGAATATAGTGTTTAATTTAGTTACTTTAAGATGAAGTCATGTAAGTGGGTTTCTCCTTTTGTTATTTGAATTTTTTTCTTCTACAATGGGATAAAAGTGTTTAGTTAAATTATGAAACAATTTGGATGTGACTATGCAAATTTAATTTTCATATAAAGTATGTTATATGGTATTTATTATTATAGAATCTCATGCTTGTAGTGAGCTATTCCAGACCATTTCATTAGGTATTAAATATTGAGATGAATAAATCCTTAAATGGGTTTTTGTCCTTTTCAACCATAGTTGAAGATTGAAATATGTCAGCCATTAAGTGGGTATAAAAGCTATTATAGACTTTATTTAATTGAGTTTAAAGGTTAAGGCTTGATTATTGTATTAAATTTTGGTCATCTAAGAACCAATGAACAAGTACAAATTATAAAGTATTAGTATTTACGCATCTTGAAAAGAAGGCATGTTCACGCCTATTGTTGAACTTTGATGAAAGTTTGATGTGCATGCTTATTTTATTCCATTTACGAAGCATGATTTACTAGTTCAAAGTACTACATTAGCAAGACATGATATTTAACTTACTTTTGCCCATGTATGGATTGGGTGACCAGTCACTTACCCTTAACAATCTTTGCAAATAATCTAGGCAGTAAAGGTGATGATGAACAATTTTGGAGATGCTAGAATATTTGAAAGTTTTACTCTAGGTTGTTGAGTAAGGAATACACTTTGTATATTATTGTTGGTTGTATATTTTTCCTTAGATGGAGGTAATTAATTTGCTATGTTTCTACTATGTGACATTACTTTTCTAAGAAGAAAAAGACGCTTATGGCTTCGGTGACTCTAAACATTTGGCTTGGACACTTTTGAACTTTTCAATTTAGGAGTGATACCATGTCAGGCCTCAAATTTGAGGTCTAACAACAAATACACGTTTTAACTTCAATATTTGACTTTACAATTCAAGAAAATTATAGGCTAATAAGATGAAAAGAAACTTATTAATAATCCTCCTATAATAATTCTAGCTTCCAATGATCCCTTTTTCTCATCATTGGATTCTTCAATTGCGTAAGTTTTTTCTTGTTCTTATTTTCTTTATCTCTTCTTGTTTCCTCAAGTTTTCTTAGGGCATGTTTACTTTAAAGGATGATATTAAAGTTTATTGGGCTTATTTTGAAGGATTATTTAAACATATTTGATATATGGGATTTCTTATCTTTCATTTTAGTTATTATATATCGGATTTGATAATAATCAATGGCTTCTATCTATTATAAAGAACATGTAATTATATTTAATAAAATAATTTATCCAACTCAATCATTTAAAGTAAACATGTCCTTAGAAATTACTTGGGCTGTTGGCTTTTTTAGGGTTTGTAGTAGATGGACCTTAAATTTGCTGAACAAAAGTGATTTAATTGTTTCACTTGCTAAGTAACTCACAAGTCATGCTTGTATTTTACTCGAGTATGTGAGCAATCCTCGAGCAACCACAAGTGAAACACTAGCTTGTCACACATAGAGCTTATAGATGTAAGACTAAGGCAGAGGACTACTAAGCCTTCACCTATTTTGTTATGGAAAAGTGAACAAAAGTGATTTAATTGTTTCACTTGCTAAGTAGCTCACAAGTCATGCTTGTATTTTACTTGAGTATGTGAGCAATCCTCAAGCAACCACATGTGAAACACTAGCTTGTAGATGTAAGACTAAGATAGAGGACTACTAAGCCTTCACCTATTTTGTTATGGAAAACTTGTGGATGTGAGATAAAGGTAAGATGGATCTATATTTGTTGCAAATGGCTCATGGATATGAGATAAATGCAAGCTATTCTAGAAGATTTCTCACTTTTATTTTTCTCACTAAGTCATTTTTTTTAAGTTGTTAAATTACTAAATATAACTCAACTCTGTAGGAGCATAGAGTTTTTTGTAAATTAAGCTAAAATCAACATGCCTTACGAAAACATGCATTGAAGCTAATGCACAATGAACATAGTTGACCTAAAAACACAAAGTATTAGTTACTTTTATGCCAAAAAGATACTAAGACAACTCTACTAAGTAAAGTTATCAATAATCTCTAGTTCTACTTTCACCTAGGAAATTAATGATTTGTCAAGTTCTTTAAAAATAGAAGTATTATTGGTTGTGATTTGTATGGCCAAAATCCACTAACTCAAAAATCCTTTAACCTAGATTCACTTTTGCCATTGTTTTCATAGCATAAAGTCGCAAATGGTTGCTCCTCCTCTTCATTGATAGGTTAAGTTTTCTTTGGATGTTGTTTCTCTTTCTTTTAACAAATTTGTCCATGTGACCCATTCGATTTAATTTGCGCACTTTGCATTAAGTGTGCTTTGGCACGTGAAATAAGAGTGATCGGTTCAATAGCGGTGGTGATAGGGAAGATGATTAACTATTTTGTTTTTGTTTGCTCTATTGTTGCCTAGATACTCCTAAAGTTGTATTATCGCCATAATCAAAACTCAAATTACTTTTACTATTATTTAATTTTTATCCTTTTGTCTTTGATAGAATTATGGGTTTACAATTTAGCCTTCATTGCACATTCCAACGTGGAATTTTCTCTAATCTATCTTCTTGTCTCAAAAGCTTCCATATCATTAGGAAGCTCTAACAATGTCTTTTACGTCTTCTAGTATAGAAATTTTTGCTTCAGAGCTTTCAAGTCGTCATGAGAAGCTCTCAACAACTCCACTCATTGGAAGCTTCTCAACAACTTCATTGTCATGAACATCTTGTCCAAGAATCTTAAGCTTATTGATAACCTCCGACGACTTGTCTCTATACTTGTTGGTTGTGTTGGAGTCTTTCATCATTTGCAACTCAAATTCCTTTTGATAAAACTCTCATGTTCTTTGTTCTCTCATTGTATCGAAACTCGAACTTTAGATATTCTTAACTTTACAAAGTAGTTTACAAACTCATGATCTCACAAAAAAAGTTTTAGACACAACTAAATCTAGACAAGTTTCTACTTTAAAAACCATTTTGAGTTCTCTGCCAATGAGGCTTGATTTGCCGCATTAGAAGATTTTTGTATATTGTAAGATTTTTTACTCTTTTACCACAACATCCTATAAGTTGTCATCTTTAAAGCCCACAACTAGTAATTTTGACCAATGAATATTGAATATGGAATTGATGTGAAGTTTTTTAAGGCAATTTAGTCACAAGAGTAATATCAGAGGAAAATAATTGAATTTAATTTGAGCACTCACTCTTTAGTGACATATGTTGGAAAAGAATGTGTTTAGTGTGAGTCACTTAACTTACACTCAGATTGCAACACCGATCCCTTAAGAAGAGGACTTTAGATATTGTTTGTTTGTTTTGCTAGAAAGATTCACTAATTTCATATATCAAATTGACTTATATACAAGAGAACTCAACAAAAAATTCAAAAAAAATGGTGATCTTAGATCAAAATCAATTCAAAGAATTGAAATGTTAACATAATCCAAGATAAGTGACTTAGGATTGACGTCATGCCTTTTGAATTTGTAAGTGAGGTAATGAAAAATGAAGATTCATCTGTCAATCTAAATATGCAATGGAGATCTTAAAAAAATTCTTATGAAAGGCTGTAAATCTACTGATGCTCATACGCATCCTAGAGTTGAGTATTGCAAAGATTATGATGTTGCCAAGGCGGATGGGAATCACAGAAGGGTTTAATCAGATGATCCATGTCCCTTGTTGCATTTAGACCAAACATTTTATGAGTTGTGAGCTTTTTGTTTGACTTTATGCATTGAACAAGTGATGAACACATGCCAGGTGCTAAACACAATGTTCAATATATATATATATATATATAAAAGAAATTGTTGACTATAATGTTAAATATGAAAGTTCCTCAAATTGTAAGCTGACTAATATTGCTAACAATGATTTGACAAGCTTCAACCAAGAATTTGGTTATTGGTTTTGATAGCATGTTATTGTTGAGGAACAAGTCTCTTGGATTACTCATTTCACAAAGATAAGCTCCAGTGGAATTCATCCTCGTGGCGTGTTGCCACCAACCAATATACATATTACTTCAAATTTTCTAATGTTGTTAAGATGTATCTTACTGATTATCACCTAAATATATGCCTTACAAATTGCTTAAGGCGTTCCATAGTTAAGATGTATTTTATCAAATGGCTCTTACATGAATGTACATACTTCCCAAAAAAGCTACACATCCAAGCTTAGCTAGAATAAAACCATTGACTTAACAGCAAAATGCTTAAAAATTTGGAAGAAAGTGGATTTAGAGTTTAGATGACACCATCTATGGAATTCTGCCATGGAAAAGTAGCCTATTTTAAATATTCTTAATTGTATGACCACCAAATGGAATTTTGTCCAAAAGCTATTTCTAAAGTTATCTGTTAACAACTAAAGAATATCATAGTGAAAATTTTTATTCAATCATCAAGAAGATAAAAAATTGGTACTTTACAAATTGATTACAAGTAGCCTTTAAAACTTAGGCCTTAGCCGGTTTTATTAGCTACTAATTATGTGACTTTCAACCAACTTATCTTGATAACTATCACAGACAAACTAACTACATTAGCAAGCTGAATCAACTCATATTGCACGCGGCATCAAAAGTACATCGGCACAGTAACCTGAACAGTCAGAATGAGATGTTGTTTTGGTTTGTTTAGTTGATTGCTGCTTCCTCATTCTTCTTTTAGACACACCCCTTCAAGATGAGTATGTATATCCTTTATACTTATCTTTCTTATTAATTTATGAAAGTGTGAGATGCTTAAAGGCTTTGTTAAAGGTTTGTAGGTTGTTCTTTGCTGGGCACATACTCTATAACAATGGTTTCATCTTGCACCTTTTCTCTCACAAAATGCAAGTCCAAGTCAAAATGCTTGGTCTTCTCATAACGAGTGGGATTCTTACATATCAGTAATGCATTCTTATTGCCACAAAAAAGCTTTATGATAATTCACTCCAAAATCTCTCAGTAGATTAACAATCCACGTAGCTTCACATAAACAGGTCACCATTGCTCTATACTTAGCCTTAGTTGAACTCCTTGACACTATATATTGCTTCTTGGACTTCCAATTCACTAATGTGTTTCCAAGATAGACACATAACCCTGTTGGGGATCTTCTAGTATTGGGGTTGGCTCTTTAATCACTACCTGCATAGCTATGTCCTTGAAGTTATGATTGACTAGACAAGAATATCCTTTTTCCCTTCTGCAACCTTCAGGCATCTTAGGACCTAAAGGTAGCTTCTAAGTGTTTTTTATAGGGCTTGCTCATGAATTGAGATAGCGCTTGGACCACATAAGAGCTTTCTGGCCTAGTAAAGGTAAGTAGATGAGTCTTCCACAAGCTACCTATAGTATGTTCCATTCTCTAATATGTCTCGAGCAATTTTGCTGAGGTGATGATTCACTTCAATTGGTGTTTCAATTACATTACCTCCAATTAGCTCATATGTGTTTAAGGTCCAGTGTATACTTTCTTTGTTTCATCACTATCCCTATACTTGATCTTGCTAATTCAATTCCCAAGAAACACCTTGGTGTTCCTAGCTCCTAACTGTGATCTAAAATATCTCATCAGATCTTTTGTGTCTCCCAAGATTTTCCACCAATTACAGTAACATCAACATAAACTAAGAGAGCCATCCTATCTCCATCATTTGTACTCTTTGTTAATAAAGAGTAATCAGATTTAGATCACTCAAAACCATAGTGACAAAGTATCTCAGTGAACTTTGTGTACCATTGTTTAGAAGATTGCTTTAGACCATAGAGAGATTTAATTTGCTTACCATTTGTGAGCTTTGGATAAGTCTCTCCCCTTTCAGCTCATTACCCTTGAGAAACCTCCATGTACACCTCCTCATCCAAGTCACCATTAAGAAAGGCATTATAGTACTGTGGTTTGCTTCACAACAAGACTAATCTCTATATGGTAAGGCATTATAATGGTAAGGCATACCTTTACTGTGTACATAATGCCTTAACATTATAATGGTAAGGCATTATAAAGGTAAGACCATAGAGAGATTTCCTTAATTTGCTTACCTTTACTGTGTACATAATGCCTTACCATTTGTGAGATTTCCTCCATGCCTTCCTTACTGTGGTTTGTTTCACAACAAGACTAAAAGCCTCATAGTAATCAAACCCCTCCATTTGGCTATGTCCCTTAGCTACTAATCTAGCATTGTACTTGTCAATGCTACCATCTAATCTTAGTTTGACTTTATAAACCCATTTGCATCTAGTGGTGTGGTGGTGTTTAGGTAGAACCACAATATCCCAAATCCCTTTTTCCTCTAATTCTTGTAACTTTTCAAGTATTGATTCTTTCCAATATGGTTTCTTCACATCATCAATGAAGGAATCCAACTCAATAATGTCTTCAAGTCTAGACAAGAAACGAACATAGCTGGGAGATAGTTGTGAGGTGTAGTGATGATTGGCAATGGGTGACTGGTGCATGTTTGTTGGCAATTAGGTTGGCCAAGGTTGTGTTGGTATAAATTAAGATATTTAGGTAGCCTTCTAACTCTAGTTGATTTTTTAAATGGTTGAGGTTCAGTTGAAGGTGCTACTGTTGGCTCAAGTAAAGAAGGATCTAGTCGTGGATTGTTTTCTTGGTGATGAGGGTGCAAAGGGGATGAGCTTGTCTTAACGGTGATGGTGTGTGTAGATGCTGAGTGTCATCAGCCTTACCTTTTATTAAATCACTTGGAGCATGACCATAATGTATTGTAAATTAGAACATTTGAGAGTGTAGGATCAAAGTGATGTAGGCTAATTGGTTTATAGTGGTTTGGTATTGAAGGGGAATATGGTTTCATGGAATATTACATCTTAGGATATGAAGCTTTGATGAGTGATTAGATCATACAATTTGTAGCCTTTCACTCATGTGGGTTAATCAATTAAAACATAGGCTGCAGACCTTGGATAAACTTCTTTTTGTCCCTTTTTAGAGTTGAAACAAAGGTTAAACAATCGAAAACCTTGAGTTGTTCGTAGTTAGGTGGAGTTCCAAAAGAGACTCATAGGTTGATTTGTTACCTAAGAAGACAACAGGTAGCCTATTGATAATGTGTGTAGTAGTTAACATTGCTTTTCCCTAGAATTTGATTGGTAGTGAGGCTTGAAAAATAAGGGCTTTAGAAGTGTTCAATAGGTGTTGATGTTTATGTTCAACTACCCTATTTGTTGTGGGATTTATATACAAGAAGAACGGTGAATTACCATTTTCTAAGAAGAAAGTATGAAGATTGAACTATGGTGCATTATCAGTTCAGATGACTTGAATTTTGCAATCAAATTGTGTGTTTATCAGGTTGTAGAAGATAGGAATCCGAATGCTAACATCCTATTTGAATCTCATCATACATATATCCAAGTGGCTTTTGCGAAGTCCTCTATAATGGTTCAGAAATGATGAAAGTTTCCAACAAATGCTATGGAGTGTGGTCCCCAAACATCAAGTTGAATCAATTCAAAAGATCTTTTACTATCTTTTACATGATATGGAAAGGTATTTATCCTTTGTTTAGCCTTGGACAAACATGAAAAACTTTTTGTGACAATATACTAACTAAAGGGCAAATTTTTTGTTCCATTTCAGTTGTTTGATCACCAGTGTGGCCTAACCTATAATGCCACATATCAAAGGAACTACTAAGTGCAATACTAACATTAATGTTGCAAGGTTTGATCCCACATGTTGCAAAAGGCACAATAGAATTATGTGTGCCGGACTGATGAATTTGTTGGTGAAGAATGAAAAGGCTTTGCTTCTCTTTATCTATGCCAATCCTCATTCATGGTGATTGGACCTAGATATACCAAGCATTGGAATAAAAAATAACATAGCATTTGTGAGATTGAGTTAGTTAATTGACTTAGAGTAGGTTATATTTAAAAGAAGGTATCAATAGAACATTATGTAATGTTAGGAGGTCTAAGATTTTGATATTGTTAATATGTGACACAGGGGTTCTTGCACCATTTGGAAAATTAGCAAATGTGTTTATCAGTGGTGTAAGAGATTTAAAAAAGTTTGGATTGCTACCCATATGGTCAGATACTTTAGCATTTACTATCGAAGGTATTGAGGCTAATGACAAAACATCTGTCACCTTATATTTGTTGGACATAAGAGAGAATGAAAAGTTTATAGAGGGTTTATTGGAAAATTTTGAGAAAGTCTGGCACAATTCCATTTGAACTTTATTTTGATTTTGTGAAAGTCCCACATTGGATTAGGCCAAGCCCTTAGAATCATGCAATGACATCAACTTTCTGATCTTCTCATGTGACATCATGACTTCCTTCTTACTTTCTTTCACATCTCCCTCAATTATGTCTTTTGAACTCAGGTGATTAGCTATTGATTGTGATGTCTTCCCTTTTTCTTTAGTGAACTTGAAATTCAATGGAAAACCAACAATCTTGTAACATTTCTCCTTAGTATGCCTTTTCTTTCCATTGTGTGAGTATGGCACCTCTGATTTTCAGTCTTTCTTGTCTGGTGAAGTAGCCATTCCGGATGCCTCCATCTAAGATTGATTTGTAGTATTGATAGTCCTCTGTGCCTCCTCAACCATAATTGTGTTCTAGGCTTCATCCAAAGATGGAAAGGGTTTTTGCCTCAATAGTTGAAACCTGTTGGCAGAATAGGTCTCATTTAAACTATTGAGGGATTTATACACTGTCTTTTTCTCTTGTAGGTCAACACACTTCCAGAAGCATCGTGTATTGCATTTTCCACATTCAAAATGTGGAAGGGGTTTGGAATGTCTAAGTTCCTCCCAAATACTCATTAACTTGGTTGGTATGCTCCCATAGCCCTGCAACCTTGACTGATGATGCATAGACTATTTTTGAGCTTGCAAACCTTCGTGTCATTAGGTTGTAAAAACCTTTGTTGTGAAAAACATCCCGGATTTAGTATGCAGATCTCATGTAAAAAATGGTTGATGCAAGCTGAGCGTCCATTGATTTGAGGAGCCAAGAAATGATTGGGCCCTTACATTTTGACCAAAGGGGATGCAAGGGATCATTCTCTTGGGTTTCTTTTATTCTATCATCATTAAAGTCAAATTTGTTCTTGATAGAGAGAGAGAGAACGTGAAGGATTTGCTCCAGCTGAGGGAATTTGATTTGTTGAGGGTGGATTGACAACTACAGAGGTGTGGTTACCACCAAGATGAATGAAAAAGGCCGAATTTGAATCATTTGCTACTGGGGTTGGTGCTGGCTGATTCATTGAGAATCTTGAACTTGAGTCCATGTAAAATTACAGTGAAAAATCCTTCAGAATTTGGTTGAATCCAAGACGTCAAGAAGCTCTAGTATCTTGTCAAAAACTAAAGAATATCATGGTGAAAGAAAGGGACTTTTATTCAATCATCAAGAAGATCAAAGATTGGTACTTTACAAACTCGTTACAAGCAACCCTTAATACTCAGGCCTTTGTTGATTTTATTAGCAACTAAATACCTGACTTTCAACCAACTTATCTTGATAACTACTGTAGTCAAACTACCCACATTAGCAAGTTTAATCAGCTCATATTACAAGCCATATTAGATGTACATCAGCACTGCCACTTGCACAATCATAATGAGATGTTGTTCTGGTTTGTTTACCTAGTTGTTGCTTCCCCCTTTTTTGACATTATTCATTACTATAGTGATGTAATATGTATCATAAGGTGATTAAAAACCAGTAAAATTATACACTCTATGCTTGTGTAAATTTGTATAAATTTAAACTTCTTATTTTTTTAAAAAAATAAAATTATTTTAAATTAATATTATACAAATTTTTTAAAATAAAAATAAATAAGCATCAAAAGAATTTAAAAAGAAAAAATAGAGGAAAAAGGTATTATTAAGGAGAAGGAAAAAAAATAAACAAGAATGAAAATATTGAAAATAATAATAATTATGTAATTTTTCAATGTCTAATAAAAAAATCTTATTTATATAGAAATTTAGAATATACAAAATTGAGTCAATTATTGGTCATTCACAAAGTACCTTCGAAATAGACTCAGACGTGCAATGACCCACCCACTGTCGCTTGGGTTTAGAGTTCGTTGCACCCAAAATGTATATTATCTTTTTACGTAGAATAAACTATAATTATTTGACTAATATTTAATTTATTTTCTTTCAATCGGAATTTTACAATTAAAACTTAGAGTGCGCCTTACAATAATTGATACATGAGATGGAGCACTGACCATATGTCCACGCCATTGTAACTGTGACGTGGTCAAATTGCACAGATGCCAATCATCACTTATCAATATTTGAAAACTCAATCCATTCAGTTCTCGTTTTTAAAAAGTTTTCAAAGTTCTAAACATATATGTACATGTATCTTTTGGTTTATTAATTCTCCAAATTTATAGATTCCAGGGGTGTTCTTGCAGCAAATTAGACCCTATGAAGGCATAGGTGTTGGAAGACTATAACCACATCCTTGCATTCGGATTAGAGCAATAAGAGTTATGGTATAATCTACTTCTTGGTGGCATGACTTAATCCTCAGCACTTTGGATGCAGCCATTGCTGCGAAGAGGTATTTTCCATTGGGGTTGTGTAGTTTCTTGGGGATTTATGTCGGCGAGTTTGCTTTGGGGGCAGTTCATGCAATTCTTCTGAGGGTTCCAAATGCATAATTTATTACTTCACAAACTAAAACTTGGGAAAATACACCACACGTAGTTGGACTAGAATTGTAGTTAACGCAGCATGCGCATGATCTTCTTTTCAAACCTCAACAAGACTTGGCAAACAATAAAAACTTACTAGCATCTTGTTTTGAAGAATCTCTATATGGAAATACTATTTGGAATTCCCCTGCCTGTAAGCCCAACACCACTGCTGGGATAGAGCAAAGTGTAAGGCATCATAACTGGCCCAAATCTGTTCCTCCATCTCCCTTCATTGTTCATGCTGATGATTCGTTTTTCTATTTCTGCTAGCCTGTTTCCGAACACCTCGAAAGCTTTCAGTGTCTCTGCATCACTGGTCCACTCGAGAGAGTCTCTTTGTCCAAGGAACACCTCCTCAGAAGAATGCCTGGACAATATTTCCACCAGGGAAATGCCAAGCACACTTTGCAGCTGGGAAGTAATGGTTTTCAGGTAAGCCTTTTCAGGATTTGATCTCAGTTCCTCGTGGTCCGGTGTGCCTACCTCCGGAATGAATCTTCGGCTTGTGGACGGACGGTTTGGCAGGTAGCCTCCGTAAGGGTATTGCCCAAAATTCACTGCTGCGTGAAGGGCCGATGCCACCCATATGATAGTTGTGCAAGAGTCTACCAGCTCTTCTCTGGTCTGCATTTTTGGCCACCAGCGCTCCTCTTTCTTGTCTCCATGTCCCTTTTCCTGTAGTTCTTTCCACCAGGACTGAAGCTCAACGTCGTTCTGAACCATGTCATTTGTCTTATAGTAAATGATGCAGTAGTCCTCAACCCATGCTTTGATTGCTCCCCAGATCTCGAGTCCATCAACAGCATAGGGATAGTCCTCAATTAGTAAACGAACACCATGTGGGGAGCTAGAGTCCTTAACTGCCATCCCTCTAACCAAGGTAAAAGAGTATCATTTTCAGTGTTCTTTTTATTCAGTTTTAGGAAATTCTGGTGTAAGTTGGCTGCTAGAGTTCTTAAATGGCGTTGAATTGCCCGTGTCTTGTGTGCTTCATTGTGCTTTTATCGGCTGTTCGGCGAATACTTACAATACTAGAATATAAAGCTGTACAACCAGATATGAATGTACCTCTTAATAAGATCTCCAGGGAGTGCCTGCTCGGGGAAAACCCAGTTTTTGTACATTGTAGACGACATTTCCAAGGAATATTTTCCTGGGAAAACAGTGATTTCAAGAAACCCCCCAGCATTTATGAGAGTTTGCCGAGCCAGCGCATTTATATTCATCGTATCTCTGAAGTGAGGCTGCAGAAGCTTATGTATGGGGTGAAGTACGCTCAGCTGCCTATTTGTGGCAATTATGAACGGCTCAATCGATGCATGAGTATTTAACCTGGAACCCAATACACGCAACACACTTCAAAGTTTAAAATAGAAGAAATTAATATAACACACTGCTACTCTGGTTAAACTATTTTACCAGTGACAAATGAGCTGATGATAGCCAGAGTCATTGACATTAACATAAGCCTTAGCCAACTGCCAGATAGAACCTTCAACTCCCCCTTCAGCTGGGGTGCACACGAAACTAACAGCTCCATGCTGATCACCATCTGGATGTGGCAAACTTAATTCAATTGCTAACGGCTTCAGTGTTCCATCTTCTTTCAAGAAGAGAATTGTTCTTGTTGCATAAGTCTTGGTTGCTGTAGTGTTTATCCTTCTCAGATAAGGCATCCAGTGGTCATGATGATCTAATATGAACAACTTGTTGTTCTCAATTGCCTGCATGATAACAGCTGCTTAGTAAATGTCTAACAATCTGAAAAACGTTGTCATGTGGTCATCAGAGGATAGATGATACTCAGTTTACCTGAGTTATAGTCAAACCATCTAGGCCATTTATTATGTGCTCTTCTGAGATTGTACTGGATTGCTTTCCATATATCATAGGATCTAGCTTGCTTGTTGGAGGGAACTCCTGTGGCAAGACAAGTATTAACCTTTGTTCTTCTGAAACATTGACTTTTGTACTGCTCGAAGACATGTTTTTAGGAGCCCTAGCATATGAAAGTTATAAGCCAAATTCTTTCTTAGGTTTTTGTTTCTGTTCTGTTCACATGCTTAGCTGTTTTACATCTGATTATTCTGAACCATTGAAAACAAACTGTAACAGCAGAACACAAAGGCTTATTTACTTGGAGGCAACAGATAACAACAGGATTGAGTCCAGCCAGCATTTCTCTTGCAAATTCTTCATCAGATCTCCAAGCATTTTGATCCTCTGCTTAAAAAAAAATAAATGGGGGGGGCGGGGCGACATCTGAGTAAATGACATACCAGTCTCTTCATACTTTTGGTATATGAATGTATAGTTTACGGATTCAGCATATCTTGTTCGTAACATTACCTTGGATGACCTGTGGCAGTGGAAATTTGAAAGGTTTTTCACCATCTGATCGGAGCAGCTCCTTTATCATTTCAAAGGGGATGCGTTCTCTAATTTTTCCCAACAAAGATTTGTCTGCTATGTTGATCCCACCATCATAAAGCTGTAACACATCCTCAAAGGAATCAAACTCACTGGGAGTTTTGTCAAATAGAGCCTTAAACTCAGGGGCGAGGAACTGAAATATGGACTTCAGCGCATATGCTACAAAATCTGACATCTTCAGCCGGCTAAACCTTTCATCCCTCGGGACATAGATTTTCAAGCTGTCATACAGTGGAATCCTGCTTTCACTTCTGGGATCTACCAAAAGTTGGCCATAAAATCTTTTTATTTGGATCATTTAATTGACAGCATCATGCAGCCAAAGAACGCTAAATATGCTCACTAGCTTCCAGTAGATTTCTTGTTCAACCTCTTACCTGACGAAGCCGGAGGTCGGCCAGTTCTTCCTCTGCGGGGGTACGGAAAATCAGTCGACCCCCCCAGAATTGGACGCACGTGCTCTGGACCTTTGTCGGGATCGCCTAAATCGTTGTAGATATCATAGTCATAGACTCTGTCCCATTCCTCAAGCTTTCCAGTTCCAGTTCCCCTCAGGTTCTCCAATTCTTCTTCTCTGTAACCACGTAGCGGGGCAGGCGTTTGGCTGGGAAGATATGTCTGTGGCATAAAGTTAATTTTCATGGCACCATAACTTTTAGTTTGTTTCAGATATGTGGAAGCTACAAATAACCAACTGGTGACATTATATACTGAAAAACCACGTATTTGGATGAGTTCATGAATCTACATTGTTCCTATGAAGGAAAATAGTAGTTCATGCACTTCTTGTCTACCGATGATAGAGGTAGAAGTGTTTCCATCTCGTTTTGCGTCAAGAAATCACACTTTCTGCTGTCTTGGCTATTAGACACTCGTGTTGTGGCCATTAGAAGCTCATGTTACGGCGTCCTTTCAGACACTACAATATAATGAAGAAAACAAATACCTGATTGGCAAAAAACACACGGTCTTTCTTGTAGTATTCAGCAGGGTAAATCCAAGAATTGCAGATAAAATGGACGCGGCCATGACCAGGGACATCTTCAAGAGTTAGTGTCTCGAGATAGAATTCAGTGTGGTGATAATTTGCTATTGTGAATGCCCCCGGAACGCCCATCTCCTTAGTCCACTCGAATGTGACGCTGTACGGTGTTGCCTCTGGTCTCAAATAAGTGACTTTGGTAACCCAGTTTTCCACATATGCTTTCTTTCCAGGTTTCCCTTTGTAACTTTCTACAGGCAAAACAAACTGGATTCATTGACCTTGCACAATTTTATTTTATTTTTTTGCTGTCTTATATTTGGCAACCATACATACAACAAAAAGGCACAAAATACCCACGTAAAAACCAAAGTCAAAAAGAGAACTTCTCATAGCTATCGAACTATGAACAATCGTTATGTTTTATAATGTTCCCTCCCAAAGATTTTCTTGCAAAAATCGCTGGGGAGAATCCCCATCCCCACACTTCTTTCAGAACACCATATTTCTTTTCAACGTCTCGAGACATCTTCGCCGTCCGATCCTCACTCAGTCTGTCCGCATAGGCCAAATCAATCCAACGGTTCAGATGTCCCGAGACGAGCTGATCACTCTACCAAATAAATAAATAAATCAGATAAATAAGGTAATTAATAATCTGAACATAATTTATAATATACACACCAGAATCCAGCGCGAGGCTACTGCTGCTGATTAGCTGAAGGGCAATCTTCTTGCCCATCAGTTCGTCGACTCGATCGACGACCGAAGCGACCACACTATTCAGTTCCAGAAAGCTCTTCTTCGCCAGAACCACCACTCCCTTCACCATCTTGCTGCCTTCTCCGTTAGTGCCGTGGCTGCCCTCTTCGTGCTTCGGTTTCTTGCTCAGGTTGCTGTCTTCCATGCTTTTGAAGATCCGTATGAAATGAATGAATGGGTGGGGAATCAGACAGCTTTTCTAGTCCGAGAATCAATTCTTTAAGAAGGAACTGGAGCGAAGGAGTACCGGAGAAGAGGTGCCGCTTATTGGGGACTTATACTTGCAAGAAACAAGATAGGATTGGACCGTGCAGTGTGGTTTGGTAATATATATCATTTTTAATATATATAACGATATAATTTAAGGGATATTTAAAAATAAATTAAAAAAGATAACTTAATTTTAAAAAATTATAAATTTTTAAATATGTTGTAAGATATTTTGAAGAACTCAGCCAAACACTCTCTTACTATGGCTTCGGGGAAGGCTCCGATTCCGAGGGATGTGAGTTTTAATACGCCGTATATACAGAAAACATTCATATTTCTGGTTGACTGCATTGACTTCTGAACTAGACCTTCCTATTTGTCATTATCTGTTTTATTTATAAATAGTATAAAGACTGAAAAAAACATATATGTTTAATTTATTTGTTTCGGAGTGTTTATGAAGGATATAAATTATTGTAATTGTTAAATCATATTTGATTAGTCAAATTTTATATGTAAATATACACGAAATTATATAACAATTAAATAATGTGAGTTCAAAAAATAATTATTATTAAACTTTGACTGTAATATGTGCATATTCCCCAATGGATCCTGTATTCCGACTTACTTGCATAATTATATTTATCTTATAATTGATAATTGAATGCAAAACATAACACGTAATTGTTTGCCTGAATTTATTTTTTTCAGTAACATCTACTCTTTCTTTTTATATTGACAATGACATTTTTTTCTTCTTAATATGTTATAATTTTACTATATTAATATATTGCAAATGTAATTTGCTTATGATGAACACCATTTGCGTAGGGTTTTAGAAACACGATTTATAATTAGAGAGTATTTTTTTTAAAAAAAAATAAGTAGGGATCACTAATTAGAGCTATTGGTGGCTTTGCAAGTTGATGATTAAGTCACCATTTAAATTTTTTGATGTTTCACAAGCTAAAACTCAACTAATTTGAATTTGACCTAAAAGAAAAAAAGAATTGAACCATTCAATTTGTAAAAATAATTAAGTAATTTAATTTAATATTTTAAAACTCTCACTCTTAATATCAAGTTTAAAATTTCATTAGTATTACTCAAAGCCCTCCACGTTAGTTTTGAAATTGCAAAATGAAGAAGCCTTCAATGCTGCCACTGGGAATTAGTAATGAATATATAGTACCAAATCTAATATTAATTTCCATTTCAAAGTTCCCGAACCAAACAGCTGAATGATTCTTACTCTTGCTTTCACATTTAATGTAAAACTTCATATTCTTAGTTTAGTTTACTTAATTGACTTCCTCTTTATACACACACACACACACACACACACACACATTTTTTTTAATTGATTTTTTTTTTAATTGTTGGCCACACACACCCACACAGATTTTTTAATTGAGTTTTTTTTTTTTTTAGCCATTGTTACCCCCCTATTTTTCAATAGAATGACTAAATAATTATCCCAACAGAAACGACAACAGCATTCTAATAATTATAGTAATCAATTATTAATAAATAACTATGAAATAATTAAGTAAATAAAACACTGAGTATATATAGTCGTTGTATTAATTTACTTAATAAGTTTGAGTTAGGATGATTGTGGATTTTCTATGCAATTATAAAAATTAAAATGATAATTAAAGAATAATTTTATCAAATAATTAAGATTACAATGAAATTTGATGGGTAGTAGTGAGAGGATAAAGTCAATACCAGCTTAGTTAGGGATAAATTCATATTTTGTTTCGCTTACACCGTAAAAGATGACAAGAAGTTAGCTAAAACTGATGAGCAAAATTTGGGAGTGAAATTAAAATAAAAAAGAGTGGAAAACCCTTTATACGTACAAGCAAACTTGCACACTTTATGTGTGTGCATGTTTATATAGAAAATGATATCATTTCATTACTTTAATAAAAAATTAAATTACTATATTTTTAGTAGTTCAATGATAAAATAGAACTATTTAATTACATATTTTTAAAAAATATATACTAAAAATAAAGGTAATGAAAAAGATGAGGAAAGAAGAAACTAAATAAATTGTTAAATAGTATAAATAAATTTATTAAGAAGGGTATTTTAAAAAATTTATTAAAATGACTAATGTTAGTTGTTATAGAAGATAGATTCACAATACATAGGATAAATGGTATAGATAATTAGTTATAAAAGACATTTTAGAAAAAAAAAATCATTAAAAGAGCAATAATGGCAGTATAGATATAGATTCTTCTATTAGGCTTCACTCTAAGTTCTAATACATTTCTTACTCTTCAAATGTGGAATAATGTACTTAATTACAATGCTGATTTTTGAAAATATTGCGCTTTAATTACGCATAAGACTCACCAATTTTCATTTTAATTAATTAAGTTAAATTTATTTGTGAATCTGATTACATTACAAAATTGAAGTTTCAAATAACTACTGGCTTCAACCATAATTTGTACCCACATATATGAATGTAAGGTCAATAGAATACATAGTACAACACAAGTATATGTAGCTAGTGATTGGTGAGAGTTTGTTGAAGTGGTATGGTTGTGATCTTGAAACAAATAGTCGTATGTAATATATTTTTTTTTATATATTTGAATAAATGATGTAATTATTCATATTGTTTAAATTTGAATATGGTTTGAACAAGAGAAAGAAATAATCATTTTCCCAATAAAATGAAAATATAATGTCCGTAATAGAGTTAGTAACACAAGTTAACCGAATACCATAAAAATAATAAATAGAATAGAAATTAACTCAAAAGAATATATTTGAAAAACGCAGCAATAATATTATTATTACTGCTATAACAATACAACACATGAAGGGGAATTGTGGTAAATAAGAACACACTCCAATAAAAATAAAATAATGAACACCAATATTGTTAATATAGTTTGGAACTTTACTTTTACGTTTGTGAATATTTTGCTAAGTAAAATTTCATTAGTAAATAGTTAAAAAAAGGTGAACAACTCTCACACACGTTTACAAATCCAATACCTTCCATAAGGTATCTAAATATGTAGGATACACCAAAGCTTTTTTATATTTTGTACTTTGCTTAAATTATCCTTTTATACCAAACACTCACTTTGGGTAAATTTGTACAAAAACAATGTTGTTTATTTAACTAGACTCTCAAAATAAGTGTTTAATACTTAAAGGATTATAGCATTCTTACAACTAGTTCGAGGAAGTCTATGCAAATGATTTTGTACGTTTAGAATGACTGCTATTTATAAGTGACAAATCTAGATTATCCATTTCAAAAAGCTTTCATGTTGATAAGTTTTAGCTTTTACAAATTTGATGGTAGATAATATTTAATTAATTCTGTCACACCTGTTTCAACATTATAGTTAAAGTTTCGAATAAATTGAAACTCTTGATCTATATCTAATGGAAAGTTGTATTGATCTAAATTTCTTCCATCCCAATTACATCAACACTTCAAATTCTTTTGCACTTCAATTCTTCATATTGTCTATCCAATAAAGAATTTATCTTGAAATTAATTGTCAATCTAGAACAACCAGTTCATGACATTCAGACATTCTTATCAAAGTGTCCTAGTGAGATTAGAATTTTGAGTGAGATTAGAATTTTGTCATGAGCTTAAAAACTTGCATGCATTTTAATGTTGTGCACAAATGTGTCAACTACAATATTGGTAACAATACGTGACGATGCTCAATAGAATATGTGCAATGAAAAAGCCTATTCCTCTACTCTAGCTAAGGAAATAAACTTTTTCTGGCTATAAATGGGTGGAACTATAGCTGATTCATTGTGGATCATTCTACACAAATATTCAAGTGCAAACATAACAAGAGAAATGTGCAAGGAAAAAGCCTATTTCTTTACACTGGCAAAGCAAATAGATTGTTTCTGACTATAAATGGGTGAAACTATAGCAGATTCATTGTGGATCATACTATACAAATTTTCAAGTGCAAACATAACAAAAGAATGATTGGTTACAAAACACTTTATGAGCGTTTACACGTTATTATACAATCGAAGCCCTTCAATTCCCACACACGCGCACACACAGAAATATATAAATCCATATATGGATATATGCAGATTAAATGTCTTTTCACATTGCTGAGATTAGACACAGGAAAATTTACCAGTTTCTGGTCCAATATCATTTAATTCCTTTCCTTTTCAAAACGAAGGTGACAACAAATGAGAGAAACAATGTTGCCTTACTATATTCGTGCAAAAAGAGGAGATAAAAGCCAGAAAACAATAAATAAATTCTCAAACTATATGTGAAACCACGAACATCCTTTCCAGTTCATGCATGAACATGCGAGTGGACTAGCCTTTTGAGACAGTAGCATATTGGAGAAAGATTCCATTTCATGAAATTTTTAATATTTGAACGGGTCCCATACGTTGAAGTTTTGAGAGAACCCCATACAAGTAAATTGGAGAAAAGATCAGCACACGTTTCAGTCTTCGAGCATGATTTGGAAGATGAGGGATTTGAACATGTTTTTATACTTATTAAGTCAATATCAAAAGGTGTATAAGGTAAAAACATATTTGATTGGAGAGAAAATGTGAATGGGAACATCAAGAAAAAGTTCATGAGCAACGTGTGGGTGGGTTAACCATTTTTGGGATATTCTTAATTTTAGGTTGGATTTGACCCAATGACCCTATTCTTTTAAAATTTCCCTTCATTTTTATCCAATTAAAATACACATTCCAAACATACTATTTTAAAAAATTTAACATTTTTCTTCTCACTTTCTATCTATTATCTATACACCATTTTTAAAATTCTACATCTAAAACACACATTTTTATCTCGATAAAATTATGAACCAAATTAGTGTGGTTATTCTTTATTGTCTTGCGAGCTTTCCAATCGTGAAACAGTTCATAGTAATACTAATAATTGTAAATACAGGTTATCAATCGTTGCATTCCTCATGGTTACAGCCTTTCAACAACTTAACATTGCATGAAACCAAAAATCAACAATAAGAAGTTTTTTAGTTCCACTTTTTCGAGGATGGTATCAATAACCTCTATTGCATATAATGTTGAACAAATTTATACTACATTATTAAAAGTTTGGAACAATTATAATTATATTAAGTAAATTTACATATGTATATTTATGTGTGTATGTATATATATATATATATATCTTTTCAATTTAATCTATACTATATTATTAAATTAAATTTTTTTTTTGTTGTATAATGTAAAATTATGTAATTACCCTTATTTTAAATTCTTTTATTTCTTCTATCATTTTTTATATCTTTTCTTTTAACTTATCATTTTGATTTAAGTTTTCTCTCACTCTTTCCAAATTCTTTTGATATTTTTTTTATTTTTTATTGTAAATATTTTTTATACTTTTAATTTGTAAATAAATTTATTTATATTATTTAAAATATAATAATTCTATAATTTATAAATAAATTTGCATACAAATAGTCCATGCAATTCTTGCTTATTACAAATAATGCACATTTCTAAACATTATTAATACTATGTCGGACAAACAAAATGCCTTCAATATTTATCTATGTGGACATATTAAATAAAATAGTTATGTACTTCTAATAGTTTATTTAATATTTTTGATAGTGTATTCAAATATCAACATGTGTCTAATCCAAAGATATTTATTTTTAATATGATTTAAAAAATATATGAATAACTAAATTAAAAAAAATTATAATGTTTACTTGAAATCGTGTTGTCACATCTATGTTAACTTCATTCTTTCTCTATTTTTAATTTAAAATAATATTTTTGGAATAAACACTTCACAAATGAAACAGTAGATTTCTTCTTTTTCTTCTTGTTTTTTTCTTTTTTTTTTTTTGAGAAAACCAAAGTAAGTCATTAAGGAAAATGTCCAGACATAAGCAGATCTGGCTAATCTATGAGCCTCCCGATTCAACTCTCTTCTAACATAATGGAACTCAATTTTATCAAAATCTTTGCTAAATTGAAGTACCTCCTCCGTAGCCTATCACGACCTTGTTTCTAAAACAAGTCTAGTGACATGGTACTTAACTCATTGACTACTCCAATGGTTAGCTAATTAAACCTTACACTAGTCACTCACCCTAAAGTGACTTTTGTAAGTGTGTGAAGAATGTGTTGGAAAACATATAGAGATGCCTAAGATGGAGAGCAAGATCGTTGGAAAGAATGCTTCTATTGCTAAAGCTCTTGATTACACTCTTGACCTTAATTGTTGCAAATAAAGTCTCTACCCTTATTTATACTAGCTAGCTTTTCAACCGATAATGGGGATCATTTGAATATAATTGCTAACGTTAAAATGCTAGAATATTTTACTAACTCCATAAAATTGTATAGTGCACAATTTGAAATGTTCCGGTGAACTCTACACTACTCTAGCACCCATTAGAACCTACTACAAAGTTCTAGGCTATTCTACTATGTATAAGAACTAAGTTGTTTTATGAGAACCTCCAAGCCAAACTTTGTATGCAAAAGTGTTTCCATTGGGTGCTTGGAATTGGTAGGGCGTGACATTCTCCCCCACCTAATTCGGCGGCGTCCTTATCACCTCATAACCTTTGATCTTATCTTAAAATTGCCACAAGTCTTCTTTACTCTCCCTAGTAGCCTTGGGCTCCGGCAATTGCTTCCACTTGATCAAGTATTGCGTGCTTGGTAGCATGCCCCTCTTGTGCACAACCTTCATCGTTGGAGCCTCTTCAATCTCCCTATCAAGGGACCTAGTCACAATGGGAGGTTCTCAATGCGAATACTTTTGGCTTAGGTCTTCATTGTCTTCGTGATATGGCTTTAGCATACTCACATGGAAGACCGAATGAATCTTCAAGGTCAGCGAAAGGTCTAGTCAGTAGGATACCTTAATTACCCCAGCAATCACTGGGAATTGCCCTTCATACTTCCTGAAAAGCCCTTTGTGAACACTCCTCGACACCTTAAACTGTTGTGGAAACAACTTCACAAGTACCTAGCCTACTTAAGGGACAACTTCCTCTGATTTTGGAAGAAACTTATGGCCATGTTGTCAATATATATTATGAACTTGACACCTAGCAAGTGGTGCATCCACACCCTAAGGTAATGGATTATAGCCGACATCTCCTTCTCTTGGATTGTATGCTTCCATTCTGTCTCATTGAGCTTCTGGCTCTCGAAGGTTAAAGATGCCCCTTCTACATCAATATGCTCCTTATGGCAAAGTCTGTGGCATCGATATGTACCTTGAACGTCCCCTCAAAGTTTGATAGTGCCAAGACTGGCTCCTTGTACACGGCCTTCTTCAACTTGTTGATGGTCCCTTGGCTCTCCTCTGTCCAATTTTACAGCTTATTCTTCTTGAGGAGATCGATGAGAGGTATAGTCTTCTTTGAATAGCCTTTGATGAACCTGTAATAATAGTTGACTAAGCTAAGGAAAGAGCGTAACTCACTCACCTTGGTCAACAGTTCCCACTCCTTAATGGCTTTGACCTTGGTTGGGTCCATCTTCAACATCTTGGGCCTAATAATGTGCCCTAAGAAGTACTTCCTCGATGGTAAAGATACATTTCTCCCTCTTCATGTATAGTTGATTCTCCCTTAGTATTTGGAATAAAATCTCAAATGTTCAGCATGCTCCTCTAAGTTGTTGTTATAGACAATGATGTCTTCCAAGTATACCACAATGAACTTATCTAAGTACACGTGGAAAATCCGATTCATTAAGGTATAAAATGTTACCGGGGAATTAGTGAGGCCGAAGGGCATGAGTAGCCACTTGAACACTCCGAGTCATGCACATCGTCTTTGGCTCGTCCCCCTCGTCTATGAGGACTTGGTAATAGCGTTTTTGCAAGTCCATCTTGGTATAGATATTAGCCTTACCAAGTTTATTGAACAAGTTATCAATAAGAAGAATAAGAGACTTGTTCTTAATAGTTACCTTGTTAAGCACTCGATAGTCGATGCATATCCTCAATAACCTATTGTGATTCTTTTGGAATAACACAGGCACCGTATAAGGTGCCTTGGATGAACGGGTCATCCCTTTGTCCAACAATTCCTTTAATTGCTTCTGAAGTTCCTCCAACTTTGGTGGTGCCATTTGGTAAGGGGCCATGGTGGGTAGCTTGACTCCTGACTCCAACTTGATCTTATGATCCACCACCCTTCTAGGTGGAAACTTGCTTGGTAACTTTGCGGGCATGATGTCCTTATTCTCTTCAAGGATCTTTTTGATGATGGGTAGCACCCCATCAACCTCATCATCCTACAACTACCTTAAGTGTTGCCAAGTAAGTTGGTTCTCAATTCTTCACACCTTTAGCTAGTTGCATTACAAATAGTTGCCTTTAGCCCACCTTTAGGCTTATACCCATGGCTTGCACCATGTAAAGTATATCTTTTTCACTGATGCAAATTGAATCAAAGAAAGGTATGGGAACAACACTTTCCTAGTGTAAGAAGTATATTTCTAGTACCGTGTTAAAATCATCAAGGAGTATGATCGAGTAGTCTACTTGGCCTTTCCAAGTCCTCAACTGTGTCTCGACTACTTATGCTACCCTATTAAGTAGCTTTGTGGGAGTTCTCATAGTCTTTAACCACTTGCCACGTTTTTCTATATTGATGCCCAACCTCTTGGCCTCATCTTTAGATACAAAGTTGTGAGCTGCCCTTGTATCTAATAATGCCATGATAGCCTTGCCATTCAACAATGCCTTGACAAACATAAGCCCCTTGCATGGCTTTGGCTTTTAGGGCACTACGAAGTTGTAGTGAGCTCATCCTAGTTGTGGCATCTTTGTTGGGTGCAACATCTTTCTCTTCTTGAAGGGTGGATAGAGACCTAAGTTTTAGGCAATTCTGCATGGTACGAGGACCTTTGCATATGAAGCAACCTATCTTTGGCACAAAAAATTGCTTTATCTCCTTGTACTCCTTACAAGTTGATGGGTTTCTTTTGTTCTCTTTACAATCTTGTTACTGTTGGTTACTTGTATATATATATATTGAAAGTAATATTGTTTCATTAAATAAAAAATATTCTACTCCATCATTTAAGTGTAATAACTTACTATGATAATTTATAGTCGGTCTAGTTACTTTGCATTATTAAATTAAGAAGCAATATCAAACGATTCTATTCAATATGTTAATATTTTACCAATGTATATTGTATTTATAAAGAGGCATACAATATATATGAGAAAATTGTGTGTCAATAATTCAAGGGGCAAAATACTATCACAATCAAGTGGGATTAAGTGCATTTTACCGTATATACACAATCCTATTGTTTAGTATGGAAACACACTATACAGATGAATATTTCTCTCTGCACAGTAAAAATTCGTTTGGACAGTGATTCGTTGTGTGTGTGTCTGTGTGTGTGTATCGGGATATTTCTTAATTGTTGTTAGAGCAAAGGTGCTTCATTGCTCGCAACCTTTGTCCTCACACTAACCTAACTTTTTTAAAGAACAAAGAAGGAAAGAATACACGTCCCTGTTACTCTCCATATCCTCGGCTTTTGCTCACCCGTATATGTCTGCCACGACGAGAAAGTGATTCCCTCCTTTGCCTTTTTATGTCCCATTATTATGATATAAAATCGTGCATATATATTATGGTTGGTCATGGCACACGTTATAACTCATGACGTAATAAAATGCTAGCATAGTGTCATTTTTCGTACCATGACATGACACCAAGCTTTATTAAGGCGCCCCTTTGATGCTATTGTACCAAGCATCAGACATGCACCACGTTTGCCTTTATAATTTTTTGTTGCCATTTATCTTTTTGAGTAAATAATAGACAGAAAATTATTACTTTAGCATAATATCTTTCTTCTTGATTTTTTTTTTCAATTATTGGTCAATTTTTTTTATTTCTTTTTTCCTTTTCTTTTTATGATAAAATTTCTTTTTCATTATTGTCCATTCTCTTATTTAATGCTAGGTAAGATTTTTAGTTTGATTATTCTCTTTCATTTTCATATTCTTACACCAAATTTCCTTTTGTTCAATTCTAGGTAAAATTTCACTTTATTTTAGTAAAATTTCTAATTTCTTACATTTTCTTTTTCTTTAATCATAATAATGAGAATTTTTATCAATATTATCCATAACATTTCAGCTATCAAATCACCATAAAATACGACTTTCTCAGCAAATTTGAAAACAATAATCATTCGTGATTGTTAATCTAGATATGGTAAGTTACTTTGTCAACATATGTTGCTACATCTGTCAACAAAATTTCATCTAACACAGAAATTTCCCTTCGTCCAATTCTGTCTCGTCATGTGCAACATAATTATTAACATAAAACATAAGACAATTGAGGTTATACCAAAATAATGGCAATCTTGAATATATGACACTAACACTTTGAAAATTTAACAAAAAAATGTCTATAATTTCAGTATATGTTCAAATCACTTTACTGAAAATAATCATGATTGACTAATTTAATCTACAGTCTTTTCGTTATCCTTTTAACTAATTATTTGATATTCATCTCATCAATTTAACATCACATTAAAATACTTGATGACAGGAGTAGTTGGGGTTTTTGGAGTGCCAGTACCTTAGGAGGATGTTGGGATAAGTTTATTTTTAACAGCTTCTAAGCTTTGATTATTGTTTATAAATTTTTTTTAAATTTTATGAACTTGTATGTCTTATCTTAAAAACAAGTTATTAACCTGTTTGAATGTAATAATGTCCAACACTTCATAGAATATTATTAAATTTTGTATATACAATAAATAAAAAATTTTTGGTGTAAAAATGACAAAATGTGGCATTGTTGATCTGACATAATAACAAACATTTTTTTTTATATTACAATATATGATAAGACAACCAGTAAAATATTCTAAAACAAGTTGAAGATGTTATATGGCTACTTTTTGAAAAATTTATCAAAACCTTTTACAAATTTTATAAATATTAACATATTTTATAAAATATTTTGACTAATTTTTAAGTTCAACCGAACTAAGAGGCCCAAAATAAACCATTTAAATGGTTTGTGCATATCTACAGTGCTAGTGGCCGTGAATTCCTATTGCTAATGTTGTAAATCTTGCACTGCTATAAATCAAACGATATTTGAATCTTTCAATTGAATATTTTATGAAGAGACGTGGGGTTAATTTGTTTGTTTTTTTGTTTTTCATATCATATAAATTATTTTTAAGATATCAAAAATTAAGACATTTCAAAATGCATCTTTGCTTTTTTTATTTATATATATTTATTTAAATTCTACTGTTACCTTTATTTATTTTCAAATTATTACCATTATCTCTTATATATATATATATGTATATTGAATGCAGACGATGTTATTCACATTACTATAGCAAACGTTCTCATCACGATACCTCTTCTGATGTTTACAATATGTTTCGTTTAATAAAAAGTTTAAAACTCTAAATCAATCACATCTCTATTATTTAACATGTTTCTTAAATTACAATCCCAGCACATAGATAATTTTCTACGTCATCTATATAAACCACAAAACAGTCATTTTTTTTTCCAAAACACTAAACCTAGCTTTTGGTAAGTAGGTTTCAACATTATGAATTAGATTGAATCCTGTGTTATCTATATAAGCCACACTAATTTAATAAATATATAATATATATACACATACTATATAATAAAAAAAGTGAATCCTATTTTTTTGCATACACAAATATGAAATTACTAAATTAGTCTTATTTTTTAAAAAATTGTTTTTCCTACTTCCATTTTTATGTACTTTGTATTATTTCATTTTTTCCTCTACTTTCCATTTGGGTGATTAAACTATTTTTAAAATTTTTCTCTATTTTTTGTATATTTTACTCTCTCTCTCTCTCTCAATTTTTTCTATCCTCTTTTGACTTCTTTTAATCTCTTTTCTATTGCTTTTAAATATTTTTTTTATGAAAACTATCTATACTATTAAATTATGCTTGAGCTCTTTAGACTAACCAATTTGTTTCTTTTTTTTCTCCTTTTTTCTATTAATGTATAGTATTTATTTTTCTTTGATATCTTTGTTTTCTTTCAATATAGGTTTATTTTTTTTCTCCAATATTACTTAATTTTGAATAATTTCATTTGTATTGGTTAAAATATAATAATTTTATAACATATTATAATTAATGAAAATATCAAAATTATAGATCATTTGCACATAAAAGGTCTTTTTCAATTGTTTATTTTTTTAACTTTATATAAATTAAGGATAAAATTAAAAATTTGTCATATTTGAACCTGAAAGAGCAATAAAGTACTCATCACCTTCAATAATATACACAGTGCACTTATCAAAACAAGTAAATATACTAAGATAAATGGTTTCATTCTAAATTTGAGGTGAATTATTTTGAGTTGTGAATCTAGACCGAAGGTGAAACGCCACCCAAGAAATTAAGATTTTGTTTGTTTTTAAATTTTAATATATATTTTTAAATATTTTTTTTAAAAAAAATTATGTAAAAATAAAAAAATGAGATTTAAAAAATATAATAATTAAATATATATTTTTAAACTCATAATTTAAAAATAAACATAGCCTAAAATATTTCTAATCCCAGTTCCGAACACGGGCGCGTATCACCTGATAAATGGGCAAAAGGGTCATTTTGCTTTAGAAACATGGAGAACCCACGTCACATGGGACTTGGGAACTCAGAGACGGTGAACCAACAATCATCAAAAGAGATAAGTGAAAAAGAATCGGCGGTCCACACGAGCCAATAGAAGATTTTTCCACAGACATTATCTCCACTCAATTATTTGAATTACCCTAATTTTATCTAAATCTATATGCAATATACTAAGTTACTAAAAAAATTTAGTTACAAAAAATAAAATTATTGAAATATCTTTAATTCTTCTCATATTATATTTCTTATATTTTATTAATTTTTATTCACACCATTCACTTCTTAATTTTAATTTATTCTATTTTTATTTTTTCAATTATTTTATCTATATTATCTTCTAACTATGTAGTAACATAAGAGACATTATTTTAAATTTAAAATATTAAATTACTATAATACCTTAATTTAAAATTTTTTTCCTTTCTACGTATTCCTTTAATATAACTCTATTTTTCTCTCATATATATATATATATATATATTTATAACTTTCAATTCCTCTTTGTGTTTTTTTTTTTATTTTTCACATGGTCTTAATTTTAAATTAATATTATTTTTACCATAACTTTTACAAAATATAAAATGATATGATTTATATAAAAATTTACACTTGCACCTAGTGTGTCATTATTACTAGTTTTATTTTATTTATTTAATAATTTGGTGCTGCAGTTAATTGTAAAGACAAGAGTGGTAATAGCAAAATGCCGTTGTGTGGGTTTGAAAGCCCGAGAACCGTGATTCTTAGACGAGTTGGGTCTTTGTAAAATTAAATGGCACAATTAAGGGTGAGCATTGATGTAATTGTGTTGTAAATGGCACAGTTAATTGTTTTACTTTCACAAATTTTAAATCAAAGCATTGGAATATAAAAATAGTAATGTTTAAGATTTATTTATAAGTTGTTGCAATTTAAAAATATAGAAATATGAATACAAATAACATTTTTTTAATTTTCTTTTTCTGATAACAATTCAGTTTACCAGAATTTATGCTGTTCAGATAAATTATCGAACCAAAATTTCTATTTAATATTTATTATGCAAGCTTATCGTATCAATTTGTAATCTATACCGAAATTTCAATTTAAATTGCTTCAGTATTACCAAAAGAATGCGGGAAACGCATCCCAAGGGACCAACTGGTCAATTGAATTTGTACAAATGGTTTTAGTGTTGTTTTCATATTTAAAAAAAAATATTTCAAAAATTTATTAAATACCATATCTTATTCTTAAAATAAATTAATGGTTTGAATAAATAAAATTATAAAATTTATAAATGTTAGTGATTTTATAATAAATATGGATAAATGAAAGGCAGCACTAAAGTTTTAAGAACAACTAATTTTTTTTGAAAGAGTTAACTATAAAATTCTAAGTCCTTATTTGGTCAGCTTATCAAGAACTCATCTCCAAACAAAATTGATATTAAGATATTTACACTCTTGAATTTTGTCTAATATGTTTAATAAAAATTTATAAATTTGAGGAGGCATCTCTTTTGATAAAATATTTAAATTCTTACTTATTGTCTCGAGTGAGCAATAAATCATATTTATAACAAACAACTTCATGAAATGAAGCCTAAACTTAGTTGCATACTAGATTGTTATAATTGTTAATAATTCATATTCAATCTATAGTTATATATGATACAAAAAAAAAAAAAAAAATTGATGAAGCGAGAAAAGAATAGATTGAAAGCTCTGTATTATACATATAGCACAAGAAAATGGACAACATTCTTATTTTAAAAAAACATTGGACAAGTAATTAGGGCAGTTAAATCATGCATCTGGTAAGAGCGTTGTAAACGTAAAATGAATGCATCAACTCCCTCGCGTCTTGGTTCCACTCACCTCGAACATTTACATGACATGGGAATTGGACGAAATACATCAATCAAAATCAATGCAATATACATTTTATTTGGCCCGGGGGGGGGAGGGGGGGGGGGGCGGTGCTGATTTCATAATTAACACAATTGGTTTTCGAGTAATTTCTCAAATATATATAGATTTCCCCTGTCATTTGTTTAATTTTTTATTTATTTTCCTCGTGTACAACATAATTATATTATTCAAAATAACTCATAAAATTATAATTAATATATATACATATGTATATAAAACATTAAGGTAACTAAACTAACTCCCAAATTAATGAAATTTAAATTCATAAAATTTTGTTTATGGAGTCTCTAATTTATTGATGTAGAAAAAACTTTTCAATACAACACATTAATAATTCACATGTTAGCATATGAATTTGATGTGATCATTGTGTTTTAGATGTTTAATTTTGATGAAATTATAGCTTACTTTGGTTCAAAGTGGCTAAATAAAAGTACAAAATAGAAATAAGCGTGAAAAGAAGAAAAAAATAAAAAAAATGGACGTTGGATTGATTTGGAAGCACTAGGCGATCGATTTGGATAACTTTGGATGAATCAAGATAGATTTGAAGAAGTGAGGAATAGAGCAGATCAACAACGCCAAAAAAAGTAAAACTATAGTTTTGAAATTATGATTTATTGTAAAATGGGATCAATCCATGTTGACCACAATACCCATGGATCAACATTGATCGATAACGTCGAAGAAGATGATTAATTCAAAACAATTGAGAAAAATGATCTTGACACTTGTGGATCGACAACAATCGATTTAGAAATACTATAATTGATCCAAGACTTATTGAGATTGATTTGGATGAAAAAAAAAAAGGATGTTGAAGAATTTCCCGGAGATTGTAGGTGGAACATGAAGATTGACAATTTGACTATGTTCTCCTCAGTTTTTTTCCCCATTTCTGGTCTATTCCCTATAACAAATTTGTTTAATGATTTTATAATGGGATTAGTTGAGAATATGTGAGGCTAAATTGTTTAGTGTCTAGGAATCATTTAAACAAATTTGATCAAAGATTTGATTTATTTGATATAGTTTCAATACAATATTTTCTTTTTAATTATTTGTGTTATTTGTGTTGAATTTTGATTATGTCAATCTGATTGAATTATCTGTTATGCATGAAATTGTAAATTTGAGAGAACCAACGTTATGTATTAGAATTAAAGTAGGACACGTTAGTTAAAATTTTGAATAGAGAAACCAGTGGAACCTAATGAATTACATAAGGTATGATTAAATTTATGAGATTAGAATGGGGTGAGATCAATAGGAGATTTCTAGTTAACTCACACAAATTTTCATTCAACACTCAATAGAGGTGATAGAAATAAACTAGGAAACTTTGATTAATAATTGAATTGAATGATTGTTAAAACTGGTTGAATAATATAAATTTGGACAGGAGTGAAATTAATTTTCTAAGTGAATTTTGAATAATGACAATCTCCTTTTCGTTTTGTGTTGCTTGCTTCCTAGTTTTATTTGTTTAGGTTGACTATTATTATTATTATTCCTATTATTTCTAGTTATATCTAAATTGCTTAATTTGAATTTAAAATTTAGAAGTAGTAGTTGGTAGCAGTTTGATTTGATTATCAAACTTGGCGGGATTAATACTTGAACTCACCATACACCTATATTTTAATATTATGCACTTGCAATACATTGCAAACTCTATTTTTATATGAACACACATGCACACACACACACACACACACATTTATTTAAAAAGATAATATGATAATTGAAAAAGGTGTAACCACCATATATTATATTAGTAAAAAATTTTGTAGTACTCAACATGAACTGGAATTCTATAATCTATTTCTTAAATGAGAGACTAGTTAAAATACTTAAATTACCAAATAAGAAATTTTCAAAACTAAACACATTATAAACTCGGGCCACAATAGTAACATAAAGAAAGCAAAAATTAGTCTAAAAATTAAAATTATAGAAAACTACTTAAAAGGTTATAAGACATTTTGACTCAAAAAACATAGGCTTTGGAGCATATTAGACTATTTAAAAAGAGTTGTGTACACAAACGTGTGTATATTATATGAACTTGGCAACAGGACATGCGACATGATTCATTGAAATAATGAGGTACCATTGATATCAGCCCATGAGATCACCAAATATTTCGGGTTCCTCTATTCAATTCTTCTCTTTCTTGTTATTGTTAGATATTTCGTTTGTACATATTATTTATTTATTTATTGGGCTTCAACATTTGAACAAAGGTGCATGCTTTGAATTAAATTTACTAATTTACTATTTAATATTTATTTTGTAAATCAATAATAGATATTTTTTTATAAGTACACATTATGTGAAGGAATAAAGTTAGCACAAGGATCTCTCCCTTAATTTATAATTTCTATTGAATAGTATGTAAGTAATGTAATCAAATATAAGTTAACAGATTAATAAATAGTACTTAATAATGTATTAATATTAGCACATTCATATTAATATATCAACAATAGTCTAATGAATAATTTTTTAATATATATGTGTTTTATAAATATTCACTATTGGGACTTCACTATATTAATCTTATATTACTGTTTATTTTATATTATACATGTATAATCTATAATAAATTATTAAGATGCAAGGATTTTTAATTGTACAAGGTTGTGTTATTTACATACCCTTAATTGTTCATATATTACCTTTATTTATTCTATTTCTCTCATATCATTCACTTCTTAATTTTTGATTTATTCTACTTTTTTGAAATTTCAAATTCTTTTATCTATTTTATATTCTATAGTATATGTTAAGACAAGAGACATAATTTTAATTATATAATGTTAAATTGCTATAATACCCTATATAATTTCTTTATTTCTATATTTTCTTAATATAACTCAATGTTTTCTTATATTTTCTATAACCTTCAATTCACTCTTTTTATCTTTCTTTTTTGAAATCATATTATTTTTATTATAATTTGTTATAACAAATAAAATAATATAATTTATGTAATAATTTGCACACGTATTAAGTATGCCATTGTTACTTGTATCATATCATATTATTAATTCATAACCCGAGTATAAATATAATACAATGTGTTAATATATCATGCATCCGGTGCTAGCAAATCAAACTCAAATTCAAGTTTAAATAATATATTTAAATATGTCAGAGAGTAATTAACATAAATATAAGTATAAAAATTTAATTTGTAAAAACACACTTCGAAATTTCCAAAGACTCCACGGAATGATCATCAAAGCATTACACGCTGACGTCAAACAGAAACATAGACCAGCTATATTTATTTACTATTAATTTCTTGGAAAATAAATTGAACATTTATTAGACAGGTTCTTTTGGGAAACTAATGAATAAAATAACAAAAAATGTTAACCAAACCTGGACGAAAATATGATATCATTCCCAACCTAAACTTCATATTCTTTATTTCTTGTTCATCTTAGTCATACATATGCATTGGATCATCTAAGTTTAATATATTTGTTATTCACATTATAACTACTAATTAATTAATTCTTTAGCTGAAAAAAAACACAAGAAACACGTTGCATGCTAAGAGTCGACAGTCGATGATATTTTTTTGCAGGTTGGTCCATACAACGTAAAGAAAACCGAAGTTGGTAGCTAAGAACATTGAAAATTAGTTTTAGGGATGAACAATTCTAAGTCAAATCCAAATCTAATATTCTAACTTTTGCTGGCCGGATGGGGATGTGTTTAATAGTCAAATAAAAAAAAAGGGGAATAATATGAGGGCTTGACTCTTAAATAGATTATAGAGGCACATAAAAAGGTGTTTTTATTTTGGTCTTTATTTTAGTTTTGGAATCCGTATGGATTAGTGATGTTTGTGTGTATAAAGTTTATCTATACTATCATAATATTGCAGAACGTCTCGTAGGTCTTTTAATTAAATTTCTAAAGTTACTTTTTTTATTATAACCAATCTTTAGCACTTCATTCTCCAATTATGCTGTTAACCTATTGGCTCTTCATTCCACTTAATTCTTCCTTTCACTTGTTCTTAAGTTTTAGCGATATTTAATTCATATATCATTCATTATTATATTTATTAAGAATGTGGTATGTATTAATGTGAGCATTGCGCAAAGACGAGTGAAAAAAAAAATAATGATAGAGGTGATATATATATATATATATATATATTGTAATGGCAGATTTGGATATATGAAGAAATTAATCCTTGTAATAAGAACGAGAAAAGAAAATTGAGATTATTCTCAGTCAAAAATATATAAGACAAATCAAATTTTACATTTTACGTGAAAACTGATTTGAGTTTGAGAATTTGGGCAAAATCACAATTTTAAGTTTTGGGCTGGGGGGCAGTGGTTGTCGGCTTGTTCAACTTTTTTTGGGCTTGAGATTCGCTGCTTTTGGACTCTCAGTTTTTGATGATGTACTAGTCGATGGACTGGAAAGTTCAAAAGGTGAACAAAATACATACTGTAGGACAAAGAATTTAATCATTTTTACTTATTAATTATGTCTGGTGGACGTACATTTAAAAAATTTAAATTTGTATGCCCACAAAAAATAGGTAGGTTTCAATTCGATTATAAACTATATAATTAAAGTATAATAATTGTTGGGTTGATTTCTTCTGTACAGTCCGTTGGTTGGAATCTTAGTCCACATTCGTATCACATTTCTGAAAAAACAAATGAACAGACAATGATTTTTGGTGAGAAGAAATATCTTCAATTTAATTGATAGTGCTTCTTTAATTCTTTTTCCCAACCCTTTCCTTTTTTCCCAACTAAGGTCCAAATTTAACATGAATAAATTTATATTTATCCGTGATGAAACCCTACTCGGCCAAGTGGCTAGGAAAGTTGTAGTTTCATGATGTTAGTGGCGTACCAATGCAAGGACATAATTACATTAAATTTTTTTAGAAAAACCAAAACTTTTTTGTTAAAAATTTATGTTTTCGATTTATTGTTTTTCAATGTGGGCTTATGTTAATTGTAAAGTAGTATTATGAGAAAGTTACAGCATTTTCCTCTAAGATTGGGGTTTTATATAAGTTAATCTCTCAAATTTGAGAAATTATATATATCTCATTTTGGGAAGATATATGTAATTTTTTAAGAGGTTGATTGTAAAATTTATTCACTCGATGAGCTTAAGTGTTAGTAGAACATGTAACTAAAGAGAAGTATGTATATTTTTTTATATATTTGAAGGACTGATTTGTATAAAGTTCAAACCTCAACGAAGGGCGTTGCAATTTTCCCTTGTTTATTTTTGAACAAATTGCCAATGCTTTGACATTGGTTACTTTTTGGAGTCTTTATCCCTTTTATTTTATGATTTGTTAAAAAAAAGTACTCGTACAAATATAATTCGTTGTAATTGGTGAGTGTTATAGGGAGGGCAAAGATCTATTTGTTGATGTGCTTCAATGTATACTAGCTAAGCCTATTAACTGATGTTGGAGTAACAGTACTTATAACAAAGGGATGTTTGGACAAGATTATTTTTAACAACTTATAAAATTATGTAACTTATAAGATATTCTTAAAGTTTATAAGTTTATAGATCTTATTTTAAAAATAAGTGAAAGTGTTTGTTTAAAAATAATGAGATGAGATAATTTGTAAAATTTTATAGGAATTTATAATTATAAATGCTTATAACTTTTTGGTGTAATAAAGATAAAAAATGGATTAACTATCATTAATATAACATAATTATAAATATTTATGCCATTTTTATATATAAAATGAAGTAGCTTATACAATGTCTTAAAATAAGTTAAGAAAAATTAATTTATTTTTTAAGAGCTTATAGGTTTCAAATATTTTATTATTTGAATTAATAAGCTTTTTTGACAAAAATTTATCAAACACTATTCAAAAGCTTATAAGCTTTCAAATATCTTATAATATGTTTTAAGGAGTTTATGTCATCAAGTAAAAGGCAACTAATGAAACTTCTAAGACCTTGGATATGTGAAAGTGCATTTGTATGAATCTCTTTAGTATATAATTAATTTAATTACTCATGTAATTGGACCATTAATCCTAAGTCTCCCAAAGTCTCACAACACTCAACAAACTAAGAATCAATTGTTAGGTTCTAACTACTTAATAGATGAGGGAGAAAGTAGTGATTAACTGTTGGATTTGCAATGGTTTCTGTCACACTCTTAATCCAGGAATGCAACATGGTAATTTAGACAAATATATAAACAAATACTAAAGTCCAAATATCAAAGTAATTAAACCATGAAGTTCTTTTATTGCAAATGAAACTTTAGTTTATTATATTGCAGTGGAAAGTAAATGAATAACCTATGCTATTATAACATGGTTTTATTCATTAAGCAAACTAAGGCTAAGTTTTATTTTCCTCGAGCTTTCTACCATTCTCATGTTTGCTATTCCTTAATGGGATACTTTGCAGAAGATGTTTGAAAAATGCATGGGCGACTAATCGCCCTGTAAGTAGATACTTGTCATTTTATTGGGATGTGAACATAGAAAAAGCATTTATGAACGTCATATGTAATTATTATAAAATATTTACAAAACATTTGCAAGAATACCAATTAAATCCGTTAGTACCATGTTGCATGTTCATATCGTGTGTACCATGCTTTAGCATGCCTAGGATCTCAAGTAGTTCATGTATAGTGTTCACTGAATAGAACTTTAGTCTATTATCTTGACTAAGGAGATAATGTATCTTAATCTATAATATCAATTGAGTGGTTTATGTATCATAACCTATGACTCTGGTTGAGTAGATTATGTACGCCAACTAGGGTTGTTATCGAATCGAGTCGTTTCCAAGTAGCTTACTACTCGAACTCGACTCGGTTGAAAATTTTCCAAGCTTAAGTTCAAGCTCAAGATCGATTTCTATATTACTTTTAATTGGCTGTTTGTGTGCAATTTTGCATAATTGAGGATTAATACCTCTTCCCAGAAGAGCGAAATAAAATACAACAATTTTTGAGGACCTTAAGGTCCCATTTGTGTTTTAACTTTTAAATGCATTTCATGTTCACAATATACTTATTGCTGTTTTTCAAATAAGTACTAACCAAATTGCCATTTAGATGCACTTGCTGTTGCCCTAAAATATTTCTTTCTTTGTCCCAATATCTATTTTGCATGAAGTGTCCCACCATTTTCTTAGATAAACCTTTCTCCATCCATGAAAGCAACATTTTGATTTTTGGGAAGGAACTAGGCTATATTATTTGCAACTTGCAAGTTGATGTAGATTTTGTGCTTCATTAATTGGAGGCCACGAAATATGTCAAGTTTCAATTTTTTACTATTATTATTAATATCAATTTATAAAATGGCTTATTGAATAGTGATGATAAATTGGAAGAATGCCAACTATATCTGAAAATAAAATCAATTTGTCTGCCATATTCACATCCTGAAGTGATAAAGTGGAAGAATGTCAACTGGAAATTTGAAAAATAAGATCAAGCTTAATGGACCCAACATAATGTATGAATGTCTGATTTTTAATAGCAATATAATGTATAGTCAACTATGGTCCCAACCTTGGCCAAAAATGTAGCCAAAAAGTGTCTTAAACTAGCCAAAATGCTAATCCTTTCAGAAATGTAAAAAGATGCACAACAATATACCTTCTGCATGCTAGAAGCCTAGAACCATCCTCTAGACAATCTTGTATCATTTGAATACTACCATTAATAAATGCATAAGATCCTTGTTTACATATCATGAAGTAAGTTTTCTGAGCATTTGTATCCTAAAACATGAAATCAAATTGAAGTCATTACCAAATTCTTACAGAAGGATTAACAATTTTCACCACACCATAGACACTTATTCATGGTGACCAAATAAAAGGTCAAGGAACAAAGATATGACTAGACATGGATAAACAATATTATTAGAATTTCATTTCCACCACAAAGTGCATCCTAATTGTATAGCAAATGGATGATAATATTAGAAGAGACTAAGAAGCTAAATAGCTTATCAATTTTTAGGACATAATACACACATGCTCTTTCCAAACAGTCACATGATAAAATTTCATTTAGTCAAATACATGCAAACATCATTTCTCCATCTAAGTTTTAATGATCTCCATCAAATCATCATAAGTTCACAAGATCCCATAGAAACGGAATAGTGCCAGATTGCTAGTGAAAGCAATCACTTAAATCACAAATCTTCGATCAAATGAAACAGTGCCAGTGAAAGTTCTAATGATTTTCATCAAACCAGTTATATGAATGCTTTAAACTTGGACAACATGTATCAAATAAAAAAATAAGCAAGCAGCATACAAATTTTATAAAATGAAACTATAAAATTGAAAGAGAAACAACGACATGAAAAGCTGAAAAAAATATAAAATAACATAAAATAGACAATTATTTAACCATAACATTATAACCAAATCACACGAAACAAAATTAATATATTAAGTTACTTTAGGAACACAACATGTACCCTTAGCATGAAACTTAATCTTCTTGAATAAAATATTCTTGGGGTAATTTTTCTTTTTGCATAGATAAAATAAGCAAATTATATAATACTTAAATAGATAACAATTAATGCTAAATAATAATTTGAATATTAATAATTTCAATTTTTACTCTTGTTATCTTCTTTACTTTGTGCTAATGTCTACACCAATCACTTGGACATAACATCTCAACTGTCTTAAGAGCTAATGAGGATCAATAGAAATCATTCAAGCTTATCCCATTACTAAAGGTGTTTTCAAAAGCTACAGTAATAATAGCAATTGCCAAAATATCAGCAGCCATGTGAGATAATGTAGATTAAACCGCCTTATTTGTTTTCCACCAAGACAAGTAGTCAAAATAATTAAGATGTGATCCACATAGGAGAAGAGGCTTGTCTAGATATTCTACCAAATCTCACCTCTGGGCTTGACTTGTACCAATTATATCAACTAAATTATCCCAATATTCATCTTGTATTTGTTGAATTGGATTTTGTCTAGATAATGCAACTGATGTAGAAATTTGAGCATTTACATCTGTATTGACATAATCTTGATGAAGGTCAAAGAAAATATTCCTTACATTTGTCATTTGCCTCTGTGCCTCCAAAATCGAGTATATCTTAGAAAGTGCATATTCTATCCTATGCATTTTTTCGCCTAGGATCCATGATAGCAGCAATGCACATTAACTTATCACACTCTTTCCAATATTTATCAAACTTTTGCTTCATTTTGGCTACCGTTCTCTAAATGAAACCATCACCTTCATTTATTCGAGCTTCCAACATATTTTTCACTTTTAGAATCTCTGGGAAGAATAACTTGCTAGTTGGATAATTACTTTTTCACTTTTAGAATCTCTGGGAAGAATAACTTGCTAATTGGATAATTACTTCCTAAGACGACCTGCGTATCTTTCCCAAATGTCTCCAAAATACCACATACCTTTTCTACCTTCCTCCATTCTCCGGGTAATGGCAAAAGATCAACGAACTCCTCATCCTATTTTGCATACTGTGTAAAGACAGTTTGAAATTTTAAAGAACAACTCAACATTTCATAAGTTGAATTTCCATCTTGTTCGGGAATTATGTATTAGTTTCTTTCCTGTGAGTTGCATTTGTCGAGTAACTAAATGATAACATCCTCTGATCAGTGTTATTTATAAACTCCGCACCATCTTGAATATTTTCACAAATATCACCAATTTCAGTTAGGCTATCTTGAACCATAAGATTCAAGATATGGGCACAACATCGAATATGAACTAGTTGACCACCACCATACAGTGATTTCATTGCTGTAAGATCTTCTTTCAACATCCTTACAGTTGCATCATTATTTGAGACATTATCTACAAAAATTGTATAAATTTTTTGTTTAATGCCCAATTTTTTCAAGCAAGTAAAAATGGTAGAAGAAATCTTTAATCCACGTCTAGGTGATTCAATGTGGATGAAGTTGAGGACCCTCTTTTGGAGTATCCAAGTTGAATATATCTAGAGGCCAGTGATAACCATATACTCAATTTTTTGATTCTTTGATTTCCATAAAATAGTTTTGATGCTTAATTTTTTCACATCTCCCAACATATTCTTCAATTTTTTCTTCCTCATAAATACGTTCACAATCACGTTTTAACATATATTGGGAAATCCTTCTCCACTCGGGTGTGACTTCCATCATCATAATGTTGTAACCCTCCTCTATAATGATGAACGGATGCTCATTTATCAAAACTTAATATGCAATTTTTTCTCTAACTTTCTTTATGTTAAAATTTCCTTTATGTAATGGTGGTATAGCTGTAGAAGCGGCATCTTTTGGCTAAAAATTAATTGTTGTTTGACGTGCTTCTCTACTGAGTTTGGCTTGTCTAGCTGTAAACTATCAATATGCCTCTTCAAACTTGATGTTTGCCTTATTACGCCTTGGGAAAGTTTAATTCCACAGTGCTTGCATGTAGCAAAATAATCCTCATTCTCTACACCATTGTCCTCGAAATCATCCTACACAATAGATATTTTGGTTCTTTTTGGTATATGAAATTCAAGTTCTTCCTCTACATTTTCCTATCTTTCAAATTCATCCATATCTTTATTTGGCATGATAACATCATATGTACTTCAACTTTTATGGGCACTAATAGGAGTTTGAGAGCTTAAAACTATTGGAGTTGATGACTCAATAATTGATCCACGTGAGTCGTTACAAAACTCAAATTCTAAAAAATCAAACTATATAAATCATAATCACATTTTTACATGGAATAAAGACAACATCATCCAATAAATACAATATTCCTTTAGCAAACAAGAATTAAAATAAAGGAAATGTTGTATTCTTAAATCAATATCCAAAAATTTATATTCAATTCCAATGATAGAAGACCTATCATCAAACATATTCTTAAGGGTATGATTTAGCATTCAGCATGGCATTGGACTAGTATAAAAGCTAGAATAAAGCATAAAGGAAATATTGTATTCAAGAGAGTGAGAACAAAATACCTATGTGCCGTGGATTTCTCTGTTCCATTGGATTGAGGAAAGTTAGGACTTGATTTTAATTTTTTTTTGAGATGAGTTAAAGATAGTAAAGACCTAGGAATATACAATCCAGAACAACCTTTTAGGCGTTAATGAACTGTGCACCAAACATGATATACAAATTTTTTACAGGTGTAGCTGAGTATGACAAAAATTTAAGGGCATCTTGAATCTTATTTGTAGCATAAAACTTCATTTGCTGAACTGATATTATACACTTGATTCATAGGCATGTTCTTGATTGTCATCATGACATATTGTTTATCCAATTGCTTTAAATACTAAGCAAGAAAAAATAACAAAGAAAAATGTATTCTGCATTCTCGTTTTAAATTAAAGAAGAATAAATGAAGTGACAGTTTGCAATCCAATTCCAATACAACATATGTAATAAGTTTATTAGTTGCTCATTTCAAAAACTCAAACATTTAATATTCTCAATATCAATTTGTTTGTTGAATATCTATTCTAACCATTACAATGCCTATAATTTTAATAAAAAAGGCTCTTATTTAAAGTGGGCTCTTCACCCTTTAGATAGCTTAGTACATTAGATCTAGCCAGCCAGATGTAGAGCTAGTGCAATCGGATGAAAGTGATACACAATCTGCATTCAGTACCATGGGTGTTTTATTTTCCACACCAATATATGTTACCCTTAATTTTGTTCAACTAATTCAACATGGAATTGTGGATTCTCCCTAATCGTATATATAAGAAGGGAAAAGCCAGCCTAATGTGTAAGAATAAAAAAAAAAAAAAACATACCTTTTCCAGTGGAGTAAGGGTGCGATGGTGTGAGTCTGTGGTGGTGATGCCAAAACTAAAGTGGTGGAGTCGTTGGCTTCAGTATTGTGTGGGAACTTGGGAGGGGAAATTTTAGGGATTAAGCCAGATGGGGTACCAGAGCTAAATGAAGAGAGCGAATCATGAGTGAGTGTATGACTGTATGCTGGGTCATGAAATGTGAAATTACCAATACAACCCTCATCGAGTTGAGTAGCTGGAAGAGCTTTCGAGCTTGGTAGGATTGGACTCAGGCTTAGCTTCCTTCAGTAAGTTGAGCTACTTGAAGCTCGACTCGAGCTCGAGTTTGACCAAACTTGAGTTAAACTTTGATTAAGCTACTCGACCAAGCTGAGTTGAGTAGCTCGGTTTGATAACTGTCCTAATGCCAAATATCATTCATGAGTTGGTTAAAAAGAAAGAGATTGTTATCAACTATGTTATGGATAAACAATTGGCAAATATCTTTACTAAAGAACTGAATGCAACTAGGTTTGAATGCCTAAGGTGTGACCTGGGCCTCTGCCTAGTATGGTAACTAATTGACAAGAAATAATAAGTGGAAGCAAAGTGTATCAGGTGCACAATGACGATGGTATAGTTCTCAACACTAATTGTTGATTTCTCTAATTCTAATAAAATTTTGATTTTTAAAATTTTCTTGTAACTATCATATTGGATACCTTTATGAATAGTTACTCTACCACAACTGATCATAACTTAAGTCTTTAGTTCTTCGATTTCCTATCAAAAATTGTTGCAACATACAAAGCCTTATTGAAATAAAAAATGGCAAGATAAAAGACAAGAGCCCCCAGAAGAAGAACCATCGTAAAACCACAACCTCTTGAGGCTGGTGTGGAAAACCCAAAACTGGAGATTACCCCTACCCACGAGGAAATGGTTGAGGCAGAACCTTTATAGGTAGTGTTCCCAACTGTATAGTTTTAACATGTTCGAGAGAAAGTTCCACTAAAGTCACCATTGAAAGAGCCAAGTTTAAATAGACAGCAAAAGGTAAGAAACTTGCCAAGAAAGGGGAATCAAAGAAGGGAAAAAGGAAAAAGAAGGCGGAACCAAAGGCTAAACAAATGAAGTTATGTTAAGGCAAAAGGATACTATAACTAAGTAGGAACAACTAGAGGAAGGAGCATCACAAGAAACTGCACAGGAGATAGTTACTGAACTTGAATTGATTCCAAAAGAATTGCTAACCTATCAACGCTTAGAACCCATTCTGGATGAAGGAAAGAGTAGAGAAGTCGTAACTGCAAAGATAACTTTAAGGCTAATAGAATCACATTCTATTGCGGTAATTACCACTAGTCAACTCAAGAAAAGAAAAATGGACATACTTGAATCTAGTAGGAGGTGTCGACCAAGGATAAGGTCCAAGAAGCTTGAACTAAAAGGTGACATTAATGAAGAGGAAAGTGATATTGGAGAACCAAGCATTGATCTAGCTCATTCCATAGAGCTTTACTCTTTGAAGCTGAGGAGAGATATAGTGACTATAAAGACTTCGAGATGGTTTCATAAAGTCTACATTAGAGGGCAATTCATGAAGTTGTCTCCATCTATTGTCAACAAGATTCTAAAATGGAAGACCACAGATTTTGATTTAGTGTACCCCATAGGCTATGAAGTGGACTATGAAGAGCTGACCCACATATTAACTTGATATAAATTAGATAAATAGCCAACCATGAACATAACATTAGTGACAACAAGCATGGCAACACTGTTGTACAAGCTTAACACAAAACAACCAATGAATTTGTGGTAGTTGATGAGGCTGGACCCTTGACAAGATCGGGAATAAAGCTTTATCACATTTGCTTGCCCTTTAGAAAAATTAGATGCGTAAAGGAGGAAAATTATGAAGTAAAGGCTAAGGGGGAGAGGTATGGTAAAATACTGAATTACAATGCCAAATCAACATGTTTAGATAGAAAATGTGTGGTAACTATGCAAATTGTATTTGGTGATTACCGTTGATTTTTGATGAACTATTTTACTACATTTGATGGGATGAAGATGGTTGATATTTGCTTTTGTGGAGTACCACTGAAGTTTGCAAGAACTAAAAGAATGGAAGAATTCACTACCACTTGTTGAAGATCAAGAGTTGTTTAGGCAAATTAAAAACTTAAACTCTTTAGCCTCTATTACCTCACATTTTCACTTAGGGTCTTCTTTATGTCTTCAACAATCTTTATATATACTAAAAATTACAAAGTCTATGCCAAACTTACGTCCTGTTGATTAATATCTACTTACTTAAACTTTATGCAAATTTGTCTATGATGTTCTAAGATTTGTTGCCAACTGTCTAACAACATAGGGTTGGATCAACTTAGACTCTTAATAATTCTCATCCATGTTCATTAGTAAGCTTTTATACTATCCAGTCTTTACAAACTAGATAAAATCCCTCTCTAGTTGATCATTATCAGGCACACTCAATTTTAGGTAGATTTTTCTCCCTGATGCAAAATTATTGGCAACAGTCTGACATAATAAGATTAGATCCATTCAATTTTTATCCACACTTCTTTTCAACATGAACATTATCTTTAGCTAATTTCATTGGATAATGTGAACTTCTTCAAATGTTTTATCTAATATTTTGACCAACATAAGAATTTTAACAAGTTAGGGATTTTTTATCAACTAATTTATTGTGAACAATGTGCCAACAATCTAGCCAACATTCCAACAATCTCTTCCTTTGGCACATTGTGGTACAAAATTTGTTTCCTAATTTGTTCTTAATAAACAGTCAAGCTCCAATAGTAGGAATTAGCTTAACAAAACTTCTACGAGGCATAGCATGGTAAAATGCTTCCACTAAGCAAAAATAGTAAAGAGATAACTATAAAATCTCTCACTTAACCTATTGTTTTGGAGTTCTCAATTTATTGAAAACACACTATATTCAACAACATTTACCTAGCCCTCAATAGGGTCAACATTTTGTCATGGCGAGCTTCCTCGAGATTTTGTCAAACACTCTCTTTACATACTCAACTCTTCAACTCAAGAGTCATTTAGCTAGCACTAGAGCTAAATGACTTCAAAACATAATTAAGAAACTATGCTGATTTTACTTGGTGATTACATTGATTTTTTGATGTACTATTATACTACTTCTGATGGAATGTTATGATGATGGTTGATATTTTGCTGCTATAGAGTACTGCTGAAATTTGCAAAACTAAAAGAATTGAATAATTTGCTGCCGCTAGCTGATGATTAAGAGTTGTTCTGACTCAGTGCTAAATTATATAGCCAAATGATTGATAAATGCAGTGTTTGAAGTTTGTTAATACTCTTTATTATCAGTGTTGTTGAGAACAAGTTAGGAAATGGGTGTTGTGCTATAATGTGCCAAAGAGGGAGATTGTTAGCATGTTGGCTAAGTGTTAGCATATTGTTCACAATAACTATATATTTGAAAACTTCTAACTTGAAAAAATTCTTAAAGTGACCAAAATACTTGAAAGTGAATCTGAAGAAGTTGAAATTATATAAAGATTATAGATAAAGAATCCCTAAAGACTTAAAGATTCATGGATAAGGATAGATAGGAATCCAGTCTAGTTAAGCTAGATTGGTGTAGATATTCTCAGACCAACAGGGAAGAAATCACCTAAAATTTTGTAAGGTGCATAATCATCACATGGAAGCCTACTTTGATTGGGAACTTTTGATGCAATACTAAAATAAGAGGATGATGAACCTTAAAAGGTAATGGGAAGGAAGCTATGAGAGTTAGAGTCAAATAATTTGAGTTTCTCATTTATATTGTGATGTCATTTAGCTCTTGTTCTAAATGAATCCTGAGTTGAAGAATTGAGAAGAATGAGGCAAACAAAATCTCAAGGGAGTTCACTATGACAGAATGTTAACCTTAGTGAGTACTAGGTAAACATTATTGGGTATAGAGTGTTGTCAACAAGTCAGGAACCCTGGAATTAGGTTAGTGAGTTGAGTGAGAGATTTTGTGGTTATCTTTTTACCATTTTTCTTTGTGGAAGCATTTTACTAAATTAGGCCCCGCAGACGTGGAATTGTTGCTTTGAACCGTGTTAATAATTTCATGTTTCATTTTACTTTTATTTTTGTCAGTCTAATCTAACACACTTCATACTATAAATAGAGGTAAAGAGTTTATTAATAAAGTGTGCATTTAATTCTTCTAATTCCACTTAACATCATTAATTAAAATATCAAAAGAGCCTCTTGAAAAAATAACTAAGGCCCCTTCTTTTTATAGTCTTAGGTCAGGCAAAAAACATTCCTAAATTTGTTTAAAAGTGTTTGGAAAGACTAGGTTAAGTATGGTAGGGAATCCTAACTAACTTAGAACGTCTCCATTTGGATCGATTTAGAACTTGTGTGATCGATCTTAGGCTTCTTCTATCAATTGCAGTGTCGATCTCATGCTCCTGATCATAATTCTAAAATGTTAGTCAATTGTTAATTTTAAAGTTGTCCCACTCTTCAATCGATCATCGTAGGCACAATCGTAAATCCAGAATTCTGCCATGTCAATTATCCTCCACCCTAGATCAATCTAAAGTCACTATGGTCATTCCAAACTCCTTTGTAACCAATCCTAAAGTTGTTTAAAGGCTATTTACTTCCTATTTCACACTAAGTTGATCTATGAGCTCTTCTTTGACTTTCAAAGTCCTTCGAAACATCTAAAACCCCTTTGAAATTCATGCTAAAGGCTTTTCTTGGATTTCTAGAGCATACAAACTTCGACTCCCATGTGTGGTCCTCAAAATAGCTATAGCTCCAATGCAGTGCTTGCATTATTCCCCTCCTCCTGAAGGTGATTTGTCCATAATTCGATAGGATCCTTATTAACTACAAGAAATAAACCTGTGTAAGAATTAATATAGTAGATGGCCAGTGATGCCCTTACCTTATACTCTCGCTTTGAAACAAGGATACATGGTGAACATATTAACACCCATTTATCCGCACAAGTTGCAAACTTAACCAACCTTTCTTCAAATTGTAGTTAGATTTCAGGATCAAATACCATTATATGGAAAGGTCCTTGATTGTTCTAAGTGAAAAAAACCTCCCCATCGGAATTATAAATGTTTGCCTCCACACTACACTTGAACACAAGTTATGGGATTCCCTTTGGTCTTCCTCTTTTAGCTATAGCTTTAGTATTCCAACGGAAATGCTCTAGCATAATCAATCCATTCTTTGAAGCACTTATGTGTTCCAATGCTCTAGTACAAGTATTTCCTGACAATTCAACCTCACTAACAAGATAATCACAAGGAAACAATTTATGACAACAGACATCATCATTCTATAACTCCCACAATTCATATACAACAACAATTTTTCCTTAGGATTCTCTATAACTTGCAATCACATCAATTTCAAGCAAATGAAAGCAAATTACTTAAGCATTTCCTATGACATCATACACATCACAATTATTTGCTCATGCAAAATATGCATAAAACCTTTACCAATTTATCTGTGAATATGTGTAATGATATGTGGTTTAATCTCATGCAAATCCTTTGGCTCAAACATGTCATTTATAAAAATTTCAATACGTTTAACCTTTAAGCTACGATTAATCGCCGATCTCACATATTCCTTTAGCTTAAGGTAATCCTGTCAATATCCCAACATCCCAACATCTTTATGATATGGAACTAAGAACAAAAGTGTTACAGACCTAGTAATTCTTTGGCAACAAAAACATTATAAATAGGCAATGGGTGCATGGGATAAGATATGTAGAACTCGCTCAAGTGACAGTCATCAAATAAATGTTCATTATCCTTTAATTCAAAAATTGATACTACCACTACACAACCATTACACAAACCTCTAAACTCTAATTATGATCCTAGAGTACTTATAATGTGTGTCCATGTTCCACATGCAACTCTGAATATCTCAGCTCAATGCACTACACAACCAATCACTACTTATGTCTTTACATAGCATCACTCCACATGGGTTTACCAATTCTTTTGCACATACGACTTCATTAACTTAAGTTGAAATTTCTATGGAAAACTTCCTTTCTTAACTCCTGTAATCCTGCAAGAAAGAAACAATAGAAAGCCGAGAATATTTTAATGGATTAGTAAAATCATTCTTCTCACCTCAAGCTCTCACAAGTTTCCCCTATCCTTTGACTTCACCGACTCTTTTTCTTCCCTCTCATACTCTTTTTCTTCTTCCTCTCTTTCCTTCCCCTTCTCCCTCACTCTCTTTTACCTCATCTCGTTCTTTCCTCACTCTTTAGCTCTATCTCACATTGACATTTCTAATATAATGGATTTTCATGAACTAATTCTAGAATATTACAAGATGCAAGAACTTCATCAAAAATATTGCAATGATCTCCCACCTTGGTTTCTATAGGCGTGGTCTTCCCTTGATACTTCATTCCTTCCATGCACTAATGACATATCTTTAACTTCTGTGCTTATGTCGCCATTCTCTAAATCTAACTTTCTTGTGGCTTTACAAACTTCTTTGACAAATATATCATCATCTATGGTTATCTCTTTATCATTGTGTACTTCTTTGTTGTCAACGAGTCTAACTCTACCTTATTCTTCTCATGGAATGCAACTTCACCTACATCACAATTATTCAAATATGCATATGCACAATTTACCTTTCTTATTAGTATAGTGCTAATAATCTCCTCGTAGGATCTCCTAACAATAGCCCCATAAGTGTGATGTCGTGTTGATCTCCTAACAATGGTTTCATGAAGATCATAATGTATAGACCTCTTAACAATGGTATCACAGAAGTCATGTTAAGTACCTCTCGTAACACCTCTTCTCTTGAGCCTTCATTAAACTTAGATGGCTCTTTTTACCATATTCTTGTTCCTTTATAGCAAAGTGCTCAACTATCTTTGCAATGTCTTCATTCAACTTGGTAAGAAATCTGTTCATAATCACTTTGATATCTTCATCAAAATTAGCTTTCCTCATCATGAACTTCAACACATAATATTCCTCAATATTTAGTTCTCCTTGAGTTAAATTATCAAGTTTTGTGGACAATATACTCTGAAAGGAATATGGAACATACATATCTATCAATATGCTCTTCAATTTCTTCCATGTAGTAACTTCACTTCCTCCATAGCTCCATCTACTACTATCAAACTCACTCGACCAAGATTTAGCATAATTTATGAAGGCAAAAGTGGATAATTTTACCTTGAAAGTTTCTAAACAATCATAAGATCCAAATACTAATTTTGCTCTACTTTCCCACTTCAAGTACACATTTGGATTAGCACAACCTTGGAAAGATTGAATGGCGACTTTGGTCCCTTTCAATACCTCACCATCATCTTCATGATTTTTTCATGTACTTCTCGTGGGTATTTAATCAACCTTAAACTCATCAACAAATTCATCATAACAATCATTTACACACCTTCCTCACCTATCTCGACATGCAATACCATTTGATGATATTGGCTTCAACTCCTCTTTGTCCTTAACTCTGTGAGGTAATGATCCACCCCATGTAGTTATACAAGATTCCTCCAAATTATTCAACTCCCAATTGATGCTGTCTAGAGTGCCCATTAATTGCCTCATGTAGAATGTATCGTCTCTTGACATCCTGAAATGTGTAATATGTAGAAAACTAGGAAACACGTAGTGTGCGCAATTTTTCTTTCTACTAACAAGATGCAATCACTCGTTTCTTACCTCACTTGTGTATCACACCCAAGAACACTTAAATAATAGACTTCTCAACTTAATTTCTTCTATCTGCTTCATGCAATTCCAATTATTTCTTGAAAACTCCAGTGACATGTTCCCTAAACGGGTTTAAGTGTGTGAAAAGATGAAAATTGGAGAAATAAGATAATCTAGACATAAAAGGATCAATATAAGGCTATAAAACAAACTAGAAGGAAAATCCGAATGCAAAAAGATCGATTCGAAGCTAAAAAGGAACCAGACAATCAATCTAGAGATGAATTGGACTTAACCTGAGTAGGAAATTGCAATTGATCAGAATAAGGGGGCAATCGATTGGGACTTCAAATAGAAAGATTATTTAGGCAACTAGAAACAAAGCCCGATCGATTTGACTAAAGGTGTGATTGATCGCCGCCACTAAATTTCCAGTAGAACTTTGAATTCTGCCATAATTCAACCTCCAATTCTATTGGTTTCAATTTTGCCAACTCTAATCTCAACCAAAAACTTCTTTAATCACTTTGTTTTAAGTGGGAACTTTTTTTAAAAAATTATGAATAAAATGGAGAAAATGTGACATGAAAAGAACAAAGAAATACAAAAGATATGAATTGGTACTTGGACTAGTGGCCGGATTAAGAATTCAATATAGTTGGCTTTGATGTCAACTCATGCATGTACAGAGGTGTGAATTAAGATAGATAGCATATGCTTGAACCCAACGTTGTCCTACTTGTGCAAATCATGTAGAAACAACCTAAACACGATGAATTTGTAGAACTCGTGTGAAGGACAACTACAATTAACATGATTAGTTAATTGATATGTTATAAATTATTCTAAAGAATGCTTGAAAAACTTGATTTAGATTTGGATTTGGATTCACAAGAGTTGATAAACTCTTCAATTCAAGAGAAAACTAAGAAACATTATTCAATTAATCAAAATACTAAAAGAGCTTCTTTATAAAATAACTTATGCCCCTTTTTATAGTCCTAGGTAAGGCCAAAACAATCCTAAGTTTGAATAAACGTGTTTGGAAAAGATAAGGTCAAGTTTGGTAAGGAATCCGAATTAATCTAGGAAAACTTTGGCTCCAATCCGCCATTTAAATTGATCTGGAACATATACAATTGATATTTAGCTTCTTGGATTGATTGTAATGTTGATCTTGAGCTCTTATCAAAATTCCAAAAAGTTGGTTAGCTACCAATTTTGTGATCGCCCCAGGTGCAACCGAAATTCCAAAACTCTATCATGTCGATTGGACTCTACCTCGAATCTATCCGAACACTCTGTGATCGTTCCAAACTCTTTTATGATCGATCCTATGGATATCCAAAGGCTATTTCCATCCTTGTTCTACACAAAGTTGATCCCTAAGCTTTTCTTTGACTTCCAAAGCCTCCCTCTAAAAATCTGAAACCCCTTTGAAATTCATGCTCAAGGCTCTTCTTGGCTTTTCGTAGTATTTGAACTTCAACTCACATGCATGGTCATCCAAATTGCTCATGCTCTGACCCAACAGTCACATCAGATTACTACTATATCATTTGAAATCATTTGAAATAAAATGTCAGTTATTTAGAATGACTTACGCTTTTGCTCTTTAAAACCTTATAATACTCTCAAATGCTCTTGTATTGTGTGAATTTATTTATTTTTTTAATCTAACAAGCATATCAGAACTTCAAGAAATCTTGAGACCATGACAAAAAAAAAAAAAAAAGAAAAGAAAAGGAAGGAGTGTTAGAAAAGAAAAACAAGAGAGTGATGATACACGTGGTTGGTGTTACTCTAGGTTCAAAATTTATAATATATTGAGTTTGGCTATATAATTTCATGCATTGACATTTCCAAGCTTAGTTGCAATGAGAAACATGTCGAGAGAGGTTTCCAAGTATTGAAGTCTTGGACTTGTGAGAATATAAGCCCTTTTAAGAGGTGTTATCTTTTGATTTAATGAGAAACCCTAACAAATACAAATGAAGACAATGAGAGAATTTTGATGTGATGAGAAACCTATTTGAAAGGCTGAGAGGTTGGGGAAAAAATCCCCATGAAGAGACACACAATGCATCTCCTATAACCAAGAGTCTAAATTTGGTGGAGAATTGAATTTTAACACTAAGATAATGGATTGTGTGGACAAGATGCCAAGATATAATGATGTCCCATAGCAAAGAGAGGAAGACCAATTTATGGATTCTACTTGGCATGATGAAAATGAAGTTTAAGGAGGTGAACATTGGAATGTTAAACTTGATTCATAAATGTTCGAAGAATTTGAATCATGAATGAATGCAGGAATTGTGAAAGTGTATGAATGATACCAAGTATGGTTCACACATTAATTCATGGTTATGTTTTAGTATTAGAAGAAGGGAAGTGTAGAGTTTGTATTATATCAGATGCATGATAGATGATTTCTATAAATGCTTATGGATTATTATTGTATCATTTGAAGTCATTTCAAATAAAAAGTCTATTATATAAAATCACTTTCTCTTCTACTCTTATAATACTCTCTAATATATTTATATCATGTGATTAGTTTTTTCTAATGCATACAGTTTCTAGTCAAAGAAAATTTGACTCTAAAAAATTATTTCACCTGCAACATCTCAGACAAATGCAGATGGAGTTTTACCAAATTCTGTTGCTGAACAGGGCTCATCTAAACACTAAGTCCTCTCGACTCATGGCATGCCTTCATCAGCCAATTTTGATGACAATGATTCATGCCCAAAATTTCTACTACGCAAAATTATGTACAGAATATTAGATGAAACTAATACATGGATAAATGAGAAAGGAGGAGTAAGGCAATTTAGCAATGGGGGTATTGATGAAGGAAATGTCCATGCGTATTTAGAGGGTGTTTGGCTAAGCTTTTTTTTAGCTTATAAGAACATTTAGCTTATAAAATGTTTTTAAGGCTTATAAGTTCGTAAATTTTATTTTAAAAATAAGCTAAAGTACTTGGTAAAATCATCTTACAAGATTTTATTAAAATTTATAATTATAATTAATTGTAATTTTTTTGGTGTAATAATGATAAAATAAATTATGTATTATTAATATAATGTAATTGCATATATTCATACCATTTTAATATATACAACAACATAATTTATAAGATTTGAAAATAAGTTAGAAAAAATCAACTTATTTTTAAAGAGTTTATAAACTCCAAACATCTTATTTTGAGAACTTATAAGCTCTTTTATTTTAAAATTTATCAAACACTCTTAACGAGATTATAAACTCCCAAATATCTTATAAAATGTTTAGAAGAGCTTTTAGGCTCACTCAAACACACCCTTATAAGGGGGAGTTGCTTTGAAGCGTTAGTTAAGTTTTGGTTTAGCATTTATGAGGGTAGTTAAGTTTTGATTTATATTTTGAGGGCGAAGTAATCTACAATTACAGTAGGTGACGCCAAGAGAGTTTCTATAGACCTCTCATACATTTTAAAAGAGTAAAGTTACAAGTGGGTATGTCGCGTTCAGGAATACATATCGCACCTCATGAAATGGGTTCTCTCAAACCCTTTTTGTATATATGTATTCATGCACATTTATTCAATTGAGAGACAGAGGTGTTTAAATTGAGACACTATTGGGGACTCCCTTGCCAGTAAGCCCACCTCCACTTGTAGGATAAAGCAAAGTGTATGGTATCTCCACAGGACCAACTCTATTTTTCCACCTCTCGTCATTGTTCAACACTATGATCTCTTCCTCAATTTCGGCCAACTTCTTGCCAAACTTTGCAAAATCTTCAAGTGGCTTGGCGTCTTTAGTCCATTCAGGGGTGTCCCTCTGTCCAAGGTATATCTCATCTGAAGAATGCCTCGACAAGATTTCGATCAGTGCAATGCCGAGCAACGTCTGCAGCCTGGCAGTAATAGTTCTCAAGAAAACCTTATCTGGATTCTTGCTCAGCTCATCATATTCTGGACTGCCCGGCTCAGGCATGAACCGCCGGCTTACTGTGGGCCGGTTAGGCATGTAACCGGCATAAGGGTACTGTCCGAAATTCAATGCTGCATGAAGGGCAGATGCCATCCATATGATGATGGTGCAGGAATCTATAAGGTCTTTTCTTGTGTGCATTTTAGGCCACCAGGGCTCATCTTTCTTGTCGCCATGACCCTGTTCTCGCAGCTCTTTCCACCAGGATTGTAGCTCTGTATCCTTCTGGACCACCTCGTCTGATGCATAGTAGAATTTGCAGTAGTCCTCTACCCAAGTTTCTATAGCCGACCATATTTTGAGTCCATCCACAGCATATGGATAGTCCTCAATTAGTAACCGCAGGCCGTGTGGAGAGTTCGAGTTCGGGTCCCTCACTGCCATTCCCCTGGAGAAATACAAGTTCGAGTTTGTCCCTCAATTGATTTGTTCAATATTTTACTAATATTTTTAAAGCAAAATATCCTGTACAAGTGAATGTGTAACTATAAGGAAATAAATTTATAAAAGTAGACGATTGCTTTGTGTAATAATTTTACTAAATTGTCAAAATGTAAGTTCAAAATTATCAAATTTATTGAGAGTTGATTTTTTTCAAAAAAAATTATACATTTATTGCAATTTGATATTTTTCAAAAATATCAAGAATAATCTTTCGATATCGGTCTTCCCCAATCATACAGTATAATCATAATTGCATAATTATTTTTATTTTAAATTTACTTTACATAATTGCATAATTATTTTATATTATTATTTTATTTTCTAGTTTTAATTTTAAATAATTTTCATTATTAAAAATCAAATAATTATATAAATTATAAGCAAACTTTCACACAAATAATATGTACAACTATTATTACTTATAATTAACAATACGTAATAATTGTAACCACTAATTAATAAGGCAAACAGAGTACAAACACTGCTGCGTTTCATAAAATTCAAAAACTTTATAAAATGTACAGGAAACGCTTAAAACATATTGTATTGATATGTCGATCTACATCGTGTGTTTATATTTCTTAAGAATATAAAAAATAAAAAAATTGACAATAGAGTGATAAGTGGATAAAATTATTATTTATTATTAATTATAATTAATAAAGGTTGTACATGTATGCATAAGAAAAATTATTTATAAATTATAAACTTATTGCATTTAAATAATAACATAAAATTAATTAAAATTTAATATATAGAAATATTTAAACTAAAAAACAAAATATACCCTAAACCCTAAAATAAAAATTTAAAGAAAGATAAAAATTTTAAAAAACAGATAGAAAATAAAAATAAAATTAAAAAAACTAAAAAATATTATATAAATTGTATTATATTGTATTCTTGAGAAACAACCATTTCGAATCTCAACTTTAAAAACTATGGTGGAGTTTCTAAAAAAAAAAATAAAAAAGCAAATTATGATAACGTATGGTTTTTTTTGAAAAAAAAAAGTCACATTTCCATAAATTGTAGGACTTTCAATGTATGTTTTCATAATTTGCTCAAATTATTACACAGAGCATTTCTCTACTTTTGGTTATCTATAGCTACACTCTCACATGTATAAGGCCATTTGAGTTCAAAAATATTACTCTAATATGGGACAAGTCAACTAAGGGACAAAATCAATTTTTTTTGACGACATTATTAAATTCCTACAATTCACTCATCGGTTGGCTTATTTGTTACTTGGATAAATACTTTACAAGAGCCAGCGTCTGTCGTTTTTCAAATTATAGAGAATGTCCATGTATTTAACCCAAGGGCAGGAGAAAGAGGGTGCAATTATCCATATGTTTTGAACAAAGTTCGAAGTATTAGTTGACTTCGTCCTATGATTATTCGAATTAGGTTTGTTCGATTTGAGAATATTCAACTATACGTACTGTTCTCCAAGTGTACATGTCTTGTGGATTGTGTCTCAAATGCTAATATGATATTATTTTCATTTTTTGATTTGAAACCCTTAGTAATATGATTTACTTGATGTATTGTACAATCAATATAAGTATATTTTTGTCACTAATGAACTGTTTTTTTACGTCAAATTAAAGATAGAAAATGTTTGGCTCAATTTTACGCTAAAACTTTTATATGTACTAATTATTGGTAAGTACTATCTTTTCTTTTTTCTCACATTTAGGAAATTATTTAAATTTTTGAATAAATCTCGTATTTAATCTTTAAAAGTTTGTCAATAATTTTGACCTGGACTTTGAGCCGCAATATTAGTACATGATTTCATATTCTACAAAAATATTACTGACAATCCTATATATGAGGTAAAAAGAAAATGATCAATTTTTAAATTTTACTTTAGTCCTTAAAATTTATGCCTTTACAAAGTTTCTACCACAAAACACATACTTCAATTATTATACATTTTCAATTTTATTTTTTCTCCTTTTACTTTTACATAATTTTTAAAAAAAAAAAGCCAAAAAATACATATAAAAACATATAGACAATCAAAGCCTATATATTTTTCATTTTAGTGCCTTATTTAATTAAAATTATGTTACAGTCCCTAAAGTATTAGGGTTCCAATGAAAAGACGTATCAAAATCCAACAGACCCAGAGAGTAAATTCGCATAAATTTTCCTCCCATCAAATCTTATACTTTTAAATATATTACTGCACAAAATTTTATTTTTTTTTACTTTTCATATTTTATTTTAACTCTATTTTCAAATTCTCGTTTCAATTTTCCTGACAGCATAATTTACCTCCACATAACGGTGAAGAATTTGGAGGCTCACTCAAGGTTGAGTTACTGTGTTATTATGTTGTCTGACACAATCAGCTTGAAACCACTAATGCCAATAGAGATCTCGAACACCAAAACGAATACACCTTCGAGCTAATCATTAAACTATACACATAATTATTTTTATTTTATACAATCATTGAAATCAAATTTGACTTAATAATTAATACTTTGTATATATAACTTTTATATATTCATACATTGTAAGTTCATGTTTCTTTGGAAAGTAGCTTATATTACATAGAGTCACATTTTCAAAATTAGATGTGTGGGTGTGTTAAAGTTTTTCTTTTTAATTCTTCTTTTCGAAAGATATTTTGCTAAATTAAAAAAATGCACACACACACACACACACACACACACACATATATAGATGCCTTCTTTTCCTAAATATTTTATCCAATAATGTTTTTCATTGAGTACTTAATACAAATAAATATTAAATTTCAAAATCCTATTTAATTTTCCCTGACAACTTGTCCGTGAGGTACAATTTTGTAGGCATATAGGTTTACACATTTGGATCATTATAAGATGGGTTTTAGAGTGTTCTAATCAATTTTAGGACGACAGTATAATATTACTAATGACTTGTGGTGTACAAGACACGATAAAATAATTGCTGAGTGGAATAGGCGTATGTTACCTCTTGAGTAGATCAGCTGGAAGGGCTTGATCAGGGAACACCCAATCCTTATAAATGACAGCGGACATCTCCACGGAATATTTTGCAGGGAAAACCGTGGTCTCAAGAATCCCTCCGGCGTTAATCACCACTTGTCGTCCGAAAGCATTGATGTTCATCGTGTCACGAAAGTGAGGATGCAGGAGCTTGTAAATGGGGTGAAGCACACTCAACTGCCTGTTTGTGGCGATCACGAATGGCTCCATCACCGCATGTGTGTTTAGCCTGCCAACAAAAACCCCAACAAATAGATGGAAGCAAAGAGATGACAGCATGAACGGTGCTCTCACTGAAGCATTTTTAACAGATGCAATAATACAAGGCCCAATCCAACCTGACCCGCATTATCATTCATGAAGCTTAAAAGCGTTGTTTGGCATTACCAGTGGCTGATGAGCTGATGTACCCCGGAATCATTCACAGCTACATAGGCTTTGGCCAATTGCCAAATGGAACCCTCAACGCCATCTTCAGCTGGAGTATACACTTTGCTAACATTACCAAACTGGTCCCCGTCAGGATGTGGGAGGCTCAGTTCAATGGCTAAAGGCTTCAAACGTCCATCATTTTGCAGGAAAAGCAGTGTTCTAGAAGCGTATATCTTCGACGTGGTCTCATTAATTCGCCTAAGATATGGCATAATTGCATCGTGATGGTCCAAAATGAATAGCCGATTGGCCTTTATTGCCTGTTGATGAACCCTCCCAACTGTCACCTTGGCCCGAATTGATGAAAACAAGAACCAGAAAGTTGTTGAAGCTAATCAATTACCTCATCGATTGTGAGTCCGTCTAACTGTCTGCCGACATGATCTACTGTTATTGTGCTAGTTTGGTTGCCATATACCTTTGGGTCCAGCTTACTTCTTGGAGGAAATTCCTGCAAGTTCAAATTTTTTAGTGAGTTCGTGTTAATACTTGGAACAATATTTCCATTTCATTCGAGAGAGAACAAAGTGAAGAAACTTTGATAGCAAACTAAGGCTACCACCTCAAACTAACAGAGGAGTTGAGGGAGTTTAGGTACCTGGAGACGACTAATTATTACTGGATTGACTCCGGCTAGCATCTCTCTTGCAAACTCTTCATCCGTCCTCCATGCTGATTTGTCCTCTGTTACAAGATTTCGCTTACTTTTATTAAATGTCTTAATCCAAGACCAGTTTCTGTGACTAGTTAACGAGGTCTATTATAACAATCTCATTTGTGTTCGAACGTAGACCAATTTAGATGAATTGTGCAAAATTTATATTTCAGTTCTGGAGGGAATAGGTAGCAGTCCCATTCTCCAAAAGGAGTATAGGTAAGCATATAGTTACTAAAATTTAAGATTTTGACGCCCCAGAAATAGTATAGTCACTTTACAGTAGTTAAAATATTTCTCTGCTCTCCAATTAAAAATTCCTCAATCTGTTCCTGTATCGATAGATTACATGCTTTTGCATTGTTGTATCACATCACTTGGTATCTACACATGCTATAGAATAGCTTTATGTTCACATTGTTATATCATATCAATCAGTACACGTGATAGGATGGGCTTGTGTTTGGGATTAAGAGGATGCTTGGGTAAAGCTTATTTTAAATAACTTAAAAAATCATATAAATTATAAGAATGTTTTGATAACTTATAAGTTTATACATCTTATTTTAAAATAAACTCAAAGTGTTTAAATATAATTTCCTATAAGATTTTGTTAAAATTTATAATTGAACTTAATTCTAATTTTTTGGTAAACTAATGATAAAAATAAATTAAACATTATTAATATAATATAATAGAAGATAATTATATCATTTTTAATATATATAATGAAGTAGCTTATAAGATATTTGAAAATAAGTTAAGAAAAACCAACTTATTTTTAATTAGTTTATAAATTCTAAACAATTTATTTTGAGATCTTATAAACTGTTTTATTAAAAAATTTATAAAAACTTTTAAAAAATTTATAAACTCTTAAAAATTTTATATGTTTTATAAACTTATAAGCTCACTCGAACGCCCTCTTATGTCAATAGAGTTTCATACATTAGCAACCAAAAGCTCACTCACCTTGGATCACCCTTGGCATTGGGAGCTTAAAGAGCCCCTCATCACCATCTCTTTGGACGAGTTCCTTTAGCAGCTCAAAGGGAATGTTATCGAACACACTTCTGAGCAAAGGGCCATCGGGCAGCTTGATTCCGCCTTCATATATTCCAAGAAGGTCTTCAAAGCTATCGAACTCGTTATGAGTACTGTTACACAGATCCGTAAGCTCAGGCAGAAGAACCTGGACGATGGATTTGATCCCATCTGCGAGGAAATCCGACATCTTCACGTGTCCGTATCGTTCGTCCCTTGGAACATGTATGTTTAAGCCCTTAAGCATTGAAAGCCTGCTCTCAGCTTTGGGATCTGCCAAAACAAAAATGCATAACGATTACCTCGGATAACTGTTATGTTCCCTTAGAAAATATCTCTAGTTATCAAGTGCAATTGCATGAATTGCTTAGAGGTGCTGAATGCTTTAAGGGATCAAAAAGAGTCCCATTGCTAGTATATAAATTTGAAACTTTGTTTGGCAAATTTTGCATATCCAATCAAGTTTATGTGAATTAGCCCCGAAATGGTCAAGTTTGACATGAGCCTAAGTAATCGACCTTGGTTGTGTAAGATCTAACTAAGTCCTAATACGCAAATTTCGATTTGTTGTATTTAATCAAAGTATTTAATGTTAATAAATAAAACTCACACTCATTTTTTAAACTAAACATTCATAATTCTAATAAATGATTTTTTTGTTAATTTATTGAATTATATATTTTTAAACAATATTGCATGCTTAACCTGTCTTGGTGGGAGGTCGGCCTGTTCTTCCCCTACGAGGGTAAGGAAACTCCGAGGATCCACCGAGAATGGGCCGAGCATAATCTTCACCCTTGTCTGGATCCCCTAAATCATTGTAGTAAGCATAATCATAAACTCTGTCCCATTCTTGTTGCTCTCCACTTCCATCTCCTCTCAAGCTCGCCAGTTCTTCTTCTCTGTAGTGAAGAAGGGGTGCAGGAGTTTCGCTCGGAAGATAGGCCTAACCAAAAAGCACCCCAAATTATATATTAGTCTATTATCAGGTTCATACATGTTTCAACTAACATAAACTTGATCCAACTAACATAAACTTGATCACAAAAGAGTGAAGAAATCTTTCTTAGATGGGATGTAAAATATAAATATGTATAAATTGTAATAAAGTCAATATTCATATTTGAATTCCTCGTAATTGAGTGAACTATGTAACCTAGCATGATCACGACATAACTACAGATGGTACTTGAATAAAACGCAAGAATCAACTTACAAACTAAGGCCTAGAAACTTATAACATGCATTAGAGATAAAATAAATAAATAAATAAATTAGGTGTTTCCTTCAAATTGATTGATTTGCCAGTAAGTTATTTAGGGTGAAACAAATTATAAGGACTTGCAAGATGTTTTAGTGATGAATAAGAATGACCTATTGTCATTTATTCGGTCAACCTCTAGAAGATCAAAAGGTTGTAACAGACGAGGGCCTCCTAACTTTTATGAAATTATAATTCAGAAAATTTTCATATTTAGATGCATATGTTCTTCTTTCTAAATTCAGAAACCTAGTCAATTGAAGAAAATATTTTCATTTTTACTAAATTAAGTGTCATTGAATGTTTATCAATACAATATAAGTTGTTACTACCGAAATTATGGTCACTTATAAACATCATTAAAGACCATTTTGACATCACTACTAACTATTTTGCTACTAACGTTCTTACAGAAAAGGTCAAAGAAAGACTATTCATGGCAACAGCAAGACCATTTCTAAATTTGAAGATCTCGAGACTGAAGTGAGCAGTTATTATGAAGCTGTCAAACATCTTACAAATCTAAACTATGTAATATTCCAAGCCAAAACAACCGCAGTGCGAATAAATATGATCATTCGGTCAATCTTCTTTCGATGTTATGCTTACTTGATTGCTGAAGAAAACACGATCTGTTCTGTACTTGTCAGCGGGATAAACCCATGAATTGCAGACAAAGTGGACTTGGCCATGTCCAGGGACATCTTCAAGGGTAAGAGTCTTAAGGTAAAATTCACTGTGATGGAAGTTCTTGATGATGAAGGCTCCAGGCACTCCAACTTCTTCTTCCCAATCAAAACTCACATCAAAGGCCGAATCGGTGGGCGTTATAGAGGTGATGGTGGTGATCCAATTTTCCAAATATGCTGCTCTCCCTACGTTCCCTTTTAACTTGTTCTCTGCATTTCCAAACCAAATGTATCGTGGGTTTCATGTGTGTGTGTGTGTGTGTTTCTAGACTAAAAATTGATGAGTCTTATATATTATCTCAAAAAGGCATATTGGATGTGACGAAACTCATTAGAAAACCAAGACTTAATCTTGATTGATTATATTAAAGTTTTATTAAGAATAGAAATAGAGAATTTCGGTGTTGTATATGTTAATGCCATATTTTGACTTCTTGTCAATTTGGAACGAGCTCCACTCATGTCCATGCACCAAATGGATGAGTTTAGATGGTCAACGTGTGTGGAAAACACACAATTGAGAGATATTTCATGAATTGAGACTCATGTGTTGGGTGACTTACTCCAAAGAGTACGAGGAAGGTTTTGTCCATCAAATATCTATGCAAGAACCTTAATTAAAACTTGCATTCAATACTTAAACTGAATTCAAAAAAGAGTATTGGTCAAGGCAAAGACAAGAGGGCTTGTTACTTATAAAATTTGGACAACACACACGTCAATAAATTCAAAGTCAAAGAGTGTTAGGCTTAAGCGTTTGTTCTAGTAGAACTAACTTATCTTGTTCATTGTTGTAACAATTATGATAGTGAACTTTTTTGTGCATTATCCTGCAAATATAGGTTGATCTCTAAACTGTGTAGCTGAAATTTTTGTGCCTTTATTTTAAATTTCGTTGTGTGTGTTGCATTAATTGCTACAACAAATCTTGCAATATTAACTGTGAAACCAACTAACAATTTAACTTAAAATTAAATTAATAAGCAAATAATTTTACATATTTTTAAACAAATTTAACTCTGATTGTCAATTGTAAAGCTAAAACTAATTGAGCTCAATAGCTTCATTATCTATCACATTTTTATCTATGCCATATTATTATCTTAGTAAGACATCTTGAATGCACCAAGTTAAATTATATAGTTACTCTTATTTAAAATTATTTTCATTTTTGTATCCTTTATTTTTCACTTTTCTTTTAACTTATTTTTTATTGGTGTATAAGGTTGCAATTTATAAAAAAATTGGCACAATAATAAAAATTTACAATTTTTACTCATAATAATTTATTTAAAATTACATACTACACATTCCTGAGATTAACAATATGAATTCTCATCATGTCCAAAATGGAAGTACCTGCTTTTACTTTAAAATCATATAAAAAATTAAATCGTATAATTTTTAAACGAGAAAAAGGTTGTGACATATGGAAAGCTCTAAATATAATTGCATCTATTTGGTATTTCAGTGTCTATATATGGTTTCAAGGAGCGGTAAGTCTATGATATGTCATTATCCGAGATTATGGCTAAATGAACAGACAATGTGTTCCTAAAATAAAATAAGTACATTATTGTATAACAAAAATATTTTACTCGTATTGCTTCAGTTCAACCACTTTGAGTGGTAGTTAGAATTATAACAGTTGGCAGATCATCACTTACTTCAACTCTTAGTGATAATAAATATTTTTTTAACTCAATGATAATGGATGCATGATCATTGAGAACTTAATTAAACGTTTAACTTCTTATAATTACTGGACATTAGCTTTATTTAATTACATTATAGTGTTATAGTTTCACTGGTGTTGCTCGTACATTAGGTGTAGTTGACGAGTTCCATCCTTTAGTGTTGTAGATGAAGACTTTAGTGGAATAGATCAACTAACAATATTTTAAATAGAAAGGTGCTTTCTTTGTCTCTTTTGATGCTATTAATAATCTTTCAATGATAAAGAATATAAATTATGATTAGGAAAAATAATTAAATATAAAATGGGATTGGTTGTAAGAAGATATGTTTTTAAATATATCACACGTTTAGTTAACAACTCCCTTTACTTCACATAAATTATCTAACAACTCCAATTATATCAACTCCGTTTTATTTAAATATATCATACTTTTAGCTAACAACTCCAATTTAAATAGAGTGTGATATAAGTTATTTAGCTAACAACTCCATTTAGATCGCATGTTGAGTCATGGTTTCTAAACTCAAATCGAATTCACTGGTTCAATCGGAAACCAGCCAATTTTCTAGCTCAAGTTCATCACAAATTCGGATACCCCTTTGCCCCGCCATGAACTGATCAAACCTAGTCAAAAGTAGGTTTTTATGTTTTATTATTAAGAAAAATTTTAAAAATCACTTGTTCAAAATAAATTAAATAAAATATTTCTTTTATGTTTTATAAAATTTGTTCCTCATACAAATAATTTTTTTATGTATAATTTTCACTAAATATTTTTATTTTTACTTTTATTTATTTAATTATTTTTTAACAATATGTCATTCTAATTAAGTTGTTGAAAAATTAAATATTGCATTTCCAATTAATTTTTTCATATTAATTATGTTATTTTTATTTTAGAAAACTAAATCTTCAATATTTGTTTTTTTTGTCTTTGAATTTAATTTAGTTTCTTTTATATTTTTATAATATTTTCATTTTTTGAATTATAAAATTTTAATTTATATTTAAAACTTGTCATTTCGCAACTTAAATTTATTTTGTAAAATTGATTTAATATTATCATGTGCACATATATAATATTATACATAATTTTAAAAAATTCATTTTTAGAAAATAGTTGAACCGGTCCGACAAAGAACTTAATGACTCAATTAGTTTTTCCTTCCAACAGTTCGATTTTAAAGCATTGCGTTGAACAGTTTCAGTAAGGTTCATAAGCAGAGTTTCTTTTTCTAATATAATAAGTTTTACATCTAAAAAAAATTAAAATACACACATATCGCTTTCCATGTGCGTGTGTGCACATACTTACACGCACACACAAATATCCCAATTTTTTCTCCCATTTTCCTATACTGTGTTTGGTTTTAAGATTTTGGAGATGAAAAAGAGAAGGATAAGACAAAATGCAACAAGACAAAAGATAATAAAGAAATTGAAAATCTCCTATCTTCTTTGGCATGAAGCATTTTGACGAGGAAAGGATAATATCCAAAAAAAAAAAAAAGAAACTAAATAAATAAAAATTAAAAATTTCCATTATCTAAGAAAAAATAGTGAGGAAATTGAAAGTTTCCAGTAATAAAAAATTTAAATTGAATTGGAGAAATGAAATTCTCAAAACAATGTGTTAATAAACTATATCATTATATATTTATAAATATAACACAAGGGGTAATTATGTCCAAACATGTAGTTAAGGGAAATCAAGTTTTACAATTTATGAGTTTACAGGCTAAAGGAAACACAGCAAAGTGAATCGGGGGCCAGAATGTATTCAACACAAAATTTTTAATATTCAAGCGCAGTTCTAGTCAAATGCTTACGTGATCTGTGTAATAGATGAAAGTATATGTAATTGGATTTGTATAAAATTCAAACCCAACGCTAATATAGATGATGATGATGCTACAAACCATTTGTGAAAATCAGCACAGATCTTTGTATAGTTTAAACAAAATTTTAATACGTAAATACTCGACAAAATCGAATACGACCAAGAATGGAGACCCAGATTCTATACCACTTATACGCAAGGCTAGAAAACCCTTTTGTTCTTCTGATTCCAACCTTAGTTACGGACACACATAACAGGAGTAATAAAGCAGAAGTGAGCATCACATAGGCACCTGAATTGGTTGCGTGGACAGAGCTGATGAGTTGCACAGAGACTTTTCGGCCAACCAGTTCATGAACTCTATCAAGAACTGAAGCACTGAAATCGTTAAAATCCAGAACATTTTTTTTCACCAACACTACTCTTCCTCTGATCTTCTGCTGCTGTATCCCGTCGTCTTTCTTCCCAGTCAACGACTTTACAATTTGGTTCAGCATTCTCTCCCTCCCTCCCTCTCTCTCTCTCTCTGGAAAACGATGAAGAAGAATTTTTTGATGAGTAGGGACTAGGGAGAGGTATGGGTGCAACTTGGACGCTCTCTCTCCCTCTCTCTCTCTGGAAAATGATGAAGAAGAATATTTGTTGAGTAGGGACTGGGGAGAGGTACGGGTGTTTGCAGCCGGTTGGAGGACCACCATAATGAGTTTGGGCGCGCAATCTAAGTCAGACATGGTATTTGGGTGCACAGTAGCTGGGCTGTTAAATAAGCAGGTGAAAACGAGCCTTCCCGATGCTATGTCATACTAGGTGGCTGGTTTTGATAATTTTTATCTCATTTTTTATTGTTTTCTCTTTTATTAAACATAATAAATACAAATAAGAGATTGCACAGAATACTAAATAAAATTAACAATAGCATATGATAAAGCATTCTACTCCATAATCAATTTGTTTTTACATAAAAAAAATACCACATGAATTAAACAGATATATGCTTGAGAAAAAAAAATTAACATCAATTTTTTTATTGAAAATAAAAACTTAATCGTACTAAGAGAATGTCTAGATTTTTTTCTTCAACATCTTAAAAATATTTTATTTTTTATTGCTAATTTTTATGCTTTTATTTTACTTAGTGTTTCGTGCAAATCTTTATTTAGTATATTTTTATTCTTAAAGACAAAAAAAATTAAAATTAAGATTTTGACGTACATAGAAAAATATTGTGCATGTTAAAATCTATCACTCCTAATGATATCCAATTTATGTGTCATCGGGCGTGCCATTGAAGAGACAATGGAAGCGGCTCTTCATTCCTAAAATTTGATCATTTTAAATTATAACCCCAAAAGTAATTTGTTGGATTTGTTGAGACACTCAATGGTTTTCAAATCAATATTAGGTAATCTATTCAAAATTAACTTGGAGTGTACGTGAAAGACAGTGACATTAGGGGAAAAGAGGATTCAAAAATTAATTTAAAGGAAGTTATCCCTTAATTTACGTTATTAGTTGTGATACTTTGTTTTCTACTAGCAATTTATGATAAGTTTCTTATACCGTTGTGAGTTGTAATACTTAGTTTTCTAATTGTAATTTTTAATCAATTCTTTTATTAACAACTATAAATTAAGTTTGATTCGGTAGCATGCACACATCACGAAAGAAAATAAACATAAAAATAACGTACGTTGAGAATTGTCTACAAAAATCAATGTCAATTCCATAAATGTCAAGGTGATGGTCCAATCACAAATTGTCTACAAAAATCAATGTCAATTCCATAAATGTCATGGTAATGGTCCAATCACAAATTCAACTGCAAGTCATTCTTCCAAACTTTTTGTGTAGATGGCTGGTTGATGGGGGTAACAGGTGCACTCCTCTTACATCTACCTCGACCAAAATCTCTTTTGTCTCAACTTATATTGATTTATAATTCTTCTCCAAGATCTAAGCAAGCCTCCCTCACTTATAAGTACAGAGAGTGTTTTGAGTGAGATTTCAAAGGTGTGTATATTCACATCAATTCACTATTCTTTGGGAAGGCTACATGTTGAATTTTATGTATGTAGCGACACTAGACTGCTTTGCTTCTACTAAGATATCATCCAAATTTGGATCAAGACATATTTCCTATAAAGCACTTGATGCATGTATGAAAGCATAAATAAATATAAGCAGCGTAAGTCTGAACCTGACAATATCCAGCATAGGCGAACCGTGTGGATCAACCCAAATGCAATGAATTCGACAAACCCACATGGAGGACAACCAGAATGACATGCCTAGTTAGTTGACACATCACAAATCTTCCAAAGAACACTTATCAAAAGTCACTTCAAAATATCATAAAGCCTTTTTTTATAGTCCTAAGTAAGGTTAAAATATGTCTAAAGTTGGCCAAAAACAATTAGGAAAATACTAGGTTTACTAAGGAAAGGAACCCAAATCAAACTAGGAAAACTTAGGCTCCACTCTGTGTTGCAATCAATCTAGAGCTACAACTGATCAATCGTGTGTCTTTAGATCTATTAGGCTATCAATTTGTCATTCTCAATCATTATTCTAGAAAGTTAAGGCTACCATTGGTTTTAAGATCATAATTCCAAAAGCTCTTATTCTGCCCTATCAATCAACCTCTTCCTAGGATCAATTCAAACTGCACACGATCGATCCAACCTGCTTTGAAGTTATTCTCTTGCTCATTTTGCACCAAAATAATCCACGAATGCTCTTCAAGCTTTACGAACCTCTTCAAAAGTCCAAAGTCCTCTAGAAATTCTTCCACGACCTATGTTATTGCTTTCTTCAACTTCTTGACCTTAGAACACCTCATTGGTCCACCAAAAGTCTCAGATATTCCATCTTAGTTTAAACGCTTAACGTCATCTCCCTTCTCTTGAGAAGAAATTGCCGTCAATTCCACTTCATGCTTATCTCCTGCATCAAAGGAACTTAAATAAAAAAAACAATGAACGTTGCACTGATTCCATACTCACCCGTTAGTTGTAATTTGTAAGCATTATCGTTTATTTGCTTTAGAATTTGAAATGGTTCATCTTCTCTTGGCATAAAATTTGATTTTCTTTGCTTGAGAAATCTTTCCTCGCACATATGTACTTATACCCAATCTTGTGGCTTAAAGGCAACTCTATTGTTATGTGTATTGCTCATTCCTTCCTTTAATGTTTTGCCACACTTTCTCATGAATATTCTTTACAAACTTTGTATGGTGACATATGTATTGCAGAATGCATACTCCTATTGTATGTAAACTAAACATGTGGTAGACATTCCTCCTATGTTTTAATATTCTTCTCAATTAATGCATGCAATAGAACAATTAAAGTTCTATTTGCAACCTCAATTTGGCCATGAGTTTATGAATGACTAGTGGTAGAAAATAATAATTTCGTTTCTAGCTTACAACACAAAATCACCTAAAAATAACTCAAGAACTTTACATCTCTATTCAAAACTGTAGTCCTAGGCATTGTGTGTAATCTCAAAATCTCCTCGAAGAACAAATTAGCTATATGTGTAGCATCATCCGTCTTATTGTGTGCAATAACATGTGCCATTTTAGAAAATCTATCTACTCCCATAAAAATATTGTCCTTACCCATCCTTGCACTAGATAATCCTAACACAAAATCCATGAAAATGTTAGTCCATGGCATGCTCAGAATAGGCAATGGCATGTCTAACCTATACAGTTGTACTTTAAACTTGGTCTCTTTGCACTTGATGCATCTCTCAATCACCTTCTCTATGCTTCTCTACAAATGTGGTCAATAAAAGAGTTCTTGCAGAATTAAGATTGTTTCAGTGATGCTATAGAGTCCCATAAAACCTCCATTGTGTACTTCACTAACAAGAAAATCTCGTAAGAAACATTTAGGAATGCACAACTTATCCATATAAAACAAATATCCATCATCCAGAAAATATTTAGCATGGGTTGCTTTGCTAGTTAACTCATACACATCATTGAAATCATCATCTTTAACATACAACTCTTTAATATGTTCAAATCCTAATAATCTGGCATTCATAGTAATAAGTGTATAACAGTGTGAAAATGCATAAGTGATGACGTTGTCTATCTTTTATATTTAATCACATAAGAAAATGCATCTATAAAAGATACCCACCTCACATGTCAATTATTCAACTTAACTTGACACTTCAAGTGCTTTAGCAACTCATGATCTAAATGAATCACAAACTATTTTATGTGCTAATATTACTAGCAAATAAAGCTTCTTATCATAGGTAGAAGTAATTAGCTTCACCCCAGCCAACTTCTCACTAAAGTATGCCATAAGTCTTTCTTTCCTTGCTTTAAGATAGCTCTAATTCCCACACCAGGAGCATTCCATTCAATTTTAAATATCTTAGAAAAATTAGATAAAGCAAAACAAGAGCATGAATAAGCTTATTCTTTAATGCCTCAAAGGCTCGTTATTGTGCTTATCCCTATTGGAATCTCTCATCCTTTTTAATGATAGGTGTATGTGGCACCATAATTGTGTGTGCGAAATTATGCACAAATCTCTTGTAAAACTCACAAAACTATGAAAATTCTTTATCTCTGAAACTGAAGTGGCGTCAACTAATCTTTAATAGCTTTCACCTTGTTAACTACTTGAATTCCCTATGCACATATAACAAATCTAGAAAATATACAATGATCCTCACAAAATGTTCCCTTTTCTCAAAGCCTTAACTACACATCTTAAAAATATGGCATGTTATTCTATGGACTTACTGTAGACCAAAATATCATTAAAGTAAACTACTGCAAACTTTTCTGTGAATGCACGCATGACATGACCTCATAAAAGTACTAGATGCATAAGTTAATCCAAACAGCATTACTAATCATTCATATAAACCAAAATTTATGTTAAAAAGTTATTTTTTGTTCATCACCCTCTTTTATGCGAATTCAATGATATCCACTCTTAAGATTAATTTGTGAAAATATAATAGAACTATACAATTCATCTAACAGGTCATCTGGCATGGGATGGATGTCGATACTTTTCTGTTGTGTTTATAGCTCTTTATTTGATGCACATCCTCCTAGATCCATCCTTCTTTGGTACAAGCAATACAGGAACAATGCATGGACTCGTACTTTCCTGAACCTATCATTAATTAATTAGTAATTCCACTTGCCTTTGAATTTCTTTTGTCTCTTCAAGATTGGTGCAATATGCTATCTTGTTTTGAAATTGTAGCTCTCGACATGAAATTTATTTAATGCTCAATCCTACGAATTGGTAGAAGTCAACTCAATGGCTCTTTTGGCAACACATCACTAAAATCTTGGAAAACAGACTAAACACTTTTGCTAAGGAACGGTCTCTAAAGGACCCATGAAAGCACGGTGAGTGCTTAGGAGATCTTGGATCAGTTGTAAAAGTTGTATGGTGAGCAAAGTTATGTTGTTAGATATGAGATATCGAAGCAGCTAATTAGGATACATATGATTGATGGTGGTGATGTTATGAGCATGCCCTCAAAATGATTTCAATCGTTGAGAGGTTTGAATCATTGGACCTTATCATGGACAACAATTTTCAAACAAATTTGATCCTTTAGTCACTTCCAAACTCCTTCTCACGGTTCATTATGAATTATCATTTGAATAATACATAATGCACATTGGTTGGGCTCCCTAATGAGCTACTGATTACACAAATAGCCATGAAAAGGAAAGGGAAGGAAGTTGTTCTTGATGTGTCTAGCTCCTATGGTAAGACTAAGAAAGGCAAGATAAAGAAGAAGAGGTTGCTATTCATAAGGCCAATGGGAGTATCAAGAGGGTCAAGGCTCCAACATTTCAATTATGGTAGGGATGAACACTGGAAAAGGGACTGCACCAAGTATCTCAGTAGCCTAAAAAAGGCCCCCAGAGGTATGGAACATTATGATTATGAACATTTTGTTTCATTAGTATATTTTTTACTTCTTAGATTTTAGATTCTAGTGCTTCATTTCATATTTTTACTTTGCATCACGATCTAGCCAAAATTATGACACTTGGAAAGTATGAAGTGGAGATCAAGGTGGATAGTCAAGCAAGTGTTACAACCATTGTGATTGGAATCACTTTAATCAAACTATCATCTAGCCATACTAATGGGTTTAAGAATATTATTTCTATCTTTTTATTGTAATAAATTAGTTAGCAAGCACCTCTAATAAATAGCTTATATTATTTGAATATGCAAGATAGTAATGCGATAAATACCATTTCAAACAAGTATGTAAGGGATGGACTAAATCTCAAGCAATTATAGTACCTTAGACTAAATGATGTTGTGGACATGAGGGTTAGAAAGTTGGAGAAATTGGGCTCATAAGCCCATTGGGAGAGGAATGGTATCTAACCTGAGAGCCTTATATCCTAAGTCCATTTGATGAGCATATTAAAAGGGTCGCAGAGGTGTTAGAGTTAGACCACACCAACGTTTGCGAGCTATTTAATGAAATGGATAGAGAAGGTTTCCTCTACTTCATAACCTTCACTAATAATTAGTTTAGGTATGGTTATGTGTATGTAATAAAGTACAAGTACAAATCCTCGAAACGTTTAAAGAATTCAAAGCACAAGTAGATAAGCAAGCTAGCAAGCATGTCAAAGTATATGAATATGGAGTTTGTAGAGTTCCTTAGAGAAGTATCACAATTAACACGACTAGAAACTCTTCAACTAAATTCTATAGTTGAATGTAGAAATCAAACTCTATTGGACACATTTTGATCTATGATAAGCTTTACTAATTTTCCCATATCTTTATGGGAACATGTCCTTACTATTGCATATATTTTGAATAGGATTCCATCTAAGTCCTTTCCTTCAATGCTACATGAGATATAGGATGGAAGGAAGTCGAACCTTAGACATTTAAGAATTTGGAGATGTCTAGCTTACTTGAAAAAAAGTGAGTCGGATAAGTTAAAGGTGAGGGGCGTTATGGGCCTCTTTGTTAGATATCGCAAGTACTTAAAAAGGAAAAGTTTAGTCAAGGAAGTGGAGTAAGTAGAACAGTAATTCTTAAGGAAGTTAAGCACAAGCAACAAAGTAGTGAGCCCACACGGCAAGTTCTTGTTCAAGAATAATCTTATATGATGCAACCACTATAGTGATCAAGTAGAATCTCTTAAGCACCAAAGAGATATAGTTATATCCTAAAGAGCAGACAAGAGTTGTTTGTGATAGGAGATAATGATTATGGAGATAATTTTTCTTTCTTTAATTAAGTAATAGTAGACAAAGACTTTACCAAGTGGCTAGGGACTATGCGATCTGAGTTGGATTCTGTGCATTTGAACCAATTATAGAACTTAGTGGATCCACTCAAGGGAATAGTTTCAATTGGATAAAAGTAAGTCTACAAGAGAAAGATTAGTTTAACTAGCAGGTAGAAACCTATAGGCTTGTATATGAAAGGTTACAATCAAAAGAAGGGAATTGACTATGAGGAAACCTTCTCACCAATAGCCATGTTCAAGTCCATTCAAATTTTGCTTGTGATAGCCACCAAATTAGATTATGAGATTTAATAAATGGATTTCAAAGTTGTTTTTTCTCAATGGGATGTTTGAGCAGGATATTTACATGATGCAACCACATGGTTTAGAAGTCTAGGAGCAATCTCATAAGATATGCAAATTTAAAAGGTCTATTTATGGCCTTAAAGAAGCATCTTGGAATTGGAACCTTGGTTTTGATTGTGCAGTTAATCATTTAACTTCATCAAGAATGTAGATGATCTATACATCTACAAGAAATTTAGTGGGAACGTGATAACAAGCTTAATGTTGTATGTAAATGACATACTACTCATTGAGAATGATGTTGGGATGCTAAGCTCAATCAAAACACGATTATCTAAAACATTCTCCATGAAACACTTGAGAGAAGCCACTTATATCTTGGGCATTTATGTTTACAAAGATCGAGCAAAAAGGTTGTTAAATCTCTCTAAAACCTTGTACATAAAGAAGATAATGAAGAACTTCAGTATGGAAACCTCTAAAAGAGAATTGCTACTGTTCAGGCATAAGATTCATCTCTTAAAATCTGTGTCCAAAGCTGAATGATGAGATAAGTATGGAAGTCATTATATATGCTTCAACTATAGGAAGCTTCATGTATACAATACATTGTACAAGGCCAGATATCGCATATGCTGTAAGTGTTACGAGCATGTTTTAGGCAAATCCTGACAAAGAGCATTGGAATGTTGTCAAGTGTATCTTCTAGTATTTGAGAAGAACTAAGGATATGGTATTTTTACAGAGATGGTGATTTAAGGGTACATGGATATATTGATTCTAGCATCCAGTTGGATGTAAATGATACAAAGCCTATCTCTAGTTTAATATTTACTCTTAATGGAGGTATACTCAGTTGGAAAAGCTCCAGACAAAGCATGCCTGAAGACTCCACCACTGAAGCTAAGTATATCATAGCATGTGATGCTACGAAAGAGGCTATTTATGTAAGGAAGTTCATGATAGAACTTTAAGTGGTTCTAGATGTGGATCGACTACTCCCATCTCATAATGACAACAAAAGTGCAATCACACAGGTGAAGGAGCCACAGTCTCATCAAAATTCCAAACACGTAGAACTTTAAGTCGATGACTCAAGTGCAATTGAATCACCATCTTAAGAAGATGGATATTAGATACATAGCAATTATTATTAGCTTTAGAATGTAAATGGAAGATTGTTAGTGATATGCCCTCTAATGTTAATAGTTATGAGGGATATTAGAGGACATCATGGTTGTATATGTATCATTTCATGTTAATTAATAAAATATTAATTTTTTATATTAATGTTCTGGTAAGTTTCCTCATGCATGTTAATCATGATTAGGGTAAAGTAATACATGTGTCCACATAATTGAATTAAGAAGCTCTATTCATAAGGAATTATGAATATAGACACAAGGTTGTCTTAGTACTTAATTACTAAAATCAATCCGCAAGTCACAGACACTGCAAAGGACATTAAAGAGTCAATATGATTTACACACCATATATTTGTGTGATGAGTGTTAAGTCGTTTGGTATGAGATGCTAAGAATACATGTGTATGAATGTGTCATTAGAGAATGGAAATTTAGACAATGACTCGCAGAATGAAGCAGACACACAGAGTTCACTCTAGGCAATCAACGTTATGAGCCTAGCATTTGGTTGCCTAAATGCTTATATAAGTATGTGTACATTTAATAAGAAATTTGTCTCCTTGCAAATGAGCAAAATGTTTGTCCTATGCAGTAGGCATTCCATGAGACAAAAGCCTTTGGCCAAGGTAATGTTTGATTGAAAAGAAGTTTTTGATAAAAATATTAGTATCATGACATAAAATCGACTAGTTATATAATTGAGTTTTTAAGTTTAATTAAATTGATGACTTTCACTCAGTTAAGTAAGACAAAAGGTCGATGCTACATAACACTCACAATTGAAAGGGTTTGATGTGATTCATTTTCACTTCATCTTAATTGGGCTACGATAAGGGCCATAGGCTAGATAATACTCTTATCCTTCCAGCTATACTCATTGCCAATTAAAGATGAACTCAAAGAGTCACATACAAAAAATTGATGTGTATGATGAGTGTTAAATTTGAGGGTTGTGTACAAGACTTAAGAAGACTTGTGAAATAATTTATTTTGTTGAATTGAATTAAACTAAATAAATTATATGGTGTTTGTTAATGATAGGATTATTAATTAGAAGCACAATAGGGTCTTTAATTGAATTAACAGGATTAATTAAATTGAAAACGGCTTGACACAAATGGGCCTTAATTATTAATAGAGACTAATAGTTAAAGAAGACATATAAGATGCAAATTAGTAATGAGATTAATGATAAAACAATTGATAGGCTAAGTATTAATTCGTGTACAAAGCCCCATGGAGCCCATTTCTTAAACCCGAATGCTCTAACTTTTTAAAAATGTTTAGAAAAGTTCTAAACACAATCAATTACACACAAATACATGTACTCTCCAAGCAAGAAAAGAAAAACCTTCTAACCACCCTCTTTCACTCTTCTCTTGTCTCCAAAAACTATCTAACCCAAAGTACAAGATATTTTTCAAGTGTTAGAAGGTGCTAGTCATCACACTAACTATGTGAATAAACTAGAGGCTAAGGTTCAGGGTCACGACTTAAGGATCGCAAGCACACCTATTGCAAAATGTTTCCAAGGTATTATTTTAGATATTTGTGATATCTTGCATGTTTTGTAACAAAAAAGGACGGGATTTGAAATGTTCTGCTATGTATTTTGCATATTTTAAAGTTTTAAAGTTCAAATTTTTATGTGTCAAACCCAAGCAAAACCCAACAAAACATTGATCAATTTGTTTTATTGCAAAGTAGTGGTGACGAAAACTAAAATGAGAGTGACATTGGGGGTGGTAAATAGTGATAGTGATTTATGTGAGAGAAAAAAAAACATGATGAAAAGGAAAATTTGAAGCCTAACATCCAACCTTCAATGCTAGGGAATTTATTTGTCAAAATCTTGAGTAAGAGATGGTGGTTGGTACTAAAGTGGAATTGAGAAAACAATTCAACCTTTGACCATTAAATCAAAAAGATCTCTCAAAGTTGAGTGACTAGGGATGAATCTATGTAAAGAATGAAGCAAGGGGTGTGAGTAGAAGTTACATGCAATGACGGTTAGAATGAGCACATATTCTAAATTAATGTAGTGAATACTCATTATTCATGTTTTCAAACATACAACATGCAAAATGTAGCTTACCTTGTTGTGTGACAAGATTTTGCAATAACTTAGATTACGTCATAGAAGAAATGCTAAAGGTTTTATAAGGATGTTATTAATGAAATAAGGTATAATATGTCAACAAAATCAATTTTATAGAGCTCTAAAACTTATTTTAGGCAATCTAACAATCAGTACACAAAACTCAATTATTTATGCTAATGAATTTATGTTTTCAACCCTAATACTGTTGTCATCTCGATAATTGATGACAAATATTATGAGAAGAGGTTGAATAGGCTTTATGTGTGCTTTAACATAGTTAGATTAGAATTTAGAGTAGATTTTAGATTATATTAACAAGATGCTTGTCACCTTAAAACTCCACATTAGAAGGATGTTTCTCATAGTTTTAGGTTGATACAAACAATAATATTTTTCCAATTTCATATACTATCATGAGTAGGGTGTCTAAAGAGACATGAGTGTACATAGTTCTAGATGGTATTGGAGAATGATCTGGAGATTGAGAATATCTTGAAGGGACTTTCATGTTAGATAAATTGAAAGGTCTTATTTAAGTTCTTAAAAAAGTATTTCCTTGTTCTCATTATGGATTTTGAGTAAGAACAAAACAAGTTCAAAAAGTTAGTTTTTAGGGATTGACACGTAAAAATGTCTTACAAAGATCTGCTGAAGCTAGTACAATTGACTATTCAAGATGAGAATGCAAGAACACAAGAATATAGATTGAAATGTAATTAAGTGACTCAAAAACCAACTACCTCATGAATGGACTAACTCCCATTTTAGTGAGTTTTTTTAGTGTGATATGACCCGACACAATATATATAAATCATTATTAGCAACATATTAGTTGTCACATAGAAGCCTACCTTGAAAATGCTTGAATGGGTAAGAGAGTATTTAAAAGGAGAACTTTAGAAGAATGGAGATAAGGAAGAGCTAAATGAAATAAGATGAGGTTTTGTCTCAAAATTATGAAGAAAAATAAAAAAAAAATTATTAATAAAGTGGCAGATTGTATTCCTAATAAGTCGAATGATGGGTATTATCAAATCTCAAACTTTAATGGAAGCTAATATTATGCTAAGTTCTTGCTACAAACATGCACATGTATAAGTAGAAGTAGAAATTAAGTGGCATTCCTTGAAAATATGCAATTATAGCTACAATTATTCAAAAGATTGTAGTAATTCAAGTTTATTGAATGTACTTACATGTTGCAATTTCTTGTGGGGCATCTATTGCTACTTTCCATACTAGTAAGTTCCAAACTATCCATACTATTCTTTTTCATAAGTATTAATATTTCCCTTACTGCTTTGGCTCTAAAGACCTAACCAAGTTATAATAGTTGATGTGACCAAACTTTTTATACTATATTTTGTATTCATTTACTTATATCCTCAAAAGGTTATAACATTATTCAATAGATAAAAGTTGCTAATACAATTATCGTCATCATAAATGCATCATTTATCTTTGGTAAATCTCACTTGTAGATTCTAATCACATGGTTGATTAATGATAAGAAAACTTTAAACCTTCCACATGTAGCATATGACATAGCTTTAGGCATTCCATCAGTAATCAAGACTTCTAATCTAATCCCACAACACCTTCATGCATCTTCATATAAGACAAATTCACATGTGCAAATCTTGAATTTGTGTAGGTTCTCTTTGATTCCAGTCATGTGTCTTATACATCTACAATTAAAATGCCATGAGTCACTTGAGGAAGATTGTTTAGAGATATATGTCATAAAGCATGTTCGAGCAAACTTTCTAACCCATATCCTTTTGATTAACCTCTTGTCTTTAGTCCTTTACATAATCTTTAGATTGAGAATTTTTCCTTTTATAAGGTGCTTCAACAATCAATGTGATATAACATCTTCAATTTTTGAATAATAATAATATGCTAGGCTGGCTTTTCAAACTTTCTACTTGTAGTTAATTTTTGTATTGCAACACTGAATCTCCAATGATGCTTTAACAAACATGATATTTTTGCTTGTAACTAGACTCAAGATTGGTTGTTCATAAAACCTAATCATCTAGTAACCTTTTGCCGATTTTGCCAAGGATGAAATATCCTCAAACTTTACTTTACTAGTTTCTTTATTGTAACTTCTAACTGTTCAGCTTTCAAAAGTGTTCCTCAGTATAATGTTTGTAAGTTAATATAATATTCTCTTAGTCTAAAATAAGAAGCTTCTTCGTGTCTCCTTCTTCAAGATCCTACTTCCAATTTCAACTCATTGTTCTCGTTACTAAAAGCCACTATTTTATTAGACATAATCTGATGGGTGGACATCTCTTCTTGACTGATTTTTGTATCACTGCAATTACTACAACTAGTCAGATCATCCACTATTGCTTTATATGTTGCAACAATGCCCGCAATAATTTCCATGTGATTTATGCCAACTAAGTTGAATGTCGCATGTTGTTGGTTTGATCTTTTTCATTAGAACATCTAGAATTATCATCACTCTAAGTGGTCATAAGAGATCTTCCATGCCTTTTAAAAGTATTAGCACACTTTGCTTTTATGTTACCAAAATCTCCGTACTTGCTACACTAAGTTCCTTTCTTTTGAACATCAAAATTTTGTTATTTTTTGAGGTTCTTGCTACCTCACCATCTTTAGCTTGGTTGAAGATGTTATCAATCATGTTAAATGCTCCTATGTTGCCTTTCAAGTAAAATGCAAAATTTGTCCTCTACATACTAGAAAATGGCATTTTCATACACTAAAAATATAGAGTGACAAAAAGGATGGTAACTTTTAGAGTTTTAACAATTTAAGGACATTCACCGCTAATTTATTGGAAATTGCTGCATGCTGCACACATGGTGCTAAAAATTGGGCTTTGCTGTGATCAGTTGAAGTTGGCATGATGTGCCATCTAAACAAGCATAACATATAAATTCAAAAGTCTAAATTTTTCTCAAAAAAGTAAAGCTGGATCTAGTTTTTGAAAAATTATAAGACTAGAAAATTTAATATATTCTTTTAATATATTCTCCAAAAAGTAGAAAAATATATTCTCTTAAAATATAAAATATATATTTGAGAAATTTTTAATAATTAAAAATAAATATAAACACATACATTTAAAAATTTTCTATGTAGGATGTAATAACATTTCCTAAAAAAATATGTTGTAAATATCTTTCCAACATATTCTCTAAAAAGTATAAAAGCTTACATTTTTAAATTAAAATTTTATATATTAATTTATAAGTTTATATATTCTAATTAAACAAAAAATTTCTAAATTTTATTATATTTATATTCTCTACAAACTATGAAAAATATATATTTTATAAAATATATAGTATAAATTTGAAAATTTACTTATTTTAGAAAATATAAACAATAAAATTCATATTTCAACAAAATAAAATTTAAAAATTTCAAATTTTTGATGAATTAATCCTTTTAAAAACTAATATATGATGTGATTCTTGAACTCAATTGATTTGGTTTCCAAGTTGAATCGTGTTTTGTAGGCAAATAATGCAAAACTCTGTGGGCAATATATTAATAAATAACAAAAATAAAGAATTATATATAGACTCTTTCAAACATATTTCATTTATAAATATAACTAGTGCAATAGTACAATCGAAATTGTTTTTCAAAATACATAAATTTTCATTATAATATTTTCTAGAATTTTGAAGCTTTTAAAATTTTTAGAAAATATATTTAAAGTGTCCTCCATGCTAGATATTTAAATTTTAAAATGTTCAATTTTATGAATTACCAACATAGATGAATCACTGAAAAGCCCCAATTTTTAGTGCCACGTGTGGCAGTTTCTGGTCAAATTAGTGGCAATTGTCCTTAACTTGATAAAAATATGAAAATTACCACCCCTTTTAGCCACCATAAATTTTCCATGTCCAAAAACATCGCAATGTTTGCTTTTGTTTTTTAGTATGTATTTTTAGGTATATTTTTTTAGAGAATTGTATAAAAATAAAAGAAATGAAGAGATAAGTTTTTAAAAGTATAATGCTTGTAATGTATGTATATTTTGGGTATGAAAAATGAAAACAAACATTGCCATAATGTTTGGGTATGTAGAAAACAAGTTTTTCACTATGGCCCTTGCCTTTCTCATCAAGCTCTTCAATTTCTTAGTAAAAAATGCAATATCCTCATCTATGTTGTCACTTTCATCGTGGTTGCTTCTTTTGATGCAAATGGCCAACACTTTTTCTTAGCCTAACTTGTATACACCTCAAATATTTTAAGGAAACCCATCAAGTCAGCATCAAGTGGTATGTCATCAATATCATATTTCATTTAATTGCAATAGCTTTAGCCAAAAACCTTACAAGAAGTGACCTTAAGGTTTTTCTCACCAACTTCACTTCAAAGTTTTCTTTTCAATTGGGTAAATCTTGATTGACTATGTCACATAGTTTTCCATAGGTAGCAATTGTTTCATCTTCTCCCAACTTTAAGCCTTTGAATAGGGAAACTAATATTTGAAGTTTAGACATTTTAATAGTGCTAGTCCCTTCACGAACATTTTGAAGGATTCCTCATGCCTCCTTAAATGATTCACAGGTGGAGTTGAGTTTAAATTTCCTTTCATCCACTCCATCGAAGTTGACATTAATAGCCCTTGACTTTCTAAAGGTCATCTTTTCCTCATCATTTATCTAGTTTTTAATGTCATCAGAAACGTTTTTGCCAATAGCGTTCCTCTCACAACTAGGTGTTATCATTCAAGCTTTATAATGGGTAGTTGGTCCCATCTAGCAAGAAAGTTGAGTAACCAAAACTCTTCCGTCATGCTTATCATCTTCCAACTTACTCAATTAGGATCTCACCTACCATGAAAATCAAATCACAAAAAAGTGATGTGGTTCTAGCGTTATCTTTAACTTAGATGTTATAACATAGTCTAACACAAATCTAAATAATAGTTTAAGAGCAAACACCAAAATTGTTTACGTAATTTGGTGTTACCATACCTCCATTTAGCAAGCCACGCCACTCTTTTTGGTAGCATTCAATAATTTGGAACTCAATTTTAAAGCCATATTTTGACCTAGATGTTTTTGGGGTGTAGCAAATAACTAATAAATGGTAAGTATTTTTCCTTGTGTGGATCCTATTTCAATGGGAATTAGATGAGTTGATCCACCCATGTGTCTTACTTTTACAGGTATATTAGAAGTTACTCTATATATTGCTACCAAGATAAATGATTTCATTATAATCAAAACGATATGATAATAACTAATTCAACATGCAAGATCCTCTTGCAAAAGTTCTACCTAAACTAAACTCAATTTGTTCTCAACTAGTTGACACATTAAATTAACAAGCTCTTAATGTATATGCCTTGACCAAAACTCTTTTTGGCCTTAACTTACATTTGTGTAAAGCACCTTCATCAAGGATTCTAACAAGTGGGTGAAGTGTAGAGACAAAATTCAATGATGTTTGTACATGATTAGTTCAATGCTCTTGTCTTGAAGGACTCGCCGAAGCTTCTCAAGGCTTCTTCAATCTTATTTGCAACTCTGCAAACACCCCCATATAAACAGATGATGAATGTACTCATATTCCATAATTGAACAATAAAAATCTTGTACCATATCTTATGTGTACCTCCTCTATAGCCAAATATTGGATCATATGTTGCAATCTGACAATACTTTCCTTATTTTGGCAAATTCTCATCCTTATCTAAATCAGATCATTATCTAGTACAAAGGTAATTGAGATCTCTTTTGATTCCTCATAATCTCTAATCCTTCCATTATATTATCATTCCAAGGTGGTGCAATCTCCATAAATAAGTAATCTCTAAAAATCATACTAAATATGAGAATTGAATGTCTCGCAAATCTAAGAACCCCAAGGCTATTATGTTATTTCCAAAATTAAACATATGATACAATATCTAATTCAAACAACACAATTGAACAATATTTCATCATGTAATGCGAACTAAGTAAGCTACAGAGTTAGAAAGTCTTACTATGGAGGCAAGAACTTTGGCTTTATTTAGTCACCTTTTTAGGTCATTTTTTACCGAAAAAAGTGTCTACCCAGACAACTCTTAAACATGCAATATTTCAATGTACTTTTTCCCATCTTATATACACAAACATTCAAAATTCAATTATAACATATATTTAATCAATCTCTCTATCCTAACACATACTGACATTTTTATAAATTTGTATTTTAAAAACTAACCATTATTCTTATATTGTTATATTATTTAATTATTGTTATGATTATGTGATATATATTTATGAATACACAAATACATATAATCAAAAACAAAGACATTATTTATAAACATTTACGTAAAAAAAAACATACACAAATTTTTACCCCTCAACCAAGGAATCTTTGTAGAAGTGGATTTGGTTACTTAAAGTAGTGGGTTCAAAGGCTATGAAACTTGTGATGACTTTAGCATTAAAGTGCATTACACTTAACTAGTTACATGGCACAAGAAGTATATGAAGAAAGAGTGTCTAGATAATAAAATACAAAATATAAAATTACCATAATACAAAAATATTGCAATTTCATAAGTAAAGGAAATCCATTAGGTTTTTGTGTAGAATTTTGCTTCCCATGTGCATGTGCTATTGCAATAAGGCTAAGTTTTACTGTTAATTGTTAAGTTGGCAATATATGGCCCATATTTTGTCCATAAAATTTTTCTCTGATATTGATGTAATATATGTTTCAATAATTTTTTGTTATTTTCCTTTTTAACAGTGTCCATAATTATCTCTAAAATTTGCAAAACAATATATTATTGAAGATCAAGATCAATTCTGCTAGAGATATCAATTCCCTATTTATTGATATTTGGTTGATTCATATCTAAGAAAACATCTTGTAAAATAAAGAAAGTGCTCGAAGTTGCAACACTAGTGAAGGAATTAGCACAAACTAAATCTTATAATATGAAGCCAAAATTAATAAAATTAGTTAGAAAATCATTTCTATCCTTTCTTGACACTGCAAAGGCTTGGGTAAGCCTTTCAGATGAATAAGAGTGTTATTATAGTTCCAATAACCCAAAACACACACTATCCTTATAAATCAAGCTTTGTTAGGAAAACCTTGTGAATGAGTTAACAAGCTTTTATCAACTAGAGTTAGAGATTGAAAGGGAATTTGTTTAAGACACTAAAAAGGAGAATTTGTTGTATACACCCCAATACATCAAGTTCAAGAGATGCTTGACTTAGATGCAGGGTTGTTAGTGCAACGAGTCTTGTACAAGATAAATTGTAATCTTGTTGAATTGTGCTATCAAAATCGGTTTCCTAAGTACAGCCATGTAGATGAAAGAGAGTTAGCTCCAAATTGTGTTAAAATATTGTGTGTTTGCATCCATTTCTATTTACCATTTTCATATCATAAGAGTGGTATTGTAACATCAAATGATTACCATGATGTTACAACATCTAACTAAACTAACTTAATTATTATAGTTTCCATGTTTAGGCCATGTAAAGATTCATGATTTACATGCTTAGATCCCACTTTTTGTTAGGATATAATTGTTTCTTTCCTTGTTAGTGTATTAATGTGCTTACCATAAAGTATTTTCAAGATTTGTCCATAGTTGCAAAAATGATCATATATTGTACATTGTGTTCTCTACGGGTGTAAATTCACTATCAATTTAACTTATAAAGAGAACCTTATCTAGCTCATTAGTGTTTGTACCTATTTAGTCATTTCAAGTGAACATTAAAAATGCATTATTGGTGTTGGTTCACATTGTTTGAAACAATCCATGTTGACCAATGCTTCTATGGTTTCCGTTGGGAACTAGATATTTGAGTACGTTCCATATTAGTCACAAAATTTTACTTACAATCACATCCATCTAACAACATGAGAGATTGTAAAAGAAGGAATGAGGCAAAAGAAATTTTTCTTTTCTCTTCTATTGTCTCCATTTTTTCAGAAAAAATTCCCCTCTCATAGAAAGTTAAGTCATCTTATAGAATTAGTTTGAATGACCTTACTGCAAACATCAATTAAGATAAAATATCACATTAATACAATTTTTTTCCCATTAAGAGTACTTAAACTGAACTAAGTTTTTTCGGTAACCTCAAAATAGATAAAAACCCTAAAGGCTTAGACTAGCACAAATATGACCTATAAAATAAAGTATATAGAAAATGTATATATATAATCATAAATAATAATTTGTCCATAAAATTCAAAAAACATGTTCATATTATTTGAAATTGTAATGATTTTATGTGCATGTACACACCCTTGTATTAATTTACAAATTTTGAAACTAATAATTTTAAAAGATTTTTTAAAAATATTGTTGAACATGTGTTTACAATATTTTATTGACAAGGATAATGTCAAGTCCTTATACTATGATATAAATTATTTTCAATTAATCTAAATGTCAAAACATTCCTTCTATCCCAACATTCTGATTAATATTTCAGGAGACGCAGTTTTATGTGATGGTTGAAATTAAATTTGCTTCTTTTATTTTAGGATTATGAAGTGGTTGAAATTAAATTTGCTTCCTTTATTTTAGGAACAAATAAATTTATTAAATTTTTTAATGGAAATTACCCTATTAAGCATGGAAATAGTTTTTGTGTCAAGAGCCACATCAGCAGAACACCTAACTACAAGTCTATGCTTGTGGCTCCTGAGGTGGTAATCCATGCTGTACTTTGTTTGGTTTCAATTGAAGGGAATATTTATTATTTTAGGGGATATTTTTTTTGTTACAGGTAGTTGTATGTGCTAGCTCTAAAAGCCTCTATAGCTCATAGCATAAATAAGCTCCACGGTTGAACCATGAATAAATTCCATACTTGACATTATACCAAGGCCATCAAGAGATGAAGCAACTCTTTCATAAACCCTAACCAATGGAAAAGGCATCACCATCCATACAAAACCACCTTCAACATCTAACAGTAGATAGATTTCTCAACCTAGTTGATCCTTCTAACCCTTTTAAAATTGACTATAGAGATAATTCCATGGTTGCATTGGTTTTAGGCCCTCTCACCACTAACAACCATATAGTATGGGCGAGAAGCATGAGAAAGGTACTTAGAGCAAAGAACAAGTTGGGATTTGTTAATAGCTGGATCAAAAAACACTTGCGTCAGAGGCTGCACTTTTGGAAGCATGGGAAAAGTGTAATGATATGATAGTCTCTTGCATCCTTAATTATGTAACTTCATTTATTAAATTGAGTTTACTTTTTTTGGATGATGCATATGAGCTTTAGACTGAGCTAAGTGAAAGGATGTCTCAGCATAATGGTCCTAAGATCTATCAATTGAAGAAAGCACCAGCTACTTTAATGCAGGGTGATGATCACATGTTGACATACTATGGGAAGCTGAAAGGGATATGGGATGAACTCTCAATATATGATAATATGTCTGAATGTGCATATGGACAACTGAAGATCCTAATCGAGAGACATCAAAGAGATTCAGTGATGCAAATCCTGATGGGCTTGAATAAAACTTATGTACATGTAAGGGATCAGATTCTGATGTTGGATTTAATACCTCCCATTAACAAAGTATTTTCCATTGTGTAGTAATAGGGAAAACAACACCAGATCATTGTTGCAATGCTGGGTTCAGACTCCATGGCTATGGCAATACAAAAAGGCTCCCTGAACTCAAAGTCTAACAGTAGGAAAGAAAGGCCATTTTGTTCTCATTGCAAAATTCTAGGGCATTCCCTTGAGAATTGTTTCAAAGTAGGAAATGCAGAATTGCCCATATGCTCACATTGCAATATGAAGGGTTATGTTATGGACAAATGTTACGAACCAAAAGGCTACCCACCTAGACATAAGCTGCACCAGAAGAACAAAAAGAGGACTGCACTAATGTGGTTCAGGTTCCTTTGCAACAAGATGGGAACTCAGAACTGGATGATGATAGAATGACACTCACCAAGATTTAATATAATAAGCTAGTGGCTATCCTAGCAAATAGAAGGACAACAGCCATTACGCTTGATGAATAAGATTAGGTTACTACTACAACAAACATTATAGCTTTAACAACCTCCCAAAATACCAACCCCTTAAACATGAATGGTAATTCTACACTCTTAACACACTTGAACTTGAACTCAAGACATCTAATCAACCAAACTTAGGTGATTGGCACTGGGGCAACAGATCATATGATTTGTCACCTCGACTTATTTTCATCAGTAAAAATCCTTGTATCCAACCTAATCATGCTCCTAAATAGTTCCAATACATATGCTACTCACATAGGAATCGTAAAACTAAAAGCTACTCTTACTTTGGATGATGTTTTGTGTGTACCTACCTTTGCAATCAACCTATTGTCAGCGAGAAAACTAACATAGTCCTTCCCTTGTTGTTTTCTATTCCACTCTTCTTTTTATGTTGTGCAAGATCTTACTTCTAGAACTGCGATTGAGAAGGGTGAGCTAAGAGATGGGTTCTAGAAATTTGTGAAAGAAGGGAAATGTTCCCAATTGATCTCTGCAAACCTGTTTAGTACCATTAAGCAAGCTCATTCCACAACCTTTATTGCTATGCCCTCTAAGCCCAATGATGATTTAGCATATTATTACCTTGGACATCATTCTAATAGAGTGCTAAAGCTACCATCCTATTGTAACCATGAACACATCTAAATCTAATAAGGGACCCTGTCCAATTTGTCCATTTGTTAAGATACACAAGAAGCCAATTTCTCACAACATTCATAGAACATAATACCCTTTTGAATTGTTGTATTGTGACCTATGGGGACCCTTCTTAGAGGTAGCATATGATTGGAGTAAGTATTTCTTAACCATAATAAATGACTACACTAGAACAACTTGGGTTTATTTGCTTAAACTAAACTTGAAACAAGAGAATTTATCTTGTCATTTCACAGCTTAGTGCAGAACAAATTTAAAGCTAAAATTAAGATCATAAGGACTAACAACGGGAATGAATTTTCACTTAAGGATTTTTACCAAAAAAAGGGATTATGCATCAAAAGACTTGTGTAGAAAGGCCATAGCAAAATAGCATTACTGAAAGAAAACACCGACAACTCTTAAATATAGCTAGAGCTCTTAGGTTTCAATTCAACTTGCCACTAAAATTCTAGAATGATTGTGTTTTAACAGCCACTTACTTGCTAAATAGAACCCCAAATGCCAACCTAAACAATAAGACCCCGTACGAAATGTTGTTTAGGACTAAACCGTCTTACGATCACATAAGGGTATTTGGTTGCCCATGCAATGCCTCAACACTAAATTAGGGAACAAAGAAATTTAACCCTAAAAGTAAACAAAGTATCTTTCTAGGATATTCGTATTGGGTTAAGGGATACAAAGTACTTGAATGGGGAAGTAATAATGCACTCATTTCAAGAAATGTGACATTTTATGAAGATATCTTCCCCTTCAATTCTAAGAACTTCCCTATTGATAGGTCTTTTCTTAGAACAGAATCCATGACACCTCTTTTTCCCAATATTAATTCTGTGCAAGCACTATTTGACATTAGTGAGGCTACCATAAATCCCTTGACATCATCCCAGCACGAGGAAAATAGTCCAATCCTAGAAAATTCTTTGGATCAAAGGCCAAATTCTAATTTTGAATCAAGTTAGAACCTTAAACCAAATGAGTTGTTGCTGGTCCATTGAATGAGCAACCAACTGATAACTTGAGAAGGTCTTGTAGAGTTAGAAGGGCAACTACATACCTTGAACACTATTACTTCTATCTAGCCTCCTCATCCTCACTAATTGCAAGCAAGCAAGACCATGCAGATCTTAAAAGTCCCGCTGATCATCCATTGGAAATCTATCTGTCCAACTAAAGATTCTTTCCTCATTATCAAGCTTATCGGTTGCTATTTTTGAACATCAAGAACCAAGAAGTTATGATGAAGCCTAAAAAAATCAAAGATGACAAGAAGCAAAGCAAGTTGAACTAGAGGTATTGGAATAAAATGAGACATGGATCTTCACAGAGTTACCTGCAGGAAAGCAACCAATAAGTTGCAAGTTAATATATAAGATCAAGTACAAATCTGATGGCATTGTTGAGAGGTACAGGGAAAGGTTGGTGGCCAAAGGATTCATAGAAAAGGAAGGAGTAGATTTACTAGGAAACTTTTCTCCATTAGCAAAATTAACAACCATCAAATGCTCATTGGCTATGGCCGTAGTAAAAGGGTGAAAATTACATTAGTTTAATGTCAACAATACTTTCTTACATGGAGATCTTGCTGAGGAAATTTATATTGTAAAATCTCCAAGATACACTAAAGGAAAACCTAGCTAAGTATGCAGATTAAAGAAAAGCTTTTATGGCTTAAAATATACCTCGACACAATGGTATGCATCATTGTCCGATGCTCTAATAAACTTTGGATTCCGCAATGCAAGGCTGACTACATCCCTTTTATCCTAATGGAGATGACTCTTTCACTGCCTTATAAGTGTATGTGGATGATATCATTATAGGTGGCGGCTCAAAGGCAACAATCACAAGGTTAAAGGAATTCTTGAATAAGAAGTCCAAGATTAAGGACTTGGGATAGTTGAAATATTTTTTGGGAATAGAGTAACTTCAGGTGTTGATAGTATATACTCAACCAAAAGAAGTATGCCTTAGATATTCTTATAGATAATGGACTATTAGGAGGTACACCAAGCAAGATTTCAATAGAATAGAATGATAAATTGAGTAAGAGTACAAGAAAGCCACTGTCTGATGCCTTAATTTACAGAAGAATGGTTGAAAAATTGTCCTATATAACCACTACCAGTCCTGATATAGTATATAGTGTGCAATCACTAAGTTAACACATGCAAGAAACTTCAGATTCACACATAAAGGCAGCATATAAAGTGCTACACTACATGAAGGCCACCCCAGGACAAGGACTTCTACTACCATCAAAGAATGATCTCATGCTTAGAGCTTTTTGTGACTCAAATTGAGGAGGAGCATGTTTGGATAGCCATAGATCAATAACAGGGTATTACATATTCCTTAGGTAGTCCTTAGTATCATGGAAATCAAAGAAGCAAACAATAGTCTCAATGTCATCAACAAAGGCCAAGTACCATATAATGGTAACAACTTGTTAAGAACTAACTTGATTGAGATACATTCTCACTGCATTAGATGCAAATCATTCAAACCTAGCCATGTTGTATTGTGATAACCAAGCTACAATACACATAACTACGAATCCCATATTTCATGAAAGAAATAAACACATTGAGATATATTGCGATGTGATTAGAGATTAATTGCAAGAAACCCTCATCAGCACATATCATGTGTCCACTAAAAATCAATTGGTTGACATCATGACAAAACCCTTAGGAGGATGACTGTTAAAAGTCAATTAGACAAGATGAAAATGGTAGATTACCACTCTTCATCTTGTGGGGGACTATCAAGAGCTACATTGGCAGCACACCTCACTACAAGTCTACACTACTGATAGAATTGATGATATGTACAATTTGTTTTTTGAATTTTACAAAAACATTATATTATTTTTCAACCAAAAAATACAAATTACACCTAAATTTGAAATATTTATAAAAAAAAAAATAAACGTGGAACTGCAAATATATCTCGAAAATGCATTTGGGAAATACCATTCTACAATCAATATAATGCTTGTAAAACTTATTGGTCCAAAAATGCCATAAATTCTAATTATAAAGTTTTCAATCATTTGGTGAGATGGTCTTTATAATTTTAACGAAGCGGCTCACTAAGATTTATTGCATTTTTTATTTTTTAAAATCTGTTTCTTAAATTTAAAATTATAAATTTCAAAAAGAGAAAAAAAATATAATACTCGTACGGATATACATTAATAAAAAACTGAATATAAAATGAATCGTTTGAAATCAAAACAAGGAACAATTATCACTTATACAAGAGCCATGTGTCTCCTAATTTATGTATATACTCAGGACACATATTGTTCCGATTTTTTTTCGTTTGAAATTTTTCGAGATAAATTATAAGTAGTCCCATGATGTTGGCTTAATTTTCAATTAAACTTCAAAAATTGTATCTATGGAATAGTTGCAATATAATTATTTTCAGCATACAGACACGTAGTAAATAACATGTAATCTTAGTTCTGAGACGTATCTAATTTTGGATCTTATAAAATGAAAAACGTCTAATCGAGTAGCATCCAACTCATTTTTTTGTTGTGTAAATATTTTGTTAATTTCAAAATTGTTAGCATCTAGGATATTAGTACCACGTCCTCACAAAAAATAAATATATTTTCAGAACATTTTTATTCATGAGTAGATTTTCATTTCCCATTAGACAATGATTGGCATAAATAATTTCTAAAATCTCAAGTGAATCCCAAAACGTTATAGTTTCTCTGAATATATTTATAATTCAAAATAAAGAAATTCTTCCTTTTCCCTAAAATGCTGACAGTCCAAATAGTTTTATGTCAAAGAACAAAAATAAACTAAAGACTCTCCAATAAGCTAAAATAAAACCGTCAAATTAAATTAATGACATACAGATTGAGATTGATGTATTACAAATGCATCCTTGGCTAAATTAACTAAACATTGTCATTCTCAAAATCATACATTTCCATTTTCAATCTAACTTGCTGTTGAATTTTTAAATATTACTTCTTTCACATCCTACATTTCTAAACAAATTTTTCTTCACGTCTACCGCACCCAAAATTTCCGTACATCTCATGTTCTTTCCAACTTGGAAGCAATGCTTCATTGACATTGAACTAGGAAACTCGTAATTCTTATTTTAAAAATTAAGTAAAAAATTTTTTGATAATATTATCTTATAAAATTTTATTAAAATTTATAAATATAATTGACTATAATTTTTATTAATTTATCAAGAATGAAATTAACTTAAATACTATGAATAAATTATAATTTAACAAACTTATTGTTTTTTATATATGAGATGAACTGGATTATAAAATGTTAGAAATAGCTTACTTTTACAGAACTTAAAAACTACAACTACCTTGGCTTTGTTCATTTTTAAAGTTTAATATATATTTTTAAGTATTTTTATCTCGAAAATAATGTAAAAGTCAAAGCACAAAATTACAAAACAAACATAGCTCTTATTTTTAGATCTTATAAACCCTTTCATTGAAAAATTTACCAAGCATCCGTAAGCTCCTAAAAACATGTAATCCAAACACCCTCTTGAGACGACCATGTAAATTAAACAAGTGAGAAACTAGGCACACGCACAAGGGCATCACTGCGGGCGTAGGATGATGTATGCATGGTTTGTCATATTTTCTCAGTTATGTCAACACACTCGTTGGATTTTATTACTCCAGTACGTGCTATTGCTAGAAATATTGTCCGCAATATTTAACTTTCTGAAAGGAAAACACATTTCAAAGAAGCATCCACAGCGTTCGCATGCTACCCAAACGACTTTGCAAACTATATATGCGTATAAAGCATGATAAAATAAAGTAAAAATAATAACACTAATAGTGGTAATCTTATAATTGGTGATCTAAGGACTCTCAACTCTGGCCATTTCTCTGCTCAGTAGAGGGCAAATTGCGTGGGGCTGAAAATATTCCAATTTCTAGATATATTTTCAAATTTTTGGTCTCTATAATTCGAAGGCCATCATCCTTTGTCAGCATCCACTTAAGCTGCCGCCACCAAATAATGAGAGTCTGTATCATTCTGCTATGGCTCATAGTTTTCTTCAGCAGCAGTACACAACAAATTGGATTCATAGTCTCCATTCTACAGTCCTACAATTTTGTGGGGGGGGATCGAAAGCACTTAAATTGGCATTAAAAGCATTAGACAAGCACCCCATAATTGACTCTGGAAGCTGTCTACATATTTTGGTATCAAACTCACAGGTTACATCTTTTGTGGCATTGGATCAGATGTGGAAAGCTCTGCGTACATTTGAGAAATTGCTTGGGCGAAGTAGGCCTTTGCTTGGGGCCTCTTGATCTGAGAATCCAGAATAAATACGTGCATCAACCAAAAAGCAATAGGATGTCCACCAACTCAAGATTTAGCAATAAGATTGAAAAGAACTGGTGACATGCGTATTAGGACCTTGACAAGCGCAAAATATCGAAGCATCATGGTAATTAATGTTCTTCAAGGCTTAAAACCTGAGGCGAGAAAAGATTACCTTAAATGTTGGAGTTAAGAGGCCACTCTCCATAGTGAAAGGCTCAAGCACCAAAGTTACATTTTTGGCAAATTCAAAACCTCTCAACTGCGTCCACACAACCAAACATCAATCAGTTAAATGTCAAAACTCCATGTAAATATCACTTTGGAGATATATTACTTGAGCTTCCTTTCCAATGGCATCCATTTCAGCAAGAACAGCAGCCTTTGCTCTTGGATCAGCACACAGTTGTCTCAAGTCTTCATACTGCATGATACATATAACTTGGTCTTTTCATGATTTCATGAAGATTACACCTTCTATACATACATATTATATATATATATAGATAGATAACTTTTTGGTTCAAACAGATAGCCAGAGGTCCACAACACTCTTTAATATCTAGGATTAAGTTAAAAAGTTGAGAAGCAAGTAAAATCTAATTTGCTCACCCTCTTTATTTTTAACAGAGTGCATTTTAAGAACTTGAGAAAAATAAACACCAACAATAGCAGCAAAACACAAACAAGATTGATATACTGAATACAACAATTTTTTTTTCCTGGACATTGAACAAGAGGGTAAATTACCTGGATAGCTTCAGATGCAGCCCAATCCTTCAAAGTATCTGGCTCAACACAGACGACAGCAACTAAACAAGAGTTCAAGCTATCACCTATAAATATCATACCAGTTAGCATAAAGAAAAAATAAAAGTTCAATAAAGGAAACAAAAATAATCTTCTTACCATACACAAAGCACTGTGCTACAAATTTACACTTTGCATAGACATTCTCAATTTTCTCTGGTGCTACGTATTCACCCTGGGCTAACTTAAAAATGTTTTTTTTCCTGACAACAACAAAAGAAAACTATTAGAATAAACCCTTGACTGCAGAAAGCAAGGAGCAGTTATAAGTTTGATAATATACCAAGGAAATTCTTCAAGGAACCTTGATAGAGAGAATGCAATTAAATAAGTAAACAGACTACCTAGAAAAGCAGTCCAAACAACTAAGTTTGAAATTTACCTAATCCCCTCCCATACAATATGAAATCATAGAAGCAGGTAAAAATATATATTTCTTATTCCTTTTATTCCCTTGTTCTCTTTGGGGATTTGAAGAGTTCAATAGATGAAAATACCTATCGATAATCTTCAGGCGGCCTCCAGGGAGCCATAATCCAATATCACCAGTATGCAGCCAACCTTCATCATCTTTTACTTCTCCCCTGTTAATTTTCATCAGGTCAAATAACTTTTAGAATCCAAAATTCATCCCGACAGTACAAATTTATGAAATCATAAGATAAGTACGTCTGGATTTCATCTTTGTAATAGCCTTGGAAAATTGTGGGGCCTCTGACACAGATTTCCCCACGAGGATGAGGTTGATCATCAGAGGTGTAATTCATCTCCACAACATCCACAAGCTTTATTTCTGGAAAAAACCAAAAATAATTGACATGAGTAAAACATGAGTAAATGATTATCACTTAAGGCCATTTTGTAATTTTTTTATGCACTCCGTATTGTTGCTTCATTTTTTTCAGAATATTCCTATTAACACTGTAACAAGTTCTCTTCTTTCTGGAAACTTGCACAGCGTCGCCAGGTTTATAAAATATATGCATCATTTTTAACTACTTACCGCATGCAGGATTGGGAGCACCAACATGACCAGTTAAGATATCACCCTCTTCCATAGAGCTGATGACACAAGAAGTCTCTGTCATACCATAACCTTCAAGTACTTGACAACCAAAACACCTGCCAGTAGATGTTCATTGTTAAATATATGCTAACGGTTATTTATGGATGCAATAAATACCTGGAGTAACTGTATAAACCAACTTACACCCTCAAAAACTCCATCACATCAGGAGACAATGGTGAAGCGCCAGAAGTCAAAAGGCGAACTCGGCCTCCAAGTTTGTCCTTTATTTTATTGAATACCAACCTGTCCCACATTGGCGAGGGTTTTCGACCTAAGCACAAATGAAAATGCAAGAAAATATACATTAGCTGTTTAGAAATAGATCAAAAGGAGAGAATCAATGGTTCCACATTCTCTGCACAATAAATGAAATTCAACAACTATAAAACTGGGGCAAAATGTACAGTATAGATGTGAGCGTTGGGTCCAAGCAAGAATACCCGAGTATAACCGGAGGATCAATTATGTAGGCTACGGCTAAAAAGCTCAAGAAATCCAAGGCGGCTTGTTCAAGACTTTCAAGAGGAGTTTGGACATTTGAAGAAGCTTTGAGAGCCAACAGAATCAATCTAGTGCATTGCGCGGAAGAAGACAGTGAATTTAAATCATCGAGATAGACCTAAGGATTGTCTGGATCGACACAACTATGCTGTATCGATCCGAAAAGGAGGAACCAACACCAGTTGTAATTACGATCACTGCAGGACAGCCAAGTGGAGCTGATCCACATCAATGTTGTTTGGATCAAAGCACGATTGATTGAGAGAGTGCCAATCAATAGAGTTGGAAGACCACTTTCTAATCCAAAATAAGGCCCATCAATCGGAGGACCTCTAGATCAATCATGACACGGACGTTGGGAATTAAATTTCCTATTTAGTTAGGATTCTTTAACATAATTAAAATATAATTTTACTGGGTTATTTCTTACATAACTAGGATTATTTTAGCTAGGTTTGGCACTATAAATAAGATCCTTTGGCATATTTTAAACAACTTTTGATTATTGAATAATAGATTTACTCTTCTTTCTAACAATTGAGTTTTCCTCCATGCTTGTGAAACCAAATCCAAATCGAGTCATTCTAGGGAGTCCCTCAAGGATTCATGACTTATCACCAACAAAGCGTATTGGTTGTGGCCATCCTTTGCTTGAGTACTTCGTGTTCATTGTGTTTGGGTCGTGTTCCTACAGTTCGTGCATGCAGGGCATTGTTCAGGTTCAAGTTCATGTCTTTATCTTATCCTATGTTTCTGTGATCGCGTTAGGTATCAAAGAATGATCATGGAAAAACTGAAATACCAGATAAAGAAGAAAAACATAAGACAATGCCAACTGAAATCAGGAAGAATCAGTTAATGTGATTCTTTGGTTTCATCCACACTGAGGCACAGGACAGTGTTGCAATCTAGTCACAAGAGAGAGAAATTTAGAAAAAGTAAACATTAGCATCGACAAGTGAGTTTTGTTTTATAAATTACATAGAACTACAAGAAAAATTGTAGTGAAATGCTATATTTCTAGGTTCAAATTTTCAGAAGATTTCAGCAATTGAAATAAATATTAATGATGAAGACTGCAAAACACAACCTTAGTACCTTACTGCAGCATTTATGCAACAGATCCCGCCATGCACTAATAAATGCAAATTTCCAACATACTTATATTGAGTGATAAATAGAAACTTATATATCACATGGTAGATGATCTTTAAAAAAGGGGTAAGATCTCCTAAAATTGATCAACAGAAAAGTGAAGTGATGAATATGCTTCATAACTATTTGGCTGAACCATTTTTTGCAGGTGTCTGATTTAATTTCAAGATCAAATTTTTAGAGGTTTGGTATAACAAATGTTGTGCGCTAGCACGTGAAATTATTTGTTACTTGGTTTTACTCTGCACAATATTTGGTTGAGTTTTAAATGCTTCATGATGGCTTTGAGAAATTCTATAGGAAGAAATACCGCCTCTTAGAGATATAAAATTTATGTCTAAAAGGTATGAAGTAGAACTGATTTGGAAAAACATTCTGATTCACTTTACAAGCATAACCCATCAATAAAGTATCTTTCTAATATATTGGAGTAACCAGGCAGTCAATTTACAAAAGGCATCAACTAATCAGCAGCAATAACTCTAAACCATGCAAATCCAAACACAAACCAGCTAAGGAACCAAACAAGTGTTCAGTTATAATCCTATTTATTATTCTGCTGGAAACAAAACAGTAGATGCTAACTTGACAATTAATAAATGGTAAAAGCCTGAGCTCAGTTTTGAATACATGGATCCTTCAGCAACAGATGAATGACATTGTCTTCTTAGTTATTAGATATTTCACACAAAGGAAAAGCAAATGCCAATGTGTTCTCAACTCTTATTGGAAAGTAGGTGTATCACAGAAAGGTAAACAAAAGCAAACAGCATCAATAAAAGTGTTATGGTTGAGCATACCATTCATTACAGCTTGTTTCTTGGAATTGTAGGCTGCATTAAATAACTTCTCCTTCAGAGCCCCAGAAGTTTTTACAGCATTTATTATCCTGCCACAGTGCACCCAGAAAGAAAATAATAATATTGTGAGACCTCACTGAAAAGCTCAAAGAATCATTTGATGGACATTTATAGCTGTACCCAGCATATATTCTGTTGAGCAGACGAGGAACGCTGGAAAAAATTGTGGGTCTTAGAGCAACTAAATCATCCATCAACTTCATGCTATCCTGCAGGATTAGCATTCCAAATTTACATGTGACACTCCAAAATAATAGAAGAAATTAAAAAATAGCAAAGATCGTGTAATCTTGGCAGTATATCATAACCATTAAGGAAGATATCCAAAATTGGTCCACTTAACAGCCACCAAATCTTTATTATATTAGCATATACAAGGCAGCATTAAGCTAATAACACCCCACCCTTGCAGATAGCTTTGTGGGCGCCCTAGCTTAACCAATAAATAAATACAAGTACCACAATGTGGAGAAAAAGAAACAAAGCTTTCATAGATTCAGTCGCAGGAATTCGCTAGTAATGTTTGTGGTCTCTATGCAAACAGATTTAACAAGTACTTGACTTTCAAAAAACTCTTACACAGGCATATTCACCTGTCAAACGTGTAGCTTAACCACTTAACAAAGATAAGCAACACTATTAAGAGAAAAGGAAACAAAGCGTTCATAGATTCACTCAGCCGCCGGAGTTCAATATTAGCATCCGTAACCTCTACCATTCAGCAAACAGATACAAGTAATTTGACCTTCTAAAAACTCCAACATGGAGTCACATATGTATTCAATGGTCAAATTTGTAGCAATGCAAGAATAGCCCGATCATATTACTCAGGTCCTATATGTTCATTTGTTATCCCTTTGATACTTTTCATATGTGATAAAGCAATTCTGGTTCATTCACTAAGACATATCAGGAATAACTTAATATGCAGTGGGAAGATGATAGGTGGTTGTTAGGGCAAAATAATCTCACCAGGAAACAAATATCTTCGGGTTCTTAAATGTATTTTCACTACATTCAGAAGCATAGGAAAAAGCCAAGAAACGGTGTAATATATATTACTGTACTGAGAAGGAAACAGAAATTGCGATATAAGAATCACATACCCCATGGTAGAAGCCAACAGCAACACCATAATATGCACATAGAATTTGGTTAGCTCGTTCATAAATGTGTGCCAGGGGAAGATATGATATGTAACTGTTTACAAAGTAACATAAGTCAATAAATTGAGACAGAAAAGAAAATATTCATAATCCAAGACAAAAAAAAACTCACATGTCTGAGGAATCAAATTTGATTAAAAGTGTCACGCCAGCAATACTTGCTATCAAGTTTCCATGTGATAATACTACTCCCTATTGAAAGAAAGAAGGGGGCAAGAAAAAATGTCCAATACATTTTAAGAACCAAAAGATTTTTCTAGGCTTCAACTGTAAAATCTAGAAACTGAAACTGAAAGTTTTACCTTTGGTGTTCCAGTAGTACCACTTGTATAGCATATAGTGGCCACATCTTCGGGTTTGGGAGGGCAAAATGGATGCATATTAGTTTGACCCTAAAATAAAATATTGCATTCAGTACTCGACCTATTGGTTATAGTTTGTCAGGGAAACAGAAAAATTCAGAGTGTGGAAGAACAAACCACTGCTATGCTGTGCAAATCACCCACTAGAACCAATAACTATACAGCAGTTTTAATCTCAGATTAAGCGACAGAATGGGCAAATCCATACTAGCAACCAACTAAATGACACAAATGGATATCCATTTAGGTAACAAGTAGAATCGGTACATAACAAAACATTGGGAAGAAAGCTAATAAAGGAAATCAAACCGTATGATGTTTCATTCAATAAGATCTCCTGTTAATCATTAGTTTGTAAACAAACATCCAATAAAAAAGAACTGGGCATTTACTGTAGCATGCTAACAAGAAATATTGACGTATCACCTTAATATGTAGATTAATTATTACAGATAGAACTACCTTTTTGAGCTTCAATTGTTAACTTAGTTCAAAGGAATATAAAAGAAATAAAAGATTATAACAGCACAACACCAAAAGGTATGTGATAGCCACCAATGAGCTTTGTGAACAGAGACTTCAGAAGGTTTCACGTAATTGAAATGTGCATTGTATAAAGTCGCCAATTATAAAAAATACAAAAATTATAACTTTCTGCAACAAAATATTGAACTTCACAAGGTGATCCAAGTATAAGATGCAATGTTCCTATATGAGGTCTTGCAATAAAAGGAGGTAAACGCTTATTGACATTTTTTCACCTAAAACAATGCTTTATCCTACTGTATTTTCATTGACGTTACAACTTTCCTTGCTAAATAAGGCCACATTCTCTATTTAGTTTTAGAATATATCAAGTCATCTCCAGGCATAAGTTTCCCCGAGCGGTTTAAGATCCCTCTGTCCCCACCTAAGATCAGGGACCATCTTCAACCAACCTCACCAATGAGCTTTGTGAACACAGACTTCAGAAGGTTTCACGTAATTGAAATGTGCATTGTATAAAGTCACCAATTATAAAAAATACAAAAATTATAACTTTCTGCAACAAAATATTGAACTTCACAAGGTGATCCAAGTATAAGATGCAATGTTCCTATATGAGGTCTTGCAATAAAAGGAGGTAAACGCTTATTGACATTTTTTCACCTAAAACAATGCTTTATCCTACTGTATTTTTCATTGACGTTACAACTTTCCATGCTAAATAAGGCCACATTCTCTATTTAGTTTTAGAATATATCAAGTCATCTCCAGGCATAAGTTTCCACGAGTGGTTTAAGATCCCTCTGTCCCCACCTAAGATCAGGGACCATCTTCAACCAACCTCTCAGCTTGTTACTTTATATCTATCATCGACCAGGTCTCAGAAAACATTGTCCCCCTTCACCCCTACCAACCCACTGCATGGACCAGCCAAAATGAGTTCCCAGAATTGTTTCCCCAATTTTTTCAGAGTGTACACTAGAGCTGATCCAAGTACTCTACAGACATGACTACTCGATGCTCTTATTCTTAGTTCAAAAATATTTTCACAAACAGCACAATTATTGCTTAGTACCCTGAATCATATAAATCAAAGCAATGTCAACTTTGGAAGGTAAGCAAACAGGATTCTAAAGATCATCTTATAGCATCATTTCATATATCACAGGGTACATAGGAAGCTCTGCTCCAGGTTTGTCCAGCAAAAACTATGGAAATTGACGTGCAATTGGCTATTCATAAAATGGAACATTCAACCACTACCATCTATAATACATTAAAATAAAATAGCTGATGCGTATCACCATTCTAAGAAAATCATACATAGTGGTGCTAAGAGATTCCAAAGTACCTGACTGAGTAACCTTGTGTATGATAAAAGCTTAACTCCCAAAGTGGAAGGTAGAGATGGGAGATGCTCATCTATCCCTCCCACTACCTACTTTGTCAAGAAGCAAGGAGGATGAAAATGAAAACAAAAGAAAATGTAGAATTAGAATGCATAAGACAGATTAAGACTTATACAGGAAGCTTCATATGGACATACCACTATCAATCGTACGGAGGGAATCTCAGATAGGAAACTTAGCAGCTGCAAATTTTAGAAAATAAGAATCAGATATCAGGAACTGTCAGTGAATAAAACTATTAATTAGAGTGACATTATAAGTTAGAAGCTATTTCTTTCCTTAGTCTAAAGTATTAAAAATTTAAAGGAAATAAAACAGGTAGCTACATGATTTCACAGCATCCAAACTAAAAACAGAAAGTGTAGACACACACATACAGAATGATACCACTCATAGTGCAATTTCACTTTCTATATTTTCAACTCATTAGCTATATAAGTAAAATTCATTAAGGGATTTACATATAACACTGGCAGCATTTTTCACAACTCCTGTGTCATGCTTGAAACACTGGGAGAAGATCATAACAGCCATAAGTGCAGGCCAATATGTTGATTTATCAAAGCCCCACTAATGCACACCCCCCCCCCTCCAAAAAAAATTCAGAAACATGACACTTACAGTGTTCAAGGTATTTGGCACACAGAAAATGGCCTGAATGTTAGCATGATTCACAATATACTTAACAGCATCAGGACCTGCAGATTGATGACAAAGCATTAAAATTTATTTTAGTTGACAAGACCTAAGAAGGTTCAACTGAATATGAAATACACACCAAGAGTATCATATAAGGGAACTGATGTGTACGAATATGCTGAGCAAGCATGATCCACCATCATCCATTCTGGTCTGTTGATAAAATAAAGTCCAATGCATGCTCCCTGCTCCAGAAGAAATATGAATGTCATTTTCTGAAAGAAGCCATATTCAGGCAAATTTTTCCATACAATAAAAACTTAAATATTTAGGAAAATTAAAATTGAATATTTAATAATAATAATAATAAGAGGAGATCCTAAAAAAAAAAAATTAACTGTTCAAAAACAAGTCTAGGCTAGCCACTCCTGAGATGGTACGGCAGGCAAATATCCATACACACACTCATCAAAAGAGACGGAAGGGAGGAGTTGAACAGGGAGAAAAAGTCAAATGATAGCTCACTGATTCTATTCCGTGATGGCAAAGTCCTGAACCAATAGCAGATCGAGCAGTAGCTACCTCTCCATATGTCATCCATTTGTATCTTCAAAATGTTAGTAAGACATGAAAATGAACACAACTTAATGTTGATTTATGTAATTTGCTCTTAAACCAAGACAGTATCATTTCACAACTTACTCTCCAACAGTCCCATCCATCCGTACACGTGTACCAAGGTATTTATAGTCTTGGAAATTTTCAACTGCATGTCTGAAACCACCAATAACATTACGGATGAAAAACATGTTCCTGAGCTAGTTAAACATAAGGGTAGATAGCTTACAGGATAAGCATCAGAATTCGGAAAAGGTGAAGATACAAAGTGAGCAATGGCAAACTTAACCAGATAAAGTAATTTATGAGAAAATCAATCTCAAGGGAAATCATCTGTGTAACTGTACATCATGTAAAATTTCTCACACAAAGTTATCATGCAAGGTGCTAATCTCTGGATGATCTGGAAATCTGCTAACAAGCTTCAAAGGAGAATGAGCAGATCTGCCATGAAACAAATGTCATAAATATGCCAAATATTTTTCAGTGAGACAAACAGGACAATATGTTAAAAACAAATTCAATATAACATATTCACAAATAATAGCAAAAATTTTCTACCTGTAAACATTCCATTTTCCTGTTTGCAATTTCTCAGGAAGAATTGCACTATATCCCTGGCCTGCTAAACATTAAAGGTTGTTATTGTCTCAAAATAGAACTGAGAAGACACTGGATTTGCACGTGACCATAAAATATAATCACAAACAAGAGTAGAGCCACAAAAACTTCCCAAAAAGACTTATGCAAGTGTCAACACTCAGAAGGGATTAATAACCAAAAGAATGAGAGTCCCAAAGCAGTTCCTTATCTAATCTTGCAAAAGCAGTAGCATATTCCAGAAGAAGTGTTTCAGACAAATTTCTTTCAGATGCAGAAGTTGTGAATATATCAAATCACATTACATAAAGCGTGTCGAGGATCACTTGACCTGCCACTGCTTTAGTTGCTATCCTTTAATTGACAGATTTCATACTGCTCATTAAATATATTCTAGGATAACAAGCTTCCATTACCTATCCCAAGAATAAGTGAGATGAGCTTTAAAAGCATGTGGTATGACAGCAATTTTCATGAACATATCTCAATAAAAGTCATATACCTTTAGTAATATCACTGACTAGGCATCATATACCATAAATCATAACAAAAAAAAGGGTTGCCATATGAAATCAGAGGTTCGCTTATATTCCTCACTAAAACAAATCAAGTACCACTGTCGAAACTTGGATAAAAATAAGTGTTTTATTATTAATGAAAAACCCATTTCAATTAATAGCATAAGATTGAAGTTAAAAATTACAAAAAATAGCAAAAATAACTCTAACGTTAACATAATTCTACTTCTATTTAATAGGAAAATAATACCTAATCCTATAAACTAAGAAACAAATAAGAATCGTTATCAAATATTCTCTCTCTCTCTCTCTAGTTGAATAAAAAGACCTTGATTGAAGGTTTCGACTTGGACAATTGGTACCTCGCAGAGAGTAAGCACAAAAAAGCAATTGTTGAAAGTTCAGCATGAAATCACACTTCTTTAGTGATACCATGACCATTACAATAGACAAAGATCTGAAGTATATTACGACTACAACCAATCATTTTTCTAGTCTACAAATCAATGAAGGATAGGTTTGATAATGAAAGGCCAACAGAATTGACATCACCAGTGACAAGCAGACTTGAAAATTGAACAAATCAAGGCTACACTTGATTTTGTTTTCACGGCACACGTCCTTCAAAGCATTCAACATAGGCATAACAATAGCAGTCGCGTGTACCCATAATAGTAGATAGACAGCTAAACAACTATAGTCACCAACCTCATGAACAAGAAGATTGGAGGAATTGTAGCATAGCTTATTACTAGAGAATCATCCCAATTTACAATAGACTAATCCTAAAAATAGAACCAACTTGGCATAAAACTAATCCTATAAAATAGGAAACAAAATATTCTAAGCCTATAATATAGTTAAACAAAATACATAAAATATCAAATCAAATATTACAAATATTCTAAAATATTTTATAACACTTTCACTTAAGTTGAACATTGAGTAGAGATAAAATGTTCAGCATTAAACTCTAAATTCAGGCAAATAAACAACTAGTGCTAGATAGCCAAGAAAGTAAGTAACACTAGCAATTATGGTTGCCAATGATAAATAGATAAAAATCACACATTATATGTAACAACCAACTAGACGTAAAAGTAGCGCTTAATAGTACCAAACAAACAATAGTAGAGTGAGCTACTTGACTCAATTTAATCGAGCAGCTCAGTCAAAGATCAACTCGAGCATGATGAATGTAAGCTTAAACCTCGTTCAGTTGCTTGAGCTCAACTATGTATAAATATACATTTATGTCATAGTTAGAATTAAGGGTCTTACTTAGCCTAATAGTGTGGCATTCCCCTATAAATGTCAGGGGTGTGAAGGTCACAGGCTCGATTTTCGAGTAATGCAACTTTTGAATTTTTCATTCTTCATACTATTCTTATAATAAAAATTTCAAAAAATATCTGAAAAAATGTTTAGTTTAAAGGGTTAAATTGTTTGGAGGCTTTGTATAGGTCATGGGTTCGAATTCCATTGGCACCAATGTTTGCTTCTCTTTTTAAATAATTGTGTGCTTAAGCTTAGCTAAGCTCGAACTGAGTTTGAGGCTCAACTAAAGCTTGAGCCATTGATTTTTCTATCCAGTAAGCTAATCAAGCTCAACTTAACTCGGTATACCCTATAGATGTCACTTATAATCACGATAATTTGAGACAGATAGACAGAAATCATGGTTGCTCATGATAGTAGAGAGTTGACATAACACTTTAAGAAAATCAATCACAAGAACACATTAAAACTCTAGATTCTTTTTAGAAGGAAAGAGAATATGAAACAAAGAGATCATACCCACTCTAGTATCATCTTAGAATGATTGGAATAATTAATGCATAGTTTATTACTAGAGAATTATCACAATTTATAATATGGGCCTCATACAAAAATACCAAAATAAAAATAACATAAAGATAATCATATAAAATAGGAAATACAATATTGAAAACGTGTATTCAAGTAACAAAATATATTAAATATCAAATCAAATATTCTGACATTTATTTTAAAATATTTCTAGTAGTTATTATCAGCTAAGCACTGGAACTCAATAGTTTAGAACAATAGGAGTACAAATAAATCAGCAAAGACCCAAAAACCAAGCAGATAAGGCCTCCTTTTTCTGTCTGCCAAAGTCATGGCAGCAAAAGCTTTAGTGTGGTGGCAACGATGACAAGGCAGAGTAGCTACATGGTGCAGAGTTCAGGCTGTTGGTATGACCTGCAACATTTTCTTCTTCTTTTTTATTTTTTAGTGTTTGCACACTGTAAAGTTTTTTATCTTATTGTGGCACTACTGGCGCGTTCAGGGGTAAGTCAATGGTGGCACACAATACCAGTTGGCTTAAAGGATAAACCAGATAAGGGTTTCTAGAAGAAAACTTGCTTTTATACGATGTTGAAGATTAGAAGAATCAAATTGCACTTCATTAAGGAAGAACCCATCTCAACTCATAGTAGACTCAAGAATTCAAAGATACGTAATATAATTCCAATGTTAATATAAATCTAAACCTACAGAACAAGTAACAAAAAATATATATATTTATATTATAATATGAAACAAAATATATGACGAGATTATAATAGAATAAAAATCTAATATTAATTCTAACAAATAAAAAACTCAGAAGATTTGACCTAATGAAGGTGTTGTGTCATGAAATCAAAATGAATCAACAATGGATTAAAGGACTAAGATCCCTAAACTAATAAACTGGTGAGAAATTCGATGATCGCAATGAATTTAGCCTTTATATTGCAATACATATCGAAATTCTAGATTCAGAAGTTACCTGCTAAGCCATATTCTAGAAAGTTAGGTTCCACCCACTAACAGTGCTAAATTTGAGGTATAGTAGTTAAACATATATCAATGCTCACCTTCTCCTATATCTGGACAGTTGCGTAAATATTTACGCATTTTACTGGTAAATATTTACACATTTTACTTGATAAATTCAGGATAAAGAAGTTACCCCATTTAAAAGGATAAGAAAGCATGATATAAAAAAAAAAAGGTTAAAAAACATAGAAAAATAAAAATAAATATGCATTATCGAGTAGTACAGTCATTGTTTCACTGTATGCACGGAAATATCCAAAAAATATATCAAGCGTATAACTGAATATCTCAGCATCCAAAGTTCGTATGCAGATGTATGTCCAAATAAATCAACAAAAAACTCTTCGGTGCAGCAGAAACTGAGATGATGTTTCACATGTCAAGTGCAAAACACTCAACCAAAAGAATTCTTCAAATATCAACCATATCAATGATTAAAAAAAAATTCCGGTTATGCAAGCGAAAACCAAGATCAGAGATTATCGAAATGATATTAGCAAAATATCAGCCAATCCAAAATATCAGATGTATGCGAAAATATACAATAAGAAAAATCTTCAGTGCAGCAGAAACTGCTTAAGACGGCATTCACCCTTCAAATGCAAAAGAAATTTGACCAAAAGAATTCTCCAAAATAAGGCATGTCTAAAATAAATTTTTCCACTATCATTCTGCTTTGCTAAAACCCAGATCGGTGATTATGCAAATGATATTAACAACAATATGAACAAAGTCTTTCTAAAAGAAGACTTGTTTCCAAAAGAACCAATGTGCCACAAAATCTTCACCATACACCACTGCAATTCTTTGAAAAAGTCTCCTATTAAAAAATGGCAGCAAGCCGCTCAAAAATTTCCTAACATACAATGCATAGCAACTACAAATTGATGGGAACCACAAAATCTCAGATATCTGATAAATATGTGAACAGCACACAAATTAACTCCCAATGTGATATACAAAACTCCCCCAGATGGGCATTTGGACAGAAAATCAGAACTCAAAAGCAAATACTAAAAAAATGTTCAATAGGGTTCTTATCAAAGGACCAAGAAATATTCATAAAGCATAAAAGAAGTATGCCAAGACATGAAAAGTCAAACAACAAGGTAACATTCACTTTAAAGGATTGGGTTAGGTAAATATTTTATTTAGCTTGATCAAATCTTGTAATGGAATAAAAGCAATAATTCAGCTCAATAGGTGCAATAAAATAATTCCATCTATGAAAGTGAACATGGCCCAAGGATATAGTTTGATTGCAGCAGTTTCCTTAATTTTCATCATGCCTACCTATCACTGAAAACATATGACTTCAATCTACTTATTTTTCTGCCAGCTTTCTGACTATAATGGATTTTAAAAAATAATCTTGATTATCTAAGTCGAATACTCCAAATTAACATCCCTTTTTTCAACTTGAGAGGAGGTTTAAGAATTAAGAATCATTCATTAATATAAATACAGTTTAGCAAAAATATACCAAATTAGTTACTATGATATCTTTAAGTTCATGTGATTTTTGACAATTTATTTCTTTATTTACTCACATGTATTCACCCATATCAATAGGTTGTTCTGTTTCCTATTACATTAAGGGAGAACATTATGATTTTTGTTTTTGGCATTTGACCAAGAATGTAGGTATCACTAATCAATGTCACATACTTTGTTCTATTATACTCTCTTCATTCAACTTTTAAAAATTGTTTCTTAAACACATAATTGCAATTTTGGTCTCACTAAAACCGCCTACTTGAGTTTTCGTCCAATGCTTTATACAATTTTGATTTTAGTTCCACGCTTCTGTGTGCATTATCACATTGAGTCCCTATTCATTAATTTTAATCCTTCACTTTTTGTCATTAATTTTGAATGAAATTTTCAAAAACCAAGGCACAATTCACTATATCCCACAAGAAGCACTTGGTGTAGTTTTAGCCCTGCATCTGAAAAGTAAAATAGGAAGAAAAATATTTCAAAGCAAAATCATTCAAGCTCACTTGCTTTAATGTTTCTCATATGGAAAAAAAAAATATCTATAAAACAAGAAGTCATAATTGCCGTGCATATCTTCATTTTTTGAATAGACAAAAAAAATAAAACTACTACCAGATGCATTAAAAAATGATACTGTACAAATTGATGGTGAAAAAAAACCCTTTAATTTTTTATTGGACTCTGTATGAAAAAAAAATAATTTTGTTTGGAAAAGGTTGTAATCATCTAAACAAATTAGAAATGGACTAAATAATAAAACTTCATAATGATAAAAGCAGACTTGTCATACCTTTTGGCGATCCAATATCATACAACCTCTAACCTTTTCATTTGGATCAATCACTTCTCATTTATATTTTTTACAGCATTATACTGGAAAACATATATTGCTAGCCAGGCAAACTCTTTTCCAAGGCACATCATCATCCACCACTAAATGGAACATTAACTCATGCAATTGATTTCTTCATTTCTCTATTAAAAATTAACATCAAAAAAGAAGTGAAGGAGCAAAATTAATGAAATAATGGCTGTGCAAAAGTGTGCACGAAAGTGTGGGACTAAAATTAAAATGCCATAAAGCATGGGACTAGAAGACAGACGTGTGATTTTAGTGAGATCAAAATGTAATTTTGCAGTTCTCTAGAATTTAGATCATTCCATCGTGCCACAGAAGACAGGGAATATAAAGGAGCATGCCTATCATTTTTAACGTAATTTCCTAGATTTTAAAATATTTCCACGTTGCCTAGAGCCCAAAGGGAATATAAGTCATTTACACCCTTTTATTTGCAGGTTCACTCGCCACTGAGAAAAGTTGTTTGCTTCCGCAAATTCCTGTACAACAAAATATTATCAAGTACCATGACTTGAAAAATCAAAAGGACAACTCATAATTTTCCCTAGCAAGTTCCACCTCACATGACTATGTGCCCAACCAAAACAGTAAACTTGCAAAAAAAATGCCCAACCAGAATGGTAAACGCAAAAAATTCCCCAGCCATAACATAGAAAGGATTTCACGACCCACATACAAGATCATCTTGGATGCTTTGTGTGGTTTTGTGAGACAGGCAAATAATGCAGCAGGGGTTATCAGGGTGCATATCCCTTATTCACTATATCAACGCTTAATTCATTTCACAAATTCAAAGCATTGATAAGAACGACAAAAAGAATTCCTGATTACTCGTTCAAAAACTTGGTGTACGCAATCAGAGTTCACACCAAAACTGCAGCATGGCACTGTATAGAACGATACCTTAAGAAAGTGATCTTACCAAAGTTGGATAAGATTACATAAAACGCATGAGCACAAGACCTCCCAAATTGAGCAGCATTTCCTCACAATTGACACAGAATGAGGTGATTAAACCATGTACATAGAGGGGAGGATAATTAAGAAAAACCTAGCATTCTACCATCCACTTATATCCAAGAACTAATACATACCTACACCTAAAAACTTAGCACTCTCACTGAACAACCGGATAACGATTCCAATGAATATCCCCACATAACATTGACCGCTTAGTTAGGACATAAAAGCAGAACAATAACTTTCCAAGAAAAGCCAAACTTAGAGCAGGGTCTCATTAAAGAAAAAAGGGCAAATCATGAATTAACTCGGCCGTTAAAAAGGCCCAGAACATTTAAAACCTGTCCCATAAACTCAAAACAAAAGCGTTACCGTGGGTAAATTCACCAGCAGTGGGGTTGGCAGAAATCCGCAACAACGAATTGTCGGCGTCGGCAATCAGATGGGCTCGAATCAATCTCAGCCGCCGTTCAGCCCTCGACTCCATTCCGATTTTTCACTTCTTCAAAGTCTTCTTATTTCTTGAATGCGCCTGCTTCCTTCTCGAAGAGACCTCTACTTCGTTACCGTTAACCAGAATGTCAAATGAACGCAGTAAAATGGTGCAGGAGCATTACAGAAGATGGCCACAAGTTCGCCGGTAAATGTACGAGCTGTTGAATTAATCAAAATTTTCTTTTTATTAATATATTTATATATTCACATCCGCATGGGATATCTGCACATAATATTTTATATATAACAAAATGCTCACGCAAGTTACATATATATAAAAATTTGTGTGGATGTATGCAATTCGTCGGCTCACATCATAGGTTCCAAGGATGACGACATAGCAGACGATAGACACAAGGAAGGCGTTAGGTGACTGGCGGGGGTTGCGCGTCAGAAGTCCCTGTTGAAAAGTAGGCAAGTTCAATCCATAGCAATGAATAAGGCAATAAATAGATTTAGACTGGTCGCATCGGCCATTTGCATACTCGGATTTCTGCCTATTCGTATTGTGGGCCCAATTAAAAAGTTATTTTTATATAAATAAAATTATGTAAATAGAATATATTTTGTATTCATTAGTGCAGTTTATTTATATTTTTTGATTAAATTATAGATTAGAGTTCAAAAAGACAAAGAAAACTCAATAATTAATAGCTTATGCAAATTATTTTTAAAAATAAAATAAAATTATTCAAAACTGAAATGAGAAAAAAAAACTTAAATTAGAGATAAAAATTATAATTGGATGTTAGATAGCAAGTGAAAAATATGAACATACATCAAAATATTGAAGACAAATAAATAAAAAATAAAAAGTACATTAACAAACAAATACATTAAAATATAAATATTAAATAACAAATTTGAAAGAAGAAGATATGATAAATTAAATTTGATGGAGATAAGTATAAAAAAAATATAGTACATAATAAGCGTAATGAAGAAAAAGTATATTAAGGATCGAAATGGGTAACATATTGAAGTTGAAGGTGAAGAATTTAAAAAATTATAATAAGCAAAAGTTTTGGGGATGAAAAGTAAGAGAAAAAATTAAATAAATGTTTAGTCTGTTTTAGCCTTTATATTTTAAGACAAAAAATAATTATTTTAGGGGTTTCGTACATTTAAATACTATAGATATTAGAGAAAAAAATTCGTAATTATTTTTTTAAAAAAAATTGGTCTTGAACAAATAAATGTTTACATATTTTATTGCAGTGTAGGGGAACGATAATTTTGTTTTAGAGATTGACTTTTCATATAGAAGTTTCAAAAAGCATTTTAGTGTATTTTTTTAAAAAATATGTAAAAATAAAAAAAAATTAAAAATAAAATTTTAAAAGTATAGTAATTATAAAATATATTTTTAGATGAAAAAATTGAAAACAAACGTAGCTGCAGTTTTTTTTTAAAAAAAAAAAACATAAATGGACACTTGTTTCAAGAATACATTCAACAATATACGGTCTGTGCGTCTTCTTTTAGGATTAAAAAAATCTAAAGAATTTTGATCTAAAAACACTTGATTATTATATTATTTAAACTTTTTTTTAATTTTATACAAATTTTAATATAAAAATTACTTAGAAAGAGACATTAAAGGTCAAATCCAACCAGCGCCAAAGAACAAAACTGACACTGTTCAAACCTTCGTATGTATGGGTATGTACATACATACATGCATTTGTGATTATTACTTCATTTAAACTCTTATCGTTCCTTAATAATTCCTACACATGGTGATTATATTTGGAACCCAACTTTCAAATCTAAATCATCCTCTCAAATTTGGTACTATTAAAGATACCATTCAGTAATATTTTTATTTAAATTTAAATTCAAAATTTTCTCCTCTTATATATATAATTAATTAATTATTTTTTAATTATTATATATATTTACAATTAAATTATGTTTATACATCACTTATATACTCACATTTATTTTTATTTATATCATATAACATAATTATTATCCCTATAAACTATCACATAGTTTAATCAATATTATATATTTTATACATATATTCAAATAAATTATATTATTCATCTCATTAAAAAATTCTACTGCACCTATTATTCATTTCAATACAACTCATATAAAACGTTATATTCAACAAATACCCCTCTCACAAACATAGCCAGTATATACTAGTTATAACATCATACACAATATAAATTTTTTTTAACTTATAATTTTATTAATTATAACAAATTATAATGAAAAATATAAATATTTTAAAATTAAAGCTTATGAAAATAATATATCTATATATGTGTGTGTGTGTGTGTGTGTGTGTGTACGTATGTATGTATGTATGTATGTACATGTATATAATGAGTGAATTGAAAAATATAGTAAGTGTGAAAGGAAAAAGTTTAGAATTATGCAAAAATGTTACAAAAATAAGGAAATTTATATAATATTAACATAAGTGTATTGTAGTAATTTAACAATGCATAGCCAAAATTGAACCTTTAGCGTTAATACATAATTACATATAAAATTAAAGACATAACATATTATATATATATATATATGCACAAAAAAAAAACTATATATTCATTATATAAATACTTTGCTTTATACGTAGTGTATTTTTTATTTTATAATTGAACTGTACTACATATGTATTTTATAGCATAATTATCATCTAATAAAAATTACATATATTAGATATGTACATACTTATTTAAAATATATAATATTATCAATAAAAACAAAACGTTAATTACTTATTTTAATCAGAATAACAACTTGTTTAAAATTTATAATGCATTATGAAAAAAGGATTAAAAAGAATAAATTAAATAAAGTTTAGGTAAATAAAGTTGACCAAAAAAAAAGAAATATAAGGTGTGTGAGAGAGAGAGAGAGAGAGAAGTGTAAACTAAGTAAGAGAACAGCATTTAAGATCAAACGGTAGTTATTTTAAGAGGTGAATTTGCTAATTTAATATTATAACACTTAATCAGTGCCAATTATATGAAGTAGTAAAGGAAATTATTTATAAACATTGCACCTTTATCCTTAATATATTGTAATAGATTTATACTTTAAAAAAGCAATGGTTTCGTTTGTTTTCATTTCCACACTTAAAAGCGCACATTTTAATTATTATATTTTTAAAATTTTTTTTATCTATTACTCTTTTATTTTTATACAAATTTTAATAAATATATCTAAAAATAGACACTAAAAATCGAAAACAATCATGGCCTATCTAACACTTTTATATAATATGGCATCATTCATTCATCTAAAAACACACCTAAAGATCAAAACAAATATTCTCAAAACTTTGTGTGCAAACAACAATCACTTTCATTTTACAATGGTGCGCTGTGTTTTCTCTTGTTCCTAAATTTTTGTTTCTTCATATTTTATTTGCTTGTTTCAATATTATAGGAAAAACAAAGAATTAATTAGAGGGAAAAATAACTATACCAAAAGGTCATGTAAATGTTCAACATTATATTTATACTATATTATTAAAATTTTGTCATTAATTTAGTTGCACATAAATACAATAAAATTACAACTTCATCCATAATTAGCAAATTTATACAATCACCTTTAATTAAATAGGGCGAACACACTAAAGTAATCGTTGCTATACCATGTCTTGTTTTCCATGCTATATTTGTTTGCACTATATCAAATTATTTAATAGAAATAAAGTAGTTCAAGAGATAAAAGTTAAAAAATAGATTTGACTAGGCTGTGTTTGGATCGAGCTACTCAACTCGGCTCGATCTAGTAGCTCGGCTTGTAGAAGCAAGCTAAGCTTGAGCCAACGATTTTTGAGCTCAAAGGCTCGTCGAGCTACTCGGCTTGACGAGAGGTAGAATTGTCATTTTACTTATTTCGTCCGTTTAATCAAAATTACCCCAACCATTATCACTTTCTACACGTCAAAGTCTCGAAGAAGCTCTCGATGCCGAACAATAGAAATCCCTAGTGCTCGTTCTGCAATCTGCACCTCTACCCTCTGGCTTCAATTCTGATGTTTGCGCGTTGGTGACCAATGCCATTGATTTAGAAAAAAGTCCTCCCTTCCCATGCAATGCTAGAGCTAAAGGTTCGCCGCTCCACTGCTCCGCTCCGCAGCTCCTTTTTCTTATAGGTAAATAATCCTTCTTTTAGTGTGTTTAATACTTTAATTGCACTGAAGGAAATTGGAACTTACAAGGAAATCCTTTAGAGTTCGAAGTATTCAGTATCTCGGTCATAGTCTCATAGGCTCACTGGTTGCCTTTATTTTTGATACAGTTTCTTTCAAGTTCTAGTAAAGTGTAATATCCTTACCATTTATTCTTTACTCCATTCAAAATTTGAGAAGTATGAATGTTAATCCATGTTGACAAATCTCTTAAGTTAAAAATGCACAACAGCACAAGTAGTGTTTTTGGTTATATGTGTGCTTTGTCTTTACATGGTGATATTGATAGGGACAAGCTTAGCCAGAAATAGAATGCTAAGTATGCTTCTGGAGCTATTTTGTTGGTTGTTGGTAGTTCAGCAAGTATATTTAATTAGTCAGTTTGAAAATCAAGATTAAAAATCTATTGGTTGTTGATTGTCTATTGTCTTAATCAAGATTTCACACGCCTTGCTATTTTATTTTATCACATTGCATTTATTAATCTACTTACAAAGTCAATTTGAAAATCTAGTAAATAGTAAATTACTGATTTTGAGAATTTGCTTATTAAGTATGCTTTAGTACTAAGTTGGTTGCTACTGTGAACTGTGAAGAGACTTTCTTAATAATGGTTGCTAGTGTGAAGGGACTTTCTTAATAATGCTTTGTATCATCAGCAATCTGGCTGATTCTTTATATAATCATTATTGCTTGAAATCATAGAGTTTTAGTTCAGATTGCTTTTTCTAAAAGATCATATATATTTTGGTCAACTTTTATTATACAACTAGCACACCATTGCTTGTTATATGATTCCACTTTGTCTAGATTTTTGACAAACTTGTGGTGCTAATTCTGTTTAGCATTGTTCCAATTGTTCTTAGTTCTTTTGCAATTGTCTAAGATATTTTGAGTTATTGCTTGAACAGGTCTTAGTTTTTTTATGTCCAATTATTTTTTATTGTTTAATGCATTATTCAGTTCAAATCAACCTTTTGTCTGTTTGCTTTTCTTTTTGGATCTTTTCTTTGCTTCTGAAACTTCTTCAACCACAACTGTTGCAGACAGGTCATGTGCTGTCTATGTTTGAATTTTTGATGTCCTTCACGTCCACTTTTTGAGAGAACTGTCACTTTCTTTTATAAGAGTTGTGTGTTTGACTTCATTACCTTTTCATTAATATGTTTAATAATTGGAGCTTATTTAAAATGGCCTGATGCTGCACCTACTTGACTTCCATTCTTGCCTCCACTCATAGATATTCTTGTTGCTTCTGCTCTTCATCGCAAATCTCAAGGTGAGGACTTTGCTTTGCTTGAGTTCTCATGTTATGTATGTCTACTGACAAAGCCGATGAAATATTTTCAACTCCATGTTAATTAACTTAAGTTGACTGATCTTTTAGAATCCGAGCAGTTTGGCAACTAAGCCTTCACCATCTTTGACTCATCTCCAAAAAACGTCAAGTCCCAAGTCCTAAGTCCCAACTTCCTCCAATGAAGCAAAGAAATCTGCATCACATATATATTTTGTTCTTACTCTCTGTAATGTAATGATTCCTTTTTTTTTTTTTGGTTCTACCTTTTATACTAGTCTAAGGCCATGCTAATTGATGAATTATATACTTACGGATATGTGTGATGATAGGTCCTTTATTGTTGGAATTGAATACAGATTAATTTTCAGATATTGATTTAAGAATACATTTAAGAATACAATGTTTCTTTTATGTTAATTCTTGTCTGCTAAAAGGAATATTGATTTTCTTAGCACTATATCAATGTGTTTATTAGATGGTGTTGTCTTTATTCCATGTGATTATGATTTATATAATTTGATTTTTTAGAATTTGAGTTTCGTGGCAATTCAAGTGGATCAATTATTGAATCATCAACTCCAGTAGTTTCAAGCTCTCAAACTCCTGTTAGTGCCCCTAAAAGCCAAAGCACACGTGATGACATCATGACAAATAAAGATATGGATGAATTTAAAGAAGGACAGGAAGATGTAGAGGAAGCACCTGAATTTCAAGTACCAAAAAGAATCCAAAAATCTATTATGTGAGAGGATTTCGAGGATAGTAGTATAGAGAATGAGGTTTAGTTTGCTACATGCAAACATTGTGGAGCTAAACTTTCCCAAGGCTTAACAAGGCAAACGTCAAGCTTGAAGAGGCATATTGATAGTTGTAAAGCTAGACAAGCCAAACTCAGAAGAGAAACACATCAAACAACAATTAATTTTCAACCAAAAGATGCTACCTCTGCAATTGTACCACCGTTACAAAGAGGAAAATTTAACATGGAGAGAGTTAGGAAAAAAGCTGCACATTTGGTTGTGATGCATGAGCATCCACTTACTATAGTAGAGGAGGAGGGTTACAACATCATGATGTTGCAAGCTACGCCTGAATGGAGAAGGATTTCCCGACATATGTTGAAAGGTGATTGTGAACGTAGTTATGAGATAAAGAAGAAAAAATTGAAAAATATGTTGCGAGATGTGAAAAAATTAAGCATCACAACTGATTTATGGAAATCAAAAAATCAAAAAATTGAGCATATGGTTATCACTGGCCATTGGATAGATGCAAATTGGATACTCTAAAAGAGGGTCCTCAACTTCATCCACATTGAACCACCTCAATGTGGATTGGAGATTTCTTCTGCCATTTTTACTTGCTTAAATAAATGGGGCATTGAACAGTTTATACAATTTTTATAGATAATGCCTCGAATAATGATGCAGCTATGAGAATGTTGAAAGAAGATTTTGGAGTGATGAAATCATTATAAGGTGGTGGTCAGCTATTCCATGTTCAGTGTTGTGCTCATATCTTGAATCTTATGCTTCAAGATGATCTAACTGAAATTGGTAATATTTGTGAAAAAGTTCAAGATGGTGTGGAGTTTGTAAATCGCAATGATCGAAGGATGTTAATATTTAGTGCTATTGCTCGACAAATGCAATTCACAGGAAAAAAACTAACACATAATTGTCGAACCAGATGGAGTTCAACTTATGAAATGGAGAGTTATACTTTAAAATTTCAAGCTTTCTTTACATGGCATGCAGAGCAAGATGAAGAGTTTGTTGATTTGTTGCCATCGCCTGGAGAATGGAGGAAGGTAGAAAAGGTTTGTAGTATTTTGGAAAGTCACACAAGTCATCTCAAGAAGTGATTATCCAACTAGCAACTTATTCCTATTAGATATTCTAAAAATGAAAAATATGTTAGAAGCTTAAATAAATGGTAGTGATGAATTCATTCAAAGGATGGTGGCCAAAATGAAGTAGAAGTTTGACAAATACTAGAAAGAATATGATAAGTTAATATGCATTGCTATTGTCATGGATCCTAGGCAAAAAATGTGTGGGATAGAGTATGCACTTTCTAAGATGTATTCTATTTCTGAGGCACTGAGACACATGAAAAATATAAAGAATATCCTATTTGACCTTTATCAAGATTATGTTAATACAGATACAGATGCTTAAGTTTCTACAATAGGTGCATCATCTATCTAGAATCAAATTTAGCAAACAGAAGATGAATATTGGGATAATTTATTTGATGTAGCTGGCAGCAGTCAGGCCCAGAGGTCAGATTTGCTAGAATATTTAGACAAGCCTCTTCTCCCACGTGGATCAGATCCAAATGATTTTGATTACTTGTCATGGTGGAAAACGAATAAGGCCGTTTACCCTACATTATCTCAAATGACTGCTAATATTTTGGCAATTCCTACTACTACCGTAGCTTTTGAGCCACTTTTAGTGCCAGGATGAGGGTGATTGATTCATATCGATCCTCGCTAGCTCCTGAGACAGTTGAAATGTTGTTATGCAAAGGTGATTGGTGCAAACATTTGCATGGAGTCTAAAAGATAACAAAGCTAAAAATTGAAATTATTGATATTATAATAATTGTTTAGCATTAATTGTTTTCTATTTAAGAATTATATAATTTGTTTATTTTGACTTTTATCTGTGCAGAAAGCGAAATTCACCAAAGAATATTTTATTCGAGAAGATTGAAGTTTCAGTAAAAGCTTAGTTGGAGAAATAAAGAAAGCTTAAGATTGTTCAGATACAAATGTTGCCTCTTTTATTTGTTTTTTTATTTTTTGGTGACTGCATCTTTGAGTTATTTTGACCCTTTACTTCAATTGCATTGTTCTAAGAAAAATGGGATGCAGACAACCAAATGGATATCATATTGTTCTGTTCATCGGTATAATTATGTGGCACTTTGATTTTGTTCCCAACCTAGACAAACAGATCTTCATGCATGAGCATAGTTTGATGTGCTTTCTAAACTCTATATATTATGTAATTATTGAGATTTAATACATATTAGAATATTTAATAAGTTTGAATGGATATTTGTTTCCACCGAAGAAGTACTCATGTTCTAAGTTGGGTAGTAAATTTTTTTGTTTATATTATTAATAGAACCAATTTTAAGTGCTTCTTATTGATTGCACTGCATCACAATTTTATTTCTCAGGTCTATCTTCATTTGGAAGCCCTAAGAAAATATTGAGGTAAAGCATCAAATGGATGAAAAAGAACACAAAACAAAGTTTGAAGATGATAGTGGTGAATTTGGTGATGATTGCAATCGATGGCTTTCTTGAATATTGCAACCAATGAATTTCTTGAATTTTACCAGGACTGACTTTTGTTGCTTTTTGTATTATGAATAGTAGGTGTGCTTAAACTTCTATGGAAAAATGACATTGCCAAGTGTTTGTGAAAAAGCTTGTATCCTGCATCTTTGATGAATGCCTTGTTTGCTAGTTTATGGATTTGTTAGTCTTCTTATTCAATGTTGACAAAGGGATTGTGTGCAATTGTGTTGAATAAATGCTTTGTTTAACAATTGAATGCTGGCTTTTTATATCTTTGCTCAACTCATTTCAAGTATAGCCATATAGGTGTTGGTTTGTATGTACAGAGTTGTGAATTGGTGTAAGTGGTGTATATAGTGCATTATTAGTTTATCGTGTCAAACTGTGCTGAATGGGTTTGATCTTGGACTTTATTTTTTCAAGACTCGGGGGCAAGTTCTTTTTCAAAAAACAGGTCTAATGTGGATGTGTGCATTATTTCAGGTTCTTTGTTTGCATAAGGAAAATGGCATGACTAGACTCTCTTGTGGTTGTCTTTTAATTCATTTAGTATGCTCTAGTCTTGCAAGTTGTCATGCAATAGCACGTTTGATGACTTGAAGTCTCAATATATAACCTATCGTGTTGAAGCAAACAACAATAAGCATCAAGCACCATTCATGTCTTCAAGCAGTGGGCTAACGGCACTTCATAAACAACAAGGAGTTGATTTAACCATGAATAACTACAAACATGAAACACACTTTGCAGAAAATATACCTTAACTGAGGCAGCATTTCTATTCCTTTTAAGAAAAGATTGTACTATGTGATGGAGGTATAAACTTGGATTTCTAATTCTTCATGCAGATAGGCTAATTCCTGAGCCACCCCGAGAGCTATTTGTAATATGCAATCCCAAGACAGGGCTGGGCAAACCTCGTTGAAAAGATGATATTCCAGACTTTTGTTTGTCATACACTTATACACGAGTAGCCTCTAGATGCTCCTCTCTCCATCCACAGCACAGTATCCTATAAGCTTAACAAGATTCGGATGCTCTACAACATTTAGAAACTGCATTTCTGCTACTCATTGTTTGTGACCCTAAAAGTGATCAAAACAAAATAGCATAAATTTGCATTTCAATTGGTTTTAACCTCTAACATTAACAAAACTTCTAAGTTGGAAATTGACTGAAGATAAGAATAATAGAGTTCAACAAAAAGAGTTTTAAAATAGAATTTCGACACGAGTTTCATGGACAATACACGACATTTAAACTATGCAGTTGCCGATTCCGAAAAATGGTTGCTTTATGCTTTGTATACTTCATTCTACTTATATACAATTAAATATTTTTCCCAAAAATTTGAATTTATTTTTTAATTTTTCAAAATGCCTCGTATATAAATTTTTAATTATCTTCTTAAATAGCAAAAGATTATTTACCAATTTCTTTTCACTTTAATGCGTTCTAGGAGATTCTTGCTTATATAAGAGATTATGATCCAACTTCTTATTCACCAATTACCAGTTGAAGTGTATCTGTACCCTTTAATTGCATTAAGATTGATGAAAATGTTTTTATCTTGCATCATTATGTACTATAGTTATGGTTCAACCAAGAAGATCAAATCCAACTTGCATTATTCATTTGTTTGCACTTTGCAACGCCATTACCAACGACTAATCTATTTTTATTCGAAATAACACTTGTCATAACTTTTAAGCAAATTATAATGCGGTGTGAAAAATTATTTAACTTGATATGCTTTTTCTGCAAGAATGTAGTATATAGATGGGCAAGGTTGTATGCATATGAAAAATGGCATTGCTAGAGTCTTGTAGTTGTCTTTATAATTAATTACGTTATGTATTGTTTTATCATTTTACACAATACAGAAACAAGTGATACCTACAAAACAATTCATTTACTAAATTTGATAAATGTTGCTATATACACAATCCTAGTCAAGCTTGTACTCGAAAGAAAAATAACTGAGTCAAGCCCAAGTCGGGCTCGACTCGACTCGATGATAACACCCCTAGGCTTGACACTTTTATGCGTGTCTAATTTCAAGAGTACATGTAACTTGGTTTGTATATGATTTTTGAGGATTAAAAAATCCATAAAAGTTAATTAGACCTAAAGGTTGACACATACGCACGCACGCACGCACATGCACACACACATATATACATATATACATATATATTTGGAAATAAAACATCATGTGTAAACATCAGCCATTTTCAGTCTTTATGTTTTGATGTTTGCTAGTGGCGAGCTGTATTTTCAGTTTTGTTTCTTCGTATCTTGTTTGCTTGTTTCTATCTTGTAGGAAGAATAAATTAATAAATAGAAGAAGTAAATAATTATATGCCCAAAAAAAACAGCATACTGTTTTTGTTTTTACATCCAAAAAAAATGCATCTATTTTATCCATTAAAACACCACATATTCTACTTCTATGTTTATAAAATCAAATTTGGGTGTGTGCACTTCTAAGGATTATACTTAATAAATTAATTTATCATGGCTAATCAAATGTTCACTTTAAATAATAAAAGTTTATAATAAAATATGAGTTCGGTATTAATTTAACAAAATGTTAGATAAAATAGTTCAATCCAATAAATATGATTAAATAATCCAAACATGTTGGCCCATTTGATTAGTCATCATTATGTTATCCTATATTCTAATCTATACTATTGAATATAATATTAAATTATCATGTAATTAATTTATCCTTCAAAATAACCTATAAAGCCTTAATCCTATCAATCAAAGGGAACAAGTGTAGCACATAAAATTAAATAAATACCGCGAAAAAGAAATTAAAATACGAATTAAATAATTTTATTTTAGGTTTTTTTAAACATACAATTTCTATAATAAACAATTAATCAATTAAGATTTTTTTTAAATTTACCAAATTGGATGATGACAAATGGCACAGTCCAGTGGAAGACAATAAATGATTAATTAAGCCAATGAAAAGGCGACAAATGGCGCAGTCCAACAGGAGACCAACAACCTTGACAGCCAATGAGATTGCTCCATGTCAGCAGGTAGGGTGGTTACATTATCTCTCCTACAACTATAAATATGAGTCAAAACTCCACACAAAGGGGACAACAAGGAAGAGGAAGAAGGAGGATACATAAATTCTCTCAAGGATACTTAAGAACATTCAAGGCGTTCTTCATCAAATTCAAAGAATTCATCCCAAAATCCAAGGCGTTCTTCGTCAAAGGCCTTCAAATTTAGCGTTCAATCCAAGATTAGGGCGTCAGGCTTGAAGATCGGCGTTAATTGAAGAAATCCACAAATTGCGAGGAGGATCAAGCACAAGCCCTCCCTTGAAGATATTTTAAATTAAAGTCACATCTTTGAAGGAAGAATCAAAGGACTAACTTAGAGAACAGAGCCCGCACAAAATCCATTTAATTCAAATTGTAGTTGATTTGTACAAATTTTTTGTTAGTGGAAATCTAATCGCAAAATTTTGTCCTTCAAATTTCTGGCACACCCAGTGAGACATCTCTACCTCTCATCTCTTCTTTCCTCAAATTTCAAGTGAACTGCAAACTCCAAGCAAGTCATCATGGCCAGCAACAAGGGAAAAGCTGTCAAGGCCGCTACCTCGGCCGCTAGTGAGACCGCCACAAAGAACGTTGGAATTATCACTAGGAGTCTGGCAAGGAGGACAGCGCGCTCAGAGCCAGCCCCCTTCCATGAAGATGTCAACAACCCACTCCTCACGAACAAAAACGATGAGGGCGACTCAGCACCTTCAAGTCCTCGCTCTAATGCCTTATTCACCTCCAATGATGCCCCAGTCATGACGACTAACGCTTCAAGCCTAGAGGACCAAATTGCCACACTGACGAAGGTCATTGAAGGGCTGGCCAAGCATGTCCAAGAGCAAGATTCCAAAATGTCCAAGAGCAAGATTCCCATATCTTAAGGGTAATGGATAAGATAGACAATGCTGAAACCAGTCGAATGGTGGAAAAGGCACTTGAAGTTCCCGGCAGGGCTGAGACGTCTACCAAACAACCAACTAATGACAAAGGGGAGTTTACAGCCAAACAACTTCAGATATCCTCGGACAGCTTGATCCCTATCGATTAACTTAAAGACTTCATCGAAGGCACCATTAAGAACAAGCTCGACGGAGGCACTAAGTCGACTCTGACATATGCCAAGCCTTACTCGGCAAGGATTGACAACCTAAAATGCCAATAGGTTATCAGCCTCCTAAATTCTAGCAATTCGATGGCAAAGGAAACCCAAAACAGCATGTGGCACACTTCATAGAAACATGCAACGACACTGGGACATATGGAGATCTTCTGGTCAAATAGTTTGTCTGTTCATTAAAAGGAAACACGTTCGACTGGTACAATGACCTCGAACCCAAGGCCACCGATAGTTGGGAAGAACTGGAGTATGAGTTCCTCAATCGCTTCTACAATACAAGGCAGACTGTCAACATGATCGAGCTCACCAACGCTCGCCAACGGAAAGAGGAGCCAGTCATTGACTACATCAATCGGTGGAGAAACCTGAGTCTAAACTGCAAAGACAAACTTTCTGAGGCTTCAGGTATTGAAATGTGTATACAAGGTATGCACTGGGGGCTGCGGCACATCCTTGAAGGGATCCGACCTAAAACTTTTGAAGAACTGACCACACGAGCCCACGACATGAAATTAAGCATTGCTGCAAGTGGTATCGGAGCACTACCTGTCTCAAAGTTATGCAGAGCAAAAGACAAACAAGAAATAAAGAAAGGGGGCAAGCCTCCCCCAAAAGCTCCAACAAAAGAGTCTATGGCGATACGCGCTAGGCCCGTTCTAATCAAAGGAAAGGAAAAAGCTGATGAAAAGAAAGAAGCCCTGCAAAAGCCAAGAAGGCCAACACTAAAAGAGATGTAGGCCAGATCCTATCCCTTCCTCGAATCAAACATTCTTGGGATCTTTGATGACTTGCTGAAGGCCAACCTTATCGAACTCCCTGAAATGAAAAGGCCCGCAGAAGTTGGGAAGACTAATGATCTCAAATATTGCAAGTACCACTGCTTAGTCGGCCACCCTATCCACGAATGCTTCATATTTAAAGAGAAGATCATGGAGCTTGCCCATCAAGGAAAGATCGCATTGGAAGACGATAGCGCAAACATTAACACTATCACCTCCAATGACGAGATGAAGGCAGTTCATGAAATCGACCACTCTTTAGACAAAGCCGGTTGCTTCCACAAGAGAGGCCATCCCTCCAAAGATTGCATGACCGTAGTTGTTCTCACAGATGAAGATCTGATGTTGAGGTCCCAACCCCATAACAGACCATTGTTCGTAACTGGCTATATTCACGAGTAAAGAATTAACAGGATGTTAATCGACAGTGGCTCGGCGGTTAACATCCTTCCACTACGAATACTAAGAGAGCTAGGGATCCTGACTGATGAGCTTTCAAATAGCCATTTGATGATCCAAGGATTCAATCAAGGGGGCAAAGGGCCTTAGGCACCCAGAGGTTGAATTTGCTCATAGACGACATGGAATCAACCACCTTGTTCCATGTCTTGATGCTAAGACATCATCTAATCTACTACTCAATCAGCTGTGGCTCCATGAAACAGGATAGTTCCTTCCACTTGGCACCAATGCTTCAAATATTGCCGCAACGGTGTAGTCAAAAAAGTGCTTGGTGATTGCAAGCCATTCACTGAAGCTGAATCCCATTTTATCGAAGCAAAATATTACTTGGATAAAGCCAAGAATTTGGAAACTGGCGACTCCCAGCAAAATGAGAAAACGAAGGGTGCTCCGGCAAAGAAAGACGAAGTCGATAAAATGCACCCTAAGAGCCGTCTAAGTAAGGAACCAGCAATTCACGATGCTCTAAGGGGCCTGACGCTACCTGTGACTCAAATTGACGATAGAACGCCTGCCCAACCACCTAAAGAGACCGTGAAAGAATACCTAAAGGCTCGAGAGCTGAGGACGGCAAAAAGGCTTCAGCCCCAAGGCATACGAACTCCTCATCAAGGTTGGATACAATCCGCAAGACGAGTCGCCATTAGGAAAACTCCCACAAAAGCCTACAAATCAAAACCCGTGAGTAGGACTTGGGTACGAACAATCAAAGGATCCTATACGTTTCGCCATAAGAAGAGCTTCTACTAACAACACCATAGCAGAGGACTGCTCTTTAGGAGTTGAAAAGGAGCCAGCATGAGTGTCAACTTTCATAAAACTCGGCCCGCCCCAGAAATAGAAATATTAGAGAACAGAGGGCAGGATTACTAAGGTGCCAAAGCAAGAAGAGAAACTCCATAGCGGAATCCCCTCCCGCATGAAGAGGAAGACGAATTTGGTTGTATCGTGCGGCAGAGTCCTCAAAGCTAAATTTCAAACTGACATCTTCACCAAAGCCCAGGTTGAGGAAGACGGCGATAGAGAAAGTATGGGCTCATCTAACTACATAATCGTGAACGAAGGGGGAGAACACATCGAGGAGGACTCTGAAGTCACAGCACCTCAAATGGAAGTAGGCACCAAGTCCACGATGGAGGAATTAAGAGAAATAAATTTGGGAGACAATGACGACCTTTGCCCCATCTACATTAGTGCCTTACTAAAAAGCGAAGAGGCCAGCGCGTATATGGGGTTGTTAAAGGAATTTAGGGATATTTTCGCCTGATCATACAAGAAAATGCCTGGCTTAGACCCAAAAGTAGCAGTACATCGCTTGGCCGTGAAATAGGCAATCCACCCCGTCAAGCAAGTGCAACGCCGATTTTGACTAGAGCTCCTCCTACAAATTGAAGCTGAAGTCAACAAATTGATTAAAGTCGGATTCATCCGAGAGGTCAAGTATCCCACATAGATCTCTAGCATCGTCTCGGTAAGAAAGAAGAACGAGCAAATCTGAGTTTGCGTTGACGTTAGAGATCTGAACGAAGCATGTCCCAAAGATGATTTTCCTCTACCCATCACAGAGCTCATGATCGATGCTACCACAGGGCATGAAGCGCTTTCTTTCATAGATGGATCATTCGGGTATAATCAAATACGTATGGCACTTGAAAATGAAGAACTAACAGCTTTTCGTACCCCCAAAGGCATATACTACTACAAGGTTATGCCGTTCGGCCTCAAAAATATTGAGGCAGCATACCAAAGAGCCATGCAGGAAATCTTCGACGACATACTACACTAAAATGTCGAATGCTACATCGATGACCTCGTGGTAAAATCAAAGAAATGAGGAGACAATTTGCATGACTTGAGAAAAGTTTTTGAACGCCTGAAAAGATACCAATTGAGAATGAACCCGCTGAAATGCGCATTTTGGGCCACCTTTGGCAAATTTTTGGGCTTTGTGGCTTATATTTGAAGATTCATCTCCAACCTAGCAGGGCGTTGCCAACCCTTTAGCCGCCTCATGAAGAAAGTTGTCCTCTTTGAATGGGATGAGTCCTGTAGAGAGGCCCTACAAAGCATCAAGTCTTATCTGACAAAACCTCCGATGTTGGTAGCTCCGGTGATTGACCGTCCATTGATCCTGTACATCGCTGCACAGGAATGCTCGGTGGGAGCTTTGTTGGCACAAGACAATAATGAAAAGAAAGAAAATGCCCTGTATTACCTTAGCAAAATGATGACACCAAACGAACTAAAGTACTCATCAATAGAAAAGATATGTCTAGCACTCGTTTTTGCCATCCAAAAGTTAATGCACTACTTCCAAGCTCACACGATTCTTCTGGTGTCTAAAGCAAACCCACTAAAGTACGTTATGTCAAGGCCTGTCCTCTCCAATAGGCTTGCAAGATGGTACCTTCAGTTCCAACAATTTGAAATTATATATGTACCACAAAAAGCAGTGAAGGGACAAGCTCTAACAGACTTCTTGGCGGACCACCCTATCTCAGCCAAGTGGGATCTTTCTGACAACCTACCAGATGAGGACGCCCTACTGGTTGAAGACACCCCTACATGGAAGATGTACTTTAGTGGAGCCTCCCACAAGAAAGGAGCCGGCGTTGGGATAGTATTCGTAACATCAAAAGGTGAAATCCTGCCCTACTCATTTACCCTTGCGGAAAAATGCTCAAACAATGTGGCTGAGTATCAAGCCTTAATCCTCGAACTTAAGATTGCCATGGATATTAAGCAGCTACACCTTAAAGTCTTCGGGGATTTTTGACTAGTGGTCAACCAGCTGCTAGGGGAATATGAAGTCAAAAAGTCCAAGTTGCTTCCATACCTTAACTATGCCCACAAGATCATGAGTTGGCTCGGGGATGTCACAATCAAACATGTGCCAAGAAACAAAAACAAACAAGCTAACGCATTGGCTAAACTTGCCTCGATCTTATCATTTCCTGACGCAAAAATACCAGGTGCCCCTATGTAAAAAATGGGTGGCGCCACCAATACTTGAGGATAAGGAGGGGGAAGAAAGTTACCCTGTAGAAGTCCTCGAAATAGAAAAGGAGGACTGGCGCCAGGCATTTGTGAACTATCTGAAATACGAGAAATTACTAAATGGTCCACGCCAAAAGGTTGACATTCGCCGCCGAGCAGCCCGCTTTATCTACTTTATGGGTGTCCTGTACAAACGCTCGTTCAATGGAGTATTCTTACACTGCCTAGGCAACGACAAAATTATTCAAGCTATGGAGGAGGCACACTCTAGGATTTGCGGTGCTCATTATTCTAAGCAAAAACTCCATTTTCAGATCAAGAGAATGGGATACTATTGGCCAGCAATGGTGAAAGATTGCATGGAATTCGTTCAAATGTCAGTACCACGCTAATTTCATTCATCAACTGCTCGAGCCGTTACACCCGACGGTAGCTTCATGGCCATTCAACGCCTAGGGATTGGATGTCATCGAACCTATGACAAAGTCATCCGCTGGCCACCTCTACATCTTGACGACCATTGACTACTTCTCCAAATGGGCAGAGGCAATCCCCTTAAAAAGAAGTAAAAAAGGAAAATATCGCTGACTTCATCTGTGCTAACATTATCTATAGGTATAGGGTTCCTTGGCACATTATCACAGACAATGGGAAGCCATTTGTCAATAGTACCCTGGACAAGTTATGCCAAAGGTTCGGTTTCAAGCAAAGGAAATCCTCAATTTACTATGCTCTGGCCAACGGTCTCACAGAAGCCTTCAATAAGACCTTGTGCAACTTGTTGAAAAAGGTGGTGTTAAAGTCAAAAAAGGATTGGCACGAGAGGATTGCGGAGGCTTTGTGGGCCTACCGGACTACTTTCAGGATGCCCATACAAGCAACCCCTTATGCGCTAGTATATGGAGTTGAAGCTGTCATCCCGCTCGAGTGGTAGATTCCATCGCTGCAAGTTGCTATACATGAGAGATTGACCGAGGAAGACAACGCTCGTTTGCATCTTGAAGAATTGTAGGTGCTGGACGAGAAAAGGCTTGATGCACAGCAAAGGCTCAAATGCTATCAAGCCCGCCTATCTAAAGCTTCCAACAAAAAGGTGCGTCCGCGATCTTTTCAAATTAAAGACTTGGTGCTTGTAGTAAGGAGGCCCATCGTCATCACACACCGCACTGGAAAGAAGTTTATCCCCAAGTGGGATGGGTAGTATGTTGTTCAAGAAGTCTACACAAATGAAACCTACAGACTAGTCGATCAGAATGGTGTAAAGGTTGGCCCAATCAACAAAAAATTCCTAAAGAAGTATTATGCTTAAGGCAAGGCACAAAATGTTAAAACAAAACACACGAGCCTAAATTATACATCACTCCTGGCCCGCAAGAGTATAAACTGTGAACGGCCTTTAACTTTTACGAATTTAAGAAGATTTGAACTACGTTACGACTTGATCCCATTTTCGGGTATGTAGGCAGCTTAGACATCCTCTAAGTTCAATCACAAATTTTTAATGGGTTATGATCTAGTAACCACCATTGGGGCCATTTGCAAAAAGAAAAAGTAACAAACAATAAAGCGAAAGATCACATTTTATTGACAAAACCAGGTGTTAACAGAAGGAATAAAATCAATGTTCAAAAAATGATCCTGATAAAATGCTAAGTAAAAGGGTTCAAGCCCTCCAGCTCATCCTTGACGATTACCAACTCTTCCTCAACAATGCGCAAGGCCTCAGTAGTTGCCTCATCTGAAGGCTCCATAGATTGTATGGTAACTATTTCTCCATGAACCTCTCCAACCTCGGCCGCTGCCCTTCGTAGGAATTCCCTCTGCTGCACAAGGGACAAAGATAGCTCCTGTTGCCTTTTCGTCAGAAGCTCAAGCTGTTCCTCCACACTCTTCAGCTCAGCTTCAGAGCGCTCAACTTCTTTGGCCCCCTTAGCTTCCTTGTTCAGGGCTTCCTGGAGCCGACTGTCAGCATCCTTCAACTGTTAGGCAAGAATCTCCTTAGTGAGCACCTCAGATGTAGCAGATCTTGCCTCGTTGTAGGCCGCGGCTCTAGCAAACAATGTCTCTAAGAACCCCTCTATGCATGAAACACTGGCATGTTCAAAATGCCTCATGGATTTAAGAACTAGCATAACCTCATTCTTAAGGGAAGAAATGGAGTCAAGCAAGGTGCCCGCTAACCTCTCGCGAAGACTCATCCACAACTTACAAAGAAACCCCCTCTCATGACTCCGAAGAAATTTCTCTACCTCAAACACCGAAACTGCCGCAGGAAGAGATACTTCCTTACACCCCTCTAGAGAGTGAGCCCCATTTGGCACAACATCACCAAGCACCACAACAAATGCTATGCCAGATCTTGCAACAGATTTATGGCTACCACTAAGGTCCCCGCCATCACTTCTAAACACTTGCTTCTCTATCTGAAAACGTGTGCACACATACAAGCATATTAATTAGGCAAGTCAGAAAATGGGGATCGCCGGTAGGAAAATGTGGCTAATTACCTTTTTGGCATGGTCCTTAACTGACTCAGAATGGCTAAAAGCATAGCTTTCTTTCGGGCTGCAAGGTGTAGGATCTCTCTTGACCCTTTTCCAATGGCAATCCCCACTGCTGCTAACGCTGTCATCCAAAACTTGCAAGTTCGGCCACTTCTCTGTAGGAGCAACCAGGGCAGTACGGTTGTAAGGATGATTGTGGACATTAGGTGGTGGATTCCCTTACGTCAGGTACATCACTTCGAGATAAAGTGATGCACAACTTTGCCACATGCTCTTCGAGGTAACTCCCATGAACCTTGGCCCACCATTCTTTGTAACTCTTAAAATGAAATTTCCTTACGATTGTCGAAATGCGAGGGAATCATTCCTTAGTCTTTGAACCGGAACAAAGTTGACAACTGTTAAAATATAAACCCTTCTCCAAGGAAGCCTCGTGTATGTCATGCGTGTGAATTCTGGGAATTTCTTGGTAATAGCCAAACTGGCAATTGAACCGATGTGGACTATAAGGTTCGATGACGAACCAATCGCCCTGCCTTAATGAAAGGTAGCCCGAGTGGATCGCAATAAAATAGTCATCCTCATATTGTTTATGGCTACCATCATCAAAGTACGAAACATCTTGCTGCTTAGTAATCATAGTGTCGGTCCAGCTAAAAAGTTCACCTTTGTGGACCCTCCAACGTGCCTCCCGTAGGTCGTAATACCTCTCCCCACCATCACCCGAATACGTGACCATCTTCAAACTATCAACACCCTTATAGATTAAATAATGGGTTTTAAAAAAATGTGTGGACCACATGTAAACTTAATGGAGCGGGAATGGAGAGAGTATCCGTGAAGGCCTCCGCGACTGTGCAACCCTACTCAAGCCTCGTTGAAGGCTTGCAAGGATGGGGACAGCGAGTCTCACTGCCCTCCAAGTCACCATGATACACACCATCTTGAAGGTGCTCGGACGCACAAAACCAACACCTTCGGTGGGAAGAACAAAAACACTGAGCTAGCTAGCCAGAAACGCCGCCAGATAGGTATCCACTCTTAAGTTATCATGGACATTAAGGCATATGAAAGGCTCCTCATCGACAGGGGACCACTGTTTGTGCATGCCGATCTCGCCGGACGGATTACAGAAGGACTTAGGACCAGCCGCTTTATTCTCTTTTCGAGCTGGAGGTGCAGTATACCTTAGCCTTCTTTTACACTAAAAGTTAATCCAATCTCCAACAGAAATCGAAGAGACTCGAACATGATCCGAGCTGCTGTGCAAAATACGGTAGGCATAGAACAAATATTGATAAGATCAGGGAAGGTACCTCTTGCCTTGTTCGTTAAGACCTACGAGCTCCTTTACATTAAGAACCACCTCATCACAAAACCTTCCATAATTGGGAGTTTGGCCAGACTCCATAAATCATAAAGAGAGAAAGATACTTCTCCATAAGAAGTGAAAAGTGTGTTAGTGGAAGGACACCACGCCTCATAGACTGCTTGTAGAATGTTGGAACACCGATCATAAGTAAATAACAAGCCATACACTGCGTCACAAATCTGGGCTGCCTTTAGGTCACGTTCACAACGACTGAGTACATCCTTAACCCACTCCTAATAACCCTCAGTAATCAGGAATTTGTCGGCACACGGAAGTACATCACCCCATTTGACCTTCCCTTCTACAATCTAGTGCCCTAGAGTTGGAAAAAGAACTAGCCTGACAGCAGCATGATGGTGGGACGATTGCAGAGTATATGCCTTTGAGCTCTTGTTAAAAGGAACCTCTTAGGTCCAATTGTCCACTCGATCAGTAGCCTCCAGCCTGGGCAGGAACAGATGAGAAGGGGAGAATAAACCACTAGAATCGTGCCTCTCTCAATAGGGTGACCCTCTTCATTAAGGATGACCAAATGCTCCATGTCCGAGAAAGAGATGCTGCTTTTGAAATGCACCATAATGTCAATTGCAAAGGAATGCAAGAAAATATCAGTTAAATTGTCACAAACGGGGAAGGATTTTTAAAAAAAAAGGGGAGCAAAGGCCCAAAGGTTCAAGCCTAGCTGATACGCGTGGGCTGAAATTAAGCCTAGTGCTCAAAGGTCCAAAAAGATCAAGCCTAATTGGTACACGTGGGTCGAAATCAAGCTTGGTACTCAAAGGCCCAAAAGTTCAAGTCTAGCCGGTACACGTGGGCTGAAGTCAAGTCTGATACTCAAAGGCCCAAAAAGATTAAGCCTAACCGGTACACATAGGTCGAAAACAAGCCTGGTATTCAAAGGCCTAAAAAGATTAAGCCTAGTCAGTTCACGTGGGTTGAAATTAAGTCTAGTACTCGAAGGCTCAAAAGTTTAAGCCTAGTTAGTACACATGGGCTAAGATCAAGCGTGGTACTCGAAAACTTAAAAGTTCAAGTGTAGCCAGTATACGTGGGCTAAAATCGAGCCTGATACTTGAAAATCTAAAAGTTCAAACCTAGCTAGTACACATGGCCGAAATCGAGTCTGGTACTCGAAGGTCCAAAAGTTCAAGCCTAGCCGGTACACGTGGACCGAAATCAAGCCTGGTACTCGAAAGCCCAAAAGTTTAAACCTAATTGATACGCGTGGGCTTAAATCAAGCCCGGTACTCGAAGGTCTAAATGTTCAAGCCTAGCATTCGAAAGTCCAAAAGTTCAAGCCAAGTTGGTACACGGGTGGAAATCAAGCCTGGTACTCAAAGGCCCAAAAGTTCAAGCCTAGTTGGTACGTGTAGGCTAAAATCAAGCCTAATCCTCGAAGACCCAAAAGTTCAAACCTAACTGGTATGCGTAAGTTGAAATCAAGCCTAACTTGTTACACAAAGGCCCAATTAAAAAAGAAAGAAAAAGAAGAAGACCCGCGCTCAAACATAGCTTTCCCTGAAATCAACACCAAGTATAGCCTCAATTTCCCCAAACACGAAAGTCTGCGCCGAACCGAGCCCTGATTCCTTTAAAAAAAAAAAAACGGGTTTACGCCAAACAGGGCCTCAGGACCTTAGCTCAAGCCAAACCCAGCTTCGTCATTGACCTCCCAGCGCTGCACCTGCACTCCCTCCGCCACAGCACTGTCGCGCCTGCCCATTAGCGCCTTCGCCACTGCAAGCCCAGCCACGTCACCGCCGCTAAAACCTCCGCCACTCGGAAGCCTCCCAGTGCCGCCGTTGACCGAAAACGCACCACGTCGTGCCTGCATCTCCCCCGCCAAAGCACCCCTTTTTTTTTCTTCTTTTTCGCCACCCGCAGACTTCCTCACGTCCCTTGGCACCGCCCCTCTCTCAGCCGAAGACTTGTACTAGTTTGTCCACATTCCAGGCTTAGCCGAGCAGGCGGGCAAACACTGGTGCTTCTAGCCCCGAAGAAATCGAGATGGCAGATGAGGTTCCGACTCTAGTGGACACCTTCTATGGCCTCGTCATCGACGTCTACGAGCGGGGCTGGGGGTAGTCGTTCCATTTCTTTCGCCTTCCAATCCTGGAAAACCGTACCGCAAGGCCGCGCGCCTCTGTGAGGTTATGGCCGTCGGTCTTCTGAACGTCGAGCTCGGAAACCGAATCTAAACGTAGGCTGCGGGGCCAAGGGTCCGATGCGCGCATCTACAACTCACTCCGGCACTAACACTGTCGGGATCGCATCGCCATAACACCAGGTGGATCATGCTCAGGAAAACCACGTTTCAATGACAGTGCTGGCATGGCTGGTGACGAAAAACCAAAAAAAAAAAAGAAAGAAAGAAAAGGCAACTCAAGCCTTCGGACGGGCAACTGATTTACGGACCCAGCGTATATGAAAAGACTGGCGGACACATTGGGAATTGACTCACACCATTTTCACTCCGAAATAAAAACACTAATAAATACTATTAAATATTAATAAATGAGAACAAATAATAATGGTAATAAAGTATCAAAATATACGTATACATACACATACATACACACATATATATATACGTGTCAAGATTTAAAAAAAAGATATATATATATATATATGAAAATAATAATCAAGAAATAAATAAATAAATAAATAAAGTAAAATGAATAATAATATTTAAATAATGAAATAAATAAAATCGAGATTCATTCATTTGAAAAAGCAACTTCGTCATGAACAAGTCTTGAGGGAGCATTTTGTAGACACATAAAATTAAATAAATACCATGAAAAAGAAATTAAAATATGAATTAAATAATTTTATTTTAGGTTTTTTTAAACAAATACAATTTTTATAATAAACAATTAATCAATTAAGATATTTTTTAAATTAATCAAATTGGATGATGACAAATGGCACAGTCCAGTGAAAGACAATAAATGATTAATTAAGCTAATCAGAAGGTGACAAATGGTGTAGTCCAACAGGAGACTAACAACCCCGACAGCCAATGAGATCGCTCCACGTCAGCAGGGTAGGATGGTTACATTATATCTCCTACAACTATAAGTAGGAGCCAAAACCCCACACAAAAGGGATAACAAGGAAGAGTAAGAAGGAGAAGACACAAATTCTCTTAAGCATACTCAAGAACATTCAAGGCGTTTTTCGTTAAGTTCAACTAATTTATCCCCAAATCCAAAGCGTTTTTCATCAAAAACCTTCAAATTTAGCGTTCGATCCAAGATCAGGGCGTCAAGTTTCAAGATCGGCGTTAATTGAAGAAATCCACAAGTTTCAAGAAGGATCAAGCACAAGCCCTCCCTTAAAGATATTTTAAATTAAAGTCACATCTTTGAAAGAAGAATCAAAGGACTGACTTAGAGAACGAAGCCCGCACAAAATCTATTTGATTCAAATTGTAGTTGATTTGTACAAATTTCTTATTAGTAGAAATCTAATCACAAGATTTTGTCCTACAACAAGTTCTTAAAATATTATGATTTTTTGTTTAAAGTAAATTCCTCATAATTAATATTTGATATATTCTCTCTAATTTTACACAAATGAACACACACACACACACACACATATATTATATAATAATTTATTTCAATAGGATGTAATATTATGGTTTGGCCTAACTATCTACTAGCCCAAATGATCTACTAATGTGCTATGGTTGAATCGATAAAGGAATGAGCCCAAGTTAATTACAACTAGGGTTTTCTTGTCTTGCCCTTTTACTAGCAATAGTAGCCTTAACCCTCAATCAACTTATATTTCCTGAAATAAGCCTTGTGGCTCTAGAGTCCTTCTAATGGTCTCCTGAAACATGCTGCACGACGATAAGATGGAATTTAGGTCAAACAAGTGTTTCATCTCTATGGGAATAATATAGGGATGATGACAACCATGATAGGAAAAATAGAGAAGAATGGGAGATGGGAGAAACAAAAGGGCTAAAAAAAAGGAAATTAATCCTTTTCTAGTTATTTTATTACAGTAGACTTTGCTACCATATATAAAACTAATATTTTTCGTTCTTTATTTGTACATATTAGAACAAATAAGGTAGATCTGGTTCTTTATTGTGGATTTGACCTCCTGACTTAGTGCTTCCTTCTTTTTTCTTACACTACACTTTCATTATTAATTATTTATTGCCTTTCTCATATAGTAATCACTTTATTCCCCTTGTTATACGTATTTAGTAACTCCCACTGTAATTTGGACACCATCCAAGCTGCATTAGCTACTTTGTAATTTCTATTTCAACTTTGATTATGCATAGCATCTACCTACCCTTTAAGGCAATACTTGTCCTCAAGGATTGAAGGCTAGAAATCACTATCGAATGGTTTTGTAATCCTTCCAAGTGGTTTCTACTAGGTCCAAGTTGGATCATTGCATTAAAATTTGTGTAGCTATCCCCTACTCCTTTTTACTTGTCTTTGGCCCAAAATAGCTACAAGTTCTAGCTTGATCTCCCCATTATTATTTGCGAATGGCAATGCTTCTAGTGGATAGCATGTTTTGACCAATCTTCCCAATAATGGAAAGATGAACAAAATATTTTGATGTCAATTTTTTAGTATACCTTGTTGCCATAAACTATTATCTATATGGCTGTAATTTTAGATAAACTTGGTCCCCTTTGTCAAAACTTCTTTCAACTCATCCTTTGATTGCATTCCTTTTATCCTTTTGGTGCCTTGGCAAGTTTTTTTCTTAAGCATTTTGGTTGTTGTACCATCATTTTGATGAATTGGGTCGCCTCCTTGTGAGGGGTTTTTATTGCCACATCCAAAGCATATTATAGGTGAGTTGTCCCATACTATATTGGGAAATGGGCGGTGCCTATGTTGCTTGATAATTGGTGTTGTACCACCATTTATCTAAAAACTTTGTCCATTGACATGGTTTATAACCTATCATGCACCTTAGATATCATTTTAAGCACTTTTTCACTCACTCAGTTTACTGGTTAGTATAAAAATGGTAGGCTATGCTAATATTTAGATTGACTCAAATGGCTTGTAATAAGTGCTCCCTAAAGCTACTAGTAAACACTTTATCCCTATCACAAACTATAGATTTTGATAGCCTATGCAATTTAAACACATTTTCTACAAAAGTTTGTATAACCTATAGTGCCATTGCATAGGGGTAAGATATGTTATCAAGTGAGCACACTTACTAAGTTAGTCCATAAATACCATGATGCAATCTTTTCTAGCAGATTTAGGTAAACCTGCGATGGAATCCATGATAAGATCTTGCTAGGCCCTTTGTGGAATATGTTGTAGGTGGAATAGTCTTGGAGGATGAACCCTTTCAATTTGACTTTTCTGAAGGATCTCATACTTCATTTGTACTGACTTCACATCCTTGAATAATCCCCTCTAATGGAACAGAGACTTTATTCTTTTGTAGTAGGATCCCTAAGTGACCCCCATTGAATCACTATGAAGAAGGTTTCTTATTAGTTTCTTCCACTTGTCACTCTCTTTCTCTACATATACCTTGCATTTAAATTTCAGTATTCTAAAAATGTAGCTGGTTGAGATCCATTTTAGTGTGATTGTTGGAACAACATATAACTCCATCTCTGCATCTGGAAAAGACATCCACTACCTTGTTTTCTTTTCTTTTCTTGTATTGGATTTTATAACTTTGTTCACATTTCTTTGTTGGGAGGGGTAAGGCTTACATAGCAAGAATATTAAACTTCTATGGTCAGTTTTGATTATGAATTGCCTAGTCTCTAAATAGTGTCACCATTTGCTACTTGTTATAAGGAGAGCTAAGAACTCCTTTTCACATACTAATAATCCTTGATTTTTTTGAAAATAATTCCTTACTCAAAAATTTGATAGGCCTAGAATTTTGCATCATTACAGTTCCAATTTTAGTATTTAATGCATTAGTTTCTAGCACAAAAGGTTGATTGAAATAAGGCAGGGCCAAAATGAATGCCTTGGTCTTAGTTGTCTGAAGTTTCTTTGAAAGGCTTGGTTGTTTTTGGGTTCCCCTAAAAGGTATTTCTTTTCAATAAATTTGTCGAGAGCTCGCTAATTTTTTTTTATAATCCTATATAAATCGTCTATTATATCCTGTCAAACCCAAGAATCTCCCATGTGGTTTAATTATACTAAGAGTTAGTCAATTCACCATGACCTCTATTTTATCAAGGTTTGTGGCCACACCTTTGAGGGAAATCACATATCCAAGATATTCTCCCTTAGACTACCCAAATGAGTACCTTTTGAGTTTGACAAATAATTGATTTTCAAGAAGAGTTGAGAATACTATATCTATGTGACTTAGGTGTTCTTTCCATGGTTTTCTGAAAATTAGAATATCATAAAAAAAAAAAAGCAGGCACTAGCCTTCTTGGAAATCCCAACAGTATGTTGTTCATAGGACTATGGAATGTTGGAGGTGCATTATTGAGTTTAAAGGGCACCACCAAAATTCATAATGTCCATAATGTGTCTTTAATGTTGTTTTATAGATGTCCTAAGGGCACGTATGGATTTGATGATGGTTAGATCACAAATTTAATTTTGTGAAAAGGTAGCCCCTTTCAATTCATCTAGTAAATTCTCGATGACTAGAATTGGAAACTTGAATGTGATAATCATTTCATTTAAACTTCTATAATTTGTACACATCCTCATAGTATTGCCTTCTTTTTAACCAATAGAATTAGGAATGCAAAAGAACTCTCATTAGGTTTGATAAACCCTTGTTTGAGTAATTCTTCCATTTGCCTTTCAATCTTCTCTTTTTCATGATGAGAAGGCCTATATGGTCCTAGATTTACTGATTGGTAATCTAGCTTAAGAGGTATCTGGTGGTCATGTCTCGTTGAGGGAGGCAACTCTATGAGTTTTGAAATGACCCCATAATTTCTCCCTAATACTCTTTGAATATACTCTAGAATTGCTTGTCCTATCATCTCATTTTGGATATTGGTTAGGAGAGCAACCCACTCATCCATGTGTAGTCTTATCAAACTATCTACAATCTCATGTAATCCTATGAGTGGTTTGTGGGTGTCTTCCCCTTACAATAGTAACTTCAACCTCATATTGAAATTGTAATGTTAAGTCGTTGAAATCAAACTTGACCAAGCATATAATTTTAGTCTAATCTATCCTAAGTACACATCACAATTTTTGAATTTGAGGAGCTTAAACTCAAACTCTCAGTTTTGCTTTCTCCATCTTAGCCCTCTGCTTTTTAGGCTACTCATGAGTTAATTGCCATTGGAAATTATTATGATTAATGGGCGAGCATCCTTCGGTTCCACCATCATTCTTATGAAAACTTTAGGACATCCAAAGCTGTGAATGCTATCTATATTCACTAAAACAAAGTCTTTAAATGAAGTGTACTAAGTTGTGAATTTCAAGTTATAATGTCAACCGTTACCTCGCCCTCTGTATAGACTTCTTCATAGTTAGGATTAATTGTCTTGTCATCTAAGTTATCACTTTAATGTACTTCTTCGCCCTTTATTTGGTTGAGTCTTCTTTCTTTACACTTATGGTTAGAACTTCATTTCTCCCAACAATAAAAACATTTTCCTTTTTTGAACTTGTTTCCCCTTTTTGTTTGTATTTAGGGGAGGGGGGGTCGCTTTTAGAAAATTATTACTACTTTTGGTGGATTTGATAAGGCCTGTATGCTTTTTAAGAACCTCTAATTTTATTTTTTTTGTGTTTTGCTACAAAGAATGCCTCTTCTAATGATTAACATTTGAACATGATGACACTGTACCAGATTTCTTCAAATCTACTAATAAAACTATGGATGACCTGCTTTGATAGGTAGGTATTAAACTCCATCATACTTACTTTTAAGTCTTCAAAGCTCTTAATATATTCTTAAGCACTCCCCTTTTTGCCTTTACTTGTTAAAAGAGCCTATCACATGACCAAGTCTTACATTTCATATTTAGCTGGGACAGCCCCTTGTAGCACATCCCAACTAACAAAAAAATTTCCAATGAAAAAATTGTTGAATTAGCATTAAACTTTTTTATCAAAATATAAGGTTGCAACTAGCACCTTTTCTTTTTCTACAGTGTTGTAATAATTGAAGTTTCTGTTGCATGTCTAATCTAAATCTAGTGTTTGAAACATTTAATGTGGTCAAATCAATCTTCAATTTGGGTAGGAAACGATGCCTCTACATGTTTGCCTGATCCAATCATTGGAACGAGTTGTATTGTGGATGGTTGCCTAGATATTTGGGGTTTCCAATGCTAACTGGGGATGTGCTGGGATAGGTAAGATTCCCTTGGATGCATGCACCAAGGGTGATCCTTCACAAGTCTATGCAATTAGCATTCTATTAATCTGTTGAAAGGTTGTAAGTAGCTAATGCTTCTTATGCTTAGTCACAGCATGAGAGTCCTCAATTCTTTGCTAGATTCCATAGAATTGGGAATTGAAATCCTTGGTGACGTAACTTGATTATAATGCCTTTCTAATTGTGTTCATGTGGGGACACGTGGGCCATCAACCCATGGGTATTAACTCTAAGGCATGGATCTTCATGCTTTAGCCACCTAGGAAAGTAATTTTGTGAAACCCAAATCCTCACCCATCTAAGCAAGAAAGCACCTAAGACCCTAGCCCTAAAGCAACTCAAGCCTATGAGGAAAGGTCACCCAACAACTATGGTTTGTAATTGCTATTGCTTTATTAGTAGAAGTGTGTCCTTAAATGTTGAACATATCACAATAAGGTGATGGCTGTTAGACTAACCCAAGTCTATAAAACAAGATTTGCCATATTAGTAGAAGTGTGTCCTTAAATGTTGAACATATCACAATAAGGTGATGGCTGTTAGGCTAACCCAAGTCTATAAAACGAGATTCGAGCAGGCAATGCGGGATACCCTTATCTTTTGTATTTTTTCCCTTATATAGAAATAACAAAAGTTTTCCTCTCTCTGTGGATGTAGGCTATTTCGACTAAATTACGTAAATATCATATCCCATTGATAATTTTTAAGTTTCGTATGATTTAAAATTGCTAAAGCTTTTTTTGTCCATGACACTATCATTTCTTTAAATGTATTCCTCATATAAGTTTTCAATTCCTAAATTTGCTTCTCTACATTATTCTCAACCATTCTTGAGATTGTGCTTTTGCTATCTTTAGGTGTCACGAACTCGTTCTGATAACGACTACAATTTTATGGTTTGGACCAACTATCCATTGACCTAAATGATCCACTAATGTGTTGTAGATAAATTAAAAAAGGAATGAGTCCTAATTAGCCCCAGTTAATTTGAATTCAAACTTGCCTGACGATGCCTTCTTGGAGAAGTTATCAAATCGTTAGGGCAACATGGTAATTTCGCGAAACCAATTGTCACAAGCCTTCCTATTGCTAAGATCGAGGGCAAGGAACTTAATTCGTTGACTAAGGTTGAACATAACCATTCTTCTCAGCTTCTGTGCCGTGAATGCCTCAATCTTCCTTACTTTCTACCCATTTCTCTCTTCCTTCTTCCATGTTAGGGGGTTTTCTTCTGTAGCCCTTTTGCTGGGAATAGTAACTTCATCCCACAATTAGCTTATATTTTCTGAACTTCCTTAATGTACTATTTTTTTTGAATTAGAATGGATTTTTGACCTTCTGTTCCAGTAGATGTTGAAACGAGCCTAATGGCTTTGGAGCCCTTCTTCCAATAGTCTCCTAGAATGCGTTTTTGTGATGATAAGATGGAATCTGGGTCCAAAACGGGCACTGCACCTCTATGTGCCACTGTTCCTAGGAACAATCTAGGCAATGACCGTGATGATAGGAAAGATACAAGAGAAAGGGAGAGGTGAGAAACGCAAGGGGCAGAGAGAAAGAAAGAGGAAAGAAAAATAGAAAGATAAATACTTTATTCCTTTTTTGGTTATCTTCTTACATTAGACTCTATTTCTATATATAAAACTAAAGTTTTTCATTCTTCATTGATAAAGATAAGAGTAAATAAGGTAGATCTAGTTCTTTGTTGTCTCCTGACTTTGTGATTCCTTCCTCATTTATACATTGCACATCTATTGCTAATTATGTCTTGCCTTTCTTGAATGGTCATCACTTTATTGTCCAATTGATTGTATTTAATAATTCTCGTTATAATTTGAGTTCCATTTGAGCTATCTTGTATGTATTTTCGTATAATTTCTGCTTCAACTTTGATTATAAATGATATAGGACTTTAAAAAATTATATAATAATTTATCAATTCATCATAATTTGACTAATGAGATATAAAAATGACGAATCCCATAAATTTTACTCTTATACTATATTATTTTTAATCCAATGGAATCATCAATCTTTGACATCTCCAAACATATATTATTTTTCTACAAAATTAAAAAACATGAAAATGAGGAAAAGGAAAAATAAAATAACGAACCCTTAAGACCTAACTTATGTGTACGTTGTATCATTACATGTGCGTGTGAATGAACACTTTAATTACTAATTTTCAATTTAATTTACAATAAAATAGAAAAGTTTCAAACTCTTAATTTGATAGGTATGTGTAATTATATCTATTAAAAAATTAGTTAGTAATGATATACCTAATCATATTATTATTTTGCTTAATTTAATAAGTTTGCAACCTATCGAAATTTTAATAAAACAAACATACACAATGCTGAATATTTATTCAAGATTCAAATCCAAATTGTCCTTTTTCACACATTTGAACACATATTTAAAATTCAACCATTATATTTATTCACAATAAAAACATATCCCCATGTATAAGCACATGATATGTATGTATGTATCTATCTATCTATTGTGCATAAATACTCAAATTCAATCAATCATAAATATTTGTTTCATCAAAATTTCTTAATGAAATACAATAAATCTCCTTTATTTTCATCTTATGACAAAATAATCAAACAAACATAGCCAATAATTCTCGTGCTAGTGTAATTGAATTCGTGAGTAGGGGCAGCCATCCGCCTTTGATTTCGACAGTCGCCAATTTTGAAAGGCAAATGCAAAAGACACATGGAACCCTGAATTAAATCTCATTGATGCTTCTAGTGATGCGACTTTTCGGCCTCAAAATGCATAGGAGAAAATTTCTTGTTCCCACGAGTACAGTGCTTGTGCTTGAGTAAAAATCGACTCTATTTTCTCACATAACACACACGTGATTTGAGTAGAATTATTTATTTTTTAATATTAAAAATAAATTGAAATCAATTTGAATGATGGGTTTGAATTTGATATAAAACGAGTACCAACTATTTAGGGAAATCATAAATATGAATTTTGTATATTGAAATCAACTCATTATTTATGTCGGTTGAAATATAAATAATGAGAATTGATTGGTTAATTAACATGTATGGACATATATATAGAATATAGGTTATGTTTGGTTGGTAATTTTGTTAAGAGTAAAAATGATGGAGATTTTTTTGTCTATCAAAATTATGTTTGATAGTCAAATTTTAGTTAGATGATAATTTGGATTTGTATGAATTTGTGCATTTATATTTATAATAATATTTGATAATGTGATAACATCTAGAAATAATAGTTAATTTTTAAAGTACATATGCCTGTGTGTGTTTGTATAGAGGTCCTAGTTCAATTGTTATACAAATTAAATTTTAAATATTTGTATACATAGTAAAAGAGAGAAGAGTGTAAATGTAAATTTAAATAAAAAAATTATTGAAAATATTTTTGAACTGTGTAATCTTTAATTGGTATAAAACTGATCAAAATCATGTAACAAAATATAGGCTAATTATTGTTGGAAAATCACGCATATTTGTCTAGTGTGCAGGTTCGAAATGCCAAAATTGAGAAGAATAAGATGTTCTTTTAGGCGAGACTCTTGACATTCGAAAAGAACTGTCATGAATTAAGGTTAATTTTTGCAGTCATTTCTATATTTTTAATTGTTGAACATGAAAATTTATAATTTTTGATTATTTTATTTGACTTAAGAACAGTGTCTGAATATTAAAATAATGTACATCATAATTATGTTATTATTTTGATGCATTATCAAATGTTGTTGTTGGAGCTACTAGTATTAATAATAATGATGAGCATGATGATATAAATGTTGTTAAACATTTGAAAGTCCATAGAATTCCAAGTTATTTGTATTCAATTGATCAAGTTCTTACCCAGTCAAATCAATTTTAATGAGTAATTGATCAATCTAGTTCTCATTTGATCAAACTAAATTTTAGATCAAACACATTAATCTATATTTTATCAGTGGATTGATTAGGCACCCAAAAAGCATTTAAAAGTTTCAAATTCAAATTAAAGGGATATTTATATTGTCTAGCCAAACGAAATAACTTTGAACATTGAATCCTATAACTAATGACGCCAAGCATATAATCCACAAAATTATAACTTCAACAACAATGCCCTAAAGAAAATTTCCTACCTCAAAAAACACTTCAAAAATTAGAACATTGTAGATATATTCTTGTCTAGTGGTTGAATTTCATAGAGTAAAGTTAGAGTAACGATAATTTACTGTATTATTCTAATCAGAATAATATATAAAATGGGATTTAAAAATTTCTGTGAGCCAAGTCGTGGGTCTTGGTGTGGAGCATTGCTCTGTTAAACATCTTGCTATGTTCTTGATTTCATAGACTTCATACCAATCCGAAATGTTATAAATTTCTTTTCATGCCAATGTAGATGTATACAAAATTTAAATTTTATGTGCTTTGTAGTCAGACTTATGAATTGGTTATTATTATGTTTATATAAATAAGAACTATAATATTACTCGTGCTATAGGTCAATGGTTATTATAAAAATAACTATAAAAAAGATATTATATTATTGTTAATTAATTATATTGAGTTAATTTTTAGTGTCAAATATGATAAAAATACAAATTATTAAAAAATAATATTTTATTTCATATATTTATTGTAGCAAATGATACCATATCACAATTTTTATATTAAATATAATTTTGTATCCAACAATAGGGAGTGCTTTTATAAAATGTAAAATTTCAAAAATTTTGATAATTAGAATTTTGGTCAAATCAATTAAGAGAATCAACGGCTTCCCTTGTAATAATACACACACACACACACACTTCATATTTTAATGAGGCCTCATGATTGTTGACTTTTTTTGTCCAATTTTGTATCTCACCTACAACTCAACGCCTCAAATATTTATTTAAATCACTTTCAAAGTCCATCGAACCAAACTCTCGACATAACTTTCAATTTAAAGCTCTTGACAATTGAATCAACATTAATTTTTACCAAACTCCATTCATATAAAGTTGACATCGTCAAGAATATGATAAACATCTTATTAGTTGTAGTAGGAATTGATTTTAAATATAATATAAATACTAAATGTCCAATTCTTATATTTTTATTTTGGTAGTGAAAATTTTGTGAAGGATTTTTGTAGGTTAGTACAAGGAAATAGTTTTAAAAAAATTAAACCTTATATATAGATGATTAATTCAACAAAGATGATCATGCCATTTGAGTCAAGAGGAGGGGTCATCAAGTTAAAGAAATTCAATTGGTTGAGAAGAAAATAAATAACTCTATAGGAATATATTTACCAAATCACTTTCAACGGCTACAAATTTAATTAATAGAAATATTTTAATACCAAGACATACAATTGAAATTGTAAACTATCAAATCGTATTAATTGATGAGAAGATAAAAAGAAGTGTAAAATGCTAATGCAACCAATGACCAAAATGATGGTAATGGTGGGGGCTATGGAAGTTGAGATAATGAATTATATTCAATGATGCTAATGAGTCATTCTATTAAATTATCTAACTATTGGGAAGCCCAAATCTCTTCAAACGAGGAGTTTTTCCACGACCCTTTGGGTGACAATATTAATAAGAATTAATATCATATTTTCAAAAATCCACTTCAGAATATGTAGAGATATTGTTTACTGATGTGGCAAAATTTTGAAGAGTTTTAAAAGAGTATATGAAAAAAGAGGGATTTGATATCATCAGAAAAAAAAAAAAAAAAGCCAGCTTCTGGTCGCTTCAAAAAAATTGTTGCTTCTCAACTACACGACTCTATTGTCTTTTCGATTGGTACATTAATAAATGAACAACATTTTATTCTAGTTGAGATGACTTACAAAGCCAATGTTATGTGTTATATACGATGATTGAAGTATTCATAACTAGGTTGGAAGATAAGATCAGCATGTATGAGGCAAACCCATCTTATATGCAACAATATAGGATAAAACAAAAGGTAAAAGAAGCTATTGAAGGTTATTGTGTAAGTTCATATAAGTTGTTGCTAGCTTAGGAACAACAATAATTTAGTAAAAAGTAGTAAATGTGGTACAATAAAATTCATGTGCAACATTATTTATAAATTACAAAATTATTGTATTTTAAACAATGAAATTTATTAAAATTTGACATATAAAAAAATTTAAAATAAGAAAATTAAAAGTAAAAGATTTGAAAATATAGAAAGTTTGTGATAAAAACTAATAAAAATAATATGTTATAAGAAAAGAGAAAAAGAAAATGATAGAAAAAAAAGTAATTAAAAATAATTGTGTAATTTTATGATGAGCAATAAAAAAGTTTCACTTTAAAATAACATAAGTATCAATATATATGGTATTGAAGAAAAAGTAATCATATATTAGTATTTATATTTAAAAGTGCAAGGACAATGGTGTAAATTTATTAATTAAAGGCAATGTTGAAAATTTACAATGAAAAACCAAAATAGGTCCAAACTTTTTATAATATAGTAATGATTTATTACCCTTCAAAGGGGGAAGGTAATAATGTGGAGGGCAAAAGTGATGGTATATCTTCCACATCATTTTCCAAATAGATTTTTATAGGTTCAAAGGCGTTGAGATATAGTTATTGAGCGCATGCAATCCATCTCAAGGATGTGATGACTGCCACTTAAAAGGCCACAAGGAGGTGTACTCTTAATTATTGCAGAATTGGTTGAAAATAATAGATTTTTTTACAATTTCCTATGATATTTTTGAAAAAAAATGTAGAAAGAGTTAGGATTTCTTTTCACAAGCTTAGAAGAGTTCCTTGAAAACTTCATCCAAGACAAACTATAGAATTTTATAACTAAAATACAAATGGTACAACATAATTATTGTTAATGGTGTATGTTAAATATTAGTAACTTATGGTGTGGCCAAATTAAGAATGCAAGAAGCAAACACAAACAAGAACAGAGATGATAGTGCAGAAAGGAGATAACACAGAATTTATGTGGTACAGCTTGTGTAGCCTATGGCTATGAGACACAAAGGGAATGCATGCGTATTTTATGACATCTCATACTGTTTCCTTCTACTATATGTTTACATGCTCCATGATTTCTACAGTTGTTAAACAACTATAATGGTTCTTTACAATTATTCGGAAGAACACAAGCTTTCTCCAAGCTTGGACTGCGCCTAACTCTAGGACTCGACTGAGGTAGCTAGGTCTTATTATGCTCTGACTACTTGTTGCCTTCCTTGGGTGCCCTGACTCAAGGACTCGCCTAATCTTCTTCCAATATGCCTGGCGACTATGGATACTAGGCCACATGTCCACTCCGCTAGGATCCTTCTTGGATAGGCTAAAAAGTACACACTCGTCCCCAATTGGCCCAAGCAATAAGTTCCCTTCTTTAGGTAGCTTGAACACACACCATACTACTACTCCCCTCCAAGTTAGGTATGGTAATAGGGTGGGAGATGTCTCCCCCATCCCCTGCCTCGCTCTAAAATATCTCCCTCATGCCTACCCCTACTATCACATCCTTCACTCACACCCCACCCCCAACTTTGGTTCCCCCATGGGTGCCCAACCAGGGGAAAGAAAAAATTTGATTACATTTTAATAATTATATTATAAAAGATGAAAATTTAATTACATTTAATTCCACAATAACTAATAAAAATATAATATTCTAATTAATTTTATTGGTAAACGTAACATATTAGCCATACTAACATATTTAAAATAATTACAATGAACTATATATTTGTTATATTAGTATGATTGATATGACAAAATTTATTTTCTTTTTGAAAAATATTAATCAAAAAAAGGATACTTTTGTAGTGAATTTCTTATTAAGACAAAAGAATTAACAAAATGTTATATATTTCTAAACTACTAGATTGACTCAATAGCAATTGCATACAATAAATAGAATAAAAACATATATAAATCCAATATAAAAATAAAAATTCATCATTTAATCAATATATTCAATTCAAAATAGTTAAGTACAAAATAACTAAAGTATATTGACTTTATTTAACAATCAAATAAAAGAAACAAAATGATAAATCTCAAATTGTTTGAGGGTTATATGAATTATAATTTATGAATGGTGGCTAAAATTTTTTCTCAAATTAGTATGCAAAAAATCAATAAAAATAAAAATAAAAATAAAAAAGTAGAATTTTGGAAAGAAGATAATGATGAATTTGATTTTTTTCATATTCTAAAATTTTATTGTGATGAGAAAATTTATATTTTATCACAATTAAAATATATATTTCATCTCAATTAATTCTTTTAAAGTTCACTATTTTAATTTTCTTGGAGTAGACAAACAAATAATTTAATTAAGTAATTTTCATATTAATCATAGAAAAATTATCTAGAAGTTAACTGCAAAATATATAACATAACTAATTACATTTTGGACTATTTATTATAATCAAAATAATATGTGTATGTATACATATACAAATATAATATTTATATATATTAATATCAACACAGGGGATGGGGTAGCTCTCCAACCCTCATCTCATTTCTCCTCCCACGGGATTAGTCTTCCGATCACTTGCCTTCATTGCCATTTCTACTTCCAAGTTGAGGATATCTTCCTTAGTTTTGGATAACACTGCTTCAAATTCTTGTGGGAATCTAGGAGCTACCTATTGGGAGCCAACTTTTCATTTTAGGCCCCTTCCCAATGCATCCTTTCCTTCCTTTAAATACTCCCATTAAAATTCTCTCACATCTTCATCTGTGTTTTTAATGCTGTTCCCTAAACTTCTAGATTATGATTGTTCATTAGATACGCCTAGTACTAAAAGTAATCCTTTTGGCTCCATTTATGCCAAACTTGGCAAATATTGGACTAGTCACATAGAGGAACTCAACGTTGTGATTGATCACCTCAAGAAGCTAGAAGTCGACTATATAAAGCTTATACTGAAGAATATCGAGTTGAAAGAGAGGGCTTTGGATGACCATATGGAGGCTTTCGAAGAAGAATTGAAGTAAACCCACACACAAATAGATGAATGTCATTGCATTGGGCTAGAGATGGAGGAAAAATAGTGTTGTTTGGAACAAGAACATCTTGCTCTTCTATCTTACCTTATGGAGTATGGAGAGGGTGGCTGTCGTCGCTGCCATTCCAAGGAGCCTAACATCCAATGGTTACTAAAAACAGAAGAGAAGCACCAAGCTTTGGAGACATTCTTCAAGGCACGCCTTCACAAGTTTCTCAAGTCTAATTCCTTCCAAGCCTAGGGGGTTAATGATGCCTGGGTTGCCTTTTGTTGGGGCTTCGTTGAATGTTTTGAAGCCTCATTGGAGATGGGCACCATTTTGTGGTGTATCAACATTTTGAGGTGACCTGGAAGGTTGGCTGGGAGAAACACTCTCGTGATGCCTAGTTGATGGCTGATCCCTCTAAGCAAGATGATTAATTCATTGCTATGGAACTCCAGACGATGCCCAATCATTGTTGCTCTATCACTCTACTAGTTTTTTGTTTTTGTTTTTGTTTTTTTTTTTATCTCTATGTAATTTGGGTGATGAATAATAATTATCCTTTTCTTTTTGAAGTTTAGGGCTATTCAATTGGTAAAATCGAACCGAATCATTTAGTATACTGAAATTTTAGTAAGCTAAAGTTATGTACCGAATACTCAACCGAATTTTCGGTTCGGCTCGATATGTACCAAATTTTTTTCTGTTAGTTTCGGTACAATTTTTGGTCAACTAAATTAAAGCAAAAAAAACTATAAATTAAATTATTTATCACTAAGTCACTATTTATCATTAATAACTTAAAAAATATATATTAAAAAAGAAGTAAAAAATATATTAAAAAATTTAAAAATAAAAAAATGGGTATTCGGTTCGGTATAGCATACCAAACCCAAATACTAATACTGAACCAAAAATCAAATTTTTAAAAAATGATGTACCAAAATTTCAGTTTTGACACTATTCGGTCGGTATACCGAACTATGCATAGCTTTACTGAAGTTCATTTACATGATTGATTGTGTTATCCCATTGTCATGCTTGCCCTTTTCATATGCTTCGAAGGAATATCTCCTGAAGAATCACTAAACCATTAGTTGACATTAAATCATCAAAGATAAATGAATGAATATGATTAAGCAAATCAATTTGACTCATTCTATTATGGCAAGACCTTCCTTCATTAACTAATTTATAGGGGAACTTATTGTATTCCAACCAATCGATTGCTTGCAAAAATTTAATACTTGAGGTTTGATAGGGCCTACATTCAAGAATGCTTACTTCTATGGTATTCCCAATCCTCGATCATTTGGGAGGTATTTTGCTAGAATTTAGCCATTCAATTACAGGGGTAGTGGAAACCATTTAACTTTCATAGCATGAAACATTTCTAGTTGTTGGTTAACTGGGCATCATTCTGTAAAAGTTTTGGTACCCAGACAGTCAATCACTTGGGTAGATGACAACACTTAACTCTCATAGTATGAGTTCATGAATGGGGAACATCTAGCAACAATTTTGATATTCAACCACTCGGGTGACTAAGACTTGTTAATTCTTGCAGCATGAGTTCTTCCTAGCCAATGACCAACTGGGTATTGTCCTGCAACAATTTTGGTACTCAGCTACTCGGTCACTCGAGTGACCATGAACATTTGACTCTCGTAGCATAAGCTCTTCCTAGCCAATGACTGATTGGGTAATAGTTGGTGCTTAGCCACTCAGCCACTCGCCAATGTGGTGCTACCAAATTAAGAACTCAAGAAGTAATGAATTTGAACACACACACACACACACACACACACAAGAATAGAGATGATAATGCAGAAAAGAGATAACACAGAATTTACATAGTTCGGCTTGTGTAGCCTACAGCTACAAGGCACAAAGGGAATGCATGTGTATTATTTCTCACTTGCCTTTTTCATTACGGTGGGCATAGTTGGGCATCTCCTGTCAAGTACATGGTGGTAGTGGTGACCCACCTGGCCTCAGTGACAATGTTTACTACTAGAAAGTACTGTTCTATGTCAAAGAGGAAATTATTTATCTCTTTGGAATTTTGAGCACCCCCCGTATAGCTGTGGCTTGAGGAAACAAATTCTTGACCTAAGGTCTTGCACAATCATTGGAGTATTGTTGATAGCTCGCTGAAGCAATCTAATTTGGATGGTCATTTGCTTAATTTCTCTTTTGAGCTCACGCACACCATCACCTTGGCTATCAACCAATTTTGGCACAACTCTTGACTCTTGACAAGCTATGCTCGAAAGTTGTCATTTTCATCCTCAAACTACTTGACTCTATTAGCAAAGGTTTTCGCTTGGCATTCTGCTTTTCCAACGCTCCTAAAGCTTCATTCTCATTGTCTCCTTGCTAGTTCCCTAATGTCATAGCATCTATGGTTCCACACCTCAGTCTGGATCAGAACTAAAACTCTCATATCAATTGTCACGAGACCCCTTCTGAATGTATGGACAAGAACACCTGGAGTTAGTAGTCACATGTCGACTGACTATGTTCACCTACACAATTTATTTGGACAGTCTTGATAGAAAGTAAAGAAAGCAATAAATCGCTATACGAATTGCAAACGAAAACTTGTTTGCATTAATTGAAAAGCTCAATTATAGTGGGCAACAGCTATAGTAGAGAAAAACTCTAAAATCGCTAGTACAAGACTCTTGAATGGACACCTTATCCCTTATAAGAGGCTTTGCAAAAAAAGAAAAAAAAGAAAAATGACTAGTGATAGAAGTAGACATTAAAAATCTAAGAAAGCATATCTAAAAATAATTATAAATTATTTACATAAAGAGATGAAAATAAAAGCCTTAAACTTAGCTACAACATGTGATGACTCATTCAACCCTAAGTGTTGGGTGTAGGTTGACATGGTAGGATCAATATCTCATCAAGAGGGCTTGCTGAGTAGGCGGCTCTCCACTTAAAGGAACGCCAACTATAGCAATTATAGAAATGCGGTCACAACTGTAGGAATTTCCATAAGATACCACAAAATTTAAGATCATATTCTCAAATTATTTTATTTAAAACATTTGTCATTAAATTCTTATTTTATTTATTATGACCAGTACATTATGCGTAAACTTATGTCCTGAATTAATATGACTTGTATTTCTCAAAGCATTGACTTTTTTGACATGAAGTGAGTGGTCCTTAATGAAGTTTACAGATTTGTTTTTGGTCATTAAGCTTGCTATTAGGCGGAATGTCCCATCTAAAAATTAATTATAAAAGAGTATGTGTGATTTAAAATTTTGAGAATAAATAGTAGCTTGTTTAATATGATTGGGTGAATTTTTTAAAAAATAATAAAAAACATAGCGATGATGTCTTTGGAGGACAATGTAGGTGGTTGTTTAATGTGAAAGGTTGTTATGTGCATTCCTAATATTGGTGACATATGGTGGTTGAAAAAATATTATTAATATAATGCATTTATAAGAATTATGTAATATGTTGGTTGGATAAAATATTATTAGTATGATGTATTTGCCAAAATAATGTATATTAGTTGACTAAAATATTGTTGTAGGCAATGTTTTAAACACCAGCCCAAATTAACCGATTTGATTGGTTCAACCAAGAATCAGCCAGGCATCGAGGCCGATTACAATGTGAAAACTACTGCTCAATTGACCTGTTCTAAACCAATTGAAATTGAAAAAACTGATGACCCAATTGAGCTGGTCTCAAGGGGAAAACAGAACGTAAGGGAACCTGATTCCATTCCACTTTCCAAAATAGAATGAAACCCTCATGCCTTGCCTGCTTTCTTCATCTTCGTGTGTCGGCTTTAGTCGTTCTCCTCAATATTAATTTTAAACTCAAAACCCACATAAAATCCATCCATCATCTTAATTCAAGATTTTCCCTTTTTTCTTGTGAATAACTGTTATTATTCAATGGAATGATTTATATTGCATAAAAATTTTAGATGTGGCATGTGTGTGACTATGTTATAGTCTTCGAAGAGTTAAAATAACAAGTCAAGCTTCTGACTTCTCTTGCTTGCATTTTTTTTATTCTCACGTCACATGCGCACCCAGCCTCCCTTGGCAACACTTTCATACAATTCCTTGTTGGTATACTACAGTAAATTTTAGATCTTGTAATTTATATACAGAAATGGCATCAGTTTCTTCGAGTCTCCAACCTGGACTAATACTTATATTGGGTGAAAGCTGTTAGTGAAAGCTGTGAATGAATGGTGTGTCAATTAATGAATTGCTTCATTTATAGGTTCCAATTTCAACTGTTATTTTTCTTTTTTCTTTTTATTTTAGTTATTCAATTTTTCGCATGATATGCATCTCAATATTGTTAAGTTTCTTCTTGTATAAAAGATTTGGCATTCTAAATTTTAACTCATCCTTCTTGTCATCTAGTTGTGTTAAAGTATTTTGATGTGTTGTAAGATTCTTTTGATTGTGAGTTTGCATCGAGTTCAAGTAGAACATGAATTGCCTATTTGGGAAGCGCAATTTTCTTTTACTTCTCTTATTTTCCTCTTTTATGCTTTCTTACACATTTGTTGTGTGGTAGCGATATTCATTAAATTTGAGATTATGGTTGCAAATTATTATAGTGTCAAAATAGTCTGTTAGATATATACATTTTTATTTTGCAGTTTAATAGAGGGTATGAGTTCTCATTCTACTAATGGAGGAATAGACCAATCATGTGGAAGTGGAAGCAATCCATGTCAAAAAAAGGATATAGTAAGGAAATATATCATTGATGCTACAAATGCTTAAGGAAGAAAAATTTTCACTTGTAAATTTTGTTTATCATCTTTCAAGGGTGGAGGGATTAATCACATGAAGCAACTTTTTGCCAAGGTGAAAAGAAATGTTGCAATTTGCAACAAGTTCCACTTGAAGTTCAATTTATGATTTAAGGACCTTTGCAAGAAAATAGTAAAAAAGCTAAAGAAAGACGGGGTAATTTAGAAGTTCACGAAGATGTATTCGGTGAGGTGGTGATGATGATGATGATATTTAAGAAATTTGAAACCCATCATCTCAAAAAGTATTAACTAATGGAGGAACATGTACATCATCGAGTAAGAGAAAAGCCACTGTTGGATTGGAAACTTACTTCAAAAATGGTATTTGTAATTCCTCTCAACCTTACTATAAAAGCTTCTTTACAAAGTAAAGAAAAATAGCATGATACTGATATGGTAATTACATTTTGTTTTATCATATATGTGTATACCATTGAATACTTGCAATGCTTCTTACTTTTGAGTTGCTATGAGCAAAAATTATTTTAATGGATCATGGTTATATTGGGCTTAGCTATCATACCTTATGCATTAATCTTTTGAAAGATACGTTGAGTTGATTGTCGATTCTTTTAGAAGTAAGTAGCTAGAAATTGGTTGTATAATAATGGGTGACGGATGGAGAGATTTAGACAAAGACCATTGATTAATTTTATAGTTTATTATGCCTATGGACTATCATTTATCAAGTTTGATGATTTATCTGATGTTAAGGAAAATACTGAAAATTTGCACAACTTGTTTGTTGAAATTGTGGAAATAGTTGGACTAAGCAATGTGGTTTATATTGTTACAGACAATGTAAGCAATTATGAGGCAGCTGGTCAATTATTTTCAAATAAGTATCCAACTATTTGTTGATCATCTTGTGCTACTCGTTGCGTTAATTCAATCTTAAAAGATAGATGTGAATTACCTCATGCTAAGGATTTAGCTATTTTTGCATCTAAAGTGGCCAATTATTTTTGTTTATAATAAGAAGTGGCCACTTAATTGGCTGAGGAAAAGAGTGGGGTGGAAAGAAATTATTAGAATTGGAGATGCTAGCTTTATCACAACTTTTATCGCACTTTAAAGTTTAAGTAGTCATAAAGAGGATTTACAAGCAATGGTGATGTCTTAAGATTTCAAAAAGTGCTTGAAGAAGAATGCTGAAAGAGAAGTGAAACAAAGTATTTTGAATGAGAATTTCTAGAATAATTGTATAATTGTTGTGAGAATTGGAGTTTCACATATACAGTTATTAAGAATTTGTGATTCTAATGAAAAACTGGCTTTGGACTATGTGTACAAAAACATGTACAGAGCAAGGAAGGGAATCAATGAGTTGTTTAAGAATAAACAAAGATTGTATCAGCAATATGTAGATATTTGATGTTAGATGGGATAAGAAGTTGAGAAAAAGTTTGCATGCAGCTGCTTATTACTTAAACCCTACTTTTTAGTATGATAAAGAGTTTTTATGTACAAAGCTCAAGATTTCGAAAGGATTATTGGATTATATTAATAATAAAGTTGTTGATGATGGAAGAACAAAACTATATAATGAAATATCCTTCTATTGGATAAACAAAAGAGTTTTGCCATATCAATTGCATTAAACATTGTTTGATTAACTCAGCCAGGTAAAACGTAATTTTTGAATTGGTTTTCATATTTATTTTGATATCATATTGCTTTTTTGCTTTTTCTAATTTATTTTCAATGATTATATTTGTAGACAATTAGTAGAAATTGTTTGAAATTGATACTTTTTACTTGCAAAAAGTTTGCTATTAGATTATTAAGTTAGATAGCTTCTTCTTTGGGATATGAATGCAACTAGATTGTCTTTGAGCCCTTTCATACTAAAAAGAGAAATATGTTGGAACATCAAAGGTTAAGTGATTTGAATTTTATACATTACAGCTTGCGCTTGTATAATAGGTGAATGAATATTTATTATTAATTTTAATTTCATTTTGTGCAATTCATTAATGTATTAATAATTCTATCATTTTTTTTTATTTCTATATTTGTAATTACTATAGGGTTAAGTACAACAGAGGACCTTATAATCCTATTGATTACGAGTATATTGACAAAATAGAATTTTGGATCATTGAATGTACCCTTAAAAGTGAGTTTGATTATGATAAATTGGAAAATATGTTTAAAGAAGAGGTGCCACAAAATGAAGAAAGGTCAAGCGCTCAATCATCTACAAGTTTGTTAAAAATGTTTGTATTTTTTTCTATTTGCTAGTTTTTTTTAAATTATTTAATATTGATGCATGTTTTAAGTGAAGAAAATGACATAATGACAGCTAAATGCATCAGTATTGAAAACTTTGGTCGTCGAGTTATAATTCATGGTGATGGTGATAATGTTGGTGTCGATGATGATTAGGATTGATTATGATTTTACTTAATTGTATTATTTGAATTGCTTTTATATTATTTTGTAATCCATGGATATATATATTGGAACTTGAATTTATATTTTGAAACTTATGTATTTGTTATACTAAATATTTTATGTTATGTAGAACTTACTTTTATTTTACTAATTTTTTTTAAATAATTTTGTGTAGAAAATTTGTCCATGAAAATAATATACACAGTTTGCATATCTGAATATATGTGTGTATATACATGTGTGTGTGTGTGTGTTATGGCATGGATCAACTGATTTTTTGAAAATAAAACCAGTGGCTTAGTAAATTGATCAGTGTAGTTACCGGTTTGGTTCTAAAAATATTATTAGTAGGTGGAAAATAGAGATAGCCCTAAGTAAAACTATTGTGGAAATTTTTTTTATGAACAATGTTTAAGGATCAAGCAAATGGATCAATTTTTGTGAATTAATAGCGCCAAATATATTTAGGAGAAATTATAATGCCTTCTCTTGATATTTGGACTTTACACAGATCACCCCTTCAAATATAAGAAATTATATATACCTCCTCTTAATTATATCTCTGATTAATATTTAAATTTATTGAACAAGTAAACTTTACGCAGATTAACTCTTCAAAAAATTATATATTTTTCTCCTGAAAAATGTATATGTAATTTTTCATATTTGAAAGATTGATCTGTTTAAAGATCAAATCTTAAGGACAATGCTATAATTTCTCTATATATTTGTTATTCACTTAAGGGGTTGTCAAAGCACAGTCTAAATTCTTGATTAGTGTCAATTCAAGAGGTTATTATACGAACTTATAAAAAGCGTAGTAGTAGTCTTGTAGCCTCATGTCAATTATTTGAACAAAAAAAATTATTTGTGGATAAATTTAACTTAGGTTTCAGAACTATACAATAAAATCAAAGGATATTTCATAGAAGAATTCCTTTGATGTTCGAAGTCCATTATGCGTGCTAGAATGCAATAATACGGTAGTCTACATAATCTAGAATGGTAAATGTAACTATATTATTGCATTTCTAATTTTTAATTATATGCTTTGGTTCTAGTATTTCTCAAATACTTGCTTTGTGTCCACGTATTATATCTTGATAATGTAAAACCAATTATTGTCGAAATTGATCTCAAAATAAATATTCCATTCTAAATTTAGTCTTTAAATCAAATCTCCATATTTTGTTTTAAAATGTTCACATTTTATGCTCCATTTTTATGTCAAAATCCATCTGTGTCAATCTTTTGAAGCAATATACCTAATCTAATAAAGGATCTCCGTTTTTTTAATGTGACGAAATGTTTCTGCAATATATATTTTTATTTTTTTCTACAATACACACACACACACACACACACACACACACATTTTATTTTATCAGATGCCTCGTAAGATGTTTTTGTAACTTATAAATTTATATATCTTATTTTAAAAATAAAGTAATAAAATATTAGTAAGATCATCTTATTAGAGTTTATGAAAATTTATGATTGTAGTTGAGTGTAATTTCTTAATGCAATAATAACAAAAATAAACTAAATACTGTTAATAACTTGTAATTTAAAGATATTTATATTATTTTCAATATATAAAAAAAAAGTAACTTATAAGATATTTGAAAATAAGTGAAGTTACAGCTTATTTCGAAGAAGTTAATAAGTTTTATATATTTTATTTTTAAAATTTATAAATTATTTCTTTAAAAAAATTATCAAACAATTTTAAAAAATTTATAAAATTTCAAACACTTTATAAGCCAAACGAGTGTCTGAATATCGGTCCCTTGTTAGGAGTTAGCTTACAACACGAATATTTTTTAGAAATATCAAGAGTGCTCTTAGTCGAAACTTTTTAACGCGTAAATGAGTCTTTTCCTATGTGAACCAGGGTTGGATAATTTGCTCGACACTTCAGTAGGGTGAGATTATCATCCGTTTGGACTTTTGTCGATAATTGGCCTTTTCATTTTAGCCTCGCAGTGGTTCCCTTGATTTGAGGCTTGAAATACCTAAAAGTATTATTTATTACAATAATATTTTTATTATCCGTGTGTGTATCTAAAAAAATATATATATATATATATATATATCAATCTCTCTCTCTCTCTCTCCACACACACACACACTATACTATATGTATTATATTATAGATATTTTTATCTTTTTGTTGGTTGGGAATGCGGTTTTAGTTTTGATTCTATATTTTAAGAAATATAACTATAACCACTATTTACGATTCTTTCTTTCATTGTTCACTTTCAATATAACTTGGTCTGATTTTGATTCCGTTTTCAAATAAAACAAACCAATCACATTGAGAATGTAACTCCATCGAATTAGAAATAAATATTTTTAAACTCACTTATAAAGTGGGTCAATATCAGTCCTTGGTACCCAATTTTCAGAGAGAGAATTAGGAACATATCTCGACAGGAATAAATTAATTACAGACAGTCACGCATCAAACCCACGACACTCTTGAAGTTGGAAAATGCCCCATCTCATGCCTTACGTCCCCAGCACTAATGCAAGCTTCCATTCTAATTTTTTCAATTTTCTTTTATAATTTCTCAAAATATTGTAAGTTATTTTTTTTTTAGCTAAAACAACCAAAAGGATTTAACATGGTTTGGTATTTCTCCACCAACAAAAGTATCATTATGTCCGTAATCAGCAGCCTTATCACTGTCTGTTCTATGATTGGCATTTCTCCACAAACAAAAAGGCCCCAACCTTGTCTTGTCAAATAATGTCTAGGATGTGATTTTGCTTGCATGGTTGAAACGTGCATTATTTAAAATGCCTTTTAACTTTGGATTTGCCTGACTGTTAGTAAATGAAATGGGAGGCAAAGTCTCGCGAGGGTTGTCAGATTGAAACTAGCTTCATAAGTGTTTCTTTTAAATGATTAAATATATCAATGCAATTGAATTTAATTTATTATAAAATGACGATTCTTTATTCATAAAATTATAATAATTAACTTCTACTAGCAACTGTTGGTGGAACTTAAACTAAGACAAGGCCTCCAGCTTTGTTGTTAGGCCAAGCTTTTTAATTTTATCAGTGTATATGAACAACTTTGTAAAACAAGATTTGTGTGGTTAAGATTTTAATATATAAATTAAAGATATTTATTTGCTTTTTGCACGTTTTTATGGTCATATTTCGCCCATTAGAATAACGAGAAGTATGAAAAAAAAAAAACCCAAAAAGATTAGCACTATATTTGGTTCTTGAAATTTAAGGGGGAAAATAAAAAAATATTAAAGAAAATAATTTTAATTATCTAGTTAAAAAAGAAAATCTTATAAAAAAGAAATTTAGAGGGAAATTATAGTTTAAGGGAAGGAAAATTTATTTTCCTTACAACACGTTGAGGAAAATAGAAAGAAAGATATTTTAACTCTTATTTTTATTTGTTTCTTGATTATATTTTTTTCAAATTATAAAAATAAATTCAATTTTAAATTTTTGTTTGATTTGTTTTTTTTCTTAATTTTTTATTTTCTTGTTGAAATTATATTAATCAAATATTATACAAAATTTTAAATTTCTTTTATTTTTTTTATCTTTCTTTATTATTTTACTTTCCACTCTAAATTTCTAAAATTAAACACACTCTAAAAAAATGGGGATCGAATAAATGGAAACTCCCAAAGGAGAGTAGTAAAATTGGATTTCGTGGAAGAAATGAATATGAAAACTGACGACTTTTTTTGGATGTGTTATTTTATCAAATATCAATTATTACTCTTAAGGCCTTTAGCTTTATAATTATTACTACAGACAAAGTTTTAATTTCAGATTCGACATGACATGTGAATATTTGACTTTTTCTATCATGAAGTGGGTATTGTTATCCCACTATTTATTATAGATTATTCATGCTGTACTTAATTAATTATCAGATGACTCGAACAAATGTAAATAGTTGTATACAAGTTACTTGAATTGGAACGGGAATAAAATTACTGCAATTATAGTGCTCTGTTTTTGAAATTATTTATGTAAAGTTTTTAAAGAAAATAGTTGTGCCAAAATCTACATTATAAATTATTTCTCGATCTTTGACTTGGCGTCCGTTTCCTTTTCGTTTTATTTATTGTGGATCCACATCCCAAAAGAAACCAATAATTTCCACTTCAAAAGTAATTCTCGATTTCAAAAATTTTGGTATAAAAAATATATCTAATGGAAAAATTTGAGATAGCATAGCTAACTCAAATTCTTGTATTACAAAGTTAGGACTATAACATCAAGAAATCATTCATATATATGGGCATTTACCCACTTATAAGTTTGCGTAATTAAGTATTTAAATATTAAATAATATAATAGATTGTAAATTACACAATTAATATAAATATAATATTTCATCTATAATACTTGTATGATAGTCGGGTTGAAGCCCTCTCCATCTGCCCACTCATCGCCATTGCCGCCATGACTCAGATCTCAATCTCGTCATTACATTAGGCTTGAGTTTAAAAACATTATTACAAAGGCCATTATCTGGGCTTTCATCCAAAAAACGCATCTTGATAAAGAAAGAAAAAAAGTTAAAAACGAAAGAAATAAAAACGAAAATAATTAAAATTGACGGAAGAGAATAAAATAAAATAAAATAAAATAATTGAAAAGGTAGAGTGAAAAATCTCTAGTGTGTGTATATATACACACTCTTTAAGAATGTGTGAGGAGCTCTTAAAAACTGAATTTGGTTTTTTTAAGTGAATTTCCTAAATTATCCCTTCTATTAAAATATAGAACAGTGCAAATATTGGAGGAATAAGACACTAACATTCAGGATAAAATGGTTATTTAAATACCCACCTCAAGACTGTTGGAAACCATTTCACAAACGTATCTGTAAGTATCTCATGAATCAGGGCCACATTCACCTCTCATTCAGAAATTAAAAAAAATAAAATGAAATGAAAACTGCTCTCAAACATCAGAAGTATAGTAGCAAAAGCATTTTAGTTCCATTCCTCTCATTTATCTCTGGCATCAAGTTTTTATTCTGCTTATTATCAATTTGTGCTATTGAATGTCACTTTAGCGCATTTCCGAAGGAAAAGAGGGATCAACACTTCTCTTAGTTCTAAAAGGTTTCATTGGTATTTTTCACACTCAAATTTTGATTATAAGTTACGTGCGAGGATGTTTAAACCCTAAACCCTAAACTTTAATATAATTTATATAAAAAATAATAGATAATAAATGTTAAGCTAATAAATAAAAATATTGAGAAAATTATTTCTTGATAGACATTATTGGGAGGACAATATTCAAATTAAATTAAGGTGCTATAAGCAAAAATAATTAAGGTACTTATCATATCCTCAATTTTTCACAGATGCGATGGGTAAAAAGTTACATAACTATTTTATCAAGGTTTTTTTAGCCTTTATTCACTCATTTAAATTGATAAAAAATTTATATAAATGGGTGCATTTCATTTGGAAGGGAATAATAAAGTTTGATTTATAATAGTTCTTGACAAATCTGGATACTGATTTTGTAAAATTTTAGCATCATGATAAGTCATAATTTTATAGTATATTTTCATCTTTAGATGGTTAATTTTTGCTAGCATTGTGAGCTAAAATGATTGCATTATGTGTGCATGTATGCAAAAATGTTAATTTTAATGTATGTTTTTTTGTGATAATCGGTTGAATTTAGACATAATATACACTCGAAAAAATTTCTATTCGAATTCTAAGTCTTGCATCCGTTAGAAAGGGGTTTGCGGTCGTGAGAGATTGTTGTGCAACCGTGGAAATGAAAAGAATAAAATTTCAACATTCTATTATTGTCGGGCTCATGGCGGGAGAGATGGCTGGGAAAAGATGTCATAAGTGCGAGAGCAGGAGTTGCAATTGCAGAAGAAAGAATAGTGAGGCCTACATTTTGTCTCGGTTGAGCTTGTGTTAGTGAGATATGGAGTCACGACTATGGAATTTGAGAAGCAAGCGCTATCTGTTTATTTTGTCTGGGTTTGTGGTAGTGGAAGAAGACCTCGTGATTGCAAGAGACATTGCCATTGTCGCGGAGTGAAGTGTGACGGAAGTCTGCAATGCGATTTTCACGGCCTATTATCATTCTTTACACAAACTTTAGGTCCATGAACCTAGATATACATGTCCTACACACATTATAGAGAGCTTTTAGTTAATTTTTATCTTTCAAACACATAGAAAACCTAGAAAATAAAGATTGAAGAGGTGGAGATAGAAGAATCAACACCATTGTTGGAGAGTGTTATTTGTTAGACGTGATGCATAGGTTTTAGAATAAGATTTTCTATACTTTTTCTACTATTTTCATGTTGTTTGGGATGATTAACAAATTAACATTGGTTTATATTAATTTCATGATGATTTGCTAATCCCTTTTCTGGTCATAGTGTGTATGTGTTTGGCAGAATATGTGTAAATGAGTTTGTGATTAATTGTCCTTGCATGTGTTGTTATCAATTGTTGAATTGAATAATAATTAAATGATTTAGTCAATTCTCTAATTAATTTGTCATTGTACAAGGAATTATGGGAGTGAAAATCATGTACTAGACATACAATTGTGAACATTAATATTGTAGGAATAACGAAAGTGAAATCCTATGATTATTACAGGTAAAAAATTCTTAATCACAACACTTAGTTTCTTGACTTGATTAAGCCTTTCCTTTTCTTTTGTTTTCTATTCCCCCTTCTATTCATTTCAATTCCCTTCTCTCTTATTTCTACTTTTGCTTATTTATTTAGAGACTGCTTATGTGGGTTGGATTTTGGTTTGAGTTTTATATGCACAGGAGTAAGAGCTTGGAGTTTGAATTTAATCTAGGAATCAAAAGAACCTTGCATAAGAGGCAAAGAACTGTATTCAACCATGAATAAGAACTAGAGATGGACGATGACCCACCACCACTACAACTACAGGAGCAACTCGCCCCACCAAACTAAAGAGCTATTAGAGAATATGTGCAGTCAGTGATGTATCTGCACATGTCTAGTATTGTTAGACCACTAATAGCCACCAAAAACTTCTAGCAAAAGCTTGCGCTCATTAATTTGGTGTAGTTGAATCAATTTGATGAAGCCCGAGACGAAGATGCCAAAACACACCTTACCAACTTTCTAGAACACTGTGACATGATAAAATTTAATGAAGTCTCTGATGATGCTATAAAGTTAAGATTGTTTCTTTTCTTTCTCAAGGACCGAGCTAAGAAGTGGTTGCAATCTCTGCCTCTAAGAAGCATTGTCACTTGTTAGGACATGATTAATAGGTTCTTGGCAAAATACTTTTCACCTGCTAAGACTACATGGCTAAGACTAGAGATTGGAACCTCCAAATAGTTGGACTTAGAGACATTACCAGAAGTGTGGGAGAGCTTTAAAGAGGTACTCAGAATGTGCCCACAGCATGGCCAACTACTTTGGATTTAGGTACAAATTTTTTATAGTGAGATTTTTAGTTAGTTAAGAATTGTCCTCAATATAGTTGTAGGTGGAGCTTTAATGAACAAGCTACCAGAAACGGTTTGGGTATTAATTAAAGAAATGGTTGAAATGCTTATCAATGGCTAGTTGAGGGGTCCATGGCAACAACGGTCACTGGTGTGCATGATGTGGATGCATTGATAGCACTCTCTACCAAAGTGGAGCTCTTATCAAAGAACATAGATAATATTGTGGTAAGTAATAATCCTTCTTTAGTTTTCGTGATTCAAGGTTGTGATATGTGTGCAAGTTTGCACCTTATGCATGAAATGTTAAGAAGGATCGAGTGGATTGAGAGAGTAGGTGAACTATGTAGATAATTAAGGTGCCCAAGCAAATAATCTTTATTCTAATACCTATAATCTTGGATGACAGAACCACTTGAATTTCTCATGGAGAAATCAATAGAATCTACCTGGATTCGAACAACCATACTAGTAGGAAAAGAAACAATCTTTGGAAGATATTGTGAGCAATCTTGCGAAGTCTACCAATGAAATGATAGATAATCTTGCTAAAACTATGCAAGAGTACCTGAATTGAACTAACAATCTATTACAAAACCAACAATCTTTCACTAAAATCTTGGAGATGCAATTGGGGCAGCTCAACAAGGAGATGACCAATGGACTTAAAGGTACATTGCCAAGTGGTACTGAAAATAATCCTATTGAACATGTAAAAAGTGTGTAGGTGATTGAAGCTAAAAAGGAAGAGAAGACAGAAGTTAGCACACCTCCTCCTTACAATCCTAAGATTCCATGTCCATGGAGGCTTTATTCAGCTAAGGAAAGGGAGCATGAGACTAAATTTTATAAGTGACTTGAAAAATTAGATGTTAATACTCACTTATTTAAGGAAATTAAGAACACTTCTAACTATATTAAGTGCTTACAAGAAGTAGCTTTAAGGAAAAGGAAGTTGGAGGAACTAGGAGTCAACTTGGAAATTGGATGAGTATTGCCAATCAAATTAAATGATCTAGGGAGTTTCACTATATCTTGCAGTATTGGGAATTTGTTTTTTTGATAATATCTTATGTGACTTAGCCGTAAGTGTTAATGTGATGTCCTTTATCACATTCCGAGCACTTGGTATTGAATTGGTGAAACCTATAAGAATGCTTGTGAAGTTGGTGGACTGATCAATGAAAAGACCACTAGAAGTGGTGGAAAATGTCTGGTAAAGCTGAGTGAGTTTATTATACCTATGGATGTTATTGTGATGGACATGGAGGGTGAAACGAAGGAGCATTCCCTCATCTTGAGGCCTCTATTCTTTGCTACCGCAAAACCATTAATCTACATGGAGTTAGGTAGCTTAAACTTACATGTTGGCCCCAATGAAATAACCTTCTTGATGTATTCTACACTTTCCGTCACTCATGCACAACAGGCAAAAGAAAATGTTTCTATACAACACATGGTTGGTGTATCTACGGATAAAAAAAAAGACATAGTGCAAGTACACGGCATGGGCAAAAAACCAAGCATGTGGGAAGAGCTGAAGGCACCACTATGGCAAGTGGACAAAGCAAATGGTCACTTGAGGAAGAGAGTAAGGAAAAGGATAAAGAAAAGAGGAAGAAATAGGGAAACAATTGCAGTTCATGGGGGTTAGTAATCCCTAAGATTTTAATTTATCCGCCTTAACTTATGAGTATCATGTCAGACAAAAAATTCAATACTTCTTAGGAGATAACCTAAGCTCTTTATTTGCTTTCAATGTTGCTTTGGTTTTTTTTTTTTTTTTTGTTTGAATTTTCATGATTGCATGGAATATCACTTTGTGTTCTAAATTGGTGCAAGATTACAAAGGACATAAAGACAAAGGGTGCATGACTAAACTATTGTCAAAGAGTTTCGCCAACCCCACCAAGTTGTATGTCTCTAAGTTGTTCCATTTTATTATAGTGATAGTATTGTTCAATAGAAACAAAAATAAGTGTGGAGAAGGGTGCATGTATATGTATGGACAAAGTATTATAGATGAATTCATGTATTTGCATGTGAAAGTTTTACATGCGCATTGGATGGTACATTTTTAAATGATGGCGTGAAAGATATATGAAATTTTTGGGTACTGGACACAATTTGTTATGAAATATTAAATGAAAGTTTTCATACATAGTCCTTAATAGTTCTTGAAAATAGCATACCTTACCTAGTTGTTGAAGACATAATTCTCACTTTATGATGCACAACAATCTTCAATTGTGAGGATAGAATAATTGATCTAGGGATGTAACTCTTACTTTGAGTATTGATGTATTCTCTAAAGAATATGAGAAATTGACTAAAAAAAAGGGAAGAGGAAGAGGGATGAGAAAAAAGTAAAATTTTGAAAAGAATCTTTTTTTATAAATATTTGAGCATGTGTAAATATTTCTACTCCATTGATTGGTGGACTTTGTATTTGGGATTATGTAGGGACCCTTACTTTTTCTCGCATAAAATAGTTACCTAATTATGAGTATTTAAGGCATCTTGAGTTTATTGTGAGTTGAGTAACAAGGGATGTATAGTGATTCTTATTCACCTTTGCGTAAAAAAGCTTCCAACTACTTAAGAAAAATTATGAAGCTCACAAAAGAACGAAAGAAAAAAGTGTAGGGTAGAAAAATAAGAAAAATTATTTAATCCCACACTAAAAGTCCTCTTAATTATCATTGTCGTTGATTAAACTAGTTCAAAGGAGAGTAAGTTAATGCTTAAGGTGAACTATCCTTGAATTGATAGTCTTTGAATTGTCATAGAATTATCAAGAGATTGAAGTGATTGAGAGTTGAGGAGTGACACTTACACACGACAATTTATGTTGGAAACATGCAGGTTAAGAGTGCTATGATCTTGAAACTCTGTTATGTATGTGTATTTTGATTTCTAAAATTAAGAGGTCAATTACGTGACTTTTGTAATTTCGTGCCTCATTGATGAAACATATATTAATGTGAAGTGAAAATAGTTTGCTTGAGGATAAGTAAACGAGTAAGTGTGGGGGCTAATAAGTCATGATTTTATAATATATTTTCACCCTATGATGGTTAATTTTTACATGCATTGTGAGCTAAATTGATTGCTTTATGTGTACATGTATGAAAAAGTGTTAATTTTAATGATTTGGTTATGTTTGGGTACATTTTTAGTGATTTGAATTTGGACATAATATACACTTAGAAAATTTTCTTGTTCGAATTCCAAGTCTTGCACTTGCGAGAAGGGCCTCGTAGCTATGAGAGGTGGTTGTGTGATTGCAAAAATGAAAAGAACAAAATTTTAACATTTTGTTGCTATTGGGCTTGTAGTTGTGTAAACGGCTTGCCTAACTGCATGAGAAGATGTCGTGAGTGTGAGAGTAGGAGTTATGACCGTGGAGAGAAGAACAATGAGGCCTACATTGTGTCGCAATTGAGCTTGCAACAACGAGATAAGGAGTTGTGGCCATGAAATTTGAGAAGCAATTGCTATGTCATTACAATACCTAAATTTGCAGTAGTAGAAGAAGACCTCATGACTACAAGAGATGTCGGCGACGTTGGTACAGTCATAGAGTGCAGTGCAACAAAAGTTTGCAACATTATTTTTATGTGCTTTTTTCTCTTTTCTCTTTAAAAAAACCTTAGGCCCATGAAAAAATATATATATATATATATATATATATATATGTTTTACATGCATTCTAGAGAGCTTTTAGTTAGTTTTTATCTTCCAAACTCTTAGAAATCCTAAAAAACAAAGATTGAAGATGTGGGGACAGAGGAATCCACACCATTGTTGGAGAGTGTTCTTTGTTCAACGTGACACACAAATTTTAGAATAAGTTTTTATATATTTTTTTTTTTCACTATTATCATGTTGTTTAGGATGATGAACAAATTAGCATTGATTTATATTAATTTCATGATGCGTTGCTAATCCTTTTTCTAGTTACTTGTGCATGTGTTTGGATGAATATGTGTGCATGAGTTAGTGATTAATTGTTCTTGCATGTCTTGTTCACAATTGTTGAGTGGAGTAGTAATTAGAGGATTTGGCCATCTCTCTAATTAATTTGTAGCTGTGTGGGAAATAATAGGAGTGAAACCTATGAGCTAGACGTATAATTGTGAATATTAATCAGTGGAAATAATGAGAGTGAAACTATAGAATTAATGCGAGTAAAATATTTTTAATCATAGTACTTAATTTCTTGACTCGATATGACATCGCTAACATCTTGAGTTAAAGCTACAAGAGTGTTTGGGAGAATATTCTATAGACTTAAGCATTAACAATACTTAACTAGAGTAATTAAACTAATAATTAACATAACTGGAATATATAAGAAACCAATACAACACAATGGGCTAAAGCTGATCATTGGTAGTTCAACAATTCAAATTTGTGAGTTTGTTTTCCAAGTGTTTGTCTCGTCATCATTTCTATTCTCTCCACTTTTAAACGGCTTAACTAATAGAAATTTAGTGATATTAATAGACACATATACTCCTTTTAATAGACACAACGCTTTCACTAACTATAGTACTGGTTCACTTCATATTAATTTTAGTGTGTGGATAACACACATCAAATTTTGATACTAATCTCGAGGATCTGATAAGTTGTGATTTTATAGCTAATTTTCACTACAGGATGGGTTAATTTTTACATGCATTGTGAGCTAAATTGATTGCATTATGTGTGCATGTATGCTAAAGTGTTAATTTTAATGATTTGGTAATGTTTAGGTGCATTTTTTGTGATAATTAGTTGAATTTGGACATAATATACATTTAGAAAATATCCTATATGAATCCTAGGTCTTGCACCCGCAAGAAAGGGGCCCGTGACTTTGAGAGGTGGTTGTGTGACCACAAAAATGAAAGGAACAAAATTTCAACATTCTGTTGCCATTGGGCATGCGGTCGCAGAGATGCAATAGCACAAGAAGATGTCATGAGTGTGAGAGTAGGAGTTGTACAAAGAACAATGAGGCTTGCATCAAGGCCTGCATTTTGTCATGTTTGAGCTAGCAATAGTGAGATATGAGGTTACGACAATGGAATTTAATAAGCAAGTGCTATGTGATTACTGGGCTTAGCTTTGCAACAATGGAAGAAGACCTCACGACCGTGAGATACGTTGGTACGGTGGCAAAGCACATTGCGATAAAAGTTCACAATGCTATTTTCATGGGCTTTTTCGTCTTTTTTCATTCTTTACACAAACCATAGGCCCATGCGTCTATATATAAACGTTCTACATGCATTGTAGAGAGCATTTAGTTAGTTTTATTTTCCTGACACTTAGAAAACTTAGAAAACAAAACTTGAAGAGGCAGAGACAAAGGAATCCACACCATTGTTGGAAGGTGTTTTTTGTTCCATGTGATGCACATATTTTAGAATAAGTTTTTCTATACTTTTTTTCTGCTATTTTCACATTGTTTGGGATGATAGAACAAATTAGCATTGGTTAATATTAATTTCATGATAAGTTGCTAATCCTTTTTCTATTCGCTTGTGTATGTGCTTGACAAAATGTGTGTGTATGAGTTTATGAATAATTGTCCTTGCATGTGTTGTTCACGATTGTTAAATCGAATAGTAATTTAAGGATTTGGCCAACTCTCTAATTAATTTGTGGCTTTGAGAGGAATCATGGGAGTGACACTTGTGTGCTAGACATATAATTATGAATATTAATTTTATGGGAATAACATTAGTAAAACCATAGAATTAGTTTAGGTAAAATATTGTTAATCATAGCAGTTAATTTCTTGACTCAATATAACTTAAGAAAACCCATTAAAATCTTAAGTTAAAGCCGTAAGAGAGTTTGAGAGAATATTCTATAAACTTAAGGATTAACAATTTATAACTAGAGCAATTAAATTAATAATTAACACAACAAGCATACATAGGAAACCGAAGCAATACAAGAGATTAGACTCTCTGATCATTCGTATTTCATCAATTCAAATTTGTGACTTTGTTTTCCATGGGTTCATCTCTTATCCTTATTTCTATTCTAGCTACTGTTGGATGGCTTAGCTAATAGAAACTTAATGATATTGAGAGACACATACACCCTTCTCTGTGAATGCAACACCTTTATTCGCCATAGTACTAGTTCACTTCAGATTAATTTTGATATGTTAATGACACACATCACATCACAAGATAGTTTTCGTCAAGAGTAATGAGAGTGAGTCAAAAAGTTTCTTCTCCTTAATGAGTGAGGAAAATAAGTTTAAGGACCATGAAATAACCATGACTATTTCTAACATGTATAGGTAACAGATGAAGATAAAGATAAGACATATTTATGAAATATAAATCAAGGAAATTACTAGATGAATTAACTTATGAGCAGAATTTTTAGCACATTATTCATAGCAAATAGATAGATTAGGTTTCCCTAATTTGTTGGAGTCTTATAATTAACATGTTTGTTTGAGGCACTTGAAAAATTTGTACAAAGTATTTGAGGACTTGCAAATGACTTGAAAAATTAGCTAAATGTATGTCAAAATTAGGAAGTTTGCTTAGATAAGGATCGCGAAGAGTTTAGCCTAATGTTTTTCGGATTGTTGCCGACAAACATGCAACAATGGAGAAAAATTCACCTAAATTTTAGATTGTTGGATATTTATCAACTAGAAATGAGTTTGACTTGAACTTCGACACTCAACACTACACATAGGAGATGTGAAGACCAAGTGAGAAGAAAAAAGTGGCTAGATTGTTGTTAGCAATGTTTGATTGAGAGTGTAAAGAGTTTGAGAGTCAAAATCTCTTAAGAGGAATTAACTATGACAGAATGTTGAGCTTAAAGTGGGTTTAGGTTAAACACAATTGAGTATGTGTTGTAATTATGTTCCTAATAAGTCAGGAACCTTAGGACTATGGTAGTGAATAAGGTGAAAGATTTTATGGTTGATTGTTTGCCTATTTGAGCTTAGTAGATGCATTAATCTAAGCTAGGCCCAGCAAATGTTGAGGGCATTGCTTTGAATTGCGTTACCAAATTTGTGCCTCATTTTATTTACTTTGTTGTCTATTTTCATGGTTGTGTCTGTGTTCTTGACCTTGTCGAGTGTAAAACCAACAAGAATAAACTTCTACTCCAAATTATAAATAATTTAAGTATAATAGTAAGTAGGATTGTATCTTCAGGGATTTGATAATTATTTCCTATGAATTGAGAGTGATTTGAATGGGGGAATAAATTATTTTATATTAAACTAGATATGTAAACTTGATGAAAATTAAATTAATAAAGGATTAAAATCTAGTCAATGCAAAAGCAAGTGTGAAAAACTCAAATAAAGAGACGCTTCTAGTCAATAGAATAATCTCAGCTTTGGTTTAATTAACAGATCATTGATGCTAAGATAAATTCATCAACTCGCAAATAAATTGGTTATGGTTGTTAACAAGTTTTGTCAACCAACCTTTCTTTACTGTTTCTATAACTACAACAGGCTCTGTGATTACTTCTTTTATCAATTAGATAACCCTAAACAAACTCTTAGGATTGAATCTATAGATAACATCAATTACTGGAAAAGTCACCAATTCTAATCAATAAACTCATAGGCTTGGTTTATTTAAATTAGATTATATATTTTTGAACATAATTCAAAAGTCTCTTTTACAGTTAAGTTATATCACTTGCCACAAATACTAAAACTACCAAACAATTACGGATTTGGCATCGTAGAAGACAATAGATCATTTCTACAATTAAATAGTGTCCAATTATTTTCTCATACAAGAACAATCATCTTAATAATGCTCAAAAAATATATAAATACTTGCAAAAAGATGAAATAATAAAAACTAATTAGATTTCACAGTATTGACAAACCAAAGCATTGATTATCCTTCAACTAAAAAAGTGAAAATTAGCCATGCCACATGTTGAATTGCAAAACACACAAAAGAAAAATATTTAAAGTCTAAAAAATTCTCTTGAATGAAAAGAAGAACAAGGTGGAAGAAAAGATAGAACAGTGTTTATTTTGCAGAGAAATTTGTATGGCTCCTTTTTCCCTTCAAACACGTCCCTACCCTTCCTAAAATATCTCCCGCAGGCCTAATCTTCAATTTTCAGTAGATCTAACTCTCTAAGGCATGCCCATGCTTCACAAGTAGCCATCTTTTAACAATATTGCCTTTCACAACTTTTTAACTTGTTTTTCCATTTTGATTCCTAAAACATGTGAAACACCAATGGTAAGTTAAATTCAAGATTTAATAGCATTTTTTAGCAAAAATGGTGAGGAATTTTAACACAAATAAATGGCATAATTTGCTATTTAATAAATTCCCCCACACATAGGCAATGCTTGTCCTCAAGCATTTTATAACTAAGAAAGCACAACCAAGATAATGAGCCCTTGATATTTCATCACAAGAGCATAGGCACTTCACTCTCCAACACTTCATCGAATTCAACATATAGAAGACTCAACAATCTTCACATGAAATTGAATATAGTGCTCGTCACTTTATTGTGTATAGGGTGTAATTTAACTCTCAAATCAACACAATGGAATAACATTACAATAGGCTTGCTAACATATTGCTTCTCCACCACTAGTATTGAATTCAATGTAATAATCAAAAGATCTTAAATAAGGCTATAACGAGGCTTGGATAAATGGTAGGATAAAAGGAATATTTAGGCATAAATATGTCAACAAGAATGTCCAAAATTCACCGTATAAGTTCAATTACCTTTTTCATTACCAATTCCTTTTTTGAAGGATATTAGCACTTTTCCATAATACCAAAAAGTGCAAGCACATTCAAGCTCTTGCCCACTACCACAATATGACAAGTATAAGCAATGGCACTTCAAAATGCATATCTTCCTCATTTTTTCTTTCTCTCCCTTTTTTTTTCCTTCTTTTTTTCCATCATTTTCATTTTTTTTATGTTTATTTCATTATTTTATCTCAAATACAAAAATCATGAACACTTGACTTTGCTAGCACTTACTAGTCTAATCATCTCTTGACATAGGGTTCAAAAAGAAAGGTTCAAAATGGTATCAATTGCAACTGATTAACAAAGGAAGAGTTAAGGTTCAAAATGGTTTACAAGTGGGAAATAAAAATAAAGGCGTGCTTTTAAGAAAGGAAGAAAGAAGATAGTTAATCCTTGATGCTCTTGTCATTTTAATACATCAAATTCAATATAAATGTAGTCTTGACACGCATAATAAAGCGAGTTCTATAATGATATCCATGTGTGATAACCACCCATCAAGAAAATAGAGCACAATTAAGTGAGATGCTCATGAATAGGCCTAAAACTCACAAAGTGGTTAAAATTTTGTCAAATCTTGCATGTTTATCATCTAAATCCATCATTGATAAAAATAAGGCATCCATCTAGCATAATTACACTTCTTGTGCTCATGTCCTGATTGTATTAGCTAAAAGAAAGTAAAATTAACAAATAAGGTCACCTAGGTTTTTGAATTTTCAATGAAAATATTTTAGTAAAACAAAAATATTCCCTCTCCACACCTAAACTAGACATTGTTCCCAATGAAAGAATCAAAGTGCAAAATAAAAGTAAAGAGGGACAACAAAACTTCCCTGAAAGGTACTAATTCTTGAAGGCGCTATCCAGTAGCTTCCAGCGAGAGAGCAAATGGTGGCTTTTGTTTTCAGGTGAAGGGAGGACGACGACGACAGTCTTGCTCAGGGCAATGAGTGAGAGTTGCATGGGATGGATGAGGGCTTGTTTAGTTTGCTTGGGTATCTTTTGAATGGGTGGAGAGAAGAGTATTTAGTTTGTTTAGGGAATGATTGGTTGGTCTCTATTAAAAGGCATAGCCATGCCTTTTAAACCCAAATTTTCTGATTGAACATCTAATTCTTCCATATTCTTTACTAACACAAGAAGTGGGCACGCCTTGGAAACCCAAGTCTACTGGTTTTGTATCTAGGCCCCTTTATATTACTCAGAACAAATAAGGCATGGGCATGCCTTATAGACTTTAATGTCTTTGGCTAGACATAGCAATATCTCCTTAAATTGTGTAAATAAGATCTTCAAGCTAAATCATCTCCACATCCTCTATTGTAAACCCTTCATAATAAGGCTTAAGATTATGTCAATTCACAACAAACTTCTCATCTGTCTCCAAGTTTTGAATTTCCACTACAATGTAATGAAAAACATTAGTAATAACAAAGGGACCTATCCAATAGGAATGTAACTTACTTGGAAAAAGCTTTAATCTAGAATGGTAGAGAATAACTTTTCGCCCAACTTCAAAAGTTTTTCTTGAGATTTTTCAGTCATAAAAAGTCTTATTCTTCTCCTTATAAATCAAAAAATTCTCATAAACTTCATTCCTAATTTCTTCTTATTCATGTAATTGCAACTTCTTATGCACTCCAAGGTTAATTGCGTTCATAACAAACATAGAGTTAGATTCAGAAGGATTTTTCATAGCATAAAAAATATTAAAATGAACTATCTTCCCATCAAACTCCATAGTAAGAGTACCCTTACTAACAGCAATTTCGGTTTGAGTTGTACTCATGAAGGGTTAACCTAACAAAATTAGGGGTGGATTAAAAGAATTATTATCATTTATATCCAATGCAAAAAAATCAGTAGGAAAAACCAAATTATCACCTGAATCAAAATATCTTCCAATACCTCATCAGGGTATGCATTGGACCGATTAGTAAGTTGTATAATTACACTTGTTTCTTTTAATGAACCAATTTTCAATGAGTCAAATATAGAACAGTGTATCACATTTTTAGAAGCACCTAAATCCAACATTGTCTTTTCAATCCTAAAATGTCCTATCTCACAAGGAATAGAGAACATGCTTGAATCCTTTCATTTTAGAGGCATTTTTTTCTGTAATACAATAGAGACATTTTCTCCCATATATACCTTCTCAATACCCTTCAACTTTTTTTTATTGGTACACAATTCCTCAAGAAATTTAGCTTATCAAGGTATTTGTTTGATATCATCAAGAAAAGGAATGTTTACCTCAACCTTGTGAAATGTCTCAAGAATTTCTTGATCTTGCTTTTCCTTCTTAGATTTAGCAAATCTACTAGGGAATGGAGGAGATGCCACTACTATTGTGGGCTCTCCATTAGTCTTGTGTTATCCAAATGATAAACATTGAACTACTACCTCCTCTTCAATTTCTTTCTCACTCAAGTGCTTAGAATCTTTTTTGTTAGGCTCTAGCTATTCATTTCCATTTCTTAAGGTAATAGCACTGAAGTTTTAGATTAACAACCATTTGAGAAGGTAACTTTCCCAAACATCGAGATTCCAATCTACTCATTATAGATGCTAATTACTCACTTAGTTCTCTAGGTTTTGAATATTAGTCTTTATCTCCTATTGAAATTGTTGCATGTTAGTAGCCAATGATTTAACAATATTCTTAAGAGAAATTCCTCATTTAGAGCATGACTGTTGTGGAGGTAGAACTGGCAGCCTATGCTGATATGGCTACTGTTGGAAGTTAGGAGGCTTCACGGCATAACTAAAATTTGGATGATCCCTTTACCATAAGCTACATGTGTTGCTATAAGGATCATCTCGCCTCTAAAGTGGACTTGGAAATCCTTCTATGGCATTTGCATACCCATTTTAATCATCTTGTAGTGTGGGGCACCTATTAGTTAGATGACTAGGAGCATAGTAGATTCCACAAGTTGAATCTGTTGTACTTGACCTATAGCCAACTTTTCCACTAAAGTGCATCTAACTTTTGTTTAGTTGAAGAAGTACCTATCTCATTAACTCTTTTGGCAGGGAAACCTACCTTTCTCCAAATTGTTGAGCATTTACAGCCATGCTTGAGATCAAATTTCGAGCTTTGGTTGGAGTTTTATTCACCAAGACTCTTCCACTTACTGCATCTATCATTCGTCGATCTATATTTGAAAGTCCTTCATAAAATACTGGATCAACAGTTGGTTTAGGATTTGATGGTGAGGATAGTGATACGTGTCATTGTAACATAGAAAAATTAAATTTATAATAACTAGTACCGGTTAAGTACGAGTATTGTGTCCATAGAGAGGGTATGAATTGTGTCTATTGTTATGATTGAGAATATATCAATTAAACCATCTTAAGCAAGAGAGAGAGAATAAGAGCAACGAGAGAAACCAAGAAAATATAGATTTCCTAAAACAACCAAGCTAGTTGCAAATTAAAAAAGATTCAATGGTGAGAAGGCCTAGGCCTCTGTGCAATGTGGAAATTCAATGAATAACAGACGCGTTTCCAATCAAATTCAATTGGCTTGTTATGATATGTTAATCTTTTAATCTTTGAGATATTCTCCTATATTATCCCAAAGCTTCAACCTAGCAAGTGTGTTCTTAGGCCCCACTTAAGTTGAGAATATAAATATTAACACTCATCCCATGTAAATTCCTTGATTTTACTTCCGCTATTCCGTCATAATTTACGTTTTGCAATTAATGTCTAACTCGTTAGTTTCACTCCCATTATTCCCCACGTAGTTAAAATTAAATCAAGAACCACCAAGCACTTGAAAACATGAATTCATAATTGCAAATAATAAAAACAACGAAAACAAATCACATACAAGTATTTGTTATCCTCAATTGACACATGGTCCTAGAGTAGAAATCTAGCAATCCATAAAAATAAAGCAAGTGTAATTATCAAATTCATAATCCTATTATTCAAGAAAACAAGAAAAAGATAAGAAAATCTTAATCCAAGGTTTTGAACAATTGGTTGGATTATGTCTTCAACAACGCACGAATTCTTCCAATTTGCTTTCGAATGATGTAGCCTTCTTGAAGTCCAAGTTTCCAGCTTTTTTGCTCCATCGCCACCCTCAATTTTCATCCAAAATTCTTCTTCATATAGGGGAGAACTAGGTCAAGCCGGCGGGTACACAAAAATGTCAAGAAAATCTATTTTCCAAAAATAATGTATTTGTTTGCACCGTCTCTCGTGATCGCGGCCTCCTCAACTTCGGTCACGGCTCCAACCACGATAATTCCAAAGAACATTGTGGTCTTTACCCACAGTCGCAAAACTTCTTCTTGTGATCGTGGCTCCCTAAACTGTAGTTGTGGCTCCAAATATGGTAATTCCAGTGCATGGTGCAGTCCTCATCGCGGCTGTGGAACACCTTCCCGTGACCGGGGCTTTCACCGTGCTAGTTGAAGGTTTTTGGCTGCTCTGGCGGTGTTCATACTTTTCTATATAACTTCCTTTTTCGATGTTTGATTGACCTAATTTTTACTCAATTGGAGAGCCAATTCATTTTTCCTTTATTCCCCAAATTGTTAGGTCAAATGAATATTCGACCTCAAATCAGCATCCTTCCAAATCTACCGCTTAATCCTTACAACCATGAAAAACTTCATAGCATCATACTATTTAATGTCATTCATGCTAAGATACATTCATGATAATATTTAATGTAATTCATGTGCGATTTAAGTATTTTTCTTCCATCATAAGGTTTGTTTGACACAACGTCCATTTTACGCAATTTTAACGTAACCGTGCGTAATATATGTCACCAACATCATACAGCTTGCACATAATTGCTTGAATGTCTCCCAATGCTCATGCAATGTCTCTTCATTCAATTGTCTGATCTCTCAAATTTCTTTTCTAATATTAGTAGCTCAAGAGGTAGCAAATAATTTCTCAAAAAATTGCCTCTTCAAGTTGTCTTGTTTAGGGATTTAACTTGGGACAAATAGTATAGCCAATCTCTAGCTTTATCAATCAAAGAGAAAGGGGAGGCTTTGAGTTTTACTTGCTCCTCAATGACTCCTTGTGGCTTTATATTGGAGCACCATATGAAACTCCTTGAAATGCTTGTGAGGATCTTCACCTAGGAAACTATGAAAAGAAAAAAGTAAGTGAATTAGCCCATATTTTAATTTCAAAAGAGCATCTAAAGTGGGATAAGTTATGCAGAGAGGTTGTTGATTCAAATCTAGTGTGGTGAGTTCTCGCAAAGTTCTCTCATTAGCCGTTGTTTCAACTTCCAACCCCTCCTTAGGCTCGCTGGAAGAACTTGAAGAATCAACTAACTTAGTTGCTAGAGGGAGTTCGCAAGATGTAGAAAGTTGAGCAAATCATTATCTGTTTTTTTTCCTTAATCTCTGGGCTACCTTTTCTAACTTAGGATAGTATTGTAGTTCACCTATATGAGAAGATCAAGGTATAAACTAGAAATTCATGAATAGGATATTAAGAATAAATATTCATATAAAATAAATCAATGATAGCACTAGTCCTCTGTAATGGTGCCAAATTTTGTTGGGTGTCAAATCAGCAAAAATAAATTCCTATTCCAAAATATAAATAATTTAAGTATAATAATGAGTAGGGTTGTTTCTTCAAGGATTGAGGAATTATTTCCTATGAATTGAGGGTGATTCGAATGGGGGGAATAAATTAATTTAAATTAAACTAGATATGTAAGCTTGATGAAAATTAAATTAATGAAGGATTAAAATATAATCAACATAAAAGCAAATGTGAATAACTCAAATAAAAGAGACACTTCTAGTCAAAGGAATAATCTCAACTTTGATTTAATTAACTGATCGTTGATGCAAAGATAAATTTATTCACCGACAAATAAATTGGTTATGGTTGTCAACAAGCTCTGACAACCTATCTTTCCATACTGTTTCAATAACCACAACAGGCTTTGTGATTATTTTTCTTATCAATTAGACAACCCTAAACAGGCTCTTAGGATTTAATCTATTAATAGTAATAATTACTAGAAAGGCCACCAATTCTAATCAATAAACTCACAGGCTCGGTTTATTTAAATTAAATTATATATTCCTGCAACTTAATTCAAAAGTCTCTTTTACAATCAAATTATATCACTTGCCACAAATATTAAAACTATCAAACAATTACAAATTTGGTATCATAGATGACAATAGATTACTCTTATAATTAAATAATGGCCATTTATTTCACCATACAAGAACAATCATCTTGATAATGCTCAAAGAATGTATAATAATTGCAAAAAGATGAAACAATAAAAACTAATTAGATCTCACAGTATTAATAAACCAAAGCGTCAATTATCCTTTAACTGGAAAAGGAGATATTAGCCACGCCACATGTTGAATGGCAAAACACACAAAAGAAAAATATTCAAAGTCTAAATAATTCTCTAGAATGAAAAGAAGAACAAGGTGGAAGAAAAGATGGAGTAGTGGTTTTTTTTTCTACAAAGAAATCCGTGTGGCTCCATTTTTCCTTCAAACGCGTCCCACCCCTTCCTATATTTTTAGCAAAGAGATATCTTTCTAAATAAATTAAATCCTATCTACATCAGACCAATAATAGGGTCCAGGCTAAAACATCTCTGGCTGGCCAAATCTTCAATTTTCAGCAGATCTGACCCTTTAAAGCATGCCCATGCTTTATAGGCAGTAGTCTTCTAGCAATATTGCCTTTCACCACTTTTTAAGTTGTTTCTTCATTTTGATTTCTAAAACATGTAAAATAGCAATGGTAAGCAAATTCCAAGACTTTAAAACATTTTTGAGCAAAAATGTTGAGGAATTTAACATAAATAAATGGCATAATTTGCTATTCAATAGACTCTATTGCAACATTTGTAGGTGTGTTGTCAATTTCAACTCATCTTAAATGTGGTATAAGAGCATGGTTCACTAAATTTGCTTGATTTATCAAAGGAGGTGAGATATTAAAAGGTTGAATAATGAGTGCTAAAGAGGAAGCATTTGTCCCACAACCTCCACTTTTTGATGGAAGCAATTATATATATTGGAAGGCATGTGTGCATGCATTCATAAGATCATAGGATGAGAAAGCATGGTATGATATTGGGCATGGTTGAAAAAGTAGTTGAAGTTCCTAAAGATGTTAAATCATCAAGTGCTGATGAAGAGAAGGTGGCATTATAAAATTCCAAGGCGATTAATGCGATATTTATGAGCGTGGATGAGAGTAATTCAAGCTTTGATTGTTGGTAGCACAGTTTGAAACATTGAGAACGGGTAAAAATGAAACCATTTCCATGTTCAATTGTAAGTTATGGCATATTTCCTACCAAACCTTTCAGTTAGAGAAGAAGCACTCTATGGTAAAGTAAGTGAGGAAGAAATTGTGATCCTAGCTTGAGAAATTCACTCTAAAGGTACCAGAAATACAAGAAGTTTGAGATGTGGACAACCTTCAATAGAATGAACTCGAAGGTTGACTACACTCCTATGAGATGAACCTGAACATTACTAAGAAGGAGAAAGAACTCACCTTTAGCAGTGAGAAATAAAGTGATGAGGATGATGATGATAATAGTTATGACATTGATAATGACACTACTTATGTGGCTAAAAAGTTGAAGAAGATGCTGAGAAGAACAAAGCCAGATTTCAATAAGAAATTCAGTAATTCATTTAAAAACTCTTCGAATTGTCAAAAGAGAAACTCTTAACAAATGTGAAAAAGGTGGGACTGAGAGGAGAGGTGTGTAGTACCATGAATGTAAAGGCTATAGTCATATTTAGGTAGAGTGTGCCAATACACTCAAAAAATAAGGGAAGTCCATGAACTCTACTTAAACTTTAGAAGATTTAGAGGAATCGAATGATGATGTCAATCACTTAAGTAATCAAGTTGCCTTCAACTCAATAAGTTTAAAATAGAAAATATTGTGACCAATGCTATAAAATTTGATGATGATCAATTAGAATACAAAAGTAACAGTGATATAGATGAGGAACTCTACCCCACTTACCAACTTGCTTGTGGCAAGGTATTGGCACTCTATTTTGAAAATACTGCGGGTAAAATCTCTCAAAGTATTAAACACATATTTAAATAATAAATGTTTAAAATTGAGACATGAATGTAAGAAACTTGATGAGCATTGCCATGAAGCTAAGTTGATCTTGAAGAAGTAGAACATGGGAAAAGCCAAATTGGAGATTTGTTGTCTATTGGGAAATTTACAACTAATTATACAGGAATTGGTTGTGTTGAGCATGCATTAGTTCACAATTCTAAGAAGAAAAAAATTAAGTTCATGAAGGAAATCATTCTTCCAGTTTCATCAAATATTCCTAATGAACAAATAACATGAACCAGATCGAACAAAATGAGGAAACTAAAAGGTAATCCCTTTTGTAATTTCTATAAGAAAGTAGGATGTTGGGTGGCTAAGTGCTTTTCACTGCTAAGACACATGTTATATAAAGGACAAGTTAGAAACCATGTTTGTAATACTCGCAAAACCATTATTCTAGTCAAACGAGTATGGATCAAGAAGTTAGATATTGAAAGCTTGATATCCTACACTTCACTAAAAGCATGTTTTAGATAAACTTGTTATTTTGATAGTGATTGTTTCAAGCATATAACAAATGATAAGGAGAATCTTTCCAATTACAACTGTTTCTGAACGGCATGTCATATTTGGATATGGACAAAAATGTCAAGTAATTGGAAAAGATACACCCAACCTTGATGTAATGCCAAAGTTGAGGAATGTTTTACACATTGATGAACTAAAAGCTAATCTATTGAGTATAAGTCAACTTTGTGATCAAAACCAATTCGTGAAATTCACTAAGGATCAATTTTAGGTATATAACATAGATAATTTTGTGTACTTGTTGGTAACAGGTTAGATGACAACTACAACCCTATGGGCAGTACCTCAACTTGACTAATTTGAGTGCTAATGGGAATGTAAAGTGGCATAGAAGACTTGGATGCATTAACTTTTATGATTTATTGAAGCGGTCAAAGACTAGACTTGTTTATGTCTTACTAGCACTAACAGAATGAAGCTCAAGTGTTTGTGAACCATGTCAAACGGGATAGCAATGAAGGAAGTCACATAAAGCATCTTAAAAGCTGAGTATATCAAGAATTCTAGAAATACTTCATATGGACTTGATGGGTTTTACGAATGTTGAAAGCATTAATGACAAAATTATATTTTCATTTGTGTTGAAGACTATTCAAAATTTACTTGGATAGATTTTTGAAGGAGAAGATAAACACCTTTCAAGCGTTCAAAAAGCTTTGCACTTAGTTGGAGACCCAACAAAGAAAAGCTACTGGCAAAATTATAAGAATCCCAATAGACCACAGTAAGAAATTTAAGACTAACAGTTTAATGACTGTCATTCCTAACAAGGCATACAACATGAATAAAACACTTCAAGAAATGGTGAGAGCCATACTTAGTGCAAAGAAGATGAATACCAAATGGTGTGTCGAAGCTATCAACACAGCATGCTACATCATAAATAAGGTTTATGTGTGCAACATTCTATGAGATCTAAAAAGGTAGGAAGTCAATTATGTCTAAGTGCTATATTTTAAGAGATCGTGACAATCCTGAAAAGTTCCCAACAAAAGTGATCAAGGATTCTTCCTTGGATACTCTAACATAAGTAAAGCATATAGAGTGTATAAATTTAGAACTGTGAAAATAATGGAGATTATGAATGTTGTTGTGGATGATAAAGAGGCAATATATGAAGAATGGGTGAATCAAGAGCAATAAAAAAAAGGATAATGATTATAACGATTAGACAATTGGAAACAATAAACATAATAAAGGATAGGATGTTACAATAATTGATATAACATTAGTAGAGCATGAATAGGAGTCTACTTCAGGCCATGAACTCCCATTAAGAATCTACAAAAATCATCCATCGGAGAGCATCATTGGAAACTTGAATGTCTAATGGAGAATAGGAGACTTATCTAGGGTAAATTACCGTGATTTAGCTGATTATTCTTATTTTGTCTCTACAATTGAGCTAGTAGATGAAGCACTTAAGGATGAGTACTGGGTGATAGTGATAGAGGAACTCAATCAATTTCAATAGAATGATGTTTGAAGTTTAGTCTGAAGACCATAAGATGCAAACATCATTAGTACCAAGTGGATTTTCAAGTACCAGATGGATGAGAATGGTGTAATCATGAGAAACGAGCTAAAGTTGGCAGCATAAGGTTATACTCAAGTCAAAGGGATTAATTTTGAGGAGACATTTGCACCCGTAGCTCGTTTTAAAGCTATACGACTAGTTTTAGCTATGGCATGTTCTCTACATTTCAAGTATTTCAAATGGATGATAAAAATGTATTCTTATATGGATTCTTGAAGGAAGAGGTCCATGTAGAACAACCCAAGAGGTTTGTTGATTTTCAATATGCAAATAATGTATATAAATAGAAAAAGGACTTGTAAGATTTGAAACAAGCGCCACATATTTGGCACAAGCAACTGGCAACATTCCTTGTTAGGGAGGTTGTACTCGAGGGGTAGCAATAATGTTGTTTTGTGATGACATGATAGTGATACTTTTTGTTACATTGGTATATGTGGATGATATTGTATTTGATTCAACCTCGAGACATATGTTAAATAATTCATCTCAAATGTGCAAGATAAATTTGAGATGAACATGGTGGGAGAGTTAAAGTATTTTTTAGGACTCCAAGTGAAGCAAATGGATGATGAAATATTTCTTTCACAACTAAGTATGCAAATAACTTGGTTAAAAAGTTTGAACTTGAAAGTTTTTGACATGTTACGACTTTATTGTCAGCATCAGTAAAACATCATAAAGATAGAAAGGGAAAATCTATAGATGGAAGTCTTTACAAGAGTAGACTTGACACTTACTTTAGTGTGGGCTTCAGTGCTAGATATCAATTTGCACCTGAAAAAAGTAACCTAACAGTCGTAAAAGAATCATCCACTATGTGAATGGTATATTTAAGCTAGGACCATGGTATTTAAACAATTCTAAGATCTCATTAATTGGTCATAGTGGTACAGATTAGGCTTAGAACATGAATGGTGTAAAAGGAACAATTGGTAGTTGTTTTCTTATCGGCAACAATTTGGCGCATGGTAAAGTCAAAAATTCTATTTTACTTTCAACTGTAAAAGTTGAGCATGTCGCGGCTTGAAGATATCGTGTGCAATTATTATGGATGAGGCAAATGTTGAAAGCTTATGGAGTAAAAGTTGAGTAGTTGGTGGTACCCTCTGATAACAATAATGCAATTAGTTTTGTCCAAAAACCTTGCCCAACACTCACAAACAAAACATATTGATAATATACATCATTTTATTCATAAGCTGTGGAGAAAAAGGAGATTACTATTGACCACATTGCAACAAAAAGACAACTTGTAGTTATATTCACTAAAGGATTGAGTGCAGATGGATTTGAGCACCTTAGGTGTGAATCAGGCATGTGTTTAGTGTACTATAAACTTGACGTAGGATTATTGGAGGAGGAGAAACTGTCAGAGCTCCAATGATGATGGTACATTTCTCTACAAGTATAGCCGTTGATCGCTCCTCTTTCCAATAAATATTTGATTTTCTAATTGTTGTGCAACTGTCGATTTTGTGCTTATATAATGTTTAAGAAGTAGTTAGTTGTGTTAATTGTGATGCAATACTGTTTTCCTTGAGGAACTCAACAAACTCCTTACTCATGTATCCACCACCACAATCAAATTGTAATGCCTTTACATATTTGTCAGCTTTTTTCTATACTTGTGCCTTGAATTTCTTGAACTTTTCAAAAAATTTATGCTTGTATTTCATCAAATACATTTGACCATACCCAAAGTAGTTATAGGTAGAAGTTATGAAGTAGTAGAAACCTCCTCTAGCCATTTCATTAGTCCATAAACATAAGTTTTAACTAACTCTAACACCTTAGTGGTCCTTTTGACATGTCCATCAAATAGACTCTTAGCCATCTTGTTTAGGATACAAGATTCACAAGTTGGATAGGACTCCTTTCTCATTAAACCAATAAGCTCATTTTTCTCCAATTTGTTAATCCTTGTATCCTTGACCTAACCCAATCTAAGGTGCCACAGTTGTTTAGCATTCAAACCATTTATTGTACGTTTGGTTAAAATGGTATTCATCATAGTATTATTATCCATATTCAAGTTATAAAAGATGTCATGCTAACTAATTTATTATTGTAATAAATGTAACACACGTTACTTTTAAAAGAAAATTCATAACTCTCTTTTATTAATAAAGGTATAGAAATAATGTTCTTAATCTCATTGAACAAAAGTAAACAATCTCTTAAAGTCATAGTATGGCTAAATGATAATCTAACTAAAGCGGTCCCATTCATGGTGGCTATGATAATTACTCTATTTCCCACCTTGATTACCACTTCATGCTTCTTAAGCATCATATTGCTAACCAAATCCTAATGCGAAGTACCAATATGAGACAAAACACTAGAATTTAAAATCTAAAAAGTAAAAAAAAAAAATACACTAATAGAACAAGATGTTTTATAAACATAAAGTTTCTTACCTTCAATGTGGTTTTACAAGCTCTTGAGGTACTTAACATAATTCTTCTTCTAATGTCTATCCTTTTCATACAAAAATACTTTCCTTTGTCAGTAAGAGCTTTAGCCATCTTAATACTCCCATTCACCTTAAGAACGGCTGGACTCCTCTTCTTCGTCCTACTCTTCTTGGTCTTACCAAATGAGCATGATGTAGTAAGAACTATCTCATTTCCTTTTCCCTTTATGGCTATCTATGTAGTCACTAGTTTATTAAAGAACCTAACTAGTGTGCACTTTATATTATTGAGATGATAATCTATAATGAATTGTGAGAAAGAGTCTGAAAGCGATTAAAGGATCAAATTTGTCTACAAATTGGCGTCCATAATGAAGTCTAGTGACTTAAGCCTCTCGATAAGCGAAATCATCTTAAGAACATGCTCGCTAACGTCACCTCCCTCCACCATCGTATCCTAAATAGTTACTTACTTATCTCATATCTAGAAGTACGTCTATTCATCATTCAACTCTTGCAAATGCTACAAAATCTCGCAGATGCTTACCACACTCTCATAGGTTCTCTAAAGATCATTAGTCACATCCACCTAATGTAGCTCATGACTTGCAAATTGTCCTCAACCGTATCTTATAGGTGGATTTCTCCTCCTCGCTACTCATCTCAACATGAGCTACTTAGGTATTAGCCTCAAATATATTATTGATGCATTCCAGATTAAAAACAATTTTCAAGTTTTGGAGCTAGTTGACATAGTTGGGTCTAGTCAAAATATTGGTCTTAAACAATTTAGTAAGATGCATAAACATTATTTGAGATAATAATAAACTACAGAAAATAAGTTAGACTTTTTTAGTGCAATTATAATATGTGTTACCGCATGGCTTTGGACCATTAGTCAAAATAATCTTCTACTCGATTTTTTGAATCCTACACTACTCAGGTAGAAAATGGAAATTCTATTGGTAAAATTTCCTTAGTAGATGATTGGGGTCTTCATTGGACATAACATATCTCATACATACAATTCTCAGCATGCTAAGCCCAATGAGTGGCGGCGCTTGCCAACGCATCTCATGCATAGTCCAATCTTTTCTTTTGGCCCATGGCTCGACAAAACCTCATACATACAATTCTTGGAAATTCAGGTCTATTTAAGTCACCTATTAATTGAGAACTAGTGGGATTTGAACCTCACGCATGACCCTTTTAGTTTTTAAGGTGAAGTATCCTTTGAATGTCGCATCCAATGTGCTCGAAACCTTAATTCATCACTATGTGCTCCTTGAATGTGATGATATCTCACACTAAGGCTATACTTAGAACTTCAAGCTCGATGGTGGCCTATAACAAAAAAAATTTACCATTACAACTTTATATTATATAAGGAAGTTTTTAGTCCATGTAGTTTTAGGTTTCACTTTACACGTTATCCAATTCCATGCATGTATCTTATACATGCATCATAAGTAATATGCAAATAAATTAATATGGAGGATTATGGACATCTAAATCCAATTTGAGCCCATAATTGGATCATGTGCACATATGCATGAAATCCTATAGTATTACATAAGAAATCTTTGAATGTCTTCTTCTACCTTGGTCTTCATGGCTTCCTTTATGGGCCATACCACACTATGGAACTTTTATTGACACCAACTCCTGGTCTCTACGTGAATATCAACTCCTTAATACCTTCTACATTTATATTTACATGTGGCATATCATGGAGAATCTCTATTCTATGTAAAATAAAATAAATAGGCTTGCAAACCATTAAAATTAAATTACATATCCATGAATCCAATCCAAGACAAAAAAAACATTTATCCACAAGTGTTCTAAGATCATAATCCATCTACAACATGCATTCATATAATTATACATCACATGTATAATAAAACAATTCCATTTAATGATTCCTTCCATGACTTATGCATCCCATGCATTTGCTTTGGTTTATTCAAAACACGTTTTCAAAAATTAAAATTGAAAAAAATTCTACAAACAAGCCATTCTCAATTGTGGAAACTGTTCCTACTACCGTGAGCTCTCGATTTGCACTCATGAAGTAGAATACTATATTCTATCGCAGTACCCCTTGTGACCATGGAACATGTTCTTACAATCATGAGGCCCTCATCCAAAGTTTCTAGCTTTAGAAGTAGGCATTACATAATTTCCATTTCTAACAGTGAATTTGTAGAGATGCCATCGTGACCATGAAAAGCAATCATGAGAACCCATCTCACGGTTGCGACACTAGTTGCAAATCATAGTAGAATGCTGTCTTAACAATTTAGACTTGTTTTTTAACACATTCTCTCAATTCTAAACTCTTACCAAAAAAAAATAAAAAAATTCAAGCATAAGCAGGTATCATGTACACGTGCATATAATTTTTAACAAAAACTAACATAAATCAGAGGAAGATCATTAAATTTTATGGTTATATGAGGAAAATGGTGGCTCTGATACCATTATTGGGCTTTGTTATGTTTGGAATATAAAAATTCAAACTAAAACACCAAATGATCATCAACATGTATCGAAAGCAAACAAACCAAACCCCATCCATTTTTGTCATATAACACACATAAAACCATGCAAACAAGTAAGCATGAAATATACCTTTGGAATCTCATTCCAAGATGAGCTAACTTACGATCCTTTAAGTCGTGGTCCTCGACCCCAGGTCTCCATTTCATCCACATAGTTAGAATGTTGACAAGCACCTTCTCCACCTTGCAAACTCCTTTACAAAGCTTTCACTTAAAACACCTTTTGGACAAGAAGGCCTTCTAGATGAGAAAGAGAAGAGAGGGTGACTAGAATTATCTCTTTTCTTACTTGGAGGGATGCACAAAATTTCTGATGTTATTATGATTTAAGAACTTTTATAAATATATATATTACCAAGGCACAAAATCCTATGCTTGATAAGATTCCCTTTCTATATAGATTACCTAAGGCATGTAGGCATTAAGTTCCACAGGCTTTTTACATGGACCTTATATTATTCCTATCCTATTGACTATTTAATTATTAATGTCTATTAATAATTTCATCCCATGTGGTCTTCTAATCTTTAACCTCTATTAATAATTAAGGCCTATCTGTGTCTTTCTCTTTAATTTATCTTATCTTCATTAATTAAACTAAAGACTTATTGTGCTTTCAATTAACATTCTTATTATTAACTAGGGACCATGGTAAATCTAATTCACCCAATCCAATTTCAATCAAATAAATTATTCTACAAGTCATCTAAAGACTCGTTTATGTTCCATCAATTTACCACTTGTTACATATTCCAACCTTTTGCGTGTGATTCTTTAAGATTATCCTTAATCAGCAATAAGCATAACTCAAATAATATGAATAACGCTTAGCCTATGACTTATATTGTATCCCAATTAAGACGAACATGGTTAAACTAGTATAGTTAAGCTAATTTGGTGGGGACCCACACAAAAATCCTAACCCTCATTCAACCTCCTTTCTTGAGCTCTATGATACGATAAAATTTAACAATGTTTCTGATGATGCTATCGAACTAAGTCTTTTTTCATTTTCTTTTGGAGACAGGGCTAAGCAATGCTATAATCATTACTTCCTGATAGTACAGTCACCTAGCGGGATATGGTGAATAAGTTCTTGGCAAAATACTTCTCACCTACAAAAACTACAAGAGTTAGATTAGAGATTGGAACATTCAGCTAATTTGAGTCTAAGACTCTGCAAAAGGTGTGGAAGAGATTCAAAGAGCTCCTTAAGAAGTGCCCGTAACATGGATATCTACTTTAGATGCAAGTACAGATTTGTTATAATGGTATATCTAAATAATTACATACTACTCTTAATGCAGCTATAAGAAATGCACTAATGCATACACTACTAGAGGATGCATGGGATTTGATTGAAGAGATGGCATCCAATGCTTACTAATGACCATTTTAGAGGACCACTGCATCCAAAGTCACCAGTGTGTATAATGTAGATGCTATGATGGAACTTACAACAAAAGAGGAGCCTTTTTCCAAGAAAATTAACAACATCCTAGTAAGGCACATCGCACTCATGAGTGTAGAGGCAAAGGAACAAACCATGGGTAGAAGGAACGAGTGAATTTTTTAGCTAATGCAAGAGTATAAGGCAATAACCCATATTCAAATACAAATAACTCTAGTTGGAGGAACCATCATAATTTCTCTTGGAGAATTCATAGAATCTGCTAGGCTTCTAGGCATCTTATCAGCAACAACAAAGAAGAGATAGTCACTAGACAAAGTTGTGAGAAATCTTATGAAGTCCACAAATGAAATGATAAGTAACTTAGCAAAAATTACGCAAGATTATATGAATAGGATTGATACTCTCTTTTAGAAACAACAGTCGTATATCCAAAATCTAGAGGTGCAAGTGGGACAATTAACAAAGGAGATGGCCAATAAACCTGTAGGTTCATTATCTAGTACAACTGGAACTAATTTGATTGAACATGTAGAAAGTGTATAGGTAATAGAATATAAAAAAGTGCCAACAATGGAGAAAAAGGAAAAAGACATGCAGCCCGTAGCTAAGGAAGAGGAGAAGAAGAAGGAACCTAAGCTAACACCTTATAAACTAAAGATTCCTTATCCTTAGAGGCTTCTTTTAGTGAAGATAAGGGAGTAAGTGAGTAGATTTCTTAGTGATTTTGAAAAACTAAATTTACAAGCTCTTCTAGTTGTAAAGATTAGAAAGAAGTCAAGTATGGTCAAATGCTTACAAGATGTGACATTAAGGAAAAGGAAATTAAGAGATGTGGAAGGCAACATGGGTGAACAGAATGTGCTCCCACCCAAACTAGAATATCTAGGGAGTTTTTCCATTTCTTGTCCCATAGGAAACTCATTTAATAATGTATCATGTGATTTGGTGCCAATGTAAATGTGATATTGTTTTCTATTTTTGAGGCATTTAGGATGGCACTTTTGAAGCCCAAATGCATAAAGATAAAGTTAGTTGATAAATCAATGATAAAACCACTTGAGCTTATTAAGGATGTCTTAGGAAAGGTGAGTGATTTTATTATTCTTATGGGTTTTATTATTTTAGGCATGGAGGGTAAAAAGGAGAAAAGTATAATCTTGGGACACCTTTTCTTAGCTACCACTAAAGCTATAATAGACATAAAAAAGAATAGCTTGACATTGCATGTGGGTCTATAGAATGTAACATTCTTTTATGTATGTAACACCCTCAATCACTCACACACAAAAGAAAGAGAAGGATGTTTTAATGTTGCTTGAGCTTAATGAGTTTACTAATAAGGCTAGTGATAAAGCAAATGCAAACGAAAGTAAAGTGCAAATGCAAGAGAGCAAGCCAAAGACAAGTGTGGGAGAGGAGTCTTCATGGCGCATAGAAAAGAAGTCCTCAAGTATGAAGGAGAGGGCAAGAAAGAAAAGGAAGAGAATGCGGAATAAGAAAGAGATAATTGAAGCTCATGAGTGGTTGTGGATCTCCAAAGTCACAATTAAACCACCTTAGGCTACAAGTATCTTGTCAAGCTGTAGACAATAAATATATCACTTTTTGAGAGGCAACCTAAGCCTTTTCTCTGCTTTCAGTAATTTGTTCTGAGTGTTTTGTGTTTTTGTTTATTTTGCGTGCGTGGAAATTATTTCGTGCTCCAAATTAGTGCAAGATTTGAGGAGAACTTAAGGAAAACATGAGCAATCAAATAGCAAATAAAGAAAAAGGGGGAGAAGAAAAGGCACCCCCCCCAATCAGGTTGTCTCATTCATTGTTACCTTATATTGCTTATGATAATATGCTTTGTATAGGCAACAAACTAACATAGGGGTGGGCCAAAGAGTAGAAAATTTTGAGTGGAAATAATGTGATTGCATGTGACATGAGTGCTGAAATATTTATGCTTGTAGTTGTGTAGATTATATGGTTGAATTGTAGCATGAACATGCCATGGACTTTGTGGCCATTGTACTTGATTGATAATAAATGTCTTGAGAAGGAAATTTTTGTTACTTGGTGCATTAATTGTTCCTGAGATTAACATGCTAGGCCTAGCGTTGAAGACATAGTTCCTATTTTATTTTGCACAACACTTTTTGACTTTTGATTACGAGATTGCTTGAGAAGTTTTATAGCGAGGATGAGATGATTGAGTTAAGGACATAAGTCTTACCTTTGGTGTTGATGAATTCTCTAGTGAATAAGAGAAATTAAAGCAAAGAAAATAAGTTTAGGACTTAAAGATAACTGAAAAAATTCAAAAAAATGAAAAAAAAAAAAAAAGATAGATGAGCAGGTGAAAAATTACTCTACTTCACTGATTGGAGCAACTGAATAACCAAGATTTTATGGAGACCCTTATTCATTCTCACATAAAAAAGGTTATCTAGTTAGGAGTATGCAAAGCATATCGAGTTAAGTCATGAGTTGAGTAGTCATGGGTGCACAATTACCCTATTCACCTTTGTGTAAAAAGACTTCCAATTGCTTAAGGAAGAGTACAAAGCTCACAAGATAAGATGAAAATAAGTATGGGGTGGGAAGAAGAAAAAAAATTATTATTCCACACAAGTCCTCTTGTTAGAATTAATGTTGATTGAACTTATTCGAAAGAGAGTGGGTTGCTACTTAAAGTGAGCAGTCCTAGATTTAATTGTATTTAAATTACTATAGGATCATTAAATGGTTAAAGTAATTGAGTGTTGAAGAGTGCCACACGCACATGGGAACTCATGTTGTAAACACTTAGGTTGAAAGTGTTATGATCTTGAATAATGTTGAACTAAGTGACTTGTGCATGTATATCACTTTTGAAATTGAGAAGAGTGGTCAACTTTATGATTTTGTGCATCAATAAACTAATTGGGAGAGAGTGTTACCTTGAAGACAATCAAACGAGTAAGTGTGAGGAGTATGATAACATGTGAATTTATAGCTTATTTGTACCCTTTATATGCTTAATCTATGATTGCTTGTGAATTAAAATAGAAAAAATTATGTTATCATGCATGAAATATACTAAGTATGATGATTTGGGCATGCAAAAAGTGTAGCTATGCAGTTAAGTATTAAATTCGGACATTTCTATACTAAAATGTAATTTCACGTATGTAGAGAAGCATCATAACCATGATAGGAAGAGCCGCTACTACAAGGGTTAATCGTGAGGCACTTGGAATTTCTGTTGCTAAACGTCACAACAGTGAAAAAAATGTTTGTGTGCATGGATGCTAAAGTTTCAAGAGCAAGAAGGACCGCAAATCATTCTGGAATTTACACATTCGATGGTTGTGGTTGTGAGGACAAAGGTCGCAAGTGCGGCACACTGTGTTGTGGCAGCAAAATTTGAGAAGCAAGATTTATTCAAGACCGTGCTTGGGTTTGTGGATACAGAAGAAGAAGCCATAACCACAAAATAAGCCATCACAGCTATAAGAGATTAAGTGACAGAACATTGACCCACGATTTTGCATGAAATTTTAAGCTTCTTATCTTTTCTCACATGTACATGAACTATAGGCACTCTTTCTCTCTCTCTCTCTCTCTCTCTCTATATATATATATATATTTGTTCTCCATGGTCTAGGGAACATCTTAAGCTTAGTTTTTATTTTCTAAACACTTAAAAACATAATTTACATACTTTGGAGAAGTGAAAAATGAGGGATCTATGTCAAGTCTTGCAATGCATTCAAGTGTCGATGCAATGCAAAGATACCAGCTTAAGTTTTACACACTTTTACTATTATTTTTATGTTTTTTGGATGTTGAATATTTTACCAATGCTTTTTTCTAATAAAAAATTTCATGGTTTGCTAAATATTTATCTAGTCTCTTATGCTAGTATTTGATTGCATATGTGTGCATGGTTTTGCGATTGATTGTCTTTACTATTCTTATTCACAATTATTAAATTGAATAGTAATTTAGAGAATTGGCCACTTCTCTAATTAATTTGTAGCTGCATGAGGAATAACAAAAGTGAAACTTGTACACTAGAAGTACATTATGAACATTAAACTTATGGGAATAACAGGAGAAACCATTGGATTAATGCAAATGAAATATTATTCATAGAACTAATAACTCAACTCAATAATGCTTGGGAAAACCCGTTAAACCTTAAGTTGAAATTTCAAGAGAAGTTGAGAAGATATCTTAGAGACATTAGGATTAACAACCCATAATGAAGCAATATTAAAGTGAAAGCAACATGAATTGGCATACGTAGGAAATCAATACAACAAAAGGGACTATACTTTTCAATTGCTGATGCTTTACCTATTCAAGTTTGTGAGTTCATTTTCTAGTGCTTAGCTTATTTATTTTATCTTTTTCATTCTCACTACATTTGTGCAGCCTAACTCATGGAAACTTAGTTACATCAATAGACATAAAGCTCCTCCTTGCGGGATGATACCTAGACTCACTACACTACTAGTCCTAATATACATTTAATTTTGGTGTGGTGACAATCCACGCCGTGGCCTATATCATAGTGCACCAAGAGTGAAGTGAGTGGATTACAATAAACCTTCCCAATCATAAATAGCATGCGATATAGATCTTTTATTTTATTTTATCCCAACTGAATGAGAGCCATGGATTTAGGCAAATTCACAAGGTCGATCATATGACTAATTAATGTTTCTTCATGAGACTAATGTTTCTATAGAAATTCCTTTTTGATCACACACTACTTTGGCTAAGGATTTTTATCTCATATAATATTAATTACATAGGACAAATATTTTACTCACTTGTAAAGAGATAAATCTTTGATTTAACGCCTACATGCCTCCATACGTACCCAAGCAATAAAAATTTGGGCTCATAATCCTATCTCATATCAAGATAGATATTAGTTCTAAATGCTCCAATGATACATTGACCGTCATGCGCACAAGACAATCATGTCGTCTCAAGTCTAAGGTCCATGCATACTTAACCTAATCACGAAGTAAGACATTGACATTAAAGAGTGAACTCTATGTATTTGCTTCGTTCAATAAGCCATTGTTTGAATGCTCATTCTCTAATGATCCATACACACACATGTATTCTTAGTATCTTATACTAAACAACATGACACTCACCATACAAATATAAGGTGCACAAGTTATACGAACTCTCTAATGCCTTCTAAAATGTCTATGACTTGCAAACTAATTTTAATGATTGTTTATTAAAATAGTCTTGTATCTATATACATAACCCCTTATGAATAAGGTCTTTCAACACAGTCATATGAACACATGCAACACTTTATACAATTCAAAATTTACATGCAAGAAAATATTTCCAGAATATTGATAAAATAATAATCAATTCTTTATTAATTAATAAGAATAACATTTACAATCAATATCCTTCAAGTATCTCTCATTGATGATTTAGTGTTAGAGAGCATATCATTAACACTAAAGAAGACACACATTCCTCCCTAGCTTCTAATGAAATAAGAATTCAACCCATAAACAAGTAATATATTCAGAAAAGTAGATAGAAAATCAGAGAGAAACAAAATGAGGTTAGAAATAAAGAAAAAAATAAAAACAAAATGAATTAACCTAATCTAGTGATCTCCTAAAGTATTTGATAACATTCATTGCCCATAGTATAGGTCAGAAAGTATTTGACACGTGTTGCATCACACCAAAATTCATTCCATGTAAACCAGTATTGTGATGAATATGGGTATCATGTCCACAAAGAGAGGTTATGTGTCTATCAAATTAACTAAAGTTCTATTAGTTAGGCTATAATACTATAGTCAAAGCGTCTAGTCACTTCTGATGCATTAGTTTCACATGTATGCTAATTACATTAATTATCAATTTAATTATACTGATCACAGATTGTTAATCCTAAAGTCTACAGGATATTTTTTTGAACTCGTCTATAGTTTTTACTCTAAATGATTACTCGCACTAATTCTACAATTTCACTCTTGTTATTCCTATAAAATTAGCACTTACAATTATATGTTGGGCACGCGAGTTTCACTTCCGTTATTCCTCACTCAACCACGAATTAATTAGTGGATTGGCTAATTCCTCTAATTACTATTCAATTCAACAATTGCAAATAACTCAAGTAAAGACAATTAATTTAAACTCATACATGCATGTTTCATCAATCACAAACAAAAGTGATTAGAAAGGAACTTAGAAACCTGTGATAAATTCAATAAAAGTCATAACTAAGTTGTTCAATATCTAAAACAACATAAAATCAATAGAAAATATTGGAAAAATTTAGTCTCAAAGTCTGGCATTATGTGAGTTATGAATGTGCCTTAAGCTTTAGTTTGGATTCCTTTTCCTTCAACATTTCAATCTCGTGTTCCTAAGTTTTCTAAATGTTTTGGAAAATAAAAACTAACCTAAGATACTCTAAAGAAAAGTGCAATAACCATTATCAAAACTAAAAATAATGAGGTGTTGTCCACTTGCACAATCACTAAGTGGCAAGTCTGCATAGATCATAGAAAACTAAATAAGGCTACTTGAAAGGACCATTTTCCATTGTTGTTTATTGATGAAATGCTTGATTGGAAAGCAAGACATGAGTGCTGTAGTTTCTTTGATAGGAATTCTACGTATAAACAAATTCCAACAGCACCCTAGGATCAAGAAAAAACCTCCTTTCCATGTCCTTACGGAATATTTGCCTACCTATGTATTCCATTCATCCTTTATAATGCTCTAGCTTCATCTCAAATATGCATGATGGCCATATTTCACAAGTTTTTCAAGGACATCATGGAGGCATTAATGTATGGTTTTCCCTCTTTGGATTGTCTTTTGATCATTATCTTGAAAATTTATTTGAGGTTCATCAAAGATGTGGAGAAAAGAATCTTGTGCTAGACTACGAAAGTGCTACTTCATGGGTGAAGCAAAGGCATAGTTCTTGGGCATCATGTCTCATCTAGGGGCTTGAAAGTAAATCATGCTAAGCTGGTAGCAATTGAGAAACTTCCTTCCCAGACTGGTGTTAAGGATGTTTGTAGTTTTTAGGACATTTCAGTTTTTACCAAATAATAATAATAGATTTTTTCAAAATTACTAAGCTCTTATACACCTTGTTAGAAAAAGATCGCCCTTTAAAATTTGATGGCGCTTGTAACATTTGAATTGATTAAAAAAAAATTACTTTGGCACTAGTCATTATTGTTTTTTACTAGAGTAAGCCCTTTTCAAATCATGTATGATGCTACTGGTTTTGCTATATGATCGCTCTAGGCTAAAGAAAGGAGTGAGTGTTGCATGTGATTTAGTACACTAGCAAGACTATCAATGAGGCTCAAACTAATTATTCCAATACTAAAGAAGAGACACTAGAAATGGTGTCTGCTTCTGAAAAGTTTCATCCTTACATTTTTAGATCTAAAGTCATTGTCTACATTGATCATGCAACTGTTTGCTATCTTTCTTTAAAAAAAATAGACATAAAGCCATAATTGATTAATGGCTTCTCTTACTTCAAGAATGTAATTTAGAAATCCAAGATAAAAAAAAGGGAGCAAGAATTATATAGCTGACCATCTTTCTAAAATGGAGTAGGTTGAACAACTCTTAACAGTCATCGAATCATTCGCATGGTATGGAAAGTTAGTGAACTACTTAGAAAGCAACCTATTACCACTAGATCTTTCTTACAATCAAAAGAAGAAATATACGCATGATGTGAAAATTTAGGTGTGAAAAGATCCATTACTTTTCAAAGGTTGTTCCAATCAAGTAGTTTATAGATGCATCCCAAGCTTTAAATTCCAACCCATTCTAGAGGCATGCCATAATTCACTATATGGTGGGTATTTGAGCTTACTTGTATGGCTACAGAAGTGTTGTAATCAGGTTTTCATTGGCTGACCTTGTTTGAGGATTGAAATGCTTTTGTAAAAGCCCACAATAGATGCCAAAGACTAGTAATATCACTAAGAAGTATGAATTATCCCTAACTCCAATGTCTGAAATCAAATTATTTGATGTTCAGGGTATAAATTTCATGGGACATTTTCCTAAATCTTTTAGACTACAATATACCTTACTAGCTATCAATTATGTTTCTAAGTAGTTGGAAGCCATTGCTACCTCCACTAATAATGCTAGAGTTGTCCTCAAGTTTCTTCAAAAATATATTTTCACTGGGTCTGACACTCATTGAGCCATCATTAGCGATGGAGGTACTCAATTTTGTAATAAATTGTTTAAAGCAATGATGGCTAGATACAATATCAAACACAAAAAAGCTCTAGCTTATCACCCCTAAGCTAATAGATTAGCTAAGGTGCCAATTGTCAAATTAGACAAATCTTTGAAAAGATTATGGGGACTAACAGGATAGATTGAGCACGTAAGCTTGATAATGCATTGTGGGTGTATAGGATAGCTTATAAGACTCTAGTTGGAATGTCTCCATTTCTATTGGTGTACAGTAAGCCAAGTCATTTGCCTATGGAACACAATGCTCATTGAACAATAAAGAAATTAAATATAGATTTTAAGGAGGTTTGGGAACATATATTACTACAATTAAATGAGCTTGAGGAATTTAAGAATGAAGCCTTTGAAAATGCACTAATCTATAAAGATATAGCAAAAAATGGCATGATAGGCACATATTAAGATATAAGTTTAAACCTAATCAAGAAGTTCTCTAATATAATTCATACCTTAAACTTTTCAAACTAGAGTCTAAGTGGTCTGGTTCATTCACAATTTCTTAAGTATTCCCATTTGGTATTGTTAAATTGGTCATAAGGGATAAAGGTGAGTTTCGCGTCAATAGGCAAAGGCTTAAGCATTATCATTAAGAAAGGGACCTAGGACGGAAAGCTTTATGTGTCTGATGTCACAAATTGAGCTTATCTGCATCAAGCTAGAGACGTAAAAGTAAGTTTTAGTTGCGAGGCAATTCAATGTTTTCTTGTTTTCCATAAATTTTAATTTGGTTTAAGTATGGTAATTTTAGGCTTAGAGTATATTTCATTAAAACTCCTTCACCTTAATTTGATTCTCTATCCTTAAAATAAAATGTTTTTAAAAAAAATTGTAGAAAAGTGAAAAATCATATAAAAGTAAAAAAAAAAATTGTGCTGATACATGTCTAAGATTGATCGGAATTGATCTAGAAACGTTTGGATCAATAAAATAGTACTTTAGGCTAAGGTCAATCGATATCAATCTACTTTCGATCAATCAAATTACACACAATCATTAATTTAGATGGTCTACCCTCAAGCAAACAATAGTGGGCTATATCAGATAGATCATGCATATGATTATAAAAAACGAACCTAGGTGCGATGGATAGTGGCTATGATAAATTGATCATGCATATGCATAATCGTACTTACAAAAAGCTAGCCAACTCCAATCAATAGTTGGCCTCATATGATTAATCTGACCTTTGATGATTGATATCATAGCAAGTTTTGGAACGGGGTAGATTGATCGCATTTACTCGCAATTGATCACAACGTAGATCCAAATTAAAAAACAACTAGAACTCACTAACACCCCAACTCTCTTCTTCCTTGCATTCTCAACCCCCCCCCCCAAACACTATTTTTTCGATTAAAACCCAAATTGTTTGGTGAAAGCATGGTTCTCACTTCTGTATCTTTAGTTTCACTAATTAATTCGAGGAAATTTGCAAAGTAAGCTTTCAAACCCTACTTTTTATGCTTTTTGATGATTAAAATTTATAAATAGGATATTGAAGGCTTTTCCATGAGATTTAGTTGTAATGTGATGGATTGTTGATGGGGCTACTAATTTTTGAGTGATTGGTGTTTGTTGATCCAATTTATGACTAATTTCATTAGCCTCCAAGCCTAGGGATAATGCAAATGTAAATTTTTTATACGTGGAGTGGTTGATTCTAGTTTGGAACAATATTCTTTGATTTGTGGGTATGAAATTTCTTAGTAAATGTATTCCATTCCTTGGAAAAATGATTCATGTACTGTTGGAAGCATTTTTGAATGTGTAGAACTTTCAGTTAACTTATTTGTGGGAGCATGTGTGAATTATGTTGGTGATTACGTTGTGATTGATGTGAGAGGAATGGTGTTATGAGTATGTGCATGTTAGACACGGAAGTAACTGTGGGGGAAGGATGAGCATTTGTATAATAAGGGTGGATGTTTTGTAGGTATCATTGTTTCAATTGTGAATTTTCTTATCCTATAATGCCATTTTGTTTGCTATTTGAATTGATATTTATTGAATTAAAGTCCAATTTATATGTCCTGGCAATGGAAATTGGCAAGGGTTAAAGTAGGATTGGACAAGAAACTTTTTCATCCTCTCAGACCCAATTTGATAAAAGGAGGTTTAGTTCAATGGAGGCACAGGCTCGATATAATGACTATTCAGAGCATGGAAGGAGTGTTCTTCTACATGGATTGCCACTAGACCTTAAATTGCATATAGATGCTTGCGAATGTTGTGGTGCAGTAGCAATGGCTTGAATTTTGTGCAAATCTGGATAAAGCCCATATTAAGTATGTTTATTAGTTTTATGCTAATGGTCTTGATAGAGTGGATGATAGGATTTAAATGAGGGATAAATGATTAGTATCCATCCTGTGGACCTAAATTCCTATTTTAGAATTGGCATCAAGGGATTGGAGTGCTAGTTAAACAATTTACATCACATAGTACATTCGACTACATTGTTAAAGGAGTTAAGTAATGATCCTCTAGCTAGATGCAAGATGGTTGGGGACACGCCCTCATTTTTCTTAGATAAATATTTGAGTTGGGTGCATAAAGGTGTGGTGTAACTTCTTATGCTATAATGAGATGCCTATAGGGCACAAAGTGCTTATATATTGTACGCCATCAAGCATGACTATTACTTTGATCTAGGGACAATACTGATATAGGTATATTATATGCTGTTAATCATCCTAATGTTAAACTACCATGCCCTCACATGATTACCGAAATGATATGCCATGCTAGTATTTGGATTGAAGGGAGAGCCACACTTAGTACTACAGTGGCCAATTGTATACAGGCAAGTGATTTCTATTAACATAACAAATTGTAGCAATAGTAACAACAGATAGTGGCTAAGGAGGATGAAGATGAAGAAAAGAATGGTGGTGCAATGGGCCAGCCCTAATAGAGCATGATCTAATAGTTGACGAGGGAATAAAGGACGCACCTCCATAGGAGCTTAAGGCACCCTAGTCAGAGCAACCATGAGGCCACAATGATTACAGCATTAGATACGTAAGTTGGCCCAAGAGCAGTGCCAAATGTGAGATGAGGTGACAGCCTAATTTGAAACAATACACTTGCAACAATATTTACTTTAAGGTGTGCAGGCTATGCATGCTAATATGCCAATTTTAGGTTAAGTAGTGCATTGTGACCCAAAAGCATTTCACAATTTAACGTTTAGGTTAAGTTATGCAGCTTAATATCCATATCTTTCTCTACCACAACCACTTCCATTTTTGCCACATGAGTATTCATCGCTATGTCTTTCAACACTAGCGCAATTGATCTAACAGATATTCCGTCTACATCCTGTGGTTTGGTTAAGTATGACATTGATAATGATGAGGGGTAGGAGACAAGATCCACTCCCGTCACCCAAGTAAGCCTTTTCTTTTCCCTTTCTTACCCTAGGCCTATTGTATGACATATTGGGGACAGTGTGGGGAGAGGAAGTTTTTTTCAATATGATGGTATTGGGGGAGATATGAAGTGTATTTTTTTTCTTTTCTACTTTATATTTTCATCTTTAATGTATTTTCTTGATGAGGGTAGTGATATTTTGGTCTGTACTTGAATTAATCACTAATATTTTGTTTGGACTGATGAATTGTAAAACTGGTGTTAACTTGAGGATGAATGGATGGTAATTTTGATAATCTTATGACTTGAGTTTGATTATTAGATTGCTTTTGGAAATGGAACTAATTACAATTTTTTGGTGCAAATTATGATAGTAATTGGTTTGGTTATGTTGTATAATGGTGTTTAATGATTTTGTTTGAGTGTTGATGATTTATTGTTGATGAAAGTGACCTGCCGATGATAGTAACTAATAGATGAGTCATGAATGGTTAGCATCTTAATCTTTAGGGCGATTTACATTTTGAGTTAGCCAAATGGGTCTAGAGTACATTATCCCCAAATTTTTGAGCGCACAACCATGAATATCTTTCTAATGTTACTCTAGAAAAGTGTGTAGATAATTGACATTAGAAACCCCGCTACCCTTAGAACTTAATGTGATTATTTTCTGAAGCAAGATTTTAAGAGCATTAGTTAAGAAATGATATTGCTCATGTTTCAACCGTTTGCTTCTTTTTGTGCCACCTAAACATCTTGATTTTTCGTTGAGTCCCTTTTTCAGCCTATCTAGTTTAAAGGAAGGCACCACCCTCAATACAATATTTTTTCCTTGGAACCCATAAAGTTCCTACCTTGTTATAGCATGAATGTAATTGTTTACCTTAATTATCAGAACTTGGTTGCATATGGTGAGTAGTTGGAAAAAATTGGTTTGAAAAAAAAGTGGAAAAGTATTGAAGAAAATAGAGTTAGAAAAATAATATATTCTACTGGTTTGAATTACTTAGTAATTGAGATCCACATTGCCAATGTTGAACTTTGCATAATACAATGATTGGAGCCATGAGTATGCACAATGGCTTGAAGGTTGTCTAAGTGTTGAGAAATAAGGGGCATACATTACCAATATTCTCACTAACATAAAAAGGTGTTAAGACACTTTAAGAAAGAAATAAAATTCTCTAGCAAGAAGGGAATTTGAGAATGTTCAAAAAAATATAATATGTGAGACCAAGTTCACTTTGCAACTTTCATTTATCTTGAAGTTTGTTAAGTCCGGTTCATCTCTTTTAACGCATGAAGTAATGTTAGTGAAGGTATGATTATAAAGCCTATAGGTTTGGCTAATTGTAGGTATAAAATGGAAATGAAAATAAAAAGAAAGAAAAATTAAAGAAAATGAGCATAGGATTAGTCTGGAGCATCAGCAAATTGATTTGGGACATTTTAGAACGATCGAACAACATGGAAATTATTGATTTTTTAAAATTACGATTTGTTGCAAGTACAATTTCAACACCTTGCGATCAAATGAGATAAACATTGTGGAAGACTTGGATCGATTTGGAGAGAAGCTAAAATAACAATCAAGATGTAATAGATTGATAACGATCAATCTGGATGAAGAGTGATAGATCCAAGAACACGGGAGATTGATCTAGATGACGGGATTGTGAAAAAAATAATAGAAGGGTTTTATACGCCAAATAACTCTTATCTTCCCATGAGTATATAAAGTCGTTACAAAGAGATAAAGAAGGAGAGAGCTATGTTTGGATCCAATTCTTTATCCATCTAAATCTTTTTTTCTAGACATATCATATCTTAAAATATCACTTTTTTTTTCTCTTTTTCTATCCTATTTTTATTCTATTTCTAACTTTTTATACCAAATTTTTATCCTTCAAAATGTGGATCCAAAAATTATAGTTTTTGAGAGAGATTTTTAGAGAGAAAAGTATCCCAAGCAACTTGAAGATCAAATAGATAGATTGTTCTAAAGATTGTAGGTGAATTCAAAGATCAATAAATCACATATTTTTCCCAGAGTTTTTCTTTTCCTTTTCTTTTCTATTCCTTACTATTAATTTGTTAAATAAATTTATGATGAGATTAGTTAAGAACATGGGTGGCCGAATTTCTTGTGCCTATAAATCATTTAAATGAATCTGAACTATGATTTGATTTATTTAATTTAGTTTTAATACAATATTTTTCTTTTCAATTATTTGTGTTATTTGTGTTGAATTTTAATTATATCTATATGATTGGATTGTTTATTATGTATGATATTGCAGACTTGAGAAAAACGAACTTTATGCATTAGAATGGAGATATACGTGTTGGGTAAAATTTTGAATCAAGAAACCAGTGGAACCTAATAAATCATAAAAAGTATGATTAAATGTATGTATTTAAAATGGGATGAAATCGAGAGGAGATTTTTAATTACTTCAAATAGGCTTCTGTGTGAAACTCAAAGAGGTAATGGAAATAAAATTGAAAACTTTGATTAATAATTGAATTCGATGAGTATTAAAATTGGTTAAATGATTAAATCTGATAAGGATGAGTGAGATTGATTTACGTGGTGATTTTTGCATATTGATTATCAATTATTATCTGGTGTTGCTAGGCAATTGTTTGGTTACTAGTCTTAATTGCTTAGTTGGCTTATCCTTAGTATTATTTTTGACATTTTTTAGATTGTTTGAATTAAATTTAGAATTTTGTAGCAGTTTGATTACCGATTTATGTGAGATGATATTTTGTACTCATTATAATATTGTAACTTGAAATTATGTGCTTTCGATGTATCATGAATTCTATTTTGCATGAACAAGTTTTCTAAGTTATGTATGTACGTTGATTTTACACAACTTTTTTTCCCCATAAAATTTACACTTTTAAAATTATCATCTGTTAAAATCATTTTTTGAACTCTCTCTTTTCTATTTTCTTACATTTTTTTAATTTTCGTAGTAACTTTCTTCCACTTTTTAATATTACAAACAAAAAATAGAACATTGTACAAATTTTAGTTCTATTATATATTTAGTTTATATAACACGCTATATAAATTGGAATCTATCATTTTTTAACTTGACATGGAAAGAAAAAATGGTACGAATTAATTACTCTAAATAAACTAATTATTTAAACCTTCCATTTTTTACTAAGCTTCTCGTAATCATCGAGATGTTAATCTACAATATATATACCCTAAATAAATTGATACCTATGATTTTTTAACCCGACATAGAAGGAAAATTAAAACACAAATCCTCCACGTGTCGATGTGGAACAAAGACTCCATCACTGGCGACGACATGACGTTGACCAACATAGTTTTTCCATTAACAACCGGAATTAATCAAACCTCGTTATTAATTACGCGGAAAATGAACTCACCGATTCTCATATTTGTCCGTAGTGACGGACGACGGCAGATAATGACGTCTGGCCAACCATCGTCGCTCCCCTCTTTTGCAAACCGAAATCTCAATTCTTGACTATGTGCTTGACTTCACTCACTGCTTTAGCTTCGAGACAATGGCGGAGGCGATAGGGAAGAGAGTGTTGGGCGAAGGGTGGCTGGCGGCTCGATCCACGGAAATCGACCTCACCGGAGTTGAGCTCACCACCACTCGCCCTCCTAGCTCAGATCAGTCCCAGTGGATGGAAGCTGTAGTCCCTGGAACGTAATTGCTGGGTTCTCTTTCTTTAGAATACAACTGATTGCCTTCATTTTGATTGAACTTTGAGTGGTTGTTTCAATTGTCCAGAAATTTGTCTTTTTACCAAATGCAGAAATAAATATTGAATAAATTTACTGGTTGTTTGGGCGATGCGTTGGAGCTCCTGTTGAGTATGAGAAATTGGATCTATCAATTGTCAAATGGACTTAGAATCGATCAAGGATTGTTTTCCTTTTTAATTGTAATTAGCTCATATTAACAGTAGTTAGTATGCTGTAATTGTTAAACATTTCTGCATTTTTATTTGACAGTTTAGTAGAAGCTCTTACTATTATCGAATGTTTTGACATAGATGCATTCAGAGCTAACGTTGAGTAAATTTTGACTGTCAGTGTTCTGGCTACCCTGGTGAAGAACAAGCTTGTGCCTGATCCCTTCTATGGGTTGGAAAACGAGTCAATTATTGATATTGCTGACTCTGGAAGGGAATATTATACTTTCTGGTTTTTCACAACGTTTGAATGCCAGCTGGTATGTGTTACATTAGCCTAAAGAATGTGATAGCACCTTTTTAAAGTATATCACATTTATGTTCATTGAACTTTTTGGTCTTTTGTTAACAATGCTGTGCTGGAAGAATCTTGGATATCTCATAATTGCTGTCCTTTTTCTCTTCAGCTTAATGAATAAGCTAGAATCAATCCTCTATTGACTTGTCATATGATCTAATTACTGTTATGATAGGGTTGGATATATACAGGGAAATAATTAGGGACATGAAATGAAAAGGTTATTAACTGTTGGAAGTCAAAATTGAAATATTACCTTGATTATTAGGTCACAATAATAAAAATATATATTTTTGATGACTACTAGTTTCATTTTATTTATATTTATAAAATATTTGGTACGAGTTTTGGTGATACCATTTCATACATTTAATCGTTTATATAAACAGGTGATCGTTGTACTATCAAATAAAAAGATATTATATGGTTTAGCCTTTGAGTATTTATCCATGGACATAGATGTAATGGTTGAACCATATGACATTCTTATGCTTCTTTGTTTCTTTTTTCACTCCTTTTAAAGTCAACATGTTATTTGAGTACGTTCGATCTTGTTTCTCTTTTCACTCCTTTTAAAGTCAACATGTTATTTGAGTACCTTCGATCTTGTTTCTCTTTTCACTCCTTTTAAATTCAACATGTTATTTGAGTACGTTCGATCTTGCATCTTGTATCCCAGCTGGCTACTATGTATAACACATGATTTTTTTCTACTATCAATTATCTATTTAGCTGTCTAAAATATTAGCCTTTTTTACCTTTGGTTAACTATCACATATAATACATGATATTTTTTTACTATGTACTGTCATGGACAACCTTAGTTTCTATTTGGCTACCCTTTTGTGTTTGGCTATGGCTATCTTGCTATCTTCACTTTTTGCTATCTAGATTCTTGGTTGCTTACCTTTTTTGTCTGTCTACATATCTCTATATAGTGCTATAAGTTAACATTATAATAAAATTTTCATGTTCAAATTGATGGAAGTGTTGAGAATCAACATTGATTCCTACCATAATTAAAAGATCATTGTAATAAGAATATATATTTTCCATGTACTAATTTTTTTTGAGTTCATTGTACCTTAATGTCTACGACATTTGGTATGATTTTGGTGATATCTTTCCATGTTTATCATATGCATCCACTTATATAAATGGGTGATTGTCATCCTATCAACTTAAGAGAAAGTTGTTATTAAGAAAACTCAAATGCCTACAATAAATAAGGCACTAGGTGACCTTTTTTTCTTTACAGGCTGATTATAAATCTGGGCTCCTTTTTTTAAGGCCTGGTTGAACCTTTAGCGCCTATTTGGTTGTTTTGGGATTACACTCCTACCCTTTGAGCTAATGAGGGAAAAAAACGTCATTTCTGTCTAATAGTTTAGTGGGTTATTGTGTAGCCGACTTTGTTTTGTCTCGGTCTTTTGATTTACTTCTACATGCTTACATGTTGTTCAATGAAGCATAATTCTTGTTTTTGTTAGTCTGCCAACTGTTTTACAGCTGGTTTCTCTTTTTAAAAATCAAAGATTACCTTGACTGCTACGAACTTTAAGCTAACTTGCCACTAATGAGATTGTCGATTTGCTAGCTTCTTACAATCATCTCTGATGGAATTGTAGACAATGAAGACAATCAGTGGCAATTATGGTTGACAATAAATGGTTTTCATCTACATTTAACGAGGCTTAATTGTCAGTTTATCATCTACTTCTTTTTCAGAAATTAGAGACTAGTTTGACCTTGTCAATCACTTCTATCATGAATGAAAAATAATTAGCTTATCTAATGATGTTCGTCAGCTTACCAACCACTAGTCTGCATTTACTATCATTTAGTTTTAAATAGTTTTAGTTAAATGCTTAATAAAAATCATCATATTCAACTTGGGGGAGTTTTATAAAGAATATTTGATTTGATATTTTAAAAAATTGTATTATCTTGTTAATTGGTTTAGATATCTTTACTTCCTATTTCAAATATTTTGTTCTTATTTAATAGGATTAGAATTGTGGTAAGGAGAAAATTTTTATTCTCAACAATAACAATGCTAGTGATATGTGCCCTTCTTACTCAATAGAGAGCACATTGATGAAGTAATAATGAGCATGAAAACTATACTTTCTTTTTATTTTGTTAAACTTGTTCCGTCTTTCTTGCACGTTGATAAAAATTTTAAAAAGATGTAAATTTAAACTTTGTTGTAAATTATGTGCCTTTAGAATTGAGTAGGTAGGTACTTGTCCGAGGTTGGCTTATGTTAGTTTGAGAACTATGATAAAAGACAAATGTTTACCAGCTCTGCCAAAATTGATGTCTACTAGCTCGGCTAAAATTTATAACCTTGGTGTCAGATCTGATTCATCCATTACTGCTGGCTTATTTTGTTGAGGAGAATTGGAAATAGTAGTTCTAGAATTTATAAAACTGAAATCAGGATTTGAATCATTGAACTGTCAAGATGATTTAAAGTATGTTAATGAATTGTCAAGATGATTTAAAGTACATTAGTCTCCGTTTTTTGCAAGTAGCATTTTGTGATCAAAGAAATATGGAAATTGATATTACTAATGTATTGTAGCTGATTAGAGGCAGAAAAGCCGAAACATTTTGTGATTTGTAAGCCTGCATGTTTGAAGTAGATCTATTAGATTGAATTTTAAGACTTCAATGATGGTGAATCATAGGATTTTGATGACATTCACAAGTGAGAACCGACTAGCAGAACTATAATTGCTATAATATCGAGATAAACATGTCTGCAAAAGATTTTTTCTTAGTAGATGTAATGATTGTATGAAGATGTATGGAGTGTATATTTACAAAAGATTTGATAATATCATAGGATATATCATAGTATATTTAGATTGAACTTAGAATATTATGTTTGATATTTGATTGATTTCATTGATTGCGTTTCGAAAATGGATCATAACACCTATATAAATATGTACTATCATATGTGAATACACTTATCAGTTCTTCCCATATCTCCTGGTATCTAAGCTAGAATTTTCCTAAAGAGCAATTTTGGGACTGAATCTCCAGCCGAAGTGAGATGGGTGAAACCCTATATTGTATTGCAACTCTAGCTGGAGTAAGTGTGAAATCCTAAAATGAGGCCCTTTTTCATTGTTTGAGGTTCTACTTAAGGACTACCATGCCAACTAACGGCTATTCTTTGTCTCTTGAGCAAAATCGTTGTCACCCATTGCATGTATACGATCCTATCCCTAAGTCTTAATAGTTGAAAAATTGAAATTTCTCCTCTTCACCGCCACCAAGGGTGGATTGCCCATCCCCTGATTAGTCTACCTTCTGAGTTTGGTGATCGAAAATTGAGCGTGTGAAATACATGCTTCATCACAACGGAAATGACTTACCTGTGCCTGTGTGCAATGCTATCTGGTGCCACCCGTCACTCTGATGGTCTTGTCGAAGTTGTCCTTCCATCGTTAGTCCTCCAGTGTCCTAAGCTTTAAGGTTTAGGTAGCTAAAAAAGAAATATTCTTCTAATATTCTATTTTTCATCGTTTGTATCTAATTGTCATTGTAAATTATGGATCACGATCAGAAATTAGTGGTAAACTGGCATTTCTATGGTGTCTAAAATTGTAGAATGCAAGTTGATAAGATTCAGTTATTTTGATTAGTGAAAATCATCAAAATCTTTCTATAGAGCATGATATGAGCGTTAGGGCTAATATCGAGTATCTAATGATAATCGGAGGCCCATTAATGTAAGTTAAGGCCAAAAAGCTTGAGAGAGTAATAACAACGCTCGTGAAAGAGTTTAAGAGGCTTTTAGATGTTTAGGGGAACTCGAGAACAAAGTTGTCAAAAGTGTATAGTGCTTTAAGGCGCAAAAATTCTATAGAGCCATAGCGAATGGGTAATGGCATGGCGCTTGCCTTTGTGAAGCACGACGCACAATTTATGACTTTATGTAATAAATAAAACATGATCACGTCATTAGCAATTTCATAAAGAAAAACTTAAATGATAAATATAAAATGAATAACAATATAAATTTCAAATTTTTAATAATAAAATAAATAACATACAACTAATTAACGCTTAAAACTTCTAATGACAATGACCACATTTTTCATGTATATGGAGTATAGACATAGCAATTCAATTAGCACAAATAAAGGCATGTAAACTCTAATCAAATGATTGTTTAGATTCTTCTTTCACATCATCATCATTAGACTTGTAGCATTCGGATCCTCTTGCTCTGTCTCCGTGTCATCTAAGTTGATCTCTTCCTCTTCTTCATCAACTAGTTAACACGCAATAGATTTTCTTTTGGATGAGGTCAATTTCTTGGAGCTCGATCAACACCACTTGCTTTCTGGGATCGAAATTGATATGGTGTTTCTGTTAGAAATTAAGCTTAATTTTCTAGCATTTCTATAAAATAAATTAGTTTTGTATTGAAATTGTTTCTTCTAGAATTTGTATGTATGAAGATTGAAATAATGTCTAGATACATAGAGTTGGTGATGTATTTAGACAATGTGTGTGTCCACATTCATGTGGTTGGTGAGTTAGGTGGGGATAGGTGAAAATGGTTAGGTGGTGATTAATTTGAACCATTAGATCTTCTTAATCACCACCGTCTATTCTTGATAGAAAATAGTATAAATAGAAGAGTCTTGCAAGTCATTTGTAATTCAAGAGAAGAAGAAGGAAAATATAGAGTTGTTGAAGAGAGAGTTTTTATAAAAGTGTTGATTGAGTTGAGAAGTAGAAAAATTCTTGAGTGTTCTCCTCTCCACTTTTTCTCTTCTAATTTTGTTCTTATAAGTTTGTTTTGTGAGCCCACCACACAACAGTTTCCTCAACTCTTGAAGCTTTTGCGACATCACCTCAAGTTAAATCATCACTAAATACTAGAGCATTTTCATTATCACTTCCTTCATTCACCCTCCCCAACAACCATTTACTACTTGTTTCATCAAATTCAAATCCATCCAATTCGATTAGATCAATAGAGTCTCGCGCATTATATCTTCGCTTTAATGCCCTATTATACTTGATGTAGACCAAGTCTTTAAAGCGTGATTGCTTCAACCGGTTTCTTTTTTTAGAATGAACCTGCAAGATTATAAATAATTAACATACATTAAACTTTAGTTGTCGTAATTTTTTTGACAAAATAAACATATACTTGCATGCTCAAATATGCTACAATTTCTTTCACAACCAGATGAACTTCAAGTGAGGCTAATCACCTTAATTGCAAACTTTTGTAAATTTGAAGTATCAGAGCCATATGCAGCCCACCATTTAGCTGGTAATTTTTTTTTAAAACAGAGCCAAAATAAACAAAAAAGAGTAGAATCAATAGATACATAAAAATAATAAAACACATTAATTTTAAAAATATCAATTATTTGGTGATATGAGATTCTTTTGTCCAGTTGCAATTAATTTCCCAACGAGACCTTCAGCTCTTTTATAATACACAAGCTTCATGGTTATCTTGTCTTGTACGTCTGCACTTAGTACCAATCTTTCATGCAATTATACAAACCATTTATCACCTCTCGATCCTGTTCAATATTAGGATGTGCATAGAAAAATTTTGGGTTCATAAAATAACTAGCCGCATGCAAGGGTCGATGGAGCTGGAACTGCCATCTCTCATCAATTAAGGCATAAAAAATATGATTCCAAAATGAAGGCATTAAAATCACTTCAGCCACATTCTTCCCTTGCATCTCCTTTGAATATTTTGATTTATTCCACTCATCTGATGTAAACATTTTCTTCAAATTCACTTTTTGAACTTGAAAGCGCTTTAAGGTAAAAAAAATGCTGTGACAAATCGAGTTTTCCTTGCATGAACCATCTCCTTTTGGCTAGTAAATTACCTCATCATATTTAAAAGATGCAGCCTATTATATATATACCTGTTTACCATCAACGCTTGCTCATAAGTTTTTTTTTTAAATTTGGAAGTTTGAAGATATCTTCAAATATCAAGTCGATACAATAAGCGGCACAAGGGGACCAATATAAATGTGGATACTTCTCTTCCAAAAGTTTCCCTATTCATTCAAAATTATAAAATATAAAAATTACTTTAATAAATAAGCAAATAAAACAAACTTATTAAATGAAAAATTGAAATACTTTCTTAATCTTAATTTTTACTTGCTACAATATTTGCACTGACATTGTTAGTAATTACTTGCACTACATTTTCCACTCCAAACATCTTCTCTCTGGTGTGAGCAAATGAGGATGCATCAATCGACTCTATAAATTTGCTTCCTATTGAAAAATTCAATAAAAAATTGATTAATGTCCTGTTTTTTCTGTCAGTCCATCCATTTGTCATCAACGAGCAACTATACTTCAATATGTATTCATCATGACTTTTCAAAATTTCGTTGGTGTGCTGAAGCTCCTTTTTTAAGCACACAATTCTTCCTTCATGATATGTAGATGGTTTCATGCCAAGGCCAAATTGACCAATTGCTTCAATCATTGGTGCAAAAATATCATGTTTTACAGCATTAAATGGAATCATAGCATCATACATCCATTTCCAAAATTTTTGCACCACATAATCCCTCTTTATCTTCAAAACTTCGTCAAATTTCAAAATAGTATTTTTTTCCCTTCTGTTTTAGGATATCCTCTATAGATTGTGCAAAAAACAAATTGATGGGACCTACTTGCTTCGACGTTTTTGTGGTAGCTGAGGAGCTTGCAGTAAATGGTCGCTTCCCATGACTTGATGCTACTGCCTTCTCTTCCCAATCCTACTTAACACGCTCTTTAGTTGTTATATCAAAATGAGGTAGTTCATTCATTTGGTTTTTCTACTCCTTTTTCTTCTCAATGTAGGCCCTTAGTTCATTCTTAACATGTTCAGAACACTTGGGACATACTTTTGTGTTCCGAAATTCTCCAATATGATGTTTGTTGCATAATCCCTCCTTTTGTAAGTTTTCCACGAAACTTACATTTAACATCGTTTGTATTGTTGGGATCGAGCAACAATGTATAATTCCAAGCGGGGTCTTTTCGGTTTAAATTTAATGCATCAGAAGAGGACATTTTTCACTATCCAAAATTTCAAATTTTAAATATAACAATTAGCAAGCAGCCAAACACAAATGACCAAATAAATAATTCCTAACAATCAATTCAACTCAACAATCAACATAAACAAAAAAAGCACCATGCACATCATTCACTAGAATCATAGGCAGCAATCAACATCACATCGTACAATTTTTGCACCATATAAACCACATTCACTACTAATTTTTTGCAGAAATTGAGAAATGCAGCAACAAAGTCACATTTCTATAAAACTTCAAATATGCAAGCAAACAACACCTTGTTATTGTCAATGAATGACTGGACAACAGCTATTATAGTTGAATTAAATCTAAAGTTCTGAACAACTTACAGAATTGAAGCTGAATATGCTAATTGCTATCACGTGTCATGTCATCATTCACTTTTAAAGCGCATTTTGAGCACTAGCTTATCTTGATTCTATCAACTTTATACCAATTACCACAACCATCCAACCAACCAAAGGAAATTATGTAAGGCAACCAAAAATAGATGGCAACACAAGCAATTTTCTCAGAGCCAAACTGCCAGAGGGAGATTTTGTTTGAAGAAATAGAGAAAACTTACCAGAGCCTATGCACTGCTAATGGAGAAGAAAATATTGGAGAAGACCAGCTGAAATGGCGGAGAAATAGTGGAGGAAAGCCGGACGCATCTGTAGCTTTGCGCAAATGAAGCAGCTCACGAACGAAGAATTCTGTAGTTTTAGGGCTTTTCGTTGTTTTTGTTGATAAAAACGCATAGGCTAACGCACTTTTAAAACCCCCCATCTAATCTAGGTTGAAACGTGACTTTTATCCAATTTTTTTTTAAAAAAAGCAGATTTTCGTCTTCGCGGATGTGCCCTAGGTGCGCGCTTGTGCGCCTGGAACACAGGCACTGAGGCACGCGTACATGCCGCGCCTTTGTGAAGAAGTGTGCCAAACAGACCTACAAGGCGCTATTGCATTGGCGCCTGCAATTCGGTGCCTTTAACAATAGTGCTCGAGAAGGAAGAAGAGCTTTCGTGGGTGAACTTAATGCAAAAAAAACTCGAAACAAGCTTTGGAATACCTTTTAGATCGAGCCTTGTAGCTAGCCGATTGATCATGAGGCCAATGGATTAAGTTGGAGCACGTGCGATCGACAATGAATTGAAAATTGACTCTCTGCATTTACGATCGAATGATTCACTCTCGTCACGCAAGGTGCAATTGAAAATTCTGAACACTGTGATATTCTGAAGTTACAATTGCTAAAGTCGCGCTTGGCCATGCAAAGCACGATCGTAAACATTGGGACGGCTTGACACACTGTTTTCATGATCTAGAGACACGAGATCAACATCCGAATTGAGTGTGCAAATGTTATAGAGCAAGATTATAATTGGAAACTTCCTTGGTGTTATTTGCTTATTTTAGTTAATTTTTATACAAGTTTTAGGATTCCCAGGGCTTCTTAATACTATAAATAGAACTTGGTTATATTATTGAAAACTTTACCTTTGGCTTTATTGGTATTAAATACAATTTTCTTTCTTTCTTTATCTTAAGTGCATCAATTTTTCGTGAAGTCTAATTGAATTATTCTAGGCTCATTCTTGATTGATTTGTGGTGTATCAACTAACAAAGCATGTAGCACCAGTGTAGTTATCAATTTAGTCTTGTTCTTTTCATTTTCACTGTTTTCTGTTCTTCATGTTCTCATGTCCCGTCGTCTGTGTTGTTGTTTTTCTAGTAAAAAAAAAAGAAAATCATTGCTTATTTGGGTTGCTTGTTTTTATGGGAGTTGATTCCTAAAAAAAACAAAAGAAGTAAGAAAACAAACAAAAAAGAGAGTTTATGTTGAAACAAAAGAAGAAAAATTGAACATTGCAAAAAGTTGTAATCTTTGTTTGAATTCACATCTCAACTTGTTCTTTATCACGTGGAGAACGTTGGAACTTGAAAGAAATTGAATTGGAGTGAGTTTATGGGAATCACGTTAGGTACATTTGTGAGTTTCAAATGTGGGATCGATTGCACCTCTTCGCGCTCGATCACACCTACTCCCTAGGTTAATTGCATAGTCACTTTTGCCCCAAATCAATCCTCTTGCTCTGGGATCGATCACACCGTTTTCTTTTCAAGTAGGATCGATCTTTTTGTGTCTGGATCGAACCACGAGCCTATTTCTTTATTTCAAATTGATCCATTTGTATTCAAGATCTTGTAACCTTAAGCTTCCATCTTTTCACACACTTACACCTATATAGAAGTTATGCCACTTGAATTATTGAGAACTTATTGAGATTTTATAAGGCGACCACTAGAAATTAACTAGGTAGTGCATCTTTTGAGTGAACTTATGTGACACGAGCAAAGAGGTAAAAGTAGAGTGAATACATCTTGTGAGGTGAGAGGACACCTATACACGCACATCACTCACCTATTTTTCTTTGTATTATGTATACCTACATGATACTGCGAGAATTGGTTACGGTAGATAATTCCTTTAACTTAAAGCAGCTTACAAATTAACCAGTGTTTTTTGGATAATTTAGAGGCATCATAAGCATCTATACGAGGTAGCCTAGAACTTTGAGAGGAGTCGATGCCTAAGAGAGGACCAACAGCGTGCCTACTTTGTAGAGGAAGGAAGTTATGTTAGTAACGAGTACTTTGATCATCCTAACAAATTTGAGGATTTTGGTAGTCTAAGAAGACCTCACAAGCGTAAGTAAGACAAGGATGATGAAGTGCCGAAGCATGTCAAATCAAATATATTGGCGTTCTAAGGTAAGTCTGACCCAAATGCATATGAGTGGAGTTAGTGTTTGACTGTTATAGGTATTCTAAAGCTCAAAAGGTAAAGCTGGCAGTGATAGAATTCACAAATTATACTATACTATAGTGGGATCAGGTATGCATTAGTCATAGGATAAATGGTGAACATCTTATTGGGACCTGGTAGAAATTAAAGACATTAATGAGAAAGAGGTTTTGCACCAAGTCATTACCATAGGGATGTATATAGATGATTGAATTGAGATATTGCTGATGTGCTAAAGCTGCACCACTACGTGGAGATTGGGGACTGGGTGGAGTGAGCTATCAAGGTAGAAAAGCAACTAAGAAGAGTAGACAACATCAGCCACTGTGCACAACCGCACGACAATTTTCCTACCGAGAGGAGAAGTAATCATTAAAAGCAGTTGGAATGTCTAAGTCTAAAGATGTGCCTCGGGCTGAAGCACTCAAGGTACAAAATTCAAATCTTAATACTTCTAACACACATATTTGAGATATTTTGTGTTTTAAGTACTAAGAAAGGGGACACATTACTAACTGATAATAACTGATAAAGGAGAAATAGTTGTCGTTTGAGGAAGAAGGTAGTAGTACAGATAAGATGCCACTATTGGAGGAGGTACTGTCTAAGGTGGAGAAAGGAGTTTATAAGGAGACGGGTAGTATAAATTTGATGATCATGAGAGTATTAAATGTATAAGTAAAGGAGGATGGATTTGAAGAGCAATGAAAGAATATCTTTCATGCAAGGTATAAGATTATTATAGATGGAAAGAGTTGTACAAGTGTAACTAGTATGATGTTAGTGGAGAGACTTGCAGTTCTACTTCAAGACCACACCCAATCTTACAAATTGCAGTGGTTAAGCAATAGTAATGAAGTAAAGGTGACAAAACAAGTGTTGGTGGAACTTGAGATAGGTTAAGTACAATGACAGTGTGCTATGTGATGTGGTACCTATGCAGGTGAGTCATGTCTTATTAGGGAGGTCGTGGCAATTTGATCGAGACATGGTGTTCCATGCTAAAGCAAATAGATATACAGTCTATTGTTATAGCAAGAAGGTGACATTTGTACCATTTACGTTGAAGGAGGTTTAGGAGAATCTGCATTACCTACAGTAACAAAAAATGAACTAGACATAGAAAGGAAAAAAAAGAGTGGAAAGGAATTAGAGAATGTGCAAGTATGGAGAAAAAGAGAGTAAGAAAGAAAAAGAGAGAAAGAAGAGGAGAGAGAGTGCCTGTGGGTGAGGATGAGAGATGTAGGGTAGCCATAGGAAGTGAACAACAAGTGATGTTACTTTTGTACGAAGAAATTTATTTAACTGAAGAAGCCACATCTTCCCTCTACGAAAGTGTTATGTCTGTTTTGCAGGAGTTTTAAGATATTCTTGTAGAGGAGTTGTTGAGTGGATTGTTACCTATCAAAGGGATTAAACATCAAATCGACTTTATACTGGGAGTAATCATTCCAAATCGAGCGATGTATTAAGCAAACCTAAAGGAGATTAAGGAAATTCAATAACAAGTGAAAGAGTTGATTAGCAAAGGATGGTTTAGAGAAAGCCTGGGCTTGTGTGCAATACCCGTATTGCTAGTACCAAAGGACGGGTCTTGGAGAACATGTGTAGATTGCAAAGCTAAAAATGCTATAACAGTAAAGTATCATCATCTCATTCACAGGTTAGATGTTATGCTTAATGAATTACAAGGGGTTAGTGTATTTTCTCAAATTAATCTTAAAAGTGGGTATCATTAAAACCGCATGAAAAGTGGGAAATAAGTGGAAAACAACTTTTAAAACAAAATATGGGTTGTATGACTGGTTAGTTATGCTATTTGGATTAACGAATCCACTTAGCACATTTATGAGACTTATAAATTGTGTTTTACGTGCTTTTATAGATAGATTTGTTGTGGTGTATTTTGATGACATTTTTGTATATAGTAAATCTATTAATGGTTGTAGTGTATTTTGATGACATTCTTATATATAGTAAATCTATTGATGAGCTTGCTAGACACTTTAAGGAAGTATTTGGAGCCTTGCGAAAGGAACAATTACATGGTAATTCTAAGAAATGTACATTTTGTGTGGATCATTGCGTATTGCTTGGCTATGTAATAAGTGCACATGGAATTTATGTAGATGAGAATAAGGTTAAGGTAATATGAGAATGGCTGACTCTTAAGATTGTGATTGAGGTGAGGAGTTTTCATGGTCTTGCTAGCTTATATAGGAGGCTTGTGCGAAACTGTAGCATAATCACTATACCATTGACCGCAATCACTAAAAAACCTACGAAGTTCCAGTGCAGAGAACCTTAGCAAAGAGCATTTGAGTTGTTTAAGGAAAAGCTTACTAATGCTCCTGTATTATCTTTGCCTAACTTTTCTAAAATATTTGAACTAGAATGTAGTGCTTCAGGAATAGGAGTTGGAGTAGTATTGATGCAAGAGAAGAGGCTAATTCCTTTTTTAGCGAGAAATTGATTAGAGCAAAGCTAAAATACCTAACATACAACAAGAAGTTATACGTGTGGGCCTTGGAGGTATGACAGCATTATGTTAACCTAGGGAATTTGTTATATGGATCATAAGTCCCTAAAGTATTTAAAAAGTCAAGGTAAGTTGAGCTATAGACATGTTAAACAGGTATCTTTCATAGACATTTTACTATATGTAATTAAGTATAAGAAAGGTGTGGAGAATGTAGTAGCGGATGCATTGTCCAGGAGATATTTATTGCTTGCCATATTAAATGCTAGACTTTTGGGATTTGAGCAATATTAAAGAATTGTATTTAAATGATGAGGATTTTGATCAAGTATATGAATTGATTAAGCAAGGTGTACATGACAAGTATTTTCAGCATAATGGTTATTTGTTCTATATAAATAGGTTGTGTGTGCTTAAGTGTCCCTTGCATGAGTTAGTAATTCAAGAGGTGCATGATGGAGGCTTGATGGGATACTATGGTGTCACCAAAACCTTTGCGATTATGTGGGAACATTTCTTTTGACCATATTTGTAGAGAGATGTTGAAAGGATAGTTAATAAATACATTAAGTGCAAAGAGGTCAAGTCAAAAGCTCAACCACATGGATTTTATACAGCATTGCCGGTTCCAGAGATGCCGTGGATGGACATTTCAATAGACTTTGTGTTAGGTCTACTATGAACTCGAATGGTTAAGGTTAATATTTTTGTGGTTAACGATAGGTTTTCTAAGATGGCACACTTCATTACATGTGATAAGACAGATGATGCTGCACATATGTCTAACTTATTTTTTAAGGAAATAGTTAGAATGCATGGCATGCCGAAAACCATTATGTCTAATAGAGATGTTAAGCTTCTGAGTTACTTTTGGAAAACACTATGGTGCAAGCTAGTGACTAAGTTATTTTTTTCTATAAGTTATTCACAAACTAATAGACAAGTCGAGGTGGTAATAGGACTTTAATTGCATTATTACGTGCTTTGATTACGAAGAACATAACAACTTCGGAACAGTGCTTATCGCATGCCAAGATTGCTTTCAATAAAAGTATACACTCCACCACACACAAGTCACTATTTGAAGTTGTTTATGGTTTTAAACTATTAACCTCATTAGACTAGTTCCCATTACCACATAATAAGCAAATTAGTACAAATGAAGAGCAGAAAGCAAAGTTTGTAAAGCAGCTACACAAGCGTGTGTGTTAAAACATCGAAAGAAGGAATGGATAATGCGCACATCAAGCGAACAAAGGCTGCAAGAAGGTTGTTTTTGAACCCAGAGATTGGGTCTGGGCTCACATGAGAAAGGAAAGATTCTCAACACTAAGGAAGTCGAAGCTAATGCTAAGAGGTGACGATTCATTTCAAATGATACAACACGTTAATGACAATGTTTACAAGTTGCAATTACTAAGTAAGTTTGGAATTAGTGCAACATTCATTGTCTCTAATTTGAGTTCTTTTAATGTAATGGATGAACAAGACTTGAAATTAAGGCTAATTCCTTTTCAAGAGGAGGGGAATAGGTAAGCGTTAGGGCTGATATCAAGTATCCAAAGATAACTGGAGGCCTATTGACTAGGGCTAAGACTAAATGGCTTGAGGAAATAATGACAATGCTCGTGAAGGAGCTTGAAGAGGCTTTTGGACATTTGGTGGAGCTCGAGAAGGAAGAAGAACTTTCGTGGGTGAACTTAATGCAAAGTGAACTTGAAACAACCTTTAGGGTATCCTCTGGATTAAGCCTAGCAGCTAGTCGATTGATCGCGAGGTCGACAAATCGAGCTAGAGCGCACATGATCGACAGTGGACCAAAAACAAACTCTTTACATTTGCGATTGAATGATTCGTGCCTCTGAGATCGAAAGTTTTGAATACTGTGACATTCTAAAGTCATGATTGTTAGATTAGTGCTCGATCATGCAATGCGCAATTATAAACATTGGGATGGCTTAACACTGTTTTTACAATTCGAAGATGCACGATAAACATTCAAACTGAGCGTGCGAACATCACAGAGCCAGATTATAGTTTGAAATTTCTTTTGTGTTATTCTTTTATTTTTGTTAATTTTCATATGAGTTTTAGAGTTCCTAGGCCCTTTTAACACTATAAATAGAGCCTAATTATATTATTGAAAACTTTACCTTTGACTTATTGATATTGAAAACAATTTCATTTCTTCCTTAAACTTGAGTGCACCAATTTCTCGTGAAGTCCAAATCGAATTATTTGGGGCCTGTTCTTGGTTGATTAATGATGCATCAACTAATAAGCTGTGTTTGTTGTGATCGTTTTCTTCACTAGACTTCATCGAAGCTCATTGGGTCACACAAGTAGACTTTGTTGAGTTCTGGCATACGTCGCTAACTTTTAAATTTTTAAGCTTATGCAAATGCGTCAAAGCATCTCTAACAACTATCATATCTTTCATGATCCACCAATTCCAATTGATAACACATGAAAGGAATGGTTAAGGTATGATTCTCACTTATTTTTGCAAATTAAGAACTCTGTTGGTGGTGAGATCATGAGCTTAATTAATCACTATGAGTGTAGAAGAATTAATAAAATATTTAGAGTTTCTTTATTATGGGAAAGAAAATATATTATGAATTTATGATGTGTGCTAAAGGTTTTATCTTTCTAAACAAATCCCTACATGCCCACCTTATGAAATTTAAAGGAATATGAGGAATCGAAAGTTTTGTTGTCTTTTAGTTCGCACATTATGGTTCAATAGGATCAACAAGAGCAAAAGGCGGTAAATATGTTTTCCCCAATTTGAAATTGCAAAATCTCAAATTTTTCATGGCCATGATATCCACATTACCTAAGGTGCTAGGTAGGATTCTTTGTACAGATGCTTATGCCTTCTCCACACTGTCTACTTTTGGACATCTAGTACACTTGTTAGTTGAAGTAATGGGAGTGGTAAAACTTCAGAGAACAACAAAGCATAGAGAGGGATAATGAGCTAGAGGAATGATCTGACATAAAGAAACAAGACATATTAAATGCACATGCAAAAATTTATAAAATAGAAATCAATGATTTCAGATGACTAATGTTGCAACTATGTTGTTAAGTACACCTTCAGCCACTAAACAAATAGTCAATATATTTGTAGTAGCGTATGCTAAATTCACTTAGTTTCAAGAGCTACTGATGAATTCATCTCACCTTATCATTGCTATAACTGAGTTAAGTAACTTAAATACATGGCTTATTTTCTCCTCTTCAAAGTAGGTTATTGACTCTGTGCTATAGTCTATATAACAAGTAATCTCGATCTCTTTTACACTTGTTATCCACGTATATCTTCATCTAGTGTTACTTTAGCTGATGGGACTACATCCATTGTGGATTCTGGCATTGTAAACCCCACTTCCTCTATTACGTTGCAATCAGTATTAAACCTTCTTAAACTTTCTTTTAATTTATTGTTTGTTAGTTGACCAACACACTTTTTTGAATTGTTACTTCTTTTTTTCACCTAATTATTGCCTATTTTAGGTTGCCTATTTTAGGACCTTATGATGAAGAAAATTATTGATAGATAATGTGAATCGAAAGATCTATATGATGTGGATGCTCAGGAGCTATAACTTGTGGCACATTTAGGAATTCTTACATCATTGAAACATATTGTAAATTTGGTCGTCCATCACTATTCACATCAAAGAAGTTATGTCTTTAGTTCATAAAATTTCATTCTTAGATAATGAGTCGCCTCTATTTGCAAAACATCGCTGTTTACCTTTTGTTCCTTAAGTTATCCTTAAGTTAACAACAGGGTCAGTTCTTCTTTAAAATTAGTCCAATTTGATGTTTGTGATCCATGTCCAATTGTATCAAAAATTGATTTTCAAAATGGTCACTTTTGTTGAAGGTTTTTCCCAAATGACTTAGTTTGATTTTATGAAGAATTATTCGAAGTCATTTGAAAATGAATTAGTCGTTTTATCGTTGTTCCCATATTTAGTTTGATTTACTCATTTTTGTGCATCTTGTATTGAAGTTAAAATGCAATTCAATTTCTATGCATATATTCCATAGTGATAATGGCAAAGAATACTTCTCTAATTTATTCCTAAAATTCATGACGTAAAATGGTATTCTTCAGTCATCCTCTTATGTTGGCATCCCTACTCAAAATGGTGTCGTCGAAAGAAAAAATGGAATCTTCTTGAAAAAGTGAGGGTATTTTTGTTCCAAATGCAAGTATATAAGCTTTTTCACTGTCTGTTTTTATTTTTTTCAATGAATCGCATGCCATCATCGGTTCTTGATGGTCTAACCCTTTTTGTCTTTGGCTTACTAAATAATTATTCAGTATCGAACCCCAAATATGGTACTTGCTTTGTTTGAGATGCATGAACATAAGTCATCACTAAACTTGATCCTAAATCCTTAAATTCTTAGGGTACTCTTGTTTGTAGAAGGGACGTAAATGTCATTATCTTGCTTTTGACAAATAAGTTGTTTCTATTAATGGTACCTTTATGAAATGTTTAACTATTGTCTCCTATTTACCACCACTGACAAAAGGGAGGATGATGATCTTTTGGTGAATCATATAATGTTAATTATCATTTACCATGTTGTCACCTTTCTGACACATTTGTACCACCAGTTGTAATGCTCTTAATCGATTTGGGCCCTAGAGTCCTAGGCCAATTTCTTTCTCGATGTCTAGTTAAAGTAGATGAGACCTTGATCTACTTATTGCTATCTACTGAAGTAAATACCAATGCACTTATCCTGTATCATCTTTTATTTTCGATAATGACTTTATACCTACTTCTTTCTCTTTTGTGGCTTCCTTTGACTTTGTAACTATACCCAAAACAGTTGCCAATGCCTTGTCTTATCTAGATTGGCATGATGCTATCATTGAAAGAGATCAATGCTTTAGATGCTAATGGAATTTGGGATTTAGTTTCTTTATCTGAAAGCAAGCTATCGGTTGCAAATAAGTGTTTACAGTTAACTTCTTTAGATGCTAATGGAATTTGGGATTTAGTTTCTTTATTTGAAAGCAAGCTATCGGTTGGAAATAGGTGTTTACAGTTAACTTCAATTTAGATGAATCTATAGCTCATCTTGTGGCCAAAGGACATGCTCAAACTTGTGGTTTGTTTTAAAACTTCTCCTATAGAGAAATTGGCCTCTTGGCCTCTGTATGTCTCTTAATCTTTGTAGTAGCTATTCATGATTGGTGTTTCTTGGAGGTCAAAAGTGTCTTCTTACATGGTGACCTTTAAGAAAAAGTTTACATGGAGTAAACATTTTTGCAAATTCTTATATGGCCTAACAGAAGGCCACTGTGCCTAGTTTAGGAAATTTTAGGAAATTGAAAAGGTTTGGAATGCATATTATGAGTGTGATCACTGAGTCTTTTATAAGAGGACTGCATTTGGCATTATTCTCCTTGTTGCACATATGGACAATATTATTGTTACAAGAAATAATACAGTGGGAATATCAACATTAAAATCTCTTCTTCACATTAATTTCTAATCCAAAAATTAAGGTGTGCTGTAAGTATTTCTCGGGCATTGAGGTGGCAAGAAACGTGAATGGTATCTTCTTATCCTAGAGAGTATTTCTTTAACTTACTAGCTGAAATGGGAAAGTTAAAGGCTAAGTAATGTAAACACCCCAATCATTCCTATCAACAATTCACGAAGGAAGGAGAATTATTTGAGGATCTAGAAAAATATTGAAGACTAGTTGGAAAAGTTAACTACCTTAAGATAACTTTCTTGGATATTGTGTACTCCGTACATGTTGTAAGTTAATTCATGTCTGCCCCTACTGTTCAGCACTGGAAAACCTTTGAGTAGACATATATTATTTAAAAGGAGCCCCTGGACTAAGGATACTGTATAAAAATCATGGACATGCTCAAGTTGAGTGCTTCGTAGATGCGGGTTGGGTGGGGTCTAAGATTGATTGAATTTCTACTAATGGCTGTTATGTTTTAGTTAGAGGAATCTAGTAGTATGCAAAAACAAGGAGCAAAATTTTGTGTCAAGAGCCAATGCAGAATCTAAATATAGAGCTATGGCACTGTCAATTTGTGAGATCCTATAGAAATATCAACTTCTATTTGAGTCGGTGTTATGATACTTATGCTAGCAAAGTTACAGTGTGATAACCAGGCAGCTCTTCATATAGCATTAAAACTACTTTTTCATGAGTGAACTAAACACATTATGATTGATTGCCATTTCAGTTGCACAAAACTAAAAACAAAACATGATTTGTACAGGAGAGCACCTCGAATGCATCTTCACCATAGGCCTTATTGGCACTCTTGTTTGTTACATTTATAACAAGTTGGGTGATGATTAATATTTATGCTCTAGTTTTAGGGGCAGTATTATGGAATATATGAAGATGTATCAAATGTAGTGGGATATATCATAAAATATTTAGGTTGATACTGTAAAATATTATTTCTAATATAGATTGATTGTAATTGATCCTCCTCCCTAAGGGTCATAACACCCGTATAAATATGTCTTTTCATACATGAATACAATCACCTGTTCTTCTCAAATCTCCCTTAGTATTATAGTTGAATTGAAGACGGTGAAATGCTGTCCAAAATGAATAAAACGACTTGAGCTACAAAAAATAGAAATTGAATTGCAGGGATTCATGGTACACAACAAGGTATAAAAGTTCTGTTATTGGTAATCTTTATGCACAGTTAAGGTTAAGAATTGTCGTATGGATGAGCTTTCATACTATGAAGCAAATTATAGCTTTATGGCATCGTGCTTGAATGTATGTTAGTGACTTACCATGTTCTATTGTTGTGCCTTCCTTTAAAATCTTCATTGACATCTCATCTTCTTAAACATCTTCAGATCCCTAAAATAATTATTATTTTATTTCTCTTAATCGTTCACTAGAGAATATTTTAATAGAGTACATGCATCTTATCCTTTTGGTCTGCAAGTCAGATGGTATATAACCGTTATCTTGATTCATGAAAGTGCTCACTGTATTTTCCCAGCTTTACAAGAACCTTCCATGAAATTAGTCCAAAAATACACAAATCCCCTTGATATTTTATTTACTTTCCCTTGGAATTTAATAGCTTTAAGTTATCATAAAATATTATTGGTTTGGTGGGTGTCTCTGCTAATGACAGAAGAATTTGCATATGGTTTTATTTGATGATAATGAAGAGTCAAGTAATACTTGAAAATAGCTCTAGAAATGAGTCACTAATCATTGTCAATGTAAATATGACTTATAATGCTGATTTTGGCTTTGAAAATCCTTGTAAATGCCATAAAATTATTTTGGTATGCTGGAACTAGGTATAAAAGCAACAGGTCCCAAGTGAATAATTTTGATGTGACACCGGCCCTAACTAGTCATTCACACGAGAAAGACTGACTTTTTATCGATTCTTTTTGGGGGATAGAGTCGACGGACTAAGCACCAACTAGATCGCCTATGAACAAACTACGCACAAAGACATTTGAACCTCATTTCTGTGGCCGATTGATTCAAAAAATGCCCAGTCACATGTTTTTTCTTTAAAGAGTAACAAGATGTGGGGGATCCTTTTCTTTGACGTCAATCGTTTGGCTTACTTGGGGGGCGATATTTTTCTTTTGAGGTGAATGGGTCATCCTTTTACTTGACTATGGCATACTTAGAAATCAGTATGTCAGTATTGTAGGTTCCAGCATAAAACGTATTAGTTGAAATGCTGAAAATTAAAGTAGTAGACCAAAGGTTTAGAATGCTTTGCTTTAATTTTCTACTGCACTAATTAACATTTATTTTGGTAATACACCATCACTTTGGTACATTTTGCATACATTTTGTGTCATTTTCAAGTTGAAGAAGTATATCATCATTCCCATTCACTGAAAGAAAACCGCATAATATGCTTGCATCTGATCTCTTGTACCCCAATGTCATGCCTGCTTCCAAGGAGAGTGTCTTCTTCTTTTTCTCAAGCTCAAAGGCTGTACATCCCTTTTGCACAAACTGACAGCAGATCATGCTTATGCTTGATAAGTTCTAAATGGTCTTAGAAGCCATTTACTTTCTATCTACTATGTACAGAACCTATATCTAATAACTGACTTCTCCATTATTTGAATTGGTGATTCGGTAAATTTATAACATATGAAGGAAGAGTGTTTAGAAATCTTGATCTTGATCTGAATGATCTTTTGATGACTGGCCTCTACAGTGATGCATGTTATATACACAACCACAGAAGACAAGCGAAAGGAGCAATTTCTTCCTTGACCTGCAAGTCATTCAATTTGACAAAGGGATTTTTAGCATGAACATTATTTTCCATGATAAATATGTCAACATCATTTTATTTTTCAACTCTAATTCTTATATTTGTATTTTACTTACTAATTAAAGTTGTTTTAACCCCTTATTTTGTGGCTCATTTCTAGTAACTGGTTTTCTGTGATTTCAGTCAACAAATCAGCATGCGGATTTAAATTTTCGTGCAATAAATTACTCTGCTGATGTTTATCTGAATGGTCATAAAGAGGTCTTCCCGAAGGGGATGTTCCGAAGACACTCTATAGATGTCACTGATATTCTAAATCCAAATGGTGAAAATCTGCTGGCTGTGCTGGTTTACCCTCCTGATCATCCTGGAAGAATTCCTCCGGAAGGTGGTCAAGGTGGTGATCATGAGGTATGATTTGTATCCACAGGAAGAATCAGTTAATTGAGATATTTGTAGAGTTGTTAACATTTATATTGGAATAGTGTCTCCAATGAAAGTAGTATTAGGACCTGGGGAAGTTGTGGAGAATTTTAAATGTCCTTGGGATTTTACCCACTAAACATTCCTACTTGTCAGCGTAACACTTCTCTGCAAAATGCCAAACAAGAGTACAAGTTTGTACCTGGAGAATCTGTGTAACTCAAAATGCCCATGGGAATTTTTAAGTGATATGCGGTTGGCAAGTTTAATTTGGGCTTAGGCTTCTTTTTTGGAGTCGAGGTGTTGCATATCTATTGGAACAGATGGTAATGAATGAACTTTTGCCAAATAAACTATAGAGTTGAGCTAAAAGGTTGAATTCATTGACTATGACAGTATCATTTCAAATGAAAAAAGAAAAAGAAAATTTCTTCAAAGATTTTTGGTCACTTTTCATGATGGGGAACCTGGTGAATTAGATTAGCAACCAGACATATATATGATTCTAAATAAAGGTCAAAAGGCTATTGCGAACTGTGGGTGGATAATGTGCTTAATGGGAAAATGTGAAGGGGATTAGGATTTGACATCTGATTTTATGTTGGTTGAACATCACTTTATCTTCCCTTTTATTTGGGGAATTCCTTTCATTTTATTGGAAATAATTAACACACTATAAATCCTGTATTGTTAATGAGAGATATGTGTGAAATAGTATACCTCAGCTAATGCAGAATCATTTTCACGGACATGGGAAAGCTTGGGAGGCCTAAAGGAATACTTGTATTTTATGATTAAGCATTGGTCATTTTGGTTAGATTTATCATTCTTAAAGACCAATATGCTTTTATGTGGCATATCATAGAAAGAAGGAAGAGCGGGTGCACTCAAGATTAGCACTTGAGATTTGGTGTTCCATCAAGTACTTTCTTTCAGTAATAATATTCAATAACAGTGACAGACAAAAACCCAAATCAAAAATATCTTCACCAAGAAAGCTGGCGCAAAACACGCCTAGGTTGATTTGGTTGTGTAGATAGAGGACACATCTATTTAAAATGAATATTTTTCATATTAGAAGATATATTCTAAGGAGAGAAAATCTTCAGAAACTTAAGAATTTAGTTTAAAGGATATTTCCAGTTGTTAAAACTAGTATTTTTGCACAATCGATGAGTGCACAATATCTAAAATGTCTTTTAAATATCAACTTAATTATGTAAATAATAATTTTTAAATTATTTTATTATATTAATAATCCTATAAACTAGATGATTAGTTTATATTAAAACAAAAATAAGATAATTGAAAAAACATATAAATTAATGTTGATGGAGAAAAGCTTAAATACATTTGTATACATATAATAAATGAAAGTTTGGAAAGAATACTGAGAAAAATATAAAGAATTATGATGTAATATATTAAAGTTGAGATTACAGATTATACAGATTATAAAAAATATATGACAAATAAAAGTTTGGGGATAAAAGTGAAACTTGAGAGAAGAGAATAAAATTTAAATAAATGTGAAGGGTATTTTAGTCATTACATTTTAAGACCAAAGTAGTTACTCTAAGGGGCTTTTGCTTAATAAATAGTATAGATGAATCAAGTCAAAACAAAAGTTAAGTTACTCGTCATGATGGTTGAGAAATTGAACTTATAAGGAGGTCAGACCCCAAGTGCTTAGATGAGTGTATAAATTATGTTTCTCACCTTGAAACACATCTTTAATTTGTTCCGGAGCTTGTCAAAATTTTTTTAAAGGAGTCGTTCCTACTTATTATTATAAAATCTGTGTCGAAGACATCATGCTTTTACTTCTTAACTTTGAATAATTACAAACTTTTAAGGTCATATTTGTAATAAGAGTTTTTGCCTCAGGACATCTTTTGTTCTAGATATCAATCAAGCTGTTATTTTAGGTACTCTATTTTTGACTCAACTGCACAAATCAAGCTATGATTTAGGTATTTCATCTTGAACTCATATACATATCTTTAGAACTTCCAGAAAAAATGGGAACACTGAAATCTTGGATGTAGAAATTCCTTTCTTATTGTCTTCTTTTAATAGGATATTAATTTCCGTAACTTGATGAATATTTCAGAAATAAATAATATTCAGTCCAAAAAGAATCTAATTAGAAGACCTGCTTCTTGCACCTTGTTATTAAAAGACTTTCACTTTAAAATTATTTTAGGGAAAGAAGAGTGTAGTAAGCTACCAAGCTATTTTTTTGTGAAAGAGAGACACAGCTAATAGGTGTGTTGATGTGGATAGCAGCTTGATTGCTATTGCATGTAGGCAAAGGCTCCCTGCCTGTGAAACGCTATTCTTCTAGTGAATTCTATGGCCGAAGCATCTCACTAGTTGTATAGTGTGGCCCTATGTTCAGCTTATGAACTAGGTTCTGCTACTATCGTCTGCTTCTCACAACACAAATTACAGGATTTCCCCCAACACAGGTGTGATAACAAGGAGGTCTTTTCTAATTTTTACCAACAACATAATATGCATGAAAATAACTCTGTAAAAATGTTGAATTAGTCATCAGAATATTTTTCCAACGGCTAACTACTTCTACTGTAAATTAGATTTATGCCTGGTCTTAGTTAAATATATCAAATTTCTTACACATCATTTTTACTTTCTGTGTCTTTCGAAGTAAATGCTATAGTTATTCCAAAAGTAGTTTTACTTTCATGTCTCCACTTTCATAACAAGGAGGGCTTTCTCTTCTTTTGGTTCATCCCCTTGATACATGGTTTGGAGGCACAAATTCTGTCATGCTTAATGCCAAACCAGGAAAAGACCAATCCAAAAGGGTTATCCTATCCAGTATGGAGCCACTCTCAGTCAATCAATGTGCAGGAAGTTGAAATTCAGAGTAGTTATAGTGGGTTTGTGCCAAGTAATCTTGTTTATTGAAGTAAACGAGGAACATATTTTCTTTGGGCTAGTGATACCTTCTATTTGCTATGAGCAGTCCCAATGCCTAAGAAGTAGGAACTTTGTTGAAAAATGCCTTTTTGCAAAGATGCCTTGGTGTCTTTTATACCTCCTATATTACTGCCAGGGATTAAGAAGAATTACCATTCTGATTGTCCATGCTGCAGAATGAATGAATAATTTACTTGAATGATGCTGGAATAAAAGTCATTGGCGATGTTAAACTTGTCAAACGAAGCTATAGGACCCTGCTTTAAACCATGAATTGCCTTTTTTCGATCAACACACTGTATTTGCTCCTCCTTGATAAAATGCTGTGCTTGTTGCTCTATAAAATATTCTTGTGCAAATCACCATATGAAGTCATTTTTTTGCTATCCATTTGTTGCATTGATGAATTTTGATGTACAACTAAAGACCATAAAACATTGATGGCATGAAGGCAAGCTATGATTAAGATCTCGAAGTAATCAGTACTGTGAGCTTGGGTAAATCCTTCTACTAACTAGTCATGTCTTGTATAATGGTTTCATTACCATGATTTGAGGGTGAACACCTGTTAGCTAGCAGCTGCATTAACATTAGAAGGAACTATGAGAAGTTCTTAAGTCTCCATATTGGGGTCTAACGTCTCTAGATCCATAACTAGCTTTCACTAAAGGTGCTGTGATACTTCTTGTTGAGATTGAGGGATACTTCTTGTTGAGATTGAGGAATAAACATAAAGGAAAGAGAAACAGCAAAGTCATAGAAAGCTGCCTAACTTTGTGATCATCTTAGTCATTTTATTCCAACCATTTCCTAGCTATTAAACCATGAAAATTGAATGGTGGTAAAATATAACACAAGGATATAAACTCTTAAGCCCGTACCCATTGGAGAAAATGGCCTAAAGGACTAAATCATATTATTATCACTTTTTTGTGATATAACAAAACAAAGACCACCTAATACAAGTCAGTAAAGCGAACCTAAACATTTAGAAATAATGACCCTAAACTAATATTATTACATGGTAAATGTGATATAAATCATTGATTCTCTATTCCTGTCACGTCATTTAATTTTTGGTATCTTATCCCATTACCATTTTTGGCCAGAATTACAAATCAGTGTGTCTATGATTACAGGATTTAGTTAAAGGACCCATGCTATGTTGCATTTTTCATTTGCCTGATCAGAGTTTATGTCCTCCTGATGCAGAAATCCCAAAATTTTTTCTTCATTTTTCTAATTTCATGCACACACTTGCTTAGAAACAAATATGGAGATGGGTGACTTTAATGGCCTACCACAAAGAAAGGATTGTACCTCTCCACTTGTGTCTCTTTCCCTCTCATAACGAACTTGTTTGTGATCTTAGATAAATATTGAATAAGCTAATTTATAAAATGAAGAAAACATTTCTCTCTTTTTTCTTCAGGAAATGCATTTATACAATTCTCCAAATTGATTTTTTAATTACTCCATGGGCACTAAATAATTGAAGTTCAATTTTTCTCATCAAAAATTACATTTGTTCTTCTAAAATAAAATACCAAGAAACTCTTTCTAGTTTATATCAAGGGCTTTGTTCAAGGTTGCAGTTCGCAGGTTGATTTGGCCAATCCTAGTTATGCAGGTTAGATGAACAAAGTACTTGAACACTGTTTAGGATCATAGATATATCACCTCTTAAATGTGAAGTAAAGATTTTATGGTTTCGTCTATTATACTTGCGCAACTGTATGTGTAGTCTAAATAGATGAGATGGTCTAGTGGGATTGACATGGCTATTCAGATGGTACTATTTTAATCACAGTTGTAATACACTGAGGTTTCTTTGGCCTATTGTAGTTATTCAGGTTAGATGAAGTTAGGTACTTGAATACGATTTATGGGCAGGGTATCAGAGTTGTAATCAGATGGTATGGTGGGATTGACATGGCTATTCAGATGGTATTATTATAGTCAGAATTATAATACACTTGACAGTTTGGCTGCCATTAATAGATTTTTCACAAAACTCATTTCTGGTAATGTAGTTTGGATATTGAAATTTCTGCAATCTCTTTTGAGTTCTCTGATTGAATGCATGCATTAATATTTCTGTGGCAATTCTAGATTGGGAAGGATGTTGCTGCACAATATGTTGAGGGTTGGGATTGGATGGCTCCTATAAGGTGATCTTTTTTTTTATATATATATTTTTTATGAACTCAATTTGACCCCTCAATTATATTGCTAAAATTGAAAGTTATTGTTATTAGAAGAGTTTTTCTTGATGTTGTATACTGGTTCTGTTATATATTTCAATAAGCAAGTGTATTATTGTAAACAGTATTTTTATTTGTTAGAAATTTCATGAACTTATTATTAATATGATAAAGTCAAACCAATAAATTATCTTCAAGTCTTTGGCATTTTCTCTGTGTTAGAAGTAATATTTTTCTTATATTTTCACGTATCATGTTACCTTGTTCATAGGATCAAATATCTTTATTTACTGTTTCCTGTATTTTGTGTCTTATTTACTAGGATTAGTATTATGTCAGTTTTAAGTTATATTTGGTATCATAGGATATATTGAGACTCCTTTTCCACCAGCGATACAAGTTTAATACATCTAACCATTGAACTTTGAGATTTGAGCAGGTTCAATTTATTCTACTCATGTTTTTTTCCAGAAAATGGAAAAAAGGCTCGGTCTATTCTGTCCAAAGATTGAGTAAAACCCTAATCCTTCCTTAATTCCCAAAATTAGACGAACCCTAAACCAAAGGTGAAGCCATTCAAGCACAAATTTGGTCAATCAACAGCCACCACATTACATCATAAGAGTTGCATGCCCAAACATCACGCAACCCCTCTATGAAAGAAAGCTTAGCGGCACTGCCTCTTTCACAAACCATTGTTTTCTTGCTCATGCAGCAGAAAACCGTGCTGTCGCCTTTGCTGTCCTGTGCATGAGCCTACTGTAGCCTCCACTGTTCTGTGCACAAACCATCAATGCACTCAAGCACAGACTGATGCAGTTTGTGAAGTTGCTCATGTGGGCACCACTACTGTTTCCTTTATATGTGCCCACCACATGTAAAAGATGCTACTTTTGTTGGGTCTTAATTTCTTTCAGCTTTAGTTGCTTCTAGGTACTTTATTAGGTTGGTTTTTTATGGATAGACTTGTGTTTTGAGATTGACTAATTTAGGTTGATTTCTTGTGAGTTTATGTTTGGAGTTAGGCTGATTTTTGTAGGGTTATTTATGCTTATGTTGCTGTTGATTTGTTCCTCTCCTTTTAGGTTGGTTCATATTTTTAATGTTTGGTTTGTTTGGGTACTTATTAGTTTAAACACTTGGTTGTTTTCAGCTATTGAGTTGTGATTGGCGAATAATAATGAATTGCATCAATTGAAGTCATGTGAACTAGTTTAGTGACTTATTGCATGGTTGGCTATCCACTATCACAGGGATATGTGGTATAATAAAATATGTCTTTGCAAACGTGTATGATGCTTAAGTATCACAAAAGACTCGTCTTTTCAAAAATCAAGTTTGAAGTCTTTTGGTCATTAATGACATTGTTTTTCAAGCCCGTCTATCATAATTTTATAGATGAAGAAGACAAACAGTAGCAATTTGCTTAAGTATCACATTGGTGATATCTGTAATAGAGTTGATGTGAATTTTGCTTGTATTTATTGAGAGCGATTACAACAATATATATATATATATATATATATAGACACACAAACACAAGCCTACAGTGCTAAGTTAGGAAGGTTTGCAATTACAATCTCACTAATTTAGTTGTCTGCCATATTTACAAGATACTGATTTCAATCTAATCCCTAAAATTATGTTATTAATATCCAATCCAATCTATTAACACTCACCCTTAAGTTGGAGCATAGATGTTTGTTATGCCCAGCATATTACAAAGATAATAAACTCGATTACTATTGAGAGCCTTTGTAAACAAATCTGCCAATTGCCCGTTAGTACTTACAAATCCTGTGGAAATTAGGCTTTGTTGTATCTTGTCATAAATAAAGTGACAATCTACTTTAATATGCTTAGTGCATTCATGAAATATGGGATTGGATGCAATATGGATAGTTGCTTGGTTGTCACACCACAATTTTGCAGGCATCGATAACTGGATGCCAAGCTCAATCGCAAGTTCGTATATCTAAGCTAGCTCACACATTGATTACACCATGCTTCTATATTTAGATTTAGCACTAGAATGTGAAACCACATTTTACTTCTTACTCTTCCTCGAAACCAAATTTCCTCCATCAAATACACAATATTTTGAAGTAGATCTTCGATCCTCTTTGGAACTTGCTCAATCTGCATCTGAGAGAAACATTTAATTCTTAAATGACCATGATTTTTTATACAAGATGCCACAACATAGAGCCCCTTTTAAGAAGCATAAGATTTGCTCTATGGCTACCCTATGGACTATCGTTAGGGAAGACATGTATTGACTTACCACACTAACTAGACATGTAATGTTTGGACGCGAGTGACCGTTAGATAATTCTACTTTCCAACCAATCTCCTGTATCGTTCAAGATCATTGAACGATTTCCCTTCTTTTGTAAGTTGAGAGTTGGGAACCATTAGTGTATTACACAGTTTGATCCTCAATTTTTATATGTCTGACGAGAGATCCAATATACATTTTCTCTGAGATAAAAAGATTTCCTTCCTGCTTCTCATCACTTCAATACCCAGGAAATATTTCAACGACCCTAAGTCTTTGATTAGAAGCTGACTGTTAAGAAAGGATTTGAGTGATGAGATACCTTCGTAATCACTTCCAATAATGACAATATTGTTCACATAAACCACAAACAAAATTATACCAGCTTCAGATTGTTTATAAAAGATAGTGTGATCGGATTTGCTTTTCTTCATTCCAAATTGCTCAACTGCCTAGCTAAATCTTCTAAACCTCGCACGAGAACTTTATTTCAACCCATATAGTGATCAACACAGACTTTTCAATACACTTTATAAGCAACAAACCCTAGAGTAAACTATTTCAAGAAGATCCCCATGAAGAAAGGCATTCTTGGCATCGAGTTAATACAAAGGCCAATCATAGGGGGTTGCCATAGACATGAACAATGTAACAGAAGTTAGCTTAGCAATAGGAGAGAGAATATTAGAATAATCCATACCATAAGTTTGAGCATATCTTTTAGCCATAAAGCAAGCTTTTAACCGAGCAACTAACCCATTAAAGTTCATTTTGATTGCAAATACCTACTTACACCCAATAGCTTTCTTCCTTACAGCTAAATTCACCAAGTTCCAAGTACCATTGTTTTCTAAAGCATTCATTTTGTCTATCTTGGCGTAACGCTATCCAGGTTGAGGCAACACTTCATGTATAATTTTAGGGACAGTAATAGAGTCAAGTGAGGTGATGAAGGAACAAGAAGATGCTGACGGGGTATTATAGGAGAAAACTTCAAAAATAAGGTCAGTATGCGAATGTTTACCTTTATGAAGAGCAATCAGGAGATCATCCTTAAAGGTTGGATCTAATGCCAAAAGGTCTTTTTCGAGACTTGCATCGAGAGGCCTTTATCTCCTAGAATAAACCTGTGTGATGAGAGGTCTTAGGGAACTAGGCACAAAGGATGAGATAGTGTATATCAACAAAATATCATCCTCCCTTTGTCCCACATGAGTGGGGGTTGAAGAAAAAGGGTTATATTTAAAGACAGTAACATCAACTAACATTAAATACCTGTTAAGGCCTGGACAGTAGCATTAATATCCCTTTTAATTCTGGAGTACCCTAAGAAGATGCATTTCGAAGACTTTAGATCTAATTTTGTGACTTAGGGACAGATATGATATCTCGAACAAAACAAGTGTAACTAAATATTTTAGGCTTAATCACAAAAAAAGACTTGGTGGGAAAGAGTGGATGAAGTGGAATCTCATCATCCAAGACAGAGTATTAACCTAAAAGTATTTAGGGACATCATGTGAAATAGCAAAGTGTGTCCCATCTCAAGCAATTGCCTATTTTTTTGTTCAATGACCCCATTTTGAGATGGAGCATCTAAACACGCAGTTTGGTAGGTGATGCCATTTTTTAACCATATATGACTCGAAAGGCTCATTCATTTGCATTATCACTTTGTAATTTATTTATTGTTATGTTAAATTAAGATTTGATTTTAACAGAGAAGGCACAAAAATGGGAAAATGTTTCAGAATGACATTTCATTAAATATAACCAATTCATACGAGAATAATCATCAATAAAAGTGATAAAATATCTAAATCTAATTTTAGATGTAATTGGACATAGACCTCAAACATTTGAATATATTAGCCTAAATGGAGCAGATGCTCGTTTATTGACTTTAGGATATGAACTAAGATGATGGCGTTTGGCAAACTGACAAGACTCACATTTTAACAACATAAGACTTGGAAATTGATGACATAATTCCTTCAATAGGGGGAGTGAGGGATGACCCAGTCAACCTTGTGTTTCAAATGGGGTTACTACTCCAAAACATGCTATAAACTTTGACAAATTCATGTCAAAGATATATAGGCCTCCAGACTTGCATCTTTTTTCAATAATCGTCTTCATCACATGATCTCGAAATACACAATAACCAGGAAAGAATCCAATTCAACAATTAAGTGTAGAAGTGAGTTTACTAACAAAGATAAGATTGAATGGCAATTCAGATAGTTTTAACATAGATGATAAATGAATCTAATGGGCTTGGGGTAATTGTCTTTGATTCGGGGACCTGGGATATAGAACTATCTGCTAACGTGATTGTTGAAGCAGATTTATATGATTGAAAGGTGGCAAATAAATTTGAATTACCTGTCATGTGTCATGTGGTCTGTGGCCTTAAAATCAATGATCTATTTTGAAAACAATGAAACAAGGCATGTGTTTGATTTACCTGATTCAGCAATTGCTGTGATAGGAGCAGATGAAGATTTCAGTGATCCTTAGTACTGGAAAAACTTAGCAAATTCATTTGCAAAAATTAAGTCCGACTTCTTAAATAGCTCATCACTCATGGAAGCTTCATGCCGATTGATTTCCTTGTTTTTTGTTCTATAATTTCCTAAAGTCACACTTCATATGATTGAGTTTTCAGCAATAGTGACGCAATATCGTTAGAGTTTAGCCCTTTAGTATCAGCTCTTCTTCCTCCACCACCTTTATTTTGTTGTTTTCCTGATTTAAACCCATTCTTTTGACTAACTAAGGCACTGTTTAGTTAAGATGGTTAAGAAGACTGAGAGTTCTCTGTACAAAGCACCCTACTGAATGTATCTTGCAATGATGAAATCTTCTTACTAGATAGAATTTGAGATTTGACTATCTCAAATTCTGCTGGAAGACTGGGTAAGAAACTCGTATTGCTATATGCTCTCGTTGCTCTGTTAGACTTTTATATTAGTACTGAATGGCAATAGCATATTGAGTTCCTCTTGATTTCTTAAACTCTATAAAATAACTTGTAAGGGCCCTCTCCTGCTTTTCTGTGTGATAGATCCCTTACACACTTCATATATATGGGACACGTTCTGCCTTCTAGAATGCAGGAAATCTAGATATTCCATTAGTTCTTTAACAAATTCACAGTGATTTATCAGACCAATCACCTCACTATCAATTGAACTTCTAATTTCCCAACGTGGAATGGTCCTTGCTTGTTTTGGCTTAACTCAAATTTTGGTTTCACATAGTTGACACTTACTAATAAACTAGATTTCAGTTTCCTTTAGCTTGTTAAATACGAATGGTGTACAAGCATAGACATCGAGAGTACTGCGACGACTTGAGAGGCTGGTTTCAGTGCCATCTTTTGTAGAGTTTTAAGTCCCCCACCCTCCCTTGTGTTCATTAATTAAATTAAAGCTACTTAGCAAAGGTCAAGGATTAGCCTAGTTTTTTTTCTGAAGAGACTCCTTTCTTCAATTTTTTTTTCACTCTCTCTACCTTTATTTGTTGATGATGCTTTTCTCTAAAGGAAATATGATTGTTGACATTTTTACTGAGATTCAAGGGACTTAGGTCTGAGGCTTGAGGATACCATTCATCCTTACTCTGAAGTTGGACTTGGAATGAAGGATTTCTATGGTGTTCTTGAAGTGAAAACTTGAGGTCACAGTAAACTGCCGAAAAGAGAGAACATATAATGAAGACTAAGGACTTTTTCAACTTTTTGCTTATCGTGACAATGTTTGTTTTACCTTTCTTTTCTTTGTTGTTTACGTTCTAATGAATGATGAAAAGAGAAGGGAAAACGAAAATGCAAGAACTATGCAACTTAGACCATTCAGCTTATATCCTGACAAATGCCAGCTTATATCCTGACAAATGCTTAGACCAGAATTTGTAGTCTGTCTTAATGTTCGAAGAAGGTGACATTTATGGAGCAGGAGAATTTCTTTGTGCATGGAAAGTAGCATTTGTAGTCTTTCTGTCTTGGGGAGTGACCAAGAAAATACATTTTATGGCTCTTGGGTCTAGTTTGCCCTGTTGATGATTGTGAGCATATGAAAATGCTTTACACCCAAAAATCTTGATACGAATCTCAGAAACAATCCAGCAATAAAGATAGGAAGTGTGAAGCATATTGTAGGGGTTTGGAATTGTAAAATCTAAGATGGCATTGGGTCAAAAAAAGGTGGCTGCAAGGGCTGTCTCTCCCCAAAAATGGTTTTGGAACACTGGTGGTCATCATTGAAGATGGAGCAATTTCTAAGATGTGTCTATTGTTCTGCTTGGTCACTCTATTTCACTAAGTGCTGATGTCCTAGTTATTCTAATGGCAAAACATTTTCAGAGGTGCCACCTTGTGTCTTGCTTTCGTGGCTGGTCTAGGGAATCTGGTCATTGCTGGTGTTTAGGGTTCCAAGAGACAAAATCCCAAATAACATTGCTCTATACTATGAAGAAACAAGAAGTAATCTAATTCTCTTGAAGAAAAACAAAGAATAGAGTACATATGAGTAGCCAATGGGACATGCCCCTATTAGCCAAGAAATATGAACAACTGAAGACCATTATCCATGAAGATATGGGACAAGATCTGCCAGCTAAAAATTACATGTATCCTACTCTAAAATAATAAAGAATCGTATGTTGATGGGATTTGGTAAATCTTAAATATCGTAAATAATCTCATCCAAATTCCCATACTTAGTTGATCTGAAGAGTGTAGAAAAACTTAGCCTAGTTCAATTTCATTATTATGTTTTGATCCATTGGTTTTTGTTCAATTTTTGGAAACTACTCTGAAATAAAATATTTTTGTGAACCCTATTCTTCAAAAATCCTTCATCTAATTTTCTTAAGACTCTTCTCCCATGCATTACCACAGATTTGGAAACAAGGAGCTGAGCTCGTTGTTTTCTTGTTTTTATTTATCTAATAAATCCATCGACTTGACTAATCAACCATTAAGTAGTACAAGAACTCTTAAATTTTTAAACAACTTGATAACAGCTTATTTTCATTTTCTAAAAACAAAATATAAAAATCTAATAAACATACAATTTTTTCCCATGATTGAAGTGCTTGAAAGCAAATCATTGGAATTCTGTTTTATGTTGTTGCTGGCGTTTTCAAACATTGAGATCTATCAAATTGGAAGCTATTTCTGTATAAAGGTTGTAAAATTTATAGCAATATTTTTCTTGTACCGTTAATCCTTCACAGAGTTGAAAGTGATTGATTCTGTACTAATGAACGTATCAATTTTGTTATTTCTTTCTGTTAGACATGCATATTGCATTGCAAATTATTTTGTTTCTTTATATGATAAAGTAGAATATTTATTTATTTATTTATTTATTACTTTTTTCAGGGATAGGAACACTGGCATCTGGGATGAGGTTTCTCTTTCTGTCACTGGGGTAAGTTATGCATTCATGCCTCAACTGTGTCACATTTTTTCAGTATCACATTCTTTCTCATGTTGAGACTCAAATCTGTTTTTGTCGTCATTTTTTTTATTTTTCTCCTGAATTTAAGTTGATAGAATTTTTCTGAAATATTTTATACCAGATATGAAAAAGAATCATCTATTGAGATTTTTATGAGGTTGGCTGGGGCCTTACAAGTATAGATATCGTTTTTATTTTTCCTGAATATGTGGATGCAAATCAGAACTAAATCCAATGAGGAAACAATACTCTGATCCCTTCTTCTTCTACAATCCTGCCATTTAATGATATCTCCCCCCCTTAATTTTCTGATTTAGTCAGACTCCATGCTCTGATGCAGCCAGTGAAGTTAGTAGATCCTCACTTAGTCTCATCATTCTTTGACGATTACAAGAGGGCATACCTTCATACAACAATGGAGTTGGTAAATAAAAGTGACCATGTTGCTGAATGTTCTCTTAATATCGAAGTGGGAACTGAAATTGAAGGGGATATACATCTGGTAGATCATCTTCAGACTCAGAATCTACACATTCCTGCCAGATCCCATGTTCATTATACGTTACCAGAGGTGGGTTTCTATCATTGCTGCGACCAGGTTTACCATCAACTCTTTCATTTTCTTCTGCTTGACTTTCAAACTAATGCTTTTGTTTTGTTTATTATCATCTTTGATCATGATCTTCGAAGCTTGCAAAATTTGGTAGTGAATTCCTATGGTCTTGTTATACATAAAGCTTTGTTGTGGAATTTTTGAATCAATAATTCTAACGATTTTGAGTGAAGTTATAAAATTTTGTTCTTTACAGTTGATAAACTAAACTGTAAAGAAAATGAAAATCACACTAGGAAAAGGGAGAGAGATGGTTTTCGCTTAGCCAAATTTGCAGTCACAATTCTGCACAAATTGGTCATGATTACCGTGATGATAGGAAAAAGGTGGTTTCCTTGTCATAAAGCATGAAAGTCTTGGCCTAGTGGCAAGACCGAGACCTTATGATGAAGTGGTCAAGGTTTCTAGTTCCATGTGGGCTATTTGTCTATGTTAAAGAGTACTTTTAATAATTGTTGCGTACTTCATTGATGAAAATCCCACATCAATAGGTTAGGTGACAATTACAAAAGATGCTAGAAAAAAAGACACAATTTAAACCTAAATTCTAGTCCTATTATAAAGGAAACAAGACACTATAAGGAAACAAACAATTACCATTCTTATAAAATACGAAACTCAATATGAAATAAATATAGAAAATATTCTATTATTTCAAATATCCCCTCTCAAGTTGAACATGAGCAACTCAAACAAAGTTCTATTTAAACTTTTGACTCTAGCAATTGCTAGATGTTGACGAGTAGTAATACCATATAGAACTAATTGGCACTAATCACACACAATAGCAACAACTCAAGATTTCCACCATCTTTCTCACTCACAACTTTGTCAACATAAGCTGCACTAGATGAAGAAGCAATAGACATAATAGTAGGAAGATACAGTTATTGTAATCTTTACGAGTTAAGGTGACTAAAGTTGAGGTAGGTGTTGGAGTAGCTTTCTCAGTGTTACCACCAACCATATCTCAACATATTTAGACGTGTGATCAATTTTTTCATAGTGATCATATTGTCTTTAACTCTTAGTTGCATAAACTTTCTTGTGAGAAGATCCCTAAACCTCAAGTACTATGGTATAACCTTTTGTCACTAGAGTAGAAATAAGACTATGGCAACACGACGAAACTAAAAATTTGGGTCTGAATGCTCAAACTATCGGCTGTGCTGGACACACAGTGATACGAGATACAGCAGCGTACTAGAACAACTAGGCATTGTTGGTTGCTATCATTGCTCCTTGTGATGATTGTGAGGTCAGAGGCATATTAGCTAAGGATTTTGAATGTCAATGTACAATGGTAGAATAGGAGTAACTTGAATTGAGCGCAGAACACACAACGGTGTGATGCAAAGGTGATTGCTCAAGGTTACAGTTTGGCACTGGCTAGGGCACAATTGGGTGAGTGATGGGTCCGTCCACCATAGGTGGCAGGTCAAATTTTATGCTGGAGGTGACGAGTGGCTGATTTGGGGCGACTACGTTTTGGAGAGACAACAACTGTGGTTTACATAAGGTTTTGGTTGATTATAGTATAAGGGCTTGTTTGGATAATAGGAACAAATTTGTTTTGGGAAATGATATGACCTCACACTTGATTTTTAATATTTTAAATGCCTAATGCCTGAGTAATGCAATTGGACTTGAGATAAGAGCGTAGACAACCTAACATATAAGGCACCCTGAGCATTGACATGTTCTTGTGTCCTGAGTTAGTGAGGTAGGAGAACACTTGGGAATTCTAGCCAAAAATGAAAGACAGTTTTTCTACAGTGATAGTTGGGAGTTTCGCCCACCAAGTTAGAGAAAAGCATGAAAGGAATTTGCCTAAGCCTAAAGCATGACCAGTCATGGCAGTAACTATTAAATAAGCCCATCTACATATAAAAAGGGCTAAATAAGAAGACAAAAGGATCATTAGATATTCATGATTCATATATTTCTGGCATTCCCACCATCCAAATAGAACACAACTATCTCTTTGTGGAGGTATGCTAATTTAGCCAAACCATGTAAGTGTTGTGTCTCTTTGCCTTTTTTTGTTATTTTCGTGTAACTTAAAAGTTTCCTCAATTTTAATTTTCCTCAATTTTTGGATCATGTCACGATAGGTTCCTACTTTCCTAAGCACTAGTTTCAGTCAATCTACTCTATCATCAATTTTAAGATTCATTGACAAAATTGTTGCATACTTCATTAATGAAAACCGATGAGATCACGGATGTAAATATTCTGACATTTATTGCTATTGTACTATTCATCCTAGTTCCTACTGCGATTTCTTCCCACCTCAATTTATAGTATGACATTAGATAACAATTACCAAAGATATCAAAAATAAGGACACAACTTAACTTCAATCGAAGTCCTATTTTAAAGGAAACAAGACACTCTAGAGAAACAAAACAATTGTCATTGTTATTTTTAGAATAAAATATTTGATTTTATATTGTTACTTAAATTGTAGGTATAGAATATTTAGTTTTTTAGTTTATAGGATTAGAATTTATAGAATATTTCATTTCCTAATTTATTTGATTAGAATTTATGTCAAGTTGTATTTTTATTTTTGGCATCTTTTATAAATTATACCCAACTCCATACTATAAATTGAGGTAGAATTTATTTAATGAATTACAATTCAATTGACATGGTATTAAAGTAGGTTCTTTCCTGCTTTGGTTGAAACATTCATTTAAGTGGCTTGGTGGCACTACCATGCACAGTGGTGCGTGCTGGCAGCCCTCTTTCAAAAAAAATCGTTTTCTTGAGAACTTATACTCTAACCGAACAGGCCCTAAATTCTTGAATGCTAAAATTACTCTGCGAGTCCAAAATCTGCCTCGCTAATCTTCAAACCCTAGGTGGCACCGGCACCTGAAAACTTTCATCAGAAAATGAAAGTTTGGCATTGCCCAAAAAAATTTCATCTTGGCCACTACTCCTCTGCCCCCTGCTGTGACACACCTCAACTTGCTTTCAGGGCATCCAGAAAATAACCTAAGTCCCTTGCCAATCTCTACTCCTTCACATTGTGCCACTCTCTGTCTGTCCCTCTTGCCACTGTCCACATCATCCCTTCTATGGAGACCCCAATCAAAACGCTAGTGCTGCCATCACCCAGGTCACTAAATTACACTAGGCTCTCCCAACCGTCCAGTGCGTCACCACTACGTGCATGAACGGACAAGTTTGCAAAATCTTCTACTTCAGCAGTCTTCTGCACTCCTGGGCTTATTTTTTTGTTGAATTTTATTCAGTTGTATCTCTATTGGGCTTAAATATGTCTGGCTGTTTAGGCCTGTCTTAAAATCTAGTTTAGTTTGGATGATTGTTTTTCTTTCTTCTTTCTCTAAATTGGGCAATATAAGTTTGGGTTGAAATATGATTTACTTTGTTTGAAATTTCTCCGTTTCTTTTAGGCTATCTTGTTAGCTCTTATCTTTTAGGCTGGTGAGTTTATTTAAAAAAAAAGGGTGGGCCTAGAACAGTTGAATATTCTGGGCTAAAAAGTGAAAGATTTTAGTCTTAGGTCTCTATTAAGTATATTGGGCCCTTAAAAGTAAACTAAAGGCTGCCTTCTGCCAACTCAATTATTAGTGGTGTTTGTTGTCTTTCGACAAACTAATTTTATTGTCGTCTGACGACACCACTCTTCAAGTTTGGTATTTGTCGCCTTACAATACTTGTCCTAAACTATTTGAAGGTTGTTGTACAACATCACTACCTGCGTTACCTTACTATCTACAATCTCACCTTATGATATATATTCAACTATCGCCATACAACTCATATCTATTTTCGCCATACGGAAGTTATTTGATTATTGCCTTACGGCAGTTCATTTTTTAATTGTAATAGTCCAAGTTGAGTTTTTATAAAATTCTCCGTCTTCAACTTGAAGGGGAGTGTTAGTAGAATATTTGATTTTATATTGTTACCTAAATTGAAGATATAGAAAATTTAGTTTCCTATTTATAGCATTAGAATTTATGTCAAGTTGTATCCTTACTTTTGGCATCTTCTATAAATTGTACCCAACCTCATATTATAAATTTATGTGGAATTTATTCAGTAAATTAAGGTTCATTTCTTCCAATCTTCTTGACACTTATAAAATAAGAAACAAAATGAAATAACTCTGGAAAATATTATACTACTTCGACAAGTCTTACCTTTAGAAGTAGCTACCTATCTTATTTGTATTTGGTTTCTTTTGATATGAATGCTGTAACGTCCTCAGATTTCACAACTTGAATTTTAGTGTTTAATATATATTTACCATATTCAGGAAAAGAAAAAAAAATGGAATTCCCTATAAATAGTTTATTCTACTAACATTAATAGCCTCTCTGTTCATTATGCTTGAAAATGTAGGTATCAATTGTGTCTGCAATTTAGGTATGTTAGAATAGGTACATATAATTCAACTACTATCTATTATCTAGATTTGTGTTATATGGATTAGTTTTTATCTAGATTAGAATTTTGTTTGAATAAGTATCCACTGAATTGTTTAGTTTTGTTAGGATTGCAGTCGAATAGAGTTTTATTTTGTTTTACTCTTGTAACCATGTTCTATAAAGAGTGTTGGAACTTTTTAATTAAGGGAAAATTAGTTTTGTTCTTTCAATTTCTTAGCAAGTTACTAGAGCACTAATGCTGTTGTGTATCAACTGTGCCATGTACCAAAGAATTCCCCCGTCCTAATCTAAATCCCTGTTATCTTAGCACTATCTTGTTGTTTATGGGTGACAATAACAGAATCTCCTGCATTGTCTTTTATTCCCCTGTTATTTTATCTCTTGGATGTTTATCACTACAGTTTTTTTTTGTTTTTACTCTTGTTATCTCATTTATTTGATTTGTAATATGAATGATGGTGATGATAAAGATGCCAAGTCATTATAATGTGACTAACAATTACTTGTTGAATATGAGCTGTATAGAAAACTTGTGAACACATTCTACATTTTTGTCACTCATCACGAGTTCTATTATAACCTAAGTAATATGAGTTTTTTGGAATGCTTGATTATTTTTTTGGGGGCAGATATTCTTCTATAAACCTAATCTTTGGTGGCCCAATGGAATGGGAAAGCAATCTCTTTATAATGTGGAAATAACAGTTGATGTAAAAGATCACGGAGAGTCTGATTCATCAAGCCAGCATTTTGGGTTTCGTAAGATTGAGAGTGACATAGACAGTACTACTGGAGGAAGGTATTAGCATTTTCTGGCTGATATAGATATTAATGCTTGAAAAACCAAATTGATGTCTGCTTATTGTTTTCAGGCTATTTAAGGTCAATGGACAGCCAGTATTCATCCGTGGGGGTAACTGGATATTGTCAGATGGATTACTACGGCTTTCAAAGAAACGTTATGAAACAGATATCAAATTTCATGCTGACATGAATTTCAACATGATGCGCTGTTGGGGTGGTGGAATTGCTGAAAGGCCAGAGTTCTACCATTATTGCGATATTTATGGTCTTCTGGTCAGTCACTCTATCTCTCCCTCTCCTTTTGTAATGTACATATGTGTGTTTGTTTGTGCTGTAAGCACTTTTACATGAATTTATATATGTGTGTGCCTTAGGGCAGCTTAAAAAGTGAGGGTGTATTTTACTTGGAAAATTTTGACCTCTTTATATGCCACACTAAATTATTGCTGATTTTGCCTCTTTCAGAAGTGTTAGATTATTGTTAGATTAGGAAGCCACAATTATTTGGATTACATCTATGTAGAAGACATCTACTAAATTGTTTCTATATTAGTTTGGATTTTGGCATTAGGGTTCTAGTTCACTTCTATAATAGTGTTAATTTTTTAGATAATGTGAATAATGATTTTCTAATTTTTAAATGGTAGGAGTGACTTAAATTTCCGAAACCCTAATCTAATCTGAACCCAAATTATTGGTCAAGAATCCTGTCAAAGAGGAAACCTTAGCTCTTAGTCAACTTTGTCAGAAGAGAATAGAAATCCTTAATCCCTAAAATGCCACCCTCTGCCGCCATGCACACAAGAACACATTGCCACTGTTGCTACATGCCTATACCTAGCCAGCCCCATCACCATGCACCAACTACTGTGTCCACAGGAAACCTTAGCGCCAGTCAACACCTTGAACCTCAAGTCTCTTCACACCTACCTGCTAGCTAGTGATGACCTGTGGAACTGTTGCCCAAATAACAGCCATCATTGCATTGCTGAGCCACTTCTCTCGAAGTGCTCCTATAATTAGGGACTAAGTGATGACTAACGACAAGGGAAAACTGAGGGAAAAGCCCAGTTAACAGTCTAAGGCTGAAGGACCTTTAATCACTACCAATGAGCAGGACCTTGTTGCACAAAGAAAGAGGGGGAGAGAGAGAGAGAGAGAGCTTAGCCATATAACTTTTCACATTGACAGGAGAGGTGCAGACGAGGAACTGGTAAACCCATTGGGAGAAGAAAACCACAGGCAACCATTTGTTGGAATTAAACTGGACTTGGTGAGTTTTATTGGTTTCTCTTGGTTATCTTATAAGTGTTAAGATGGTTTTTTGGGCTATCAAATAAATTTTCAGTACATATCCTTCAACATGGTTTCAAATGAACAAAAGCGGTGGTGGGAACCACTGTCAAATTAAATAGTAGAAATTATATTCCACGGTCCTAGGCTTCTTCAGGCTTCATAAGTCTTGAGCATTCATCAGGACAACAAATTGATTTTTTTTTGGTTGACTCGTTTTTTTAAATAGCATGAAAAAGTTTGTTTTAGTTAGTGTATTGCTTTTAAGTTCAGCTGAAGAAATGAGGAGTATTTTATATGAGTTGTATTTTCAAATGAAGAATCTTTCTTGAGTATTCAAATTATACGAACAACTATTCTCTCTAATACAAGATGGATAGTTTGTGCCATAGATGAAATTTGGTTGTATCATCCATTAAATTATGATTTTCAAACCCATATGACGAGAAATATTTAAGTTCTTGTTTGCTCTTGATTCTTCTCTTAGTTTAGTTAAAGACCAGAGAGATTGGAAAAAAAATAGGTGTGTATTTCATTACTAAATGAAAGTCCCAATTCATAGTGTGGGACTGAACTAGCATACTAAAATTAAAAAACAACTTAACATAAAAACATTCCTATAATAGTGTTGGTTGTTGTGGCTGATCTATGTGCTGACTGGTGATTCGTGCGCCTGTGACTCCTATTAGATTAGCTAGGGTTCTGACAATAGTGAAACTCTGTGCGGTGTGCAGTGCTAAACTTATGTTGCACGATAAATCATGGGCAGATTGCGGTGGCATTAGGCACTTAGATGGCTTTGAGATTCTGAGATTTTGGCAGGTGCAGTAAAGCTGAAGAGGCCACACATGGGCCAAACTTCAGTTATGGCGGCTTGTGGCTGAAAATAGAACAATTGCAACTAATGGCAGTGCCAATTTTATGAAGCACAAGTAGCGAAAGCACATAGACTGAAAAAGGGCTAGGCTTTAAGACGAGGACTGATTAGTGGCAACTAGAGTTTCTGACAGGGGCGCGCCACCAAGGCAGTTTCTAGAAAGATGACGGCGCTTTGGAGCAAGCTAGGGTTTCATAGTGTCATTATATGTTCTTGGAAGGGGCTGAATTTGGAAATTAGGGCAAGAATATCAATTGAACCTGATTGAACTTGCTCTAATACTCTGTTGAGAGATTGGAAAGAATAGGTGTGTACTTCATCAGTAAATAAAAGTCCTAATTTATCGTATGGAACTAATACAAGCATACAAAAATTAAAAAAGATGTAAACATGAAAATATTTCTGAGGGACCCATCTTAGAAGCTGAGGCACATGGTAGAGTAGTTTTCTTATTCTTACTGAACATACATTTGACCAAATTAGTTTCTTTACCCTTCTTAGGTCTACCAAACTCATTTCGACACTCCCCAGAGGAATGATTCTTCCCTCCATAGTAATCATAATGTGATTGAAACTTAGTTGCATCAAATTCACTGCCATGGCCTCCTAACTAATGATTATGAAAAGAAATGTGAGTTTCATTGAATATTATGAGGTTGAATATAATTTACAGAAGCTATCAAAAATATTAAAAAAAATAACTTGACATAAATACTAATCTTATGAACTAGGAAATCATATATTCTATATCTATAATTTAGGCAACAATATAAAATCAAATATCCTATTCTGACATTAGTATTAGAGTTTTAGTTTATTTCTACTTTTATATCACCTCGCTCCACAAAATAGAGTGTTGGATTTTCTGACTAATGGGAATATTACTGTCTTTTAATTCTTAACACCTCGAAACATGCTTTCTTCAACTTTTGAGAGGTCTAGCCAAAACGAAATGTGGTGGCATTTTCATTGGAATATAGTCTAAAGTTCATGAGCCATCAATACCAGCCACCAAAACATGTTCTTTGCATGAACTCTAGGGATCTCTTGACTAATTGAAATATGGTGGAACTTTAATTGGGATATAGTCAAATTTTCTTATATGTAGAACTTGAGGAAGTGAAATTAAAAGATTGAAATGAAAAATAATTTTTTTTCCTATTTTCTACTTCAGAAGCACTCAAACACCAATAAAAAAGGCTTTGCAACTCTAGCTACTTCTAGAATGAGGTAATATAATCAAAAAGAGTGAGAAACTTTCCTAGAACAAATCCTTAAATCCTTACTTCTCATGCTCCCTCTGAAGGTGGAACACTGGTATTCATGTTGCCCAACTTGCTAACTTTCAACTCAAAGTTAGGTTTTTGGAGTTCTTTAGTTACTGCATCCAGTTTTTGTTGTGTTGGCACAAAAAGGCAAGCATATATCTTGAACTTCAACTTTTCTTTTTATGAAATGTTTATCTAACAAGATTTTATCATGCTGTACTAGATTGTGAGTTATGCTGATTTGTGGCTTTGTTGTCATTGTGCAGTCTCATGTGATATAAACTTTTCTGTTCAGTTCCTTTGAAATTCTTCTCACCTATTACACCTCAGATATGCCATGAATGATCGCTCAAAACAACACTATTCTGACCTACCACTTTTGTTTCTTGCCTCTTGCTCTTCCAAGCAATTAGGTTTCCTCAAACAAAATTGTTGGAGCCTGAAGCTGATCTTGTGTTTATCATTAAACCTGCATCCATCGCTGAACCATCCTAATATGCAATATTAGTATACACTTCGAAGCTTCTTGGTGTATTTTTTCAGTCTTTTTTCTGTGGCATTTTTTGATGCTGCCATATTCTGTATATAGCTTGTAGATGTCCTTTATAAGGAGAATGCATAAACTAACTCAAACACAACGTTAGGATGAGTGTCTGATAGTTATATTAACTTACCTACTAATCTTTGGTTTTGAGCTATATATCAACTGCACTTGTCAAAAATCTTGTCAAGTTTCAAATTTGGATACATGAGTCTCAGGTGGTCTGAAACCACTCACAGCAGTTTCTTTTTGGAGATCAAGGATATATTTTATTTGAGAAACTGCAATCCATTTCTTGGAATAGGGCAACTTCCATCCCATGAAAGTATATGAGCAAACTAAGATCCTTAATGTCTAATTCTAATCCAATTTTGGGAAGGGACTGATGATTCGACTCGAGATTTTCAGGAAAAGCTAAGGAATTAAGGTGAATTTTTCTAATTCTTGACCCAAACAACCATCCCATAAAAAAAACCTTGCTTTTCAAGACCTAAAACATCAAAAGTGATCGTAGATCCAAGATAGAAATGTCCACAATAAAGACACCAAAACTTAATTAATTTGTTACAAACATTCAAGAACTAACTCTAAAGAGCTCCATTTTTTGGGATACAAAAGCCTAGAAAATGTACTCTTAAGATTGTGAAAGAAAACTCCATTATATGCAAAACTTCAATGAAAAAATTGTACAAGAAAGCAGGTCTTTTATAGGCATAAGTTTGGAATTCATCCTGAGTTATATGCCAACTCAAGCTCTAAACTTACTCATAACAAGAACTCTTTAAAAGTTTATGGTAAAACACTAAGTAATCATATCCTAGATTACCTAAAGAACTCAATCATCTTAAGATTTATCCTAGACAATCTCAAGAAGCTAAGCTACTAGTCCAACTCTAATTCCATCACATGCATGCAATGCATACTCCCTTTGCAGTGTAGACTTTGTTTTATCAATCATTTTTGAAAGCTCCACTTGAATCTTCACTTTATTGCAACAAAGTAACCCATTTAAAGTCCTCAAACTCTAAACCTTCGTTCATTAGTTAAGCATTCACACCCTCAACAATGTGACGCATTTGAGGTCCTCAAACTCTAAATCCTCGTTCATTAGTTAAGAATTCACACCCTCACGCTGTCTTGCACAGAAGCTCCAATTAATTCTTTAATCATCCGTGCACACGCTTTTGCAACTAGTCCATTGAGGATCTTGAGGTGCTTGTCTTCATATCCACTTTATGTCTTTGTCATTTTCTTTTTCTTGAGAGCGATTTGTCCTCAATTCTCATATCGTTCATCACTATGTCAAATAAACGTAAGTCAACAGCATTAAAAGGTATTGACACCATAATCACGAAGCAATTCAAGTTTGTATGCATTCTCATTCACTCTTTTCAACACGTAAAAAACCATCTCCATGTGCATGAAGTTTCAAATGCCATTAACTTTAGTTTTTGTCAACAACCATATATAGTTGTTGAACCAAACTAAATGTATGAGCAACTACTGAAAACTTTAGCTTTTAGTGTGATTTGTGCGGCATGAAAACCTTAGGAACATGTTGGAACATTTGTAGCAAATCCACTCCATTCAAAAGGAGCAAAGAGATATGCTCCTTAATTGTCCTGAGATTCAATTTGATCTAGTATTCCTAATATTCCTTTGTACATGCAAGTAATAATTTTATTACCCTTTTCATTTCTTCCCAATCTATTATTGCTTAGATAATTGATTCACTAGCCTCTAACCACAAAGCTTGTATGTCATTTATTTGATCATCAATTTCCTTGTTTTGGCATTGAAAAATTAGGATAGCTTGTGGAAGTTCTCTCATGATGCGGGCATCCGGACTAAAGAACCTTTCCCTTGGTACCCTAAAAAATGATGATTACCCAAAGCATGAACATTTAAGGTGATCTTGGCATTCTTCATGAAGAAAATACAAAATTTAGATGAAAGGGATGATTTGATCGGATGTGAGGAGCTAAAAGGTGATGCATGGCTTCAAAAATTGACTTAAAGGAGTAAAAAGTGGCTAAGGAAGCTGGAATAGCGATCTAGGCTTTGTCGAATAGAACCAAGAAAAAAGAATCAACTCCCAGGTGTTCTGGCACAATCTGGTAGATCGACCTCAACGACATTAGAGGAGTTTCTGTCATTACGATCATAGAGTCTCGATCAATCAAAAGTCCCCATGATCAATCACATTACTAATCATATCAAACGCTACAGGTGCAAAAAGCTAATTTTGACCATTCTTTTTGAATTTTGAATGTTCCAAAATTCTAAGGGTACTTTTGTCATTTCATGGCTTGTACTCTTATATACCTCTTGGACAAAGACTTGACCAACCTTAAACCTTTGAACTATTGTATTGAAGAAGTTTTCTTCTTTTCTCTCCATACTCTATGCTTGTGTTTGAGTGATTTAACATCTAAGCTTAAATATCAAATCAGGTCATTTAGCTTGCTTTCGGTGGTTTGTGGCCAATATCTCTACAGTGTAAGTGTTTAGATCTTTAATTGAATATTTCTTCAATTTGTTGCAAAGCTTTACCCCAAATGAGGTACATTTTTGCTCAGTGGAAATCTATTCAATCTCACTGTCCTTCCTTGTTTTATTTTTCCTTCTTTCTATTTTCTATCATTTCTTCATTTTCTCCTACTATTTTCGATCCCTTACTTTCAATCAGTTCACATCAATTAGCATCAAAACCAATTAATCGGGTTTCTTAACTTGGTTGATTGGTTGAATTCCATTTGTATACTCTATATTTTCTACATTTATTTCCCCCACCTCTTTCATATTCTCTATTTTATTTTTGAAAGCTAAAAAAAATCTAGACTTTTAGGGCTTGTTTAGGCAGATTTTGATTTTTGATGGTGTTGTAACATGAAGGTTTGTGTTTTTAGTGCTGAAAATTGTGGTATATATCATTGAAATATTATTCAGGATATTGCCAAATATTTTGTGATATTATTGTGGGAATATTAGAGTACTGTTGTTGGAGATTTGAGAGTTGTTAGACAAAAGAGGAGAAGAAAAGAACAAAAAAAAGAGAGAGAGAGAAGGAAATAGAAAATTTGTACAAAAAAAAAAGTAAAAGTAGGAAGAAAAATAGTACAAAAAAAGGAGGAATTTTGAGGACTTTGGTATGTTTGGAATCAATTTTTGCCCACATTTGCCTGACGGATTAATCCTGAATTAGTTCGGATCGGTCACGCCACTAGGGAACACCAAAGCCTTGTTGGTGATACTGCCTCGGGATCGATCGTCCATACCTCTCGATTAATTACATTCCCAAATCGAACCAAGATCAAGCACGTGCCTATTGAATAAATGCACAACCCGTAATTGCATCTAAATCAATCCAGCTTCACCCCAATTGATTGCGTTACCTATTCTTTCTACTCAAATCGACTTTTGCACTCCAAATCAATCCCAAAGTATATTTTCTTGATTTTAACACCCTTTTAGTGGAATTTGTTAGTCTTTGAGCTTAAGAATCATTCTAAATTTTTTGAGGCAACTTAAGTTTTGTTGGTAAGATAAATTAAGTAAATTTACATTTTTTCTTATTCACTGTACATATATAAATTTGCACACGCACTTTAGTTTCATAGTTTACCTTTATTGTGTTGAATAACCAAGCAGGTTCAACCAGAGAGTCCTATGACGTGAGAATGATGACAGAGGCCATCAAGGGAGACAAGCGAAGGCTTGCTAGGACGGTAGAAGGAATGCATGGCCATCTATAAAGAGTTGAGGCCTCCCAAACTACAAAGACACGAGATTACCTGCTGCCACATGATGGTCAAGTAAAGGACTGTGTATGTGCACCGAGGGCAATAAAAAAGGTCATTGGATAACTACGATTTTAAAGATGATTTATATGATGAAACAGAAACCCTAAGGTGATAAAGGAGGAAACCAGCCAACAAAGATGAGGATGAGTTTGGTGGAATCAAACTTAAGGTACTACCATTCCAAGGGAAGTCCAACCTAAAACTATATCTTGAATGGAAATGAAGAGCACAGCTAGTGTTTGATTGCTATTGGGACACAGAGGACCAAAATTTGAAGTTGGAAATTGTAGAATTTATCGACTGTATAGTGATATGGTGGAATCAATTGAGTATGAACTGAAGAAGTGTCGGTGAAAGACCCATACGGACTTGAACTAAAATGAAGGTGGCCATGTGGAAGAGATTCAATTCCTCTCACTGTTATCTGAACTTATACTAAAGATTGCAAAACTTGACTTAAGATTCCCAAAGTGTTAAAGATTATTACAAAGATATAGAGTTGATGATGAGAACTGGAGGACTAGAAGGCCACTATAGCTCAATTTTTGAGTGGACCACATTGTGACATCACCAATTAGTGGAACTATAACATAATGTTGATTTGGAGGAAATGGTACAAAAGGCCATCAAAGTTGAGAAGCAATTTATGAGAAGGGGTCGACAAGGAGCTAATTCTAGTACAACAGGTCCAAAGACCACTCCCTAAGAGGGTAGCTAAACTTCTATAGCTAGTAGTTTTTAGGCTAAGGAGATACATAAAGATGACCCACAAGTGAAGGTACCACCCCGTCCCTAGTACTTCTCGTACTCATGATATTATGTGTTTCAATATTAGAGGCAAGGACACTAATCAGTGTCCAAACTAAAGAATGATGATTTTTAATGATGTTGGTGAAGTGGTGACGGAAGAGGAGAAAAGAAGTGGAAGAGAAAAAGATGTTGGAGTTGATGAGAAAGATGATGAGGTGACTTTTAAAGGAGAAGCAAGCTTAATCTGGTAAACATAAAGACACCTAGTGCTTCATCTAGCCAGGTTATAAATGATAAGCAAAAGAGAAATGTATTCGATACTTAGTGTAAGGTACAAGCCAAGACTTGTAGCATGATCATTGACGGTAGGAGTTGCACCAATGTGGCAAGTACTATCCTTGTAAATAAATTACGGGGCTAGTCACTACCACTTACCCTAAGCCATACTCATTGCAATAGTTCAATGACTGGAGTGAGTTGAGTGTGACCAAGCAAGTTTGGGTTGCTTTTAGCATTGTAAGGTATGTTAACGAGGTCATTTGTGATGTGGTTTTAATGCATGCATATTATATCTTAGTACAACCTTGGCAATTTCACAGGAAGGCAACCTATGATGGATTCATTAGCAAGTGCTCTTTCCTTTCTAATGGTCGAAAGATCACCTTAGTGCAATTATTCTCGAAGCAAGTATAAGAAGATTAGGTTTACCTTCAAAGTTAAAGTAAGCTAGAATTGGAGAGAAGGGAAAGAGATAAGGCAGAGTGTAGGAGAAAGGTTGGAATGGATTGTAACTTGAAAATTTGTGAGTGCTTGCTAGTTAGGGAGCGATGTGTGAGGAAAATATATGAAGGGGAAAGCACTATGAGAACATTGAAATGTAAAGAAAATATGATTATTCAAGATAAGGTTGCTTCCCTCCCTAAGTATTCTATGTCCGTTGTGTAGGAACTTGATGACATGCCTTTATATGAGTGGCAAGAAGAGACACAACAGCTTTAAGATAGAAAATCAAGGGTGGAAGCACCTTAGATTCCAATATGTGGGGTATCTAGGAGCTTATGGTAACGTTTTCACATTTATTACCCCATGGAAAGATTTTGATGGCATTATAGGTGATGGCTTGCACTGTGAGCTTATTTTCACATCTACTTTGGATTCAATTTAATGAACTTTGAGCATATGCGTGATTCACATAAGTGTGATATAATTTTTATAAATAGTATGTGATGGATCATCTTCCATGGTATGATAAATTCCTTGCTTTTAGTGATAGTTTGTGTGATCTTGGGCATTCCTTGTTTAGGCTATTGGTTAGGGTCACTAACAATTGCAGAGTGTTGAAAATTGAGCCTACTTGTCTATTACATGACATGGAAAATCTTTGGGATGTTATGTGCACCTTGTTTCCTTATATAATCTTTGCTAAATTTTATTAAGAATGCAAGCAATTGAAATTTATTGGGAGGACATTTGATTGTCAAAATTTTGGGCATAAATTGATTAATTTAGCAACTTATGAACTTGAATGGTTAGGACACTTTTGTGTCACCACAAGAATAAGTTTCTTGTAGGTCTATTTCTATTGGCTTTAATTTAAAGAACACAAAGCCCAGGAGAAGCTTATGTTTGATCCAGGAGATTTGATTTTCTTTCATTTTGAGGAAGACAAGTTTGGAAGCCACATTTACAACATACAAACGCAAAGTGAGTATGGATTAATGCCCTATCTCATGTCTTTGATTGGCACTCCCTCGTTGTAGGTAACAAAGAGCTAAAACGGTTGATAAAATAACCTTCGCAAGAAAAGGGAAATTATATGAACATTTGGACCAAATAATCCCTTCCCTGGAAACCCTAGAAAATGATGATTACGTAAGCATGAACATTTGAGGCAACCTTAGCATTCTTCATGAAGAAAATATAAAATTTAGACGAAAGGGATGATTTGGTCACATGTGAGGAGCCAAAGGGTGATGCATAGGTTCAAAAATTAACTTAGAGGAGTAAAAAGTGGCCTAAGGAAGCTGGAATAGCGATTCGGGCCATGCTGAATTAAGCCAGGACAAGAGGATCAACCTCTAAGTGTATTAACATTACAATGGGCCAAGAATTAAATTAATCGCAATCCGTTTAATCAACCTGGGCAACCCTGGAGGAGTTTTTATCATTATGATATCAGAGGCCCGATCAATTGCGAGTCCCCACAATTGCAAAAGTAAAATGGATACATGATGATCACACGCACGGTAAATTGTCCTAGATTGAGCTTGAGGAGCCCCTATTAATCCCATTACTAGTCACATCAATCATAGCGAGCAGCAAATGTTGATTTTGACCATTCTTTTTGAATTTTGACCATTGGAGCCAAAATTCCAAGGGTACTTTTGTCATTTCACCGCTTATACTATCAAATTTTGCTTGTACTCTTATATGCCTCTTGGACAAAAACTAGTGCACCAACCTTGAACCTTTGAACTGTTGTACTGAAGAAGTTTTCTTCTTTTCTCTCCATGCTTTATGTTTATGTGTGTTTGAGTGATTCAACACCGAAGCTCAAATATCAAATCGTGTCATTCGTCTTGCTTCTAGTGACTTTTGCGGCTAGCATCTCGACGGCGTAGATATTTAGATCTTTAGTTGAATATTTCTTCGATTTGTTGCAAGAGCTTACCCTACCTGAGGTACGTTCTTGCTTAGTTGAAATCTATTCAATCTCTTCGTCTATCCTTGTTTTACTTTCCCTTGTTTTTATTTTCTATCATTTCTCCATTTTCCCCATCCATTTTCAATCATTTGCTTTGCTCAGTTTACATCATCCCACTACGGGAAATGCCAAATAAAATTCTCTCTGAATCACTCTTAACCCCATCATTTATGTTCCCAGATATGTGTACATTCTTTTATCCATATGTAAATCTTCTGACTAATTTTTTAGTGATATTTTTCATCATTTCCATTGCACATTTCAGGCAAATTCATATGGAATACAATTAACTATGCTAAATGCTAAATGGATTATTGTTTTGATATGATCTTTATTTCAAAGAAATATGCTCAAAGCTTGTATAGTACAAGTTCAAATTCATTTTTGAGCATTGGCATTGCAGATTAAACCAAGTCTTCCATGTCTTAAACACTTATTTTCTACTTTGTTTAAAGGAGCAGATCGCTCAAGGCAATGTCAACTTTTCTTTTATCAAAGGATCTTTGCAATGCTTTTTAGTCGAAACCTTGTGCATCAAAATCATTTTATTTGATTTATTGTGTTCTTGGGTGTCTTTTGAGGTGAGTACCTTTTGTAAAAAATCGGTTTGTGACTGTCATTGATAATTATATTAGAATTTGTAGAGTATATTTGCTAACTAAAAATTCAAAATTGAGTGTATTTTCAAAGACATTTATACAATTATGGAGAACCACTTTTAAACAAAATTTTGAAATTTACATTTGATAATGAAATTGAATGTTTCAATCATTGTGTGGTATTTTCTTTTCTTTTCTTTTTTCCTTTTTTTGGGGTGGGGGAAGAAAAAGTGTCGTCCATTAATCTACTTGTTGTGAGACACCTCTCAAAATTAATAGGTGAAAGGAAATACAAATGAAGTTGCACATGCTATTGTGTTTTCCATGCACATTCCAGAAGATCCTTATGGAAAATTTATTTTTACTGCATTTTATTTAATTTATAAGATGCGAGCTTTGGTTTTTAAGTATGAAGCACCATTAATTTTTTCTCAAAGTCTATAGTTGTAAATGTTATTGTCTCTATTCCTAATGCTCTTTGGTTGAAATTTGATTCAAATACTGAAATTTGTGTTTGTATTATCTATGCCAAAATAAAAAGGGTTTCAAATGGTTTAATCCTTTGTTAGATAGATGTCTCTATTATAGAAAATTAATCATTCTATATCAAAAATAATCTTTTGGGGGAGAATAAGAAAAAGGAAGATTATTTTTAGAATACTTAGCCCTATTCCCGAGTATTATGTTTTTACTAAGTGGAATTGTTTTCAAAATATTGTTGAAGACTCAAACTCCCTACCATCAATTTATTTTGAAAGACAACCCAGAAAAAAATTGTGGAGGATAATAAAAATGAGGGACGAAGTTCTCATTCTATGCTTAAATTCTTTGCTAAATGAAATAATTTTGCTTGTTCCTCCTTTACAAATTTAGTTAAATTCTCTCAACTATAGTCATCCTCACACTTAAGAGTAGCTTTTTTCTCATTTCTAATCCATAATCTTCATCAAACCTCTTAAAATTGGTTTTCCATATTTAGATATACCTGTAGCTAAAAGAAAAGGGTTTTATTCGTGCAACTATCCTATTCCAAAATATTTGTACTCAACCGTGTCCAACAATTATAAAAGTTTTTGCACCTAGGATTTCTACTATGTTTGTCTTAGGAAATAGAGTTGCTGACCTAAATTGGAAATTAGCAATAATGGAATACATAGATAATTTAAAAGAAGTAATATATGAGATGAAGTTATTCCTCCGAAAGATAAAATAACTATTGGTTGCAAATGAGTATTCATCATAGGTGCAAAGTTAACTTGTATAAAGCAAAGCTCGTTATGGAAGGGTTTACCGAACCTATGAAATAAACTACCAAGAATCCTTTGCTTGATGAGTTGCAAAGATTAATTCCATTAAGATACTTCATTCTTTGTATGTGAAGTTCCACTACCCACTGCATGGATCATATTGGCCAACTACCTTTTTTTGCTTAGTGGGCCTGATTACTTTATGCTACTATTTTTTAAGCATTTTAGCTACTACCTATATACTATCACAGGTAATCATGACTTATTGTCTATTGTAGCTATTCAAGGGCAACCACCACTTGTCTATTTGTAGCTCCTGATGCGCAACCTCTGTGTATCACAAATATATGTGATTTTTGGTGTTGCTACCTATTTGACTACTTTTGGTTGTCTACTTTTTGAAAGGGGTTACCTTACAAGACCTCTCTTCAAGCTTTTAAGAATCACCTTACAACATCTCTTCAAGCTTTTAAGTGTCATGTTATGGCATCTCTTCAAGTGTTGCTTTTTTTTTTGGTCTATTTTGCAACTATTGCTTTATAATGAGTACCTACTTTCGCTTTTACGAAATTCACTTGATTGTGAAGTTATGCTAATTCACTCTTTTTGAGAAATTCAAGAACATTTTTTAAAGATTTTCACTTTAAATTGAAGGAGGTGTTCGAGTTTTTGTTAGAAAAATTTTGATAATATTTGGTGTCATATTGGTTACCTATTATAGGTATTAAGTATATTTTGTTTCTTATTTTGTAGGGCAAGATATTATGTCAAGTTGTATTCTTATTGTTTCTTATTGCATCCTAACCTTGTGGTATAAATTTAGGTATAATTTTTGTTAATGAACTATTCTATTATTCTTTTAATTATTTTCTAACATGAACGATGTGGAAAGGTGGTTAAGACTTATGGCTTTTGTTAGGGTAGATGAGAGATATCACAGTAACTAATTAGACATACTGACATAATTTTGTAGCCACAGCTGTCCAAGAATATTTTAGGATATTAATTAGAGTAGTGCAAAATATTTAGTTTGATATTTTAAATATTTTGTTACCTAATATAGGTTTAGAATATTTTTGTTTCCTCTTTTATAAAGTGTTATAGTTGGTATTCTTGTACTTGTCTTATAGTATAAATTAGGATAATTGGATAATTCTCTAAAAAAATAATATTTACAATTCTTCTAGCATGATATCAAAGCAAATTCTTTCCCACAAACCTTAGTTTGTTCAACACCGTTCTTTGATCCCTCTGTCACTGCTGCACGGCACCATGAATTTGCCTAGATGCATGGCAGCAACATTTTAATCAATAAAAATTATTTGTTTTAATCATTTTTTATCTCTTAGTTATTAGTGTATACATCATTATGTTTTGTCAAGAATTATAGTAATTACTAAGGTTGTTGTGTTAAGCATGACCGCTCTACTGCTGGACTTACTGAGTTTGTTTAGTGCGGCAAAGATTACCTTCCAAATCTCTCATTGTATCTATATATAGAAAATAGCCTTTTATTTTGCTTTTGCTTTGGAAAAACAAGATCATAAACCAAAATAATTTTCTGTTCCAGACTGCAATATGTTTGCAATACAATGGTGCAGATACTTGTATGTGGGTAATTGCATGCCTTGTTTTGATTGAATTGATTTTGAGGCTTTGTTATTGGAGATATATTGGTATATTTTGTGATTATTTCATAACCACATCCTGACATTTTTCATTAGGATGAATTTGAATTGTTATATTAGCCTGTAGGAACATCGGTGGTAAAGTTGCCTTTTACTTTGTTATGTACAATGAATTTTGATTACTCTGCATCCTCAATTTACATTGATGTTTTTGTAGTCATTTGAGCAAATAACTATTGTGAGTATTTTGATGCAATAGCTAGCATGCTTCACTGTTTTATCGCAAAAGTTTGATACAGGATATGATAATTTAGCATTATTCTTGTAGGTTTGGCAAGAATTCTGGATTACTGGAGACTGTGATGGACGAGGTGATCCAGTATCAAATCCTGATGGTCCCTTGGACCATGATCTTTTTTTGCTATGTGCTAGGGACACAGTGAAGCTGTTAAGAAACCATCCTAGTCTTGCTCTATGGGTTGGAGGTAATGAGCAAGTTCCCCCAGATGATATTAATACAGCTTTGAAAAAGGATCTGCAACTTCATCCTTATTTTGAAAGTTCTACTGATTATAATCATTCCTCCAAAGAGATTTTTTCAATTTTGAAGGACCCAAGTCAATATCTGGATGGAACACGTATTTACATACAAGGATCTTTGTGGGATGGCTTTGCTAATGGGAAGGGGGGTTTTACTGATGGCCCTTATGAAATCCAAAATCCTGAGAACTTTTTCAAGGATGACTTTTATGAATATGGTTTCAATCCTGAGGTTGGCTCTGTAGGAATGCCTGTTGCAGCTACTATCAGAGCCACAATGCCCTCAGAAGGATGGCAGATTCCCTATTTTAAAACATTGACTAGTGGTTATGTGCAGGAAGTCCCCAATCCTATCTGGGACTACCATAAGTACATTCCATATTCAAAACCAGGTTTGGTTGATGATCAGATTTTACTCTATGGAACACCCAAGGATCTCGATGACTTCTGTCTTAAGGTAAGCTGCAGTATTTTTTGATTCGTCAGCTGTCAAAATTTGTCATGTCAACTTAAGCTGTCTATTTCAGGCACAACTGGCTAATTATATCCAGTATAGAGCTCTTTTAGAGGGTTGGACCTCACGCATGTGGACCAAGTACACTGGTGTTTTGATTTGGAAAAACCAAAACCCTTGGACAGGTCTGAGGGGCCAATTCTATGATCATCTCCTTGAGCAAACTGCAGGGTTCTTTGGTTGTCGTATTGCTGCAGAACCAATTCATGTCCAGTTAAATCTGGCATCGTACTTTGTGGAGGTAAAGCATGCATGCTAACTAAAAAAAGGAATATTCTGCCTGAGGGCAGAGGCTCCTATTAATCCCTGAATTTTCATCCAGCTGCTTGAATGTCATTAGTAAAAGAAAATATTAGTAAATTACAGATATAGAAAATCCTCATCTTGTATGTCTTCGTTTGCATGGACACTTTCGGCTGACTTTTGTACATCAACATTTTCTATATCCACTAGCATTTTGTTTTCATTTTCTCAATTTCAACATGGTTTGACTACAAGTATTACTAATATAGTATGTGCATACTTGTACAGTTTATTCTTATTGTAACCTGCATGTGTGTGATGGAAATGTAGGATATAACATATCATTAACCTTTTAAACATCTCTTTTTTTATTGATACTTATTTATTTATCAAAAGCCAAAATTTATTGGGGTATATGCAGGTGGTGAACACAACATCTGAAGAACTCTCCAATGTAGCTATAGAGGTCTCAGTTTGGGATTTACTAGGAGGATGTCCATACTATGAAGTCTTTGACAAGTTAACTGTACCACCCAAAAGAACAATATCTACTTTTGAGATGAAATATCCAAAGTCTGAAGACCCTAAACTTGTTTATTTTCTTCTTCTTAAACTCTATAAAAGATCAGACTACGAGATACTATCCAGGAACTTTTATTGGTTACATCTGCCAGGTGGTAATTACAGGCTTTTGGAACCATACAGAAAGAACGCAGTTCCCCTTAAAATTACATCTCTAATTTTCATAAGAGGTTCGAGCTACGAGCTCAGGATGCACATAGAAAATACATCAAAGAAACCAGATTCAAGAAGTCCACTCCACAGCGATAATACCTTACTGCTTGCCCACAGGGATTTACATCAGGCGTCATCCAAAACTGTACATTGTCTGTCTGAAAGGGAAAAGGAGCAGGGCTTGGTTCAGAAGATGCTGAAGAACTTTTCATTAAAATCCAATGGTGAGAAAGTTACTGAAATCAATGGAAATCACACTGGAGTTGCATTCTTTCTTCATTTCTCTGCTCATGCTTCAAAGAAAGATCAAAAGGATGGTGAAGACACTCGAATTTTGCCCGTTCATTATTCTGACAACTATTTCTCACTGGTACCTGGGGAAGTAAGGACTCTGAGCCTCAGATTTGAAGTCCCGCAGGGTGTTAGCCCTCGTGTTTTAATTCATGGTTGGAACTACGAAGGCGGGCAAACTGTTCTTTAGCTGCCGTGGAAGAACTTTCTCTGTGGCAATGATACCCTTCACTGCTTTCCTTTGGGTGTTCTTCTAAGGCGTTGCTGACGGAGTTAATCAACTGCTGAGGCCAAGGTCAAGTTATATGTCCTAGGCCCATCCTGAAACTGTAATCTTTGACTCAGTTGTTTAAAAACGTACTAGATACTGTTTATCTATGTAATATCGTGTGTGTGATGGTACTGAGCACACTTCTGTGATTGTCTAAATTGATGCATGAACTTCTGTTTGATGTCTCATATACTTGCTTAGCATGCGGTAAGGTCAATCTGCCTTAGCTTGCCCTTTGGTAAGGCGAACGCTTAGATCCTTCTTGTGGACCAAAGGGGTGTTAATAAATCGGCACACTGCTCGAGTTCTATTAGACTAGAAAATGTTTTAGAATCTAATCAAATTTGAATTGAATTTAAAATAAGTTCTTAAAGTTAAAGTAACTCAAATTCTGAATTGATTTAAGTTTTTCAAAATTAAGACAAGCTTAGTTCAAGTCACTGTTGAGTTCAAATTTAGAGTTGTTAAGTCCTTGAGCTTGACTTGAGCACAGGACTTCAAGTTGGAGCTTGAGAAAAAGTCTCAAGCTCGAGAGGTTAAACCTCAATCTTGTTAAACATAAACTTTTACAAAATGTGTATTGGGAATTGAACCTAGAGCCAAATGGGCCATAAAGATTTAAACATTGTATCAAAAATTTTATTGAAAAAAGCATGACACCAAAAATAAAGTCACCCTGTATTTACCCAACCGCTAGAACTTGCCTTGTTCTGGAAAGATGGTCTTGAAACATTGGATTCCCCATTGTTTCAGGGCCTAGAAACTAATTATCTTGGTCCACTCGAGCATGTATCTAGAGAGCCATAGTTTGATTTGCATTCTACCATATATGCTAAAAAACTCTATTGTTCCAATTAGATTTCACATAGACTATAATCAGGCACTAAAAGCTGAAGTCGTAAGTATTGCAGGTAAATAGAGATTTTAATAAAATTACTAGTAACAAAAACCATTCATTATGATACAAATTGAATCCCTTTGGCTGACGTTGGTCCTTCCTATCAACTAAATCATTTACAGCATGGTGTATTCTCTACGACTCATCAGTCAGGACAAAGCTATTGGTGCATAGAAACAAAATGGCAGACTGTAGTAAGAAAATGACAAAGAAAGGAAAAGAAAAATCAAACACAAATATATTTTTAAAAAGGTTGTATTCAAATGTTGATAATACTCCACATTAAATATACAGACAACTATTTTAAGCCACAACAGACACAAGCATCAAAGTTACACTTCTAGCTGGCAACCATCTACAGCTTAATTTGTTAAAAAAAAAAAAAAAATTGCGAGCTGCTCATGAACAACCGATTTTACGAACAGTGAAACAGGGTTCCCTTCCAACGACAATACGATGCTTCCCAAAACTTCTGTCAACACTCAACATCTTCTTGAACTTCTCCTTTTTCATTGTTTTCCAATCACCAACGTCAATCATTGTAAGAGCTTCAGTCATAGTGTTGTCAGCACAAGTAATACTGAATGAAATTCACTGCCTCAGATCCTCAACCCAAAAATCCATACCTTCTTTGTCCATCATCTAGCTCATATCCTCTGAGCATAACTTAATATGGATAGCATCTTTTCACGTGCTGCTGATATACACAACAATACAATCAATTGGATCAGAACTCACCCAACATAAATCATCCTTCAAATAACGAAACAGCAGGAAGTCGTATAAGACAACATCAAAAACTAAACAAATGAAACAAACTCAAACGATTCATACGTTTCATTTAACCTTTGGGCTTAATAATGACCCCAGCATTATCTACATAAGTTCAAAGGAAAAATCACCATTCTAAACAATTTGTCAACAACACGGTTGCATAGGTGAACAAATGACGGAGCTTCAACTGAAAACTGTCTATGCTTCAATAAAGATAGACTTTGTACAAGCCTCACTACGAGGAGGTCACAAGTTTATGTTCATAGATTTTGCAAAATTTCCACATTTAAATATGAAACTCAATGAAATAAAAATAATCAAATAAGTTATGAACATAGGACATACACTAAATGTGAAACTGTGAAACTTCAAATGGTTGGAAGATTGTATTCCACAAGTTAACAACTAATGCTAAATAGTAACTCTAATATCAATATATAAATAATAATCGAACTTGAACGGTAAAACTTACTATTAGTTTCTTCTTTACCCTATATAAATGTCCAAACCAATCATCGCACATAAAAGCATCTCAACAATATTTAGATCTAGTAAAACTTGATAGGAATCAATCACCCTTATCCCAACACTAAAGGTGGTATAAAATGCTATAGTAGTAATGGGAATGCCATTATATCAGCAGTTATCTATGATAATATTCAGAATGAAGTTCGATTCACCTTCCACCAAGCTAAGCAATCAAACTAATTTAGATCTCGTCCATGTGGCAATCAAGGCTTACTTGAAAAAGCTTTCAATTTCGGGTTGCATCAAAATTAGATCCCTTATAGTACTTATCAAAATCATCACAATCTTCTTCTTCTATAGGTAGTTGAACTAGAGCTTAGCTGGAACATACACCAGATGTAGAACCTAAAATATTTGCAACAATATCATTTTCTTGGTAAAGGTCGAAGGTGGCCTTTTGTACTTTAGTCATGTTTTCATGTGCTTCAAAAGGAGAGTACATGTTAGAAATGTACACTTTATCTTATTAGACAAGAAAAGGAAATTGTATTTCTAATAATCAATTGTTGCAATTAGAACTCTATTATATAGAGTTCTTACAATAAATATAAAGTAATTACAATAACTAATTACTTGGTGACAACACTTCCCCATAATCTACTATACTTCCTTAACATTGGAACTTTAACACTTCCTCTCAAATTGAAGCATATATATGCTTGGTACACAAAATCTTGAACTTTGCAACTCTTAAAACCATACGAAAAATACTAGCAACTTGTTTTGAAGGAGTGAAAGGAGTACATATTTTGTGATTCCAGCATCACAAACAAAGTGACAATCAATTTTAATATGCTTAGCTCTTTCATGAGAAGTAGGATTGTTTGCAATGTGAATGATTTCTTGGTTATCACAATACATAAGAAGTGGTTCCTTGTATATAAAAATCCTAAATCTTCCTAGAGATTCTTCAATCACATCATTACACTAGCAGTATGTGCCATTGCTCGATATTTGGCTTTAACACTCAACCTAGCAACTTTAGTTTGTTTCTTGCTTAGCCAAGTCACAAGATTTCCACCAACATAAGTATAAGATCTTGAAGTAGACTTTCGATCATTTCTAGAACCTGCATATGCTTCAATCTTTACATGACCATGGCTTTTGAACAAAAGACCTTTTCTAGGGGGAAGTTTTAATATATTTTAGAATTCTTATTGCAGCTTCCCATTGAATAGAACCTGGGTTTCTCATAAATTGACTCATTACACTTACTACAAATGATGTATTTAGTAGTAGTCAAATAGATTAATTTTCCCACGAGTCACCTAAATTTAGTTTTATTTTTTAATAATTCTCCACTATCATTCTAGAGATCACAATTGATTTTAACAAGTGTATCAACAAGTTTACTTCCAAGTAAACTAGTTTCTTGAAGTAAATCCTAGGCATACTTCCTCCAAGAAAAGGATATTCCTTTTTTACCATGAACAATTTCAATACCTAATAAGCATTTAGGATGAAATAAGTCTTTGGTAACAAAGTGTTGTCGAAGATAAAACTTAGTTTGCTCAATTCTTGGAGTATCATTTCTAGATATTAGGATATCATCAACATAAACAATTAAGATAATTATTCCTTGATGTCTCGCTACACAAAAACTAAATGAACTAATTGACATCTTTAGAAACCAAAATCTCATCTTCAGAAACCAAAATTTCCAATTATCTTACTAAACTTGTCAAACTATGCTTTGGGCTTTACTTTAAGCCATTAATAGCCTGCTTAAACTTACACACCGTAGATTGTTTCTCCCCTAAGCAACATATCCTTGAGGTTGCTCTATGTAAATTGTTTCATGTAAATCCCCATATAAAAAAGGCATTTTTGATATCCATCTTGTACATAGGCTTAGATTGATTAATAAAAAGAGAATAATACTCAAATAAAATTTAGTCGAGCTATTAGAGCAAATGCCTTGAAGTAGTCAACTGCATATATTTGAGTAAACCCTTTTACAATAAAACAAGCTCTGTAACATTTGATAGTCACATCCGCGAGATATTAAAGAGTATACACCCCATGACAAGAAACAATATCGACATTAGGTGGAGCAAGTGCAAGTTCCCAAGCACCTGGAGAAAGAAGAGTAGACATTTCTTCATCTATAGTTTTCTTCCACACTAAAGAGTTCCATGATAAGACTTAGGTATTGATATAAAGGACAAAGAAACTGTAAAGGTACTGAATCTAGAATCAACTTGTCTAAAAAACATATAATTGGTTAGTGGATGAGAAGTAGAGGAATGAGTACCTTTACGTAGAGTGAAAGAAAGATCTAAGTCTAAACATTTTGTTTAGATGCTACAAGAGGAGAGGTTGAGACTCAAAAAAGGAAATCTCAGTTGAGACTAACATTTTTCCAATTATTGGATTAAAACAACAATACTCTTTCTAAGTTCGTGAGTAACCTAAAAATAGACACTTAGTAGGCCTTTATGAAAATTTATCTAATCCAATCAAAAAGTTATGTATAAAACAGGTACATTCAAACATACAGTGAGGAAAATGAAAAAAAGATATATTAGGATAAAAGCACAAAAAAGGAATATTGCCACACTCGAAGGCATATGATTTATAAGGAAGCATGCTGCAAGAATAGTGCCGCCCTAAAATCATTTTAGAACATTTATATGATTCATTAATGTATGGTCTACATCAAGAATACATCCATGTTTACGCTCGACAACTCCATCTTGTTGACAAGTGTAGGACAAGAGGTTTGATGTAAAATTTCATGATATGCACAAAAGTTCAAAACAGTATCTCAAATCAATTCTAATACATTATCAATACAAAAAATGTGCAAGATGCAAAAAATTGTCTTTTTGTTTCATTATAAAACAAAGTTATTACACTTGGGATCTCGAATCATTCTTTTATTGAATAAAGCCAAGTCATTCTTGAACAATCATCTAAATATATGATAAAGTAATGAAAACCTCGACGACATACTACATCACTTTGTCCCCAAACATCACAATAGACAAGATAAAAGGTGTTGAACTTCCTTTATTGACTCTTAATGGAAAAGAACTTTGATGATGTTTTCCAAGTACACAAGACTCACATTCTAATTTAGAAATAAAGGATTCCAAAGATAAAACTTGCTTCAATTTATTCAATGAAGGATGTTCTAGACGATAAATACCAAATCAACACCTTTGCCAACTATAGCTATAGGTGTTTTGTCTAAGTAGTAAAGTCTCCCTTGCCCATGTCCTCTACCTATCGTCCTTCTCATCTGCAGGTCCTGAAAAACACAATGAGTAGGGAAAAAGGTTATAGAACAAGTCCAAAATTTAGTAATTTGACTAATTGAAAGTAAGCTAACGAGAAACTTATGAGAAAAAAGGACATCATGAAAGGAAAGACTTTAGATAGAATAGATAATCCTAGATCCATGAATTTGGGAAAAGGTTCCATCACTAAGTTAAATCAGAATTTAACAAGAAAAATGAGTTCTGTTACCCATAATATGAGTCATAGCACCAGAATCTACTATCCAAGACTCACCATGAGATGCTATAAAAGAATCTAAAGTAAAAGAAGTGCAAGAAGAAGACTTAGCATCAAAACGATTCAATAATCATTCATATCTACTCTGGATAAAAAAATTATATCAGAAGTAGGAGTTTGTTTCTCATGGTCACTGGAAACTTGCCCTACCCACTCAGGCTTTCCAATCTTCTTCCAACACTTCTCAGAGACATGATTATTTCTGCCACAACATTCACATTTACCTGTTCCTTTCAAAGTACTCATTCCATGACCAAATCCTTTATCCATTTTAGCGATTATGATAAAAATCAGAGCCATTAAGGGCATTGGTAGATGATAATTCGAAACTTCTCATGGCCACCCGTAGAACACAAGATAATGCATTCAAGAGTGTGAGAATAATGTCACTAGCCAATAAATTATCTCTAACTATATCTAGTGAAGTATTAGGACCTAACACAAATTTAGCAACCAAGAATTCTTCCCACTAAATTTTTGGAGTTGAGCATCACAATTCAACAAATGGTAAAACAAGATTTCATTAGTAATTCCTTTCAATGAATCAAAATATTCTATAACACTCTCTCCATTTTCCTTTAAAGAAGACATTTTTTCATATAATTCAAAAACTTAAGAAATGTTTTTTTCATGAGAATTCATTTCATGCAATGTATACAACATTTCTCTTACACATTGAAGAAACATAATATTTACACCAACTGTTTCTTTCATACTATTTAAAATTGAAGTCATTACTGAGAAATCAGCTTGTTTCCATGACACAAAATCTATACTCTAAATTTGGAGGTTCTAGAAGAATGCAGCTCAAGTTATTTTGAGAACCCAAAAATAATTTAAATGCTTGTGGCCATAATACATAGTTTGTACCATTTAGTTAATGGTAATGCTAGCTATTGATTTCTATTCAAATGAAGCTATTGAAATAGGAAAGCAACAATAGTGAAGAAATGAGAATCGAAAGGCAAAACATACATAGGCTAGAAAGTCGAAGCTATTGCACAGATGTAGAGTTCTATAGAGAAAGGTTCTAATAGGAGTGTCAATTTCTAACACAACACGAAGCTCATATAAAATTAATAGATTTGAATTAAAGCTTAACAAGTATAGGTCAAAATCAAGTTGAACCCGCAAACACGAAAAGAAAAATAGGTCAATTTTAAATTATCCGATGGGTTGACCCATGAACCCATTTATATATTTAAAATAATTTAATAAATATTTTTATTAACCATTTTTTATTTTGGAATCTTGTTAAGTTATTAACTATAAAAATAGAAAACAAATTAAATAAAACTAATTCTAAAATAGTAAATATGTGAAAACTCAAACCTAAATGCATGTTAAACTAAATATTATGTTTACATTCTCAAACTTAATTTTTCATTTTGGGCATCAGAATTTAGAACACCGTCCACACTCTGCACCTTCACCCAATGAAGTTTGACAACTCTCGTTAGATTGCCTGATTCCTTTCCCTTCCTCTTTCTTTCTTCTTTTATTTACATGATAATATATATTTTGTTGAAACTTAATCCAGTAAAATTTAAAATGACAAGAAGCAGAAAACTTCAAAGTTTAAGTGCATCTATAATTACTTTTTGAAGCATTAGTATTGAAATTAGAAGAAAATTTGTAGTGTGTAAAAATCTATTTCTACCTTTATTTTACTCAAAATATTTTTTTGGTCACCAGCTGGCGAGTTAGGTTCAGATAACTCACAAAATTAGCAAATCAGGTTTGGGTCAACAAAACTGACCCACGAAAATAAATGGATCAGGTTCAAGTTGGTGGTTTGCATATAATACCCATGTCTCAACCTAATTTGCCAACTAGCCAACCTGGACCCATTGCCACTCCTATGCACCAAGAGTCTTCAAATACTAAAGCGGTGGGACTGCAATAGAGACGAGGCAGCCTAATAAGGCCCTACGCAATAGTAGCACTAAGAGGAATGGTAGCTCAGAATAGTGATGGGAAACTACTGAGTTTAGGGTAGTCCAACAACGATGAGGTTAGTGGAGTTGAAAAATAGGTGTTGCATCTAAAGATAAAGCAATAACTACTAGGGTTTTTCCGGAGTTGTATTGAGGAGTGCAACAAAAAAAAATTCAAAAAAGATGGCTCTAATGCCATGTTAGATGAGAAAATGAAATTGCATTTCTAATAAGTAAATGTTACAATTAGAACTCTATTATATATAGTCCTTACAATAAATACAAATTAATTACGATAATTAGTTACTAGGTGACAACAATTCCCCATAACCCAACAACTCTTCCCTATAATCAACGATATTCTCATAACCTTGGAACTTTTAACATATCCATTGCATTGTTTACCTAAGATCCAAAATAGTAGCCACACACCTCAATATGTTACATGCATTCCAATATTTGTCTTAAACTTCATTTTAGCTACCATTGCCAGATGAAACCATCCTCATCATTTACTTAAGCATCTAATACCCTTTCACTTTAAAATTTTCTAGAAAGAACAAGTAGTTAGTCAAGTAATCACTCCTAGAGACAACTCATGTTGTTTGCTAGAAAGTCTATAAAAAATCTCATACTTTTTGTACCTTCTCTCACTCTTCATCTAATGGAAAATGTTTGCATTATGACTAGCACTTTCATATTAAAAGAAGACTTTTCAAAATTCTAAAGAACTTAATATGTCATAAGTTGAATTACATATAGTTTGGTAGTCATGCAACAATTTCTTTCAACCGATGTGGAGTTACTAAGCAATGTCTCAATATGATTAACAAAGTCCACGGTATTTTTTATTTTCTCACAAATTTCAGTAATCTTGTTTAGCCCATTGTGAATCCTAGGATTTAAGATACAGGCACGACTTAGGACATGCAATAACTCACCACATCCCAATAAATATGCCACTCCCAAAGTCTTCTTTCAAAATCCTCATAGTCAAATAATTATTTGAGGCCTTATCAACCGAAATTGTGTGGATTTTCTACTCAATACCACATTCCTTTGTACACTTTAACATGGCAGATGCTCTCTCAAATCTAGCTTATGGTGCTGGAATGTTAATAAAGTTGAGAACACTTTTTTGGTGTGTCCACTCTACATCTATCCAATGCCTAGACACAACCATGTATTCAATATTTTGAATTTTTTTATATCCATAAATCAATCATGATGCTTGATTTCTTAATGTTCCTCAACATGCTATTTAATGTTTTTTTTTTCTTCTCCACGTTGTAAACATAACCACAATCTTTCTTTACTGTAAATTGGGATATCAGTCTCCACTTCAAGCTGAATGTTTTCAAGAAAATGTTCAAGCGCTTTTCAACAATAGTGAAAAGGTGCTTGTGCATCGACAACTACTGTGTAGCTAACTCCTAGACTCTTCTATGTCAACTTTCCCTATATGTAGTATAGATACAGGTGAAGAAGAGCTATCCATTGACTGAAAGTTTAGTGTTGTTTGTTGTGCCTCCTTCTAAAGTTTAGATTTTGTCTCCAAATAACTCTTGTGATGCCTATGCATATTTATCGTTTGCTTAGTTTTACCTTATGAAAGCTTCTTCTAACAATGTTTATGTATGGCATAACATACGCTATTTTCTACACTTTTCTCAAAATCTTTCCATATGCCAAATATTTTGTTTCTTTTAGACACTCAAAATTTAGGATTTTATTCTACATCTTGCCAAACTTCTTGCTCTATTTCTCTATCCCCCAAACTTAGGTGCCAATAGATCTATTTCATCTCCATCATGTGGAGCACTAACATATGTTCTGGTTTATTTTTGCTCACAATTGAGAGGGTAGTTGAAGTCACAATAGATGCATATGAGTCCTCATGAAACTCTACTACCATTGTGCTTGTAATATAAAAGGATGGAACTTTATCAAAAACTCATATTGATAATTAAAAATGAAGATCATGACTATTCATGATCTAGCATTTTAATTTTGATACTGTTGATTTTTATATTGTTTAATTGTGTTAGAACTTTGTAATTGAATTTATAAATTAACAACATCCATATGGTGAACTAATTGAAGTTTATATGGCATGAAAATACAAAATTTTGAAAATGAATAAGGTAAAAGTCTATTGTTCCTTAAAACTAATCTACAGTTTGAAGGAGGTCACCTTTAAAGCTATGCCTTTTTCTTTTGATTCAATTTGGTCATCTTAATCTTAACATATTAATTGACATACTCAATCTAGGTTAACTTGTTTTAGAAATCCTAGCCCCATGAACAAAATGATTGGCCCAATTCTACTTTTAAGAACAATTATAAAACATAGTTAAACATCAAATGTCAATCATCTCATTACAACAAATTAATATTGGAGCAATGAATCAACTTAATGTTTCAAATTTCAACATCTTAACATAACTTAATTAGAAGAATCCTTAACTGAAGGATCCAATTCAATATGTTGGTGAATGAAATGAACTAACTTATTTTTCTTCTTAGTGATAAATTATCCGTGAAGAAACTAAACTTGCCTAAAGCCTACTTGCAGCCCTTCATGCATTACTCAAATTACATCGTCGTTCATAATTCATCTACACTCAATGATACATACCATTTGTTTTCTATAACTCGACATTTGAAAAGAGGCATCAATACATTTGCAACACACATTTATTGCTTCACCTTACGGAAGATAAATTTTATAGAACTCAAAGTAAAACCTTGTACATTTTGCACACAGACCAAATCTCTACAAGTATTCCTCAAAACTCTAAGACAAGTACTACATGAAAATTATACTTAAATATCCTTCCAAGATCGACTCATTTCAAGCTTTACCTCAAGAAGAATGGACCTACACATTACAGTTGCACAAGTTGAATAATTGTTGAGAATTTCCACTTAGCATAAGATATGAAAAGGGACCTCGTTTATGATGTAAATTTAGAATTTCTCAACCTACTTATGCAACTATGCCCATACATAAACATAAATTCAAAAAAATATATTATTGTGGTAATATAGCCTCTTTGTCAATGTTCAAATCTCCTACAAATAATTTGCTTCAAAAGCTACACGACTTCTCTATTCCAAAGAACTCTCAAATCTAAATCCAAATCAAAGTAATAATTTTAAATTAAGTTTGCAAGCATAATCTAAACTTAAATTGAAGTAACAACTTTTGAATAATTTAAGCATGTGCTATTCTTTCACTTCTCTTTTTGAATAATTTAGGCATGTGTTCTTTCTTTTTCTTCTTTGGTAAACTTTTATGTTTTTTTTTTATTTCCTTCTTCTTTGTTTCTTCAATAGATTGGACATGAATTAAATCTTAAAAATTTATAAATTATAGTTGGATATTGTAAAAAATTTAAATTTCTACAAGTTAAGGGGTTAAGCTTGCTTAGATTTTGAAAATTTTCAAATTAAATGGCTGAATATTAATAAAATTTTCAATTATTTATTCTTAAAATTCTAAAATTTTTATTTTTTTTGACAATTTAATAGTTGGTTATTGACTATTTCTTTGTTACTTTTATTTTAAAGGTAAGAAGTTAAAAATTAATTACAAATATTATTTAACATGTAAAAATTGTTTATATTATCTTTTTGTAAAAAATTATTTGCAGATATATTTTACATATTATATAATATTGCACTATATTTCAATAGAGCACACATTGCACCATGCATCGTACACCATAGCTCTAAAAAGCCTTTGTACCATGTTGCGCCATTACTGTTAACAACTATAAGTAAGACTGATAAGGAAGAGTTAGAGTGTGTAAAGAATAAAAAGATGTGCAAATATCAAAACACATCCATTGAATTGAGCTAGTTAATACTGTAGGAGCTCAACTATTTATTCAATCAAAGCTCAACTTGAGCTCAATTGATAAAATCCAACTCGGGATGAGATCTCAACTCGGGATGATTTACTACTTAATAAAAAGATTATATCTAAATTGTTTTTACTTAATAAAAGGATCAAAAATCAGCTATTATGAGGAATCAAAGTTTAATATATAGTATAGATAATGCAAGCATTCCTCTTTGATAAATTTTTTTTAAATGATTTTTAAATTAATTTTATATCAACTACACATTATTCATCTTCTAACAATCAAGGAAATGTGTGTGTGTGTGTGTGTGTGTGTGTGTTTAGATACACGAGAATTCAGGCAATGCAAATGGTTCGTTTAAAATTCAACTTATATGAATACATTTTTAACAAGTGTGTTTTTTCTAATTTAAAATCTATTTCTTAATCCAGGAAAATTGTCTTGTAAAATTGACTGGTAATAAGAGATCTTATTTAGCTCTTTCTATGAAAATCTAAATATAATGCCCCTCACAATTGACAATTTCATAATTTGATTCAATGACAATTTTTTGCGCAATAAATTTCAGGGGCATGATAATAATTATAAACTGCTTGTTCTTATTTATTTTTGGGTAATATTTGCATTTAAATTTTTGCATTTCTTTACTTATTATTCTTAATATTACAAACTAAGGTATAACTTCAAAATGCTATTTTGCTAATATATTGTTATATATTTGTAAAATTGAAAAAGATATCATAGATCTTATCATGCCCTTTTTATGAAAAACTAATGATCGTAATATTCCTTCATAATTGAAAGATTTATAATTAGACTCAAACACATTTTTTGCTCAATAAGTTTCATCAACATTATATGAATGGGAGTTAATAAGTCAAACTCAAATAATTATTCGTACTCAATAATTAATCAAATTTTTGTTCACCATAATTTTGTAAAATGTGAACTCAATCTTGAACTTAGATTATAGAACAAGATTGAGTTTTAAAAATTGTTAAAGTTCGAGTTTGAAATTGACTAGACTCAAACACATTTTGAAACTTAATCAATTTTGAGTCAAGTATATAAATTTCTTAACGCCTATTGTATGCTAATAGCAAAATAGATATCTAATTAACTTTTGGATATAATATTTGCACTAAAAATGTGCATTTTCGCATAGAATTTCATATATATTTCAAAGTAAGGCAAAACTTTTTTAAAAGTAATTTTTGTTAAAGGTTTTATTATATGATATATTTCAATTAGACATTGTTTATTAATATTCTTAATGTCAAAAAAGAAACCAAAAACAATACAAAACTAATAGACCAAAAATAAAGAAAAGTATTAATTAGAGTTTAAAAAGTAGGAATAGCAATGAAGCACTAGTGTTATGCTCAATAGATTATTTTTTGCATCCACAAAATATTTATTAAATTTAATTTACTTTTCGAAGAAAAATAAAAAAATATTAATTTTCAAATATAATATAGAACTACACATCATCGTATATTAATTATAATGTTGTGATTACAAGGGTAGTAATATTCAAAATAATTGAAAATAATCTGTATTTAATCATTTACAACAAGGATTCGACGTTTTTTGGATTAATGACCCATCATATTATAATAATATGTTTAGTTATTAGTTCGTAATTTATATGCGATTACGTGTTTTGGAGAAAAAAATTTAAACTATCAATATTCAATATTTGAAGATGAAATGCTAATTGTTATTTTATTTAGACTGAGCCCTCATAAAATATTTTAATAGCCCCCTTTAACTTTTTAGTTCAATGAAACGTAGGAAGTGTAATTTTTGTAATATTATAATAAATTGGTTGCCAAATCAAGATAATTAACCCGAAAATATATATAAAGAAAATTTAATCTTTTTATAATAAATTTGATAAAGGCTAAAATTAATAATAAATTTATTTTTAAATTCAAACATTTATTAATTATGATTGTTTAAAATATTTAATAGTGTATCTTCATCATCTTTTAATTACTTATATAAAAGACCAAACTTATAATTTCTTTTTATATAATTTTCTTCATATTGTTATATGTTGTTATGTTTATTTATTGAATCAATAAAAATGCAATCCCTTCAAAGTTTGAGTTTTAAATTTATCCCACTCAAATTATCATTTGCAATGTTTTAAAAAATCAAACCCGTCACCAAATTAGAAAATTTATCAATAATTTATCAATTTAAGGGTCATTAATTCAACCAGTAGTTTAATCATGGTCAAACTAAAGATATAATATTTATATTACAAATATTAATTAATATACTAAAAATACATAAAATAATGAATATTAGGAAAAATACTTGAATCTAATTTTAAGCATTTCTAATTAGTATTAATAATTAAATATATAGTGCAAATACAATAAAAACACCATAAAAATAAAAGCAATAAATATTAATTCAATAAATAAAATGTAAAGATATAAAAAAAAAATTGAGCATGTGTTTTTAAGAAATGCAAAAATATACAATAAATATTAATTCAATAAATAAAAACATAGCCATGATATCTTATGAAAATATTTAACCAACATATAATACAATTTTAATAAAATCTTATATATTCAATATGTGTCTATGTAAAAACTTATTCGACATTTTGAAAGATAATTCTTTTAATTCCCCTTATAGAGGAGAATACATTAAAGATAAACTACAATAAAGAAAAGGAAAATTGAATTAAGAAAGAGAAAACCAAGATTCAAAATTCCATCCATATATCAATTAGAACTATTCAATTTTCATGAAATGTAACTTGTTCACTTTGTTTAGCCATTCAATTGTGGTTTTTATCTAATTTTACTATTTTTATTGCAATTCCAATTTTTAGAACTTACCTATACCATTTTTTAAAAAATAAACATGGAAATGGTCTGAACACTCCAACCATCCAATTCAAATCAGTTTTTAAAACACAGATTATTTAAACTTCTCTTTCATTAGAAATAAAAAAAAAATAAAATGTAAGTTCAAGGATAACGCGTGTTTAGGACAATGGAGCCCATTACTTGAGCATTAAAGAATATCGTATGCATTAAATAATATATAAAATCTGGCGCGCATATTTCGCAGTACCAACGTCCTCACTCACGGAAAATAGACCAACAAATCTTATTCTTATTGTTATTACTAACAGTATCAAAAGCCAAATTATATAAATAAATTCAAAATATTTTTTAACCATAAAATTTATGACTATATTCTTTTTTTTATTAAAATTTTTCATCACTACTTAAAAATCTTATAAACTGAACATCTTATTATACAAACTTTACAAGAATTCGAATTCAAATTTTTTCCTCTTTTACTTTTCACAAGTAATTAATAATTTTTTAATTATTATATATATTCACGATCAAATCAACACTTATCTTTATAATTTTTCCTATTCACATTCATTTTTTCATTACTTTGTAAACTTATATATTATCATATCATCTAATCATTATTACATATTAAATATATATAAAAATAATATTTTTACTGACTTAAATCTTACAAATCTAACATAAATTTTCCTCCCATTCAAATTATCAAAATTTTTCTACCCACGATTAATAACAAACGAAACATACCCTGTATCACTTTTAAAATGAGAAACAAACAGAAAATAGATATTAAAACACATAAATTTAAAAAGTAAAATTAAAAGAAGGGAACAAAACAAGTAAATAATAAATGATATCGTAATAATTGTGTATTCAGTAACTGCAAAGAGGTTTACATTTTGAACATTTTGGAGAAATTTTGAAAATTCATTCTGTAAACTAATAATTAACTGAAATACTAAGCTAAGGCTGAGCACAAATACGATTATTGTATATGAAATAACAGAAATAAAATTATTTAAAGTTTAAAATATAGAAATCATTAAAATAGTCAAAGAAAGAAATTGAAAATTGAAAGTTCTAGAGAGATAATGCAATTAAAAAAATACGTTAAATAAAAAAGAAGAAAGCCGTGATATAAAAATTTAATAAAAATTAGAATAGGAATAATTTTGTAACTTGGATGATTAATAACATAGGAATAGTAGTACACGCCACATTTTATATCACCTATAACATAAGAGAGGAAAAAAAACAACTTCAAAGATGGTGAAAATAGAATAAATTGAAATAAAGTGAAAATATGGAAAAAAGAATAATAAGCTAAACTTCAAGGACACTATTTTTGTGCATACAAATAAAACAATAATATTTTAAATATAAATTTTATATATTCATAAAAGTCATTAAATAATAAAAGGGGATTCTAAAAAAATAGAATGACTCAAAATCAAAGAAAATGAAATTTGGGGGAGGAGTGACACACACACACACACACACACACACATATATATATATATATAATTAAAAATAGTTTAGTTATGATACATTTTGCAAATCGCTCATATCCTTGATATAAGAGGTAAATAAACTGGAAACAAGCAAGTTGACATGAACATCCTGAGCAAAACAATTAATCCAACTATGATGTCTATGCCACCATTCTTCCGTGACATTTTATGCTGCACCTACCTAATCATTGTCGAAGTCGTCTCCACTCTGAATGCGAATCTCTGTGATGCCTATTAGCTCGTTCTTCCCTCTCCACATGACTTCTTCCCCCAGACGATGCATCAAATTTAGATGGCCTCGTTTCATGCCTGTGAGAATGCCTATCTTGTTTATGTCGCTTGCGATGGAAGTCTTCACTGTATCTTGACCTACCTCCGCCATGTGAGCGATCTGGGCTTGATGACCTCTCACGCCAGCGAGACGATGCTCTTCGTTTGTCATGCTCATCAGAGTCTTCAGCTTCGGAGCTAGTTCTTTGCCTTCTGGGCGGTGATGGGATCTATTTCAAGAAAGCTTTTCTTAATTTGCAACAACAAAAACAACAGATTCATGGTAAACCTAGGAGTTGCAATTTCAAAGACAGTTTGGTACAATGCATGGTATTGGTTTACTTTGTTTGGACTCCTTATTCCAACTCAAATTCATACACGGTTCCATTTGAGGCAACAAGAGGGGACCATCAACAGTTCAGCATAGTTATTATTTCCTTACCTGAAAGCGTGACATGTATCTTCCTTCGGGAGGTGGTGGTATGCCAAGCCTCTTTAAATCTTCCAGGGGAATTTGTCTCCTGTTACCAAAAGGATATATGCATGCTCAGATTGAAAATAATTTTCAGGGAGGCAGACAGCTACCATAAATTGGAATGCCTAAAGCAAGGAGGGGAAAGCGAAAACCATGCAGCAAATAATTGCGAAACAAATACAGAAATTTTAATCTAAGGGCGAGGTTTTAACAAGTTCATTCATTTAGTGTTGCATTGTAGTACTTGGAATTTTCTAAAATATTATAATGCAAAAGAGTGGACTTTTAATAAATTTATACCTCCCAACCCCTATAAAAAAGAAACAGTATTGTCACAATTGTTCTCGTGTATAAAATACGACAATAATAAAATATACATTTTCCTTGTATTAATGTTAGTTCAAGTTCAGTGTATTAAATATCTAAATTTATTTTATTTACTCATAAAAACAGTTGACCATTTAGACATTTGTCTATGAATACAAGTCTGATGACCAAATCATATTATATTCTTAAGCTTATTTGTTTCTTTCCTCATGCTTTAAAATTAACATTATATTAGGGTCATGTCAAATAAAAAGTCCTAAGTATAAATCGAAACCACTAACAATTTATGAAGAAGTATTCCGCATGCTAGGCTTTAGAAAAAATAACACCACTTGCATGTGAGAAAGCATATTGAAACAACTATACCAATTGAATATTAGATATACACCTCTCTATAAATTTAAACTTTTGATGTAGTCATTCAGAATAGTATCAAAGTATGATGATCCTGCTTCTATTTTAATTCCAATACTTTTATTCCCATTATCTCTTCATCACTTGGTGCTACCACAGTCACTTTAATTCATGCTTGCCATCATGTGAGAAAAGAGAATCAAGCAAAAACATGCGCCACTGTGCCTGCTCATCATGCATGACAAAGAGCCCACACTAGTCCATTGATCATAAAAAAGGATAACAGCCTACATGAATGTGCCATCTCAAGTGAAAGAGAGCTGCTGCACCCATTGAGAGCAAAAGATATGTTTGGTAGTAAACATGATCTCTAAACTGGCTAAGTTAAACACTCGAATTAAAGACCATCATGTTCAACTTGAAGGATCATATATTGTGTACAATATCGCAACAATAGAACATATATTTCGTTATATTTTAGCTCAGGTTCATTGTTTTAAAAGCTTAGATTCATTCTAATTACCTATATAAACTAAGGATGCAAATGACTAGAACTCAAATTTAACTTTGATAAAAGCTCAACCAAGCTCAAACTCTAATATTTTCAAATTCAAATTGAGTTAAACTTGATCTCAAACTTGAATTTGAGCTTATTAAATTTTTAATTTATTTAATAAAATTATATTTCTATTAAAAATTTATTTTAAAACTTAAAAAAATTCATAAAAAATGAAGCATAATGTAGCATTAGTTCAAAGTATTATTTAAAAAATTTAAAATTTATGTTAATTTGAAAATATTAACCAACATCAAATAAAATTAAAAAACGTGAATTAAGTCATGTAAAATAGTTATGAACACAATATTTTAGCCTAATTAAATATATATTAATTTATAAAACAAAAGAACATGAAAATTTTAATTAATTTAATAATGAATAGGTATTACAAAATTTTTGTCCAGAACTAAACTACACAAGTCAATAGTAATTATATAAATATTTTTCTAAATAAATATAGATCTCATTAATCAAAAAACACTGTTTCTTGTTTCATTTTTCAAAGCATTACTTCAAACTAAACTATAAAGGGACATACAATTGTATGCTTAAATTATTAGATAATTTACACAAAAATATTGGCAATGAATTGAAAGTCGATATAAAGATAAAAATAAATTATAGATATTATACTAAATAATTGTTTATAAAAAATAAGAGTTACAGGACTTGATAGGACTTATTTATATAAATACTGCGCATAACATAGGTAAAAAAGTTCATTATTACTATCACATAATTTAAAAGTAAAACATACGCTAAATACAGCGTCAACATGTTCTAAATTATTTATTACATTTTAATTAGATGATTATAAATACATTTGAATACACGAATTTCATATATAAAAATATAAAAACGTTCAAAAAGAGTTCATGAGAACTTTTAATTAGATGATTATAAATACATTTGAATACACGAATTTCATATATAAAAATATAAAAACGTTCAAAAAGAGTTCATGAGAACTCAACTCTTCTTGCATCACTAATATAAATAGTTGATCATTGTAATATCAAATTATAAGATAATATTATGACTTAACAATATGGACATTTATCAGTTAATATAGGCCTCGCAGCCAAACTACATTAGAATTTTGTATTTAATTTATCTCTTCACTCTATAAAATTCAACACTTCTAAGTTGATTATTTGGAGCCCACATCAAATGTTAAAAATGGTGAATATGTTACCAGAGAGCTCTCATACATAGTTATTAGCTGCCCATTTAAGCTCAAAAATGCAAAAATAACAGGAATTTTTGAAGTTGAAATAATGTTCATGTATGAGCATTTAAATCACTGTGTTAAGAAAAATTCAAATTTTAGCAATGACCAGCACAAAAATTGTAAAATTTTCAGAGTTTCAGTAATACCCAACCATTCAATCCATAAAAGTTATTAAATTTCAGCAATGCCTAGTGATAATTTGTAAAAATTGACAATTCTAGTAATGTCCATCCACTCAATTCATAATAAATTTAGCATGTTCATCAATGTCAAGATAAATTCAGAAAAGTAAAAAATAATAATAGAAGAAAGAAAAATAAAGAAGAAGAAGAAAATAAATAATAAAAATGAAGAAAAAAAGTTTCTATGCATCTGGAAGTCATTGAGCCCATAAAATTACTTTTCAAAAAGAAGCCCACCACAAAAACAAAAGAGAATCTCATGGACTAGAACTTAGAAAACTAAAGAAGCTAGTGGCCCAGAGAAGAAAGAGAACCAAATATTTGTGGCAATTGACTATCTGGGGAAAAAAACTGAGCACTTGTGAGAAGGAGCACAAGACACGGAGCCTCTGGTGAAGAATAGCATTGTACTAACACCTTGTGCCATGGCGCTAGTACACTAGTGCCCTCAAAGATAATGAGTCCGAATACAAAAGGCTAAGCATAGTGTAAACCTCTCTCTGAACTATCCAACCATAAATAATTTTTTCCTCTGTCTGTCACAAGAGGGCTAATAAAATCATGATTTCGCCTTCAACAAAATCACACTAATACCTCTCGACATTTTTTTCCTGTCCAGTATGGTCTTCCTTTTACAAGAATACATAAATTCGCAGGAAAAGACATATATCCAAACACCAGTATTTTTCCACATCATGCCAGCACAATCGATACACCTCCATAGAGCAAACATATGGATAAGCTGCTAAAATACCCCATCACTCCTTCCATCACTGCCTGACAAACTTTCCTTAGAAATTCTTTAATTTTTTTCAAGATATTTTTATTCATTTTTGCATCACAAAAAGGAAGCTTGTACTAATGAGAGAATACACAATTACTGAATAAGGACAACAGTTATCCAAACCAAACCACGGAAGTAGGTTCTAGCAACAAAGTGGTTAAATCCAACTACAATTAAAATTCTATTTTTCCAATTTTTGTTAAATAACCTCTCACATAGCCACAAACGATACTTCTTTCTAGATTTTAATTTGACCACTCCTAGAAATTCATCTAAAGAGATGAAACCATTACACTCCTCCTTGATCACTCCACAAAGTTGAAGGTGATCCATATGCATTCCTTGATAATAGCATAAGAATTTTTTTAAACTATTATCTTATCCCATTTTTCACAACAGTGGAAAATGTTTTGCATCATCCATATTCACCCACAACACATTTAATATAGATAAGAAACAAGAAAGGGTAAACATACAGCGGAGCTCGAAATGGTCTTTCTCGTCCTCCAAATCGAAGTTGTCCTGACTCTTTCTTCCCACCAAGACCACCACCTGCCAAACATCATCATATTAGGCTCACTACAATGCAAAAACCCACACAATAAAACGTTTCTCTTACCTAGCCTTCTTGGAATCCAACCAGGCATTAGTTGCTGCCTATTGTAATCAACCATGATTTCAGAATCATCAATGTAAGTATGATGAGCATCCTACAGATAATCATTGTTCAATAAGCATCAGTAAAATCTCAAAGAAACGATCGAATAGCTATTAGATATTGCGTCCTCAATCTCAGGGCCAGTAAGACTGACCAACAAGATATATTCATTCTACATATTGATATTCTAGTTCAATCCTAGATGTTAAATGCTGAAAAATGCCATAAAGCATAGAAGCTTTGAGGGATTTTTAATTTATTTCAGTTCTACTGTTAACATGTAGAAACAAAATTACTTAATTTTTAATATGATAAAGTGACAGAACTAGCAGACCAAAGAAGGAGACAGGAGATAGAAAAGCTAGGCCTCTACTCTAATTGAACATGTAAGTCCTATCTACATAATTTAATGCTACTAATTTATCTTTTGGGATGCCCAGAAACAATGCCTCATATTCTAAATTAAAATTTTGATAGCAGAAGTACTCATTTTTTAAAGTAATAATGACGATCATTAACTCCCAATCACAACTAATTTAGAGGGAAAAGTGTAAAGAATCCAAAAACAACAGGGCTATGTTTGTTTTCAAATTTTGCAACCCAAAAACGCACACTCAATTATTACAATTTTTAAATTTTATCTCTTTCTCTCTATTACTTTTACACAATTTTCAAAACAAAAACACTTAAAAACACACACCAAATTTTGAAAACAAGCATAGCCTAGTTTTTAGTATATCTCAAACTCATTGCCAATTTCAATGGGATATTTAAGCTTGGTCAACCAAAAAGGGGTTGAAACACACAAGTGCGTACAAAAGGGAAAGTCAAGGGAAGGCAGAAAACTACATACATGAAATGGAAGTTGAGGACAATGTATCACCAGGAAGGTATGTAAGAAAGGACAAAAAATTTTCATATCTAGGACTCTTTTTTTTAATGAAACTCAAAACATGCAGGAAAGCAGTATTCCAATAATCGTAAGATTATAAAATGAGAAAAGAAAAAAATAATGTAGCAAGTCTTTGTCGAAGAATTTGATCTATAATTCCCAATGGTCCTAGTTAATGAGAGATCCAAAAGGGTTCAAAAGGAACCTGATGTGAGAGGAATAAAGCTTAATTAAATTGAGATTTCAGAACAACAACTTAACTCAAGGAATGCATTAATGGCTACTTCACCATATTTTCTTCTCTTGATAGTTGGTTAAGCAATAAAAATATTGCATTTTCCGATACATCATCATGGATTGGGTTAGTCATTCTAGTGAAAATCCTTAATTCTCATATCTCTTGAACCTATTTATCCCAAATCCAAAACCAAAACGAAGCCCCCCTGCCCCCCCCCCCAAAAAAAAGCATATATATATATATATAATTGTCAGTTTTGAAGGATTGTATACATGCCATAGCTACTAACTAGTAGTTACAAGTTATAAAAATGAAAAAAAAATGATAATTGTTTAAAGGAAAAACACCTAAGGTGCTGTATCGCGATGAAAGACGCATACCTCACATGTCCAACAACTCATCAATAATACAAAAGCATATACTAAAGGTGTTGGAAAACCAGACCTGTTAGGATCTTTATTTTCAAGCATATGATCAAAGAAGTTAATGAATGTATAAACTATCTATAAAAAATGATGCAAATGGATAAGGAACAAGGCTCGAGCTGTTGATATTTGCAAACGTAAATCACCTTGTAGGCTCGACGCATCTCTTTCTCTGATTCAAACTCTACAAATGCATAACCACGTGAGGCACCCGTAACTGCATAAAAATAATGCCACACCTTAACTTCATTCATAAGGACAAACAAAAAATTTAAAGAAGCTTGCATATAAAGTGCCACATTAAAGAAGCAAAAGAAGTCTCAACTAAGGACGAAAGCAAGGTTGCATATATCCTTTTACATCGCATGAGTTAAGATCATATATTACTGGCCAAGCCAACTACTCCACAGCTAATAATGTACAATCACATTATTTATATACAACCCATTGGAGTGTCTCATATGTGCTTCAGTAAAAGTTTTATCTCCTTGTCAATATGCATATATTTTTTGCCTGACAAAACCACCATAGAGAACATCAGTTACATGAGTTATGTGTTGCAGGAGGTGCTTTCATCTATTGAAACTATTGCCTAATAATAATCCAACAAGGGCAAGCCCCTATCAATATGCATATATTTTTGCCTAACAATACCACCATAGAGAACATCAGTTACATGAGTTAAGTGTTGCAGGAGGTGCTTTCGTCTATTGAAACTATCGCCCAATAATAATCCAACAAGGGCAAGCCCCTATCAACTGCATCTTTCCTTCACTATATTACTCTTTAAGGCCGCAGCATTCCTCACAAACATGAGCAAGTTACTGTTATGGTAGGTTGGAACTTGGAAGTCATTTGAATATTATATGATTAACATATGCAACAAATTTTCATAAATTATCCTCCAGGAACCCATCAAATGTACAAATGAATAGCAGCCCGTAAATGAAAAAAACAGGTTCAGAGGTGAGAATCCAATCTTGGGCAAAGAATATGCAAATTGATTAACCTCACCCAGCGATTTATTTACACTTGCCAATACCAACAAAGCGATCAAAACTCAAATCCTAATTATAAAAAAGATAGTTACCTATGTGTCTGACCAACCGCAAGTTCTTGACCCTCCCGTATACGCTCATAGCCTAACAAAAAATTAACGGGAAAAACAACGCGCGTTGCAGAATACCAAAAAAATTATATTTCTATAACGAACACAGAGGGAGCGAAAACACACACACTTACACAACGTACCTGGCGTAAAGTGTCTTCAGTGGTTAGATGAGAGAGACGAGCCACGAAGAGAATGCAATAAGGGTCACCAATAACTTTCGGGTCGCCGAAGGGATCATCTGCAAAATTAATCGAAAGGGGCAGCTGAATTTCATTTCAACAGTGGAACTCGGACCGACATCAATCGAAACAACAGTAGTGGGGATAATTACAGAGGGCCGCATTGGAACAAAGAAGAGCTCTGTAGACAGCGTTGTCGTGGGGGAGAATATCAGTTCCGTCGATGCTTCCGGCTTGGATCGGATGGTAAATCTCCGCGTAGAACACTGAATTTAATTTGCCGCCGCCGCCGCCGCTCATTTTCACGCCCCTAGAATGTAGTGGCCGTGCTGCTGCAATTCTAAATTGACCGCCCGCATATCAAACCTTCAAAACCACTGGAGTGTTTTCAAGCATAATTATTACAAAAATAACAGCATGGTTCCATATTTTAGAGGGACGAGAATTTTTTAAAATTTTGATATGTATAAAACAAATTATATATAAATATATAATAATAATGGATTATGTGATTATATATAAGAATATGAATGTATTATGTGATTATATAAAAGAATATGATTAGTTTTAGGATATTAACGTATATGTATATATACGAGTGAAATATAAATATCGAATTCATTATGAATATAGATAATAATTAAATTTTATATATTTGTATGTATATATAAGAGATAAATAATTTAAATAAAAAATTTGTTCAATAGTAGATTTAAATTGTATAAATTTTAATAGAATGAAAAAGAATTGTACATTTGATGATAAGAATTAGACATATGTCCTAAATATATAATAAGTTAACCGATTTTCTATTGGGAGGAAAATTATGTGCTAAATTTAATTAAAATATATAATTGATATTTTGACGAGGAGAGAAATTAAATGTTAAATTTACTAAACAATCCTTTTAACAATTAATTTAAATTAAAAATGTCGGGACATTTAAGAAAGTGAACTTTGTATCCACCAGGTTCAAACTCTAAAGAATCCAACTCCCCGTTATAAAATAATATTTCAAATTTTACATTACTAAATGTATCATTCAATATCTTTATTTAAATTTAAATTTAAATTCAAAATTTTTTTATTTCTTATATATAACTAACTAATTATTTTTTTGTCATTACACTTATTTATAATCAAATTAATACATATATATATATATATCACATTTATACTCATACCTATATATATATATATCATATTTATACTCATATTATTTTTATTTATACTTTATAATACAATTATTATCTCTCTAAACAATCACATCATCTAATTATTATTATATATAATATATATATTTAAATAAATTATTAAAATATACTTTTTAAATATACTACTTATCTCAACATAATTTCTACTAAACATCAAACAAAAACCATCTCCCATGTGTATGGTTTGAACCCTTATAAAAGGGTTTGGATATTCAACCACACAATTTATATTATAACTCAAAATTTCAGTAAAAATCCAGCCATAGGTGGTAAAAATTTCCACTTTTAATAAAACCCATTAAAAATTTCAGAATTTCAGGAATACCCAACCTCGTAATATGTAAAAATTTTAGCAACGCCTAATCACTCAATTAAAATTTTAGCAAATACAATCATAATTTGTAAAAATTCACGATCTTAGACCCATGGCAGAACTTTACAAAAAAAAAAAAAAAACACCAGTGTTATGTTTAGTTTCATTTTCCCACTAAAATACTCATAATTCAATCATTATATTTTTGAATTTTTTCCTCTCCTACTCTCCCAAAATTTTCAAAAAAAAAAAATTAAATACATATTAAAATTTGTAAACAAATATATCCAAAAATTTTGTTTGTTTTGCAATTTGCAATGTAAAATTACACATTTTAATTATTATATTTATTAAATTTTCCCTTTTCTGCAAAAAACATATTCCGAAAACTACACATTTAAAAACAACAGGTAAAGAGACTCGTGCATCAAGGAAAGAGCAACACGCCAATGGACTGCCCCAGCTTTAAAAAACGTGTTAATGAAAGACAAACGTGTTAACGACAAACAAACAGAGAGCACCTTCGAGAAGGGGCGTGAGGTGGCAGGTGCACGTCTGGCCATTGTGGTGAAGAATGGGGTCGTGCTGACAATTACATAAAAGTCCACTTTATTTTTAAATGTGTTTCTAGACGTGGTTTTATTAGAAATTGTGCAAAAAAATAAAAATTATATTTATTATAATGTGCGCTTTATTGTAGAAAAAAATGAAAACAAATGTCCTCATATAATAGCTAGTGCTTTGGCACACTGTTGCATGCACCATAAAAAATTATAAATACATTATTTAAATGAAATTCATTTTCCGATGTTTTTATATAATTAATATTGATAGAAGCTTTATCGAGAAAAGTAAAAAATAAAGATAAGCCTAAACTATGAAATATAATTTTAAAATAGTTATCATTTAAAGTGGGAGAATGTATATCTTTACTAATAAACACTCTGTGTTATTTTTTAATCTTACAGAATAGTGTAAAATGGCTATAATTAAAATTTTTAAAGAGAGTATTTTAAGAAATCTATCAATTTATTAAAAGTAGTTATTGTAAATAATATAAAATTTTTAATGAAAGATAGTAAATTTTTTATGAATAAATTCTTTATTTTATATTTTATATTGGATAAAAAGGAAAAGGTAGCATACTTAAATTTATTAAAGAGAGCAATTTTTTTACAACTCAATTGTTGATGCCCAGTGAGACTCCTACTACTCAATTACGCAGCCAAGTCCAAAGTCCCCAGTAACAATGCTAGAAAAGGGGTTTTTTTTTAAAAAATATATTTTAATTTAAAAAACATTTTAAAAAATTATCAAAAAAATAATAGGCTTAAATTTTTAAGTCACTGTCGAAAACTCAGTTCCCGACTTTAAAAAAAAAAGTTTTCTTTAGAGAGCCAAAAACTGAATTTCCGACTCTTTAGGGGGGGCTGACGTGTGTTCTATTACCCCACACACACATTTTTTTTTATATTTTTATTCAAAATATGCAAAACCTTTTTCTGGACTTCTTTCTTATTCGTTGATTTTTTAGGAAAGTAACAAAGGACCAAGGAGCAAGCATGTGAGCTGCGATGAGCGATGTGTTTGGGTTATGATTAATTTCTCTTTTGACCTTTGGAAAGGAAACAAAAGGTTGATGAGATGTGCGCCGCAGCGCCACACAATTAATTACTTCTCCAAACAGGCTGTGGTAATTTGGTGTCAGAACATGGTAATTTGTGACAATAGTGGCGACCATTTTCTTATGGTGAAATAATTGAAAGGTGTCGGCTTAATTATTTTTCTTAAAAAAAAAACCTAACATCCCTTAAATAATTATCAACGGGTGTGTACATAAATATATAAATGAATAAACAATATTTCATGTTATTTATGATATGTTAAATAAAATTTTGCATAAGAGCAATGTAGAATATATCAATATATTGGGAGATGTTTATAAATATGTATATCTGTGTAATAAATTAAAATTGTGTGACACTTAATACTAATAAGTAAAATTACGCACTCTGTCCTAATTTTTTTTATAAATGATAACGTTACTGTGTTTAAAATAATAAAAATATCATTATTTAGCACTAAAGATAATAATAATATCTAAAATAAAAACATACATGATTGTCAAAAAAGATTTTGAAAGAATATATATAAGTATAGTTAAAAAGAAAATAAAAAGGAAAATGATAGAAAAATTAAAAAATTCAAAATAAGGGTAGTTATTTCATGTTATATAATAAAAGCCCTATTTCAATTACATAATATATGTATAGTATAAAAACGGCAGTAGTATATTCCTAATATTATTAACTATATTTGATCTCTCTACTTAAAGATCATAAAGTAAATTTATTTGTTAGTAGGCTTGACCTGACCTCAACTCTGACTTCAAAATTGGCGGTTTTGAGTCAAATTTTAGTGGGTTCAAATTAAAATCAGACTCGAATTTGAAAAAAATTAAATGGATCAATTTTAAGTTGACCTGTAAACTCATAAATATATTTTAAATAATTTAATAAATATTTAAATAAATATAAAAGAAAACATAATTTTATTTTATTGATGAGTTGACCAATTAAATTGAGCAATCAGTGATATTGGATAGATTATGATTATGTTAAATTTTTTAATTCACAAAAATAATCAGATCAATTTCAGATAAACAAATCACATATAATATCCAAATTTGGACTCAACTTATCAACCCAACTTGTTGCCACCTTTACTTATTGGGGTTGATATTATAAATTTACAACATACAATCAAATGAGACTGGACACTTAATAATATGGTATAGAAGCATGAATGTTCCTAAATAAAACAGTAATAAATTTTTAAATATAAGTTTCATACATCATAGAATTATAAAAGAAAACAAAAATGTGAAAGAAAAAAAAAAGAAAATATAGAATAAAATAAAATTAAAAAAATGAATGAAATAAATTTAAAAGAAAAGGGTGAACAGATTAAAATGTGTGTTCTGTGTATGAAGAATGATACGTAAAAGCCAGTTAATGGAAAAATATGTTGAGAACTAAAGCAATTTTTAATGGGTGTGTTGGGCATAGAGCACATGTGCACGTGTGTACGTAGAACACACTGGCATTTTTTTTTTTAAATAGAGAGTTTCTGGCTCTCAAAAAGAACTTCTTTTAAAAAGCCAGAAACTCAATTTCGGGTTATCCATTGCCAGAAATCCAGTTTTCAACAATGGCCTAAAAATATAAACCTTTTTATTTTTTTTTTTGTCAATTTTTCAAATGGTTTTTTAAATTGTAATATTTTTTTTAAAAAAAAAACCTGCTAGAAAAACTTGACAACACATTGCTTGCAGTGATTAAGTCGCATTCAAGTGCACGGGATTGGTTGCAGTCTTTCCATAAATAAGAGAATTTGACGTGAACAAAAAAGCATAAGATAAGAATAGGATTTCCAAATTGAGTATTGAATTTGAAAATTGTTTTGATTGAATATTGAATCAAAAAATCTAAAATCGTACCAATATGTAGGAATTAGTTAAGTGATTGTCTCCAAGTTTTCACAATTGTCATTTTCAATTAAATATTCTTTCCTAAGACTTATTCCAAATTATTCTTTGAGAATTTTATATTTGTTAAAATTTATTTTGAAATATTCTTTGGGAAAATATTTCTATTTGATTTACACAAATTTATATGTTCTTGGTTTAAAATGCTTTATACTGGAAAATGTTTTGGATGTGAACAAGTACTCTGTAAACTGCATTTTAAGCTGTTTCAAACTTGTTAATTATGTACATTGAGATATTGTGATGTAATGTTTTAGGGATCAATCGAAATAGTGTAAGGAGCTAGTTTCACCCTCTCATTGAACAATAAATGAGTTATAATCTACTTAATTGAGATTAAAAGTTGGGATATAACCCGTTCAATTGTGGTTAAAAGTTGAGATATAACCCATTCAATTAGACTTAAAAGTTAGAGTATGATCTTCCTTAGTTGAAATAAAAGATTAAAGTTATGATCAATTAAATTAATACACTAACTGATTGAGTCCCCTAGCATCCAAGGAATAGTACAAGCAATATGAATATGTGATATCGTAGGTATAAATTTAACTGTTATCTTTTCTACAAATTTACATATAAATGTTTGAATTTTGAAATTATTTTATTATATTTACATCTCAATAACAAAAAAAAAATAGGTAACTATTTACTAAATAATTAGTTGCTCACATTCCCAAACAACTCTTTTGTAGAGAGCATAAACGAGAACAAACATATATAGGGTTGGTAAAGCCCAAAAAGAACAAGTGACTTTAGTAATTTTTTTTTTTCTAATAATCAAGACTTGATGAATGTAATAAACTAGTTTAATTTCATTTTTTACGAGAAATGTAATGGATCTTAATTTACAATAAGTGCAATTTATAGATTAGTATATTTTGATATTTTTGATTTTAGTATCTGTTTAGGTTATTTACGAGTATTACCACGTTGCATTCTTAGGTTCGGGGTGTAATCGGTGTTGATCTCCATTAGATGATCCCTCGTGGGCACAGCTTATAAGAGCGGCCGTACATGCGTGACTCCATCTACACAAGTAAAAGGTTGGGATTGTACACGTGCCCAGCATGCGTAAGTGCTTGTGGTGAGTCATATCGAGGAATGCATAATGTACTTATAAGAGTGTGCATGAGAGGAAAATATGACTCTCATCTCAGCAATTGGAGACAAATTCTTTAGTCAACTCATAAATTTGGATAACCTTCTTCTTTAGAATTTGGTTTTCTAAAATGGATTGGAATTTGTGACACATACGTAGACGTGCATAATTTGTATTCAATCAAATAGTGATATATGAAAATTTTTATTTTAAGTATCAATTAAATATTTTATATTAATATTTTGGAAATTGAATTAATTTTTAAAATATAAATATTTTTAACTAATCAAATGTTGTCAAGTGTCAAATCTAATTATTTTAGCTACTAAATCATATCTTTTTAAATTATGGAAGACAAATATTATTATTTTTATAAATCAGATCACATCAAATCGAATTCTGTAGTTAAAAGAAATAAAGGCCAAGTCAAACAATGAAGGGCAATCAAATTATGTTGTATCATCAAGTACATATGACAAGAATGTTTTTCCTAACACTATAAATAGGAGAACTCCGCACAATTTAACACATAATTGAAGTCACAAGCAAAGATAATTTCAAGAAGGATTACAACTCTCTAAATCTCTCCTCAAGTCAAGAAAGATTCACAATATACTTGACAAAATTTAAGGTATCTCTCAAATTTAGTATTTGATTTACAATTGTGGTGTTAAGCTAATGAATAAACGTTATTTAAACATCAAACAAGCTTTAAGGAAGGTAAAAGTCAAATTTCTTCTTGAAATTGTTCAAAATCCCAAACTTTGTTCAAACAAAAAGGAAAAAGAAAAAAGATTCTCAACTTTTTTGGTGATATTTAAAACAATCTTTAAGATATTTCTTTACATTTTGATATTTGACTCACAATTGTAGTGCTAAACTAATAAATTAGCATTATTTAAAAATCTATGTGAAGAAGAACCAAGCTCAAGTTCTTCTCAAAGTCTTTCAAATTTCAAATTTTAATGTTAAAAAAAATAAAAAAAATAAATTAAAGATTTGTATCCACAAAGTCATTTGATTCAAGTTCAAATTCATTTGTATGATTTTTCTGTTTCAGAAAATTCAAATAAAAGGAAATTTGTACACCACATACATTCAAAAACAAAAGGCATGGAAAGTGTCAAAATAATCCTTCCGAGAGGATAAATACTTTAATTAGGAAATAAAAATATTAATAAAAAACAATAATGATTTACCGCAAATAAGTATAGCCGTTTGCAAGCGTTTTTATATTTATTTCCACCAAATGGATTTGACCGTTGGAACAACACGCGAAACTATCCGTTACGCAAAAAGGGGGCTTCAATTACTTGTTGCCCTTTCTGGATAAACAGACACGGTTCGAGAGAGACTCATACACCTACAGACACGCGAAGCCCACTTTCTGTCTCACGGTGGTGCCGTGGAAAACAAAATACATAAATAAAAATGGTTGCAAGAACCCCACCAAAGCAGCAGCGGAAAATGGTGGTGGTGGCGCCGCCCCTCAGTCCCACTCTTCTCAGAGAGACGGTTAAGAAGGTGACAGCATATTACGTCAAGAAACTTTTGTTCTTTCAGCATTTTTTTTTTTTTTTTGGGTTTTGGATTAGAAATCTTGCGAAGTAGATGTGTGAATTTAATTGTGCTTCGCTGTGCTGACTGAAATAAAAGTACGAAAATCCGTAGAGATGGAAAGCTCGTAGTCCAATTATCCATCACTATTGACTAGACAAACACATTGTTAGTGGTTCACGATTTTGATTGCCGAATCGGTTATTATTATAGTAGAAAATCCTTACGAAGAAAATGTCCTTGAATTAGTTTCAAGGAACAGACCCTAAATTCTTGGTCATGTGAGATGGATACTCTGGTTGCTCGAATGGGCAGGCAAACTCAAATTTGATAATGACAAAAGTTTGAATTCCGTGAAATTTACGAATAAATTCGCCGACTGCCCCTTATTGGCACGATTGGTTCAAAACTAATGTTATGGTGAATAAAACGGTAACCAGTTATTATATTAATTTAATCTTCTTGTTTGACGTGAAGAGTACTACGGATTCAATTCATATGATTTTTTTTTATATATTTTCTTATATGGTTTGTGTGTTGGGTTGAAGGTGGACAAATGTATGGCTCGATTGCAAGAGTTGCAATACACAGTTACTGGTGGGAGAACAGTGGCATCTGGCGTAAGTTTGAGTCCTCACAGCAATAAAAGCTATTTGGGGACAAGAATCCGCTGTAAACAGGAGTCACTAAGGTACTATTTTCTCTCTTCCTTGGATTCATTTCGTGTATAGGTCTATTAGAGTTGTTTATCTGATGAATTAGCAGTACCATGAAAGGGGTACCCTGTCAGGTCATTTATTGAATCGATTAAGATTGCGCGTGGAAAAATGGCATTTGTTGATGAATGAATACCAAATCGGACTTTTCTCTCAAGGTGTTCCCTTAAATAATTATTAAGATAAAAAATGATAGAAGGCATTTGTTTTGATGCCTTTCGTTTTGCTAAGCAGAATTGTCGTGGAGTTTAGATGGCGAAAAGGAAAAATGAACTCAGCATGCGCCGTCGTTTGGGGGGTTTTGTGGCAAATTTATGTTTAGTATATCATGTATTAAGTTTATTGGTTACTAAATACAAATCAAGAAATTAATCTTGGCAGGTTGGTTTAGTTTGCAAATCATAGAGGCGTGTGCTACTTGTAAGTGAGAAACAGGAACAAATCGTTTCTTCTCCTTTCTTAAGCTGCAGGGTTAATTCTATACAAAAAGTTGGTATGATTAAGACTGATTGAAAGAAGCGCCATCAGTCCACATTTTTTATGGAACTAAAGCAAGTGTTTAACTTTCTACATATGTTAATTGTAACAGCGTGCCACTTGGGCAGGCCTCCTGCCGACCGTGGAGGGTTTTGTTTCATTGAAATTCCACATTGTACACTTACATTATAATGCATGCTCATGTCATAACTCAACACGGTCACTTGTAATTTTGAAGGATGAAAAATACTAGTTCTCGAAGGTCTCCTCCTGGAAAGCTGCCAATAAGTACAGGTTTAATGCTTCATCCTTTTCTCTTTGTTAAAATTTATTTGGATTGCTATCTCTAAATCTCAAGGACATTTGGATACCACCCAGAGGACTGGCGAAGAATGTCGTTGCCAGCTATGCTCTTGGGAGCAACAATGGGGGAAATATTACAAGCAAGTCAGTTTGCAAGAAATATAGCAGAAGCCGCGTCTTCTAACAGCAGAAAACCAGCTGCTGATGACCCCAAAACTCCAGAGACACAGAGGGGAAAGCAGAAGCTGGATATGGAAAATTCAGGACTGCATGCACGGAGAAGGCGAGAGAAACAAATTGCGATGCAAGCGACACGATCAGAGTCTGATATGCCATCCATCCGGCGAGCTAAATCTAGAATAAACTTCAAGGTTTCGCCCTTGCAGAGTAGGGAGTGCGACAAAGAAAACTGTAGGTATATAGCTAATAGAGTGTCCCCAAGGAATAGGCCCTGGGTCAGGAAAACTGTTCTATTCCCCAACCCGTTGTTTCGTTCATCGCCAAACTCAAGGCATCACAATTTCTGCAAAACTAAGTCACCAGTGATTGCAAGAAATCGACAGACCCCACACAAGTTTTTGATCAAGTCCCCTCCTGCCTCAAAGTTCCAAGTGAAAATCAGAAGCCCCCCTCTTTCGGTTTCGCCAAAAGGGGCAACTGGACTGGCCAAGAAATCACCAAAGACATCATCGGCTGCAGCAAAGCTGAGAAGGTCATTCTCCCCATCGCGGCTGGCAAACAGGATAGTCTCACCCCTGAAAAGTAGAAAATCTATACAGAAGATTGAGAAGGTGAAGATTGTGAGTGGACTCAAGCAGCGGCCAACAGCTTCCTCCATCCGGTTCTCACCTAGGAGAATTTGAAGTACATTTGAAAGATCGTGGGAGATGTTTGCGTTGGTACAGATATTTCCTCAATGTCCATCATAGTAAATTCTTCTGGTCTTTGATTGATTATTCAAAAAAAAACTTTGTTATGTTTTTGGTGATTTGCTTCTGTTTGACCCTACTTGAATGAGAATGTTGTCTTCATTGGCGCCAGGTGCCTTTGAAGTTGTGACAGATCCTTGCTTAGTTAGTCTCTTGTTTTCTTTATTTTTCTAGACATAATTATCCTATTCAATAATTTTGCAACACTATATATATGTATGTGTGTGGGTGTGTGTGTAAATATATGAGGCATAAGTAAGGGAAAATCTTTGCTTCAGCAGAGGTGTAGAAGTTACGAGGATCGTTTTATCCCAAATACAGTCTAGAACAACTTAATGTTTATAAAATAAATAATCTCTATCTCTTCTGTTACTTTCTACCTATCACATGGTCGGCCATTTAATTATTTACTTGAACCTTTTTAAATAATTTGAACTAAGGAAAAATGCGTTGTTGGTGGGTGTACTATATTGTATATCATTTATATAAATAAAAGATTAATAAAATTGAAAAACAAATTAAAATTAAGGGAGAAAATTAAAGTAAATATACTAAATTAAAATTAAAGAACATTCAATGCTAGTCCAATTAAATAAATTTTATAAAAATCAAGCAAAAAATTTATAAAATATAAAATAAATCAAAATTGAAGGAAATAAATTCTATTTTCTTTTTTTTACTGTTGAACAACAAACCACACTCATCAAATTTGAACCCTTAACCTAAAAGAAAAGATGGGAAAGAAACCACCAAGCGACTCACCAAACAAGAGTTTTTTTCAATGCACTCGGTTTTGTATTCTTAGTGGTGGTTTTTTTCCCCAAACAGAAACATGGGGAAAAGTGAATTTATCCTCACCCAATAAAGATTTTTCTCATCATAAACCATGCAATGGTGCCGAAATTCAGTCCTCTGATATTAAATTAAAAATGAATTTTCAAAGTTTCGGCATATTATCATCAACTTTAGAATCTGCAGCACGACAAAGAATATCAAAACTGAAGCAAAACTTAAATTGGACACTAGAAGTAACCGGCTCAGACTATAAAGGAGTACTGTATATTTCCAATCATGCAGGAAAAAATAAAAAAAGTAGCACTAAGAAACAATGAGACTGAGGACCAAAATCCTTTTTGCAGCTAAGTAACAAGAAAACACTAAGGTACACGACTACTAATGATAATGTGGAAGAAAATTTCAATATCAGTGAGCAAGAGGTATACACCGGCAACACCTCTAAAAGAAGAATGAAAGGCATAGAAGACATGTAGAGAAAAGTATGAGGCTGCTCTGTTGGCTTCATGAGGACATTAATGACTTCCTTTTACTTTTCATGCCTTTCAACTTCAGTGGACTCCAAACCAAGTGCCTTTTTTGTAGTGCTACAACCGTAGGATGCTTGGGCTTCCACGAACCTGCCTGTGATTGAGGACTTCCTCTAAATCTACTGCTTCTAGGGCCTACAGGTGTTGCTTCTATTGATGCAGTTGAGAATTTCCTTGATGGTTGCAACGGAGAAGATACTCTTGATGTTCGCCACATTCTTTGTGGGTCCCAGACAAATGATTGCCGGCCTTGGATACGGTCAGTTCTTGATCTAACAGAAGAGCTTTGAAGTGGAGTTGTCATATTTGAGTTGGATTCAGGGCGGAGAGTTGCAACAGAAGCCCTTCTTTTGGGCTGAAGAACCTGACTTGTTGCTGGAGGTCTTACAGCAATAGAACCTCGTCTAGCTTTCAAACTCGGTTTTTCCTTGTTTTCTTTAAGTGAAAGTCTTGATATATTCTCTCTGGCTTCATTCACAGATGGCAGAGAGGATATACCCTTTCTGTTTGGGGGAACAGGAGATGGCATGGGCATGAAGTTTGTAATTCTTCTAAGTGGCTGCCTTAATTTTGATGGTGCCAAGGGTGGCTTTTTATCCGTTGAGGTTCTCTGTGCTTGGTTTGATGTTGACAAAGCTGACTGAGTAGAAATTGAGGCCAGTGCCCTGTTTTCCTGTTTCAACCTTATTTTCTTCTCCTCCGCTAATTGGTTTTCGAGTTCTCGAACCTGTAGAGTATTTCAAGCAGAGTCAAAATGGGGACCTAAGATTTCCAGTTCATCCCCTAACGTATATATATAAAAAGCAACAACGTGTACATTTACTTCTCTTTGCATCAACTAATCTAAGCTTCAACTTAAAAGTACTTAGATTTTTACTTTTTCTTGGAGATTTCTGCAAACATGTTCTCTAGCAGCAAGCCTCAACTGCAAAGCCTGCACACTGTCCTGCAATTTCTTTGTTTCTTTCTCATCTTGTTTTGCTTTTTCTACCTGTTTACGCATCAAAAAAAGAGAGCAGAAAATTAGTTGAACTAGTTATTATGTAGAGAGAGGATTCTGAGGCTGGGATTTTGTTGCTTCATACAAGCTGCTTGTATTTTAAAAGCTCTCCATGATCTGGCTGTCTGCGTGCAGGTCCATGTTCAACTCCCCGGACACGACTAGCAAAATTCAAGGAGCAAAGCGTTTCCCCCAGGTCAGCCGCGGTTGGACTGATTTGAACAAACATCAAAGTCTTACAATCTCCTCCTGCATTAGAGTTCCACTGGGTATTATTGATAAGCAAAGCTCAAAGAAGAAAGCACTCTCTGTGGTATCACAATATTAGAAATAAACTAAGAACTACTTCAGCTTTCTTATTTTCATCTTATTTTTAATTTAAGCCATATAGAAAACTGAGCTTACCACCACTAAGTTTTAAGCCAAAACAAAAGAACCAACTTACCAAGAGAACTTTGCAGCACATGTGTGAGTTTGGAGTTCCTGTTTGTCCATAAAATAAAATAATTACAAGACAACATCTGGAAAAGTACACAGAAACATATTTAAGAGATGGGAAGAGGAAGCCACACCTATAAGGAACATGAGATGATTTGGAGGCAAGAGCGGAGATAACATCACCCAGAGCCGATAAGGATTTATTTATGAACTGAGATTCCTTCAGTCTCTCACCTTCAACTTCAATCTTACCAACACGCTCACTTCCTGCCAGGTCAACCAGCCACAAATGGCTTCCTGTCCTTTGCCCATTTACTAAATTTTCTCCCACAACAGTGACCCGCACCAAGCTGCAGCAGTATTTCAAAAGCAAGTCCAATTCTTAGAAAAAAATTCCAATTCAATTTATGTTCTAGTTTTTAATAATGTTAATAAAACAAATAAAAAAGGCAATAGACATAAGAGAATGTGGCAGAACTACCAGTGAGAACGGCTACTAAGCTCATTAGCATTGGTTGATCCAATAGATCTTGCTTGACTTCCTGATTTGAGCAAGCACCAAACTTCATCTGTACTATAAACACAAGCTTCAACAAGTCCAGGGACTTCCTGAGTGCCCTCAGCTGATTGCTTTATCTCCAGCCTGCATTTGCAAAGTATTAGTCCTCCTTTGTAAAAACGGCATCTGATCTCAATTACATCATCATTTCATAGCCTATCCTATGCCAGCCTTTCTCAGACTGGAACAAGCAGGATCTCCACAGGAAAAAGAGAAGCATGTGGCTGACTCCAAACAGCACAATGTCATTTATTGTCTATGAGTTGCACAGAAGTAGCATAAAGTAAATACTGCTTGCCATGATTCAAATGAAAAAAATAAGTAAATAAAATTCCAAAATGCCTTGTGCACAAATTATTGTACAGATTGAGTCAAACAAGCAAAATTTTGTAACATAACCTCCATTAATTTAGTTTAATGTTGGATAATTGATTTTAAGTTCAATATTTTTGCAGCTATGCAAAAGCCAGTAAATAGCAAAAAGCATCATTATATATATTTTCCTCCAGCTGCAGAGCATAAAATATTCAAAATCGCAGCAATTCTTTCAAAGTTTTCTACACCATGTTTAACTTTATTTTTTTATTTTTTTTCCAGTTCAAGACTTGGGAATGTCTCTTGAATAGGTACATGGTCTGTTTGTTGTCCATAAGCTTTCGCCATAATAACGAAGCAAGAAAAAAATGAAAGCAGGCAAGGATTAAAGGAAGTTTACTTTTTTGCAGGTTGGTTTGAGTTCTCAATCAGTAGATCCCTTATCTTTTCATTGTAAACCTCCAACATGCTAACAAGGAATTCATATCTCATTATACTGCTTCTCTTCTCTGATATTCTAAAGAGCTCCTCCAGAGTCCTGTAATTTACTCCCCTATTCTCCGATGTTCCTTCCATTGTGTATGTTTTTCCAGTGCCAGTTTGTCCATAGGCAAATATGCACACATTGTAACCATCCATGACAGAGGTCACTACTGGAAGAGTTTGAATAAAGACGGCCTCTGCATTTTTAAAAGGTAGATTAACAATGGACCTGTCACAATTCAAGGTCTGGTTCGGCAAAATGCAAGTTATTTTTATGTTACCTTGGTTGTCCTCAGGTCTGAATACATGATCAAATTTGAATTGCTTTCTGGAAGAATCGGAGCAAATGATCTGTAGCTCATTTTCCTGAGATGAGTCAAAATCAACTACAAAATTGGAACCATTTGCAATCTCATCTTGCTTTGGCGGCCTGCACCTACAGAAGACCCTAATATTTCCTTTGAGTTCAATCACTTCATTATAAAGCTTCTTTCTTTCCGAGCACTCTTCATGGTACTTCTGTCTCAGTAATTCACACTCTTCATGGTACTTGTTTTTCAGAGTTTCGTGTTCGGTGCCTAAAACCAAATAAAAATACAGCATACAAAAGTCAACTATAAGGAAGAACATCTCCAAAATCTCAAGGAGATATAAGATAATTCAGAGGATACGCACCAAGGTACTGAAGAGCGGTGAAAGCTTCAGAATTAAGTAAAGATTCAACAGTGATGCCCTTTACTTCAACGCACAGGCGGGCATGTTCCTTCCTTATTACCTGAAATCAAATTTATGATAGGAGTCAAAACTGAAGCTAGAAATTGTTGACACAGAAATGCCTTCACTATCAACCCTGCCTCTTTACCTTAACTTTGTTGCTGAGATCTTCGATTTTCAGAAAAATCGGAAGAGTCTGCCCCTGATAAGAACACGTTTCTTGAGTATTGTCGGAGGCACCACTACTATCCAGTAAATCACTATTTCCTTCAAATTGTCCTGAGCGCAGTACCCAAAACCAGAAAATTATTTCTCCAGCTAAAATATTGTATTCAACTTAATTTTCCTCAAGAAAAAAAGAACTCAAGATTTTCAGTTTTGCTGGTATCATTATTTAGAATTTCGTTATTCCCAACCACAAAAAATTGTCACGCCACAAAAAAAAAAAAATCCCCAACCGAGATTTAAAAAAATTAAAAACAGTACATAGAAAAAAACCAGAACCCTAATATGTACTCAAAGATTAACGAAAATGACCATAGTTAAACAATTTCTGAATTGCTTTGTAAATCAAACGAAAAAGAAAAATGATAAGATACAAACCCGCTTCTTTTTTAGGAGTCTCTGGGTCCTGATCTGCTTCGACATGTTCAGAGAGCGAAACGCAAAATCACAGGAAAATAACTTTATATTTTACCAAATAATTGCTGATAAAAAAATTGAAAAGATAGAAAAATCATTAAGAGTTCAAACGAACCAGCACTGCGACGCGAGAGTGTAACAGCGCGATCAAAATTCGAACATAATGTTTCTAGGGTTTGATCTATAACACAACCAACAGCATGAATACGTTATTATAGCGGGAAAAGAACCAAAAAATTAAAATTAAAAAAAAAAAGAAAAAGAAAAAACCCCCGACACTTTGCACATAATTAGTGTGCGGATAAAATTCTGGGAGTTTGATAGAGATAATACCATCCATGATTGCAGCGAACAGCCCGTCCACCTGGTTGATCCAAAATCTATCAAGCAAAATAGCAGAATTTCAGAGCTCAATCGAGAGGGAGAGAGAGATGCAGGAGAGCAGTGAAATAAACGAGTAATGGTAGGGATAGAGGTTTACTTTTCCCTTCCGAAACAAATTTGAAATTAAAGCAATCTGATCCGTCCGATTCTGGCTCCTACAACGGCTATAATTTTATGATGGGCCGGGCTTGAGAGTTCTTCATGATTCGAAATAAATGGATTATGGGCCACAGGGCGATGGGCCACCAGGTCAATAATTAATGATAGATCAAATACACCATTATGCATGTCCTTTTTTGTAAAATTACTTAGGGCACGATTGGATAACACATTCGTTTCAGAGAAAAATTTTTGCGAGAAAAAGAGGGGAAAAAAAAAATGTTGATAGAAATTTATAATGATGATATAGTAACGTAGATGTAATGATTTAATTGTGACCTGAGAGTTAATTATACGTAGGATTTGATAAGGCAATGCAATATAATATTTTAGTGGGTATTTATGTAAGTGGATGCATTAATCAATTATTATTATTATTATTATTTGTGAATTTACTACATAAAATTTTCTACAATATTATTTTAATTAATTAGCTATATAATATTATAATATTAATTATATATGGTAATAATTATATTAATTCTGAAAGGGGTTAATTATTATTTTGTATAGTAACTTTTTATTAGCAGTCTAAATTATATAATAAATTTGATTATGATTAGCAATGTAATTATTTTATTGGTAATATTACTTTTATTCTTGTTAGCACTCCTATTACATTTTATTATTATTACTGTCAATATTGTAGCTAGCCAATTTTCCTACAAGTAATTGTACTAAAAAAAATGACAGTGACACGTTTAATAATCTACACAATTTGTTATTAAGTAATAATTTTAGTAACAAATATAGTAATAATAACAATAGTAATAATGCTAATAAAAGTAATAACAACAACCGTGTTAGGAACAATTAATGATTGTAAAGATAATGAGAATGGCAATGATAATGATGATGATAATAGTTATAAATATTTGACTAAACCTTAATCCATACATCAATTGTATAAGATAAGCATAGTAAGAGAGGTCTGCTCGAACTTAAAGGGAAAAAGAACCGTGGGCATTTTGTCCATTCAGCAGCCAAAATTAGGGCTAGGCTTTTCATTTTTGCTCATTCACTTTTGCTATTATATAATTAACTTAACTTAATTAAAATAATAAATATTTATATAAGAGTAAGCAGTTATTTTTAAGTAATAATTTAGAAGTAAATTATTTATTTAATAGATAAATAATTTCTTAGTTATTTGAAAATAATTGGTCAAATAATTGTATATTAATAAATAAGAAGTTTATAATCTATTAAAATTTACTGAAATAATTTAGCTGTTTCATAATTTAAAAAAATAATAGCCTAAACCCAATGGTATTCATGGACTTATAATAATATAATATTTCTGAGATTATAAAAATTGTTTTTTTTTTATTGTTTTTACAACTGTAACAAAATCAAAGAAGTGTGACATTTTTTAAAATAATTCTAAAAGCAGATCTGAATACACACACGTGCTTTATTATATAATGTCAAATTTATTGCTTATTATTGTAAAAATACATCTTTAAAATTGATTACAAGTAAAAATGGCATTACGAAACCTCAATGTCGCAAAGACATGCATTTTACAAGAAAAATTCTTTGTCTTCGTTATTACAAATTCAAAAGAAAAAAAGAAGAAGAAAGAATGAAAGAATAGATGCCTCATTGTGTTATATATATGTATAATCCTATTGCGAGGGTTAGATCGAGTGCCATAATTCAAAGTTAAATTATGTTTTGTGATGTTGTGATTCCTCTAGATAATTTTAAGATAATTGATGTAATATCAATTCACATACAGAATCCAAAAGTAAAAAAGTAAGCACACGATGTATTTACGTTATTTGGAGCTAACCTCTTACGTTTGTGGGTACTTGTTCAGATTAAGGTAATTAACTAATTCAAGTGATTCCAAACCAAACATCAAAGCACAAGTCTCTTGTCTTTCTCATACTTTATTAAATCAAGTCCACCCTTGATGATGGTTGTTAGACTATCTTTCGTGGTGCTCCATTATAATTACTGTTTGACTTGTTTGAAGCTCCAGCATCATGGCTATCTATGACTCTTCTTTGGGGCTCATTGGAATCGAGCACAAACTCCCATGCTATAGCAAATATTCGATTTGCTTGCAATAAGATGAAGTAGACCGTCGATAATACTCCTATACAGGCTGAGATCAACTGGAAATCTTGCATTATCCTCTGATAGTTTGGTGTTGACAGATATTGGTGTTCTAACACCATGACAGTTTTTTCCGACCTGAACCTTTTCACCAATTCGTTAACATACTTGCTTTGGGATATAAAAGCAACATCATTCCATTACTTAAACTGCTAGCCTAAAGAAATAGATAAGTTCTCCTTTAGCCATAATCATCTCCTCCTTTAGTTGGATATCATCTTAAGGAATTTTAGAGCTTCTGTCTGCCTAAACTCGTCTTTGTTTCTTGGACCCATGCGTTTCTGTCTTGGTGATAGGGTCTCATTAAGCAGAAATTCTAATGGTATTAGGATTCTTGCAAAAACAACCTTCCTGGACTCAGAGTATACTTCGACAAAGTTAACAATGGTGTTGGAATTCTTCTAATTATCCAACGAGCAGCCTTAGCTAGTTTTTTATTTTCATGATAAAATCCTTCAACCAAGAAACATAATACAAACAAAAGAAAGTAGTGAAGAGATATTAGTTAATAGCAAATAAACAGAAATATGGAGGTTTCATAGTCTTTCGAGAAGAACGAAATAAGATTTCCCAAAATCCAAGTAGTTATAGTAGGGTGATTGCATAAGAATTCACGAAATCTTCTTCCAAATTTTTTCTTCTTTCTCTCATATGTTATTAGGCTTCTTACGTTTAACTCTAGGCTAGGCGTAAGGCCAACTTTCTTCTCAAAAGCCCTAGATCTCCTTTGGTCTAAAGTTTTGGTCATGTTGTCCACGTGTTGTAATGATGTTACAGCGTTAGGGGTGCTATCATGTTCCTTCTTGTTACTTTTAGCAACTTTCTGCATATCTTCAACTTTGACCATCTTTCTAGACATATTACATCTTTTTGTTCGAATTCAAATGCTGGTTATACTATTAGGTTCTTGCATATGTATCCATCTAGTGCTCTAGAAGTACATTAGTGTTACAACATCTGAAGTGCCTTTTTCTCTTGTTTTTCTTATTGGTAGAATCCAAATACACCATTCATGGGTTTGAATAATCTATTAGCATATAGGGCCCTTTTCTTATTAATACACCTTTTTTTGTTCTTTTTCAATGGTGGCAAATAGTCTAAAAAAGCTTTTATGATTGGTTGAATCAACCTTGTCGCTAGTCCCATATTTTGAACCACCTTCATCTAAGTTTTGGGTGGTGTTGGAGAATTCTTGTGTTGCAATTTCTAAATTTTGACAACATAAATCTTTCTGATTCATACCCTTTTATATTGTCTTCCAATTCTTTTCTTGAATTTGGAATCAATATCTCTCCCATTTATAAAGTCCTTCAAAAGAGTAAAGCATTTAGTATGAACAAGACCAGATTTATGATAATACTCACATTAAGTTCTACACTGTTGGGGTCCTCTTCTGTTTTGCTGCTTCATTGCTGCAACACTAGGTACGATTACTTAAATAGATGCCAGCACAAATTAGATCACCTTAAGGGTAGCTTAGTTGGTGTTTGGTTGTTCAATGAATCAATCCTAAAGTGGTCCTTTATCATCTTGCCCATAGCTAGTAGGTCATCAAGCTTTGCCTTACTCTTATTTAAGTTCTTCAAAGTCTTCTTATTTTGCTTGGACTCTATAACCGCCTCTTAGTGCTGTCTTGTCACCATACAAATTTCCTCTTTAAGTTCCTCCTTCTCTTTTTGATAGGTCATGACTTCATTTTTCAGAGGCAAAATTTTGTCTTACAGCATATGATCAGTGGACATTAATTCCTCATGTGTAGTTTTAGAGTCAGTATCACTAGTCTAACTATGTTTTTGGAAGTACGATATTAGCGTGAGCATTTTTAGTTGTTGTCCCAACATTGTTGAAGGCAATCTAGTTACTTGTATGTTCATCCTCTTTACATACCTCTGAATCATCTTCGCTCCAGGTTGTGGCCATCAATTTATCTTGTTTCTTTAGTATGTTCACACACTCAGCAAGGATATGACCATATCCATTGTACTCATGACATTAGACACCTTTATTAAACAAATCATTTTTAACATCTATCTTACCACTTTTGTTGCCACCTTGTCTAGTAGTTCTTCTGGTGGAATTGCCATTACGGTTGGAGGGACCTCTTCGATCTGTTCTTATAATCTTCTTTAATTTCTTAGCCACACTAATGGCCTCATTGTCGATGTTGGAGTTCTCTTCTTCCATGCTACTTTGTTCAATTTTTTGCCGCATCTCCATTTCGTTTTTGGCTCGAACCATGTTTATCTCAAACATTTGCAATGAGCCCATCAATTTGTCTAGCCTCATTTTCTCCACATCATGAGCTTCTTCAATGGTTGCCACCTTTGCAAAGAAGTGTTATAGGAGAGAGTGCAATTTCTTCTGGACTAGCTTGGATTCTAAATACCTTTTTCCAAGCTAGTACACTTGGTTAGCTATATCACGAACTTTCCTGTTGAATTTGACAATCATTTCATCCTCGTCCATCCTTAAATTTTCAAACTGTGAAGTAAGCGTTTGAAATTTAGAAATATGGACAATGCTCATACATTCGTGGATATTTTGCAAAATGTTCCACACATCCTTCGCCATTCACAAGTACAAATTATTTTAAATTGCTCCTTGTCAATTCCAGTAAAAATAGTGTTGATTGCTTTTGCATTTCCGAGGGTTGCCTTCTCCTTTTCGGGTGTTTAGGTATTGACGTCCTTGACAACATCCTTACCATCATTCTTGATTATAAGTATTGTCCATTCATTGGCGATGGAGCTTTAGGCCTTTTCGACAAGGGACTTGTTGAAAACCTACATCTTAACCTTCTAATAAGGGTAGTTAGTTCCATCCAATAGTATGGGCCATGTGACTTAAGCATATTTTTTCTCACTTATGGTCAAACCTTTAGTTCTAGGATCTCACTTGCTTGCAATGAAAACCAAAAATAGTGACATGGCTCTGATGCTATTTATAGGGCAGGTTAGACCAACTATCTTAATTCCAAATTAAATTTAATTTTGTGATGTTGTGGTTTCTTTGGACAATTTAAAGATGATTGTTGTAACATCAACCCACACACAGAATGTAAACCACAACTAAGCAAGTAGGCACACGATATGTTTACGCAGTTTAAAGCCAAATCTCCCATATCTGTGAGACACTTGCCCAGATCAAGGTAATCTATTAATTCAAATAATTACAAACTAAACATGAAAGCACAAGTCTCTTACGTCCCTCATACTTTTCTAAATCAAGTGCACACTTAATTTTAACAAGTTGGTGCACTTCTACACTCTTCTTAAGTAAAGCAACTAGTCAAAACCTATTTTGACACTAACTTACATATTGATATGAGGTGCACAATACACAATGACTTGTAAGTATTCACTACAAGAATTATATAAGTGTAAATGTTAGTGCTTCTCTTACTTTAATCTCTCAATTCTCTCAAGAGAAGGCTCACCTAGTCATGCACTACTTTAGCCTTTTTTAGTCTTCATTTTTGCTCCAAGAAAATTCGATAAAATTGGCTGTAATTCTGTCTAAATCATTAGATCTTGGTTCAAAATCTATCTCAATCAGTAGCTAATGTTGGAATTCCAGCTACAATTGTCTATTCCAGTGGGTTGACCTTGTTAGGCTGATTTTCTCCTAATTTTTAGCAAATTCATATCTTTCTCTGACTTGTAAAGATATGATCAGATCATATCAAGGTTGGACAGTTTTTGTGGACATTTGTAACCAAATTTGGATTCCAACAATTTAATTAAAGATCAAGCTCTTCCATTTTCATAAGATCGAGATTCTTTGACTCCTTAATTTTAGAACTCTAGGAAAATAATATCTTTAATTTTTATCAAGTATTTTCAACAATATTCTTTCAAATATTTTGTGTAACATAAGTGCTAATTCATACACAACTGCTAACAAATCCAAAATAAAAATTTTGAATTTTCTTTTAAGTCAAATTTGACACGAAAAATGTTGTAAAATAATATAGTAAGTAAAAACTAAATTTTATGATACAACTAACAAGAGATATATTGTTTGGGGGTTAGGCCATTAGGGTTTGGTTATACATATCTGACGAATGCTAAGTGCATACAGATCTAATGAATTTCAAGATTTTAGGCACTAATTTTTCAAAGAATAGTGCATAACAGAAATAGGAAAATTGAATTGGCCCAATTTGGACAGTAACACAAATAGATATGGAAGCCGTGCATAAAAAAAGCAACGAATATTATGAGGAGTCATATAGCTGAAAATTTTAACCGATACAGAAATTAAAGAAATTAATGACATAGATTAATATTTAATTAATGTATATTAAAAGGGTAGTGGGTTGATTATTTTTTAATTCAGAAAATTAAAATAAGCAATAATATTTTTCTTTGTAATTTAAAATTTTAATTTTTATTTCATTAAATTGAACTTAATTTTAATAAATTAAGTTAAATATAAATAAATTTGTACACAAACCCTCAATTATACTTAAAATATAGCATGCTATCTGATAAGTATAACTAATTTTCTCAAAGTAATTAGCCATTTAAAAATAAACAATCATGTAATAACTTGATGAAACAAACTTAATAACCAAATATGAAAAAATATATTAGATTGAATATAAAAAAAATAAATAACATTAGACACACATTAGATTGAATACAAAAAATATATTAGACATTAATTTTAGCTTTAAAAGCTATTAAATGTGCCTGTTAACAAATTAATACAATGTTCCATAAAGAATAAAAAATTGAAAGCAAAACGGTAAATGTATTTATAATAGTTCAGCCAATAGAATTGTTTATCATTTGAGTGAAGAACTCAAAATTCTAAAAATTAAAATTTAGATTTAGGTGATCAAAATTGATCAAACACCTTCTTGCTATTATATAGATATTTGAAGAATAATTTATAAAAATATCCCACTTCTTATATTTTTTAATATATATTGAATTTTAAATAAAAATAAGCTTACTTACCAAACAAAACATATTTATTGATATTTTTTATTAATAAATTTTCATTTATCTATACATCTATCATCATTTTTCTTCTTTATTCGTTGTTGTAAAAGAAATTTTTATAATCTTTTTTATAGTTTTTTTTAAATTTCATTTTTAATTTTTTATTAAAAAAGTGACCCATTTGTTGGGGTGTTTAAAATTTTGTCCTCTTGCTGGAACTTGGGTTTCAGGCAATGTCTTATCAGAAACTCAGTTTTGGCTTCAATGTTAAATTTAGAAAAAAAAAATAAAACAGATTCCAGAACTTCGAAATAAAAAGGTTTACTTGTTCTGCCATCTAACATACAAGAAATTCTTCTGCAGAAAGTTCACACCAGAACTTTTATAAGAATGTATTGATGCATAAAAATTTATTAACTGTATTAACTTTTTATTCGAAGTTATTGATATAAAATTACTGAAATTTAAAATAAATAAAGAAATTTTATGTATTAAATAAATGTGTAATAAATTTTTCTATATGAAGAACCTCAATAATATTAAAAATAATTGGAGAACTTTTATAAAAAAATCAAAAGTTTTTATAAATTCTTCCCATCATAATTTTATAAATCCTCTAAATCAATATTTTTATGCAATAGGAGCTACTTTTATGTAATATATAATTTTTATTAAACATTTAAAAAATAATAATTTTATAACATTTATTTAAATTAATCAAATTGATTGTATTCTTTTATGTTGAAAAAATATAATGTAAATTTCATAGAGAATTTAAAGAATAGTATATAAAAATAAAATTATATGCAACATTTAAATTATATTGATGTATTATATTAATATATTAAATTTATTAAAAATAATAGCAATACATATTTGAATAAACCTTAATCCATGCATCAAAATTTGAATAAAATAGTGCAAAATAAGCATAGTAAGATAGAGAGGTCTGCTTGAACTTAAAGAGAAAAAGAACAGTGGGTAATTTTGCCGATTCAGCAGCCAAAATTAGGGCTAGGAGTTTCAATTGTGTTCATGCACTTTTCTTATTATATAATCAACTAAACTTAATTAAAATAATAAATATTTATTTAAGAGTAAGCAGTGATTTTTACGTAATAATTTTGAAGTAAAATATTTATTTAATAGATAAATAATTTTTTAGTTAATTGAAAATAATTGTATATTAATAAATAAGAAGTTTATAATGTATTAAAATTTACTGAAATAATTTATCTGTTTCGTAATTAAAAAATACTAGGCTAAACCCAATGCTATTCATGGACTTATAATAATAATATTTCTGAAATTACAAAAATAGTGTTTTTTTTTTTAATTTTTACAGCTGTAACAAGAGCAAAGAAGTGTGAAGTTTTTAAAAAGAATTCCAAGATAGCAGATCTGAATACAGACACATGACCTGACGTATAATGTCAAATTTATCTCGACTTATTGTAAAAATACATCTTTAAAAATGATTACAAGTAAAAAAGGCAATACAAAACAACAATGTCGCAACGACATGCATTTTATAAGAAAATATTTTTGTCTTCTTTATTACGAATGAACAAATAATAAAAAAAATAGACTAGATACCACATTTTGTTATATATGTATAATCCTGTAGGGCGTATTAGACTAAATGTAGTAATTTCAAATTAAATTATGCTTTGTGATGTTGTGATTTCTAACAATTTTAAGTCGATTATTGTAACATCAACCTCTATGCAAAATGGAAAACCAAAAATAAGCAAGTAGGCACATGTATTTATACAATTTGGTGCCAACCTTTTATGTCTGCAAGGGCACTCGTCCAAATTAAAGCAATTCACTAATTCAATTGATTTCAAATCAAACATCAAAATATAAGTTCCTTACTTGTCTCACGTTTCATTAAATCAAATCCATGATTAATTTCAATTAATTAGTGTACTTCTACACTTTTCTTAGGTGAAGTAACTAGCCAAAATCCCCTTTGACTCCAATTTACGTTAACATAAAGTGTACAATATATAAGGAATTGTAAACCATAACTACAAGAATAATATAAGTGTGCATGTAAGTCTTTCTATTACTTTAGACTCTCAATTTGCATCTAGGAAAGGCACACTTGACCCTGCAGTGGAGCATATTAAAAATAGGAAAATTTAATTGGCCCAATTTGGACAGTAACACAAATAGATAAGGAAGCCAAGCATAAAAAAAACAATGAATATTAAAAGTTATATTGTCAAAAATTTTAAATGATATAAAAATTAAGGAAATTAACGTAATGGATAAATATTTAATTAATGTATATTGAAAGGGTAGTGGGTTGATTATTTTTTATTTTAGAAAATTAAAACAAGTAATAATATTTTGCTGTATAATTTAAATAATTAATATTTATTTCATTAAATTGAACTTAATTTTAATAAATTAAGTTACATATTAAAAATTTTTCCACAAACCATCAATTATGCTTAAAATATAGCATGCTATTTGATAAGTATAATTAATTTTCTCAAATTAATTAGCCATTTTAAAATAAACAATCATGTAATAACTTAGACGAAACAAACTTAATAAGCACATATGAAAAAAAAATATTAAATATAAAATAAATAAACAATACTGTGTATATATACACGCACATACACACACACACACACACATAATGTGTTAGTCATCTTCAATATAAATTAATCTGTGTGATTATCTCAATAAAAATTGCATTTGTGAAAAAATAGGCAATAAATATAAATATATTGATTATAGCACAAAATAAAACTATAATAAATTTAATTAAATTATTTTGAAAGAAAAATATCAACAATGTACTTAGATATGATGAAGTTGATAACTAAATATTATAACAAATAAAATTGATTTAAAATGTCAATTAAGAGCATAAAAAAGATAATAATAAAATCTAAAGTATAGTGGAAATAGACCAACAAAAAAAAAAATATATCTTTCAAACAGACATGTTAACAGTCATATTTAGCAATGATAATGCTGCTAGTTTGCTATTACGAAAATTAGACTAGTACTACAATTTAACTGGAAAGTATAGAAGAAAAATAATTAAGAAAACGTATTTACAAAATCAGAAAAGCCAAAAAATAATATTTATTAGAGTATAAGATAAGAAAAATTATAAAAGATGACGATAACTAATGAAACAAAATAAAAAAAAAAAAGCAGCATAAAAAGTAAATTTCTAACGTATACATGAAAGATTGGCATATAAATAATTTGTATATAATTAAAAAGTTTTAAATATGCTTCTATTTAGTTTATGATAAACTGAGGAAATGTATTATTTATTATTGTATTTCACTTTATTTTATATAAACAGATTTATTTTTTAAAATTTTCTAATAATAACATTGACTAAGTTAATAATATGTTTTATACATCGAATAATAGAATATTTGAAAGATAAAGAATCCATGAGAATTTAAAAGCCCACCTTACTAAGATATATTTGATAAAATGAATTATAATCTTGAATTAGTAATTTGTATCAATAATTATCATAGGCATTTGCTTGGGTTCCCTAAATACATATATATACATTAAGCGTGTGTGTGTGTATTCATTAGATATTATTTTTAGCTTTAAAAGCTATTAAATGTGCCTATTAACAAAATAATACAATGTTCCAGAAAGAATAAAAATTTCGAGAGCAAAACAGTAGATGCATTTATAATAATAGTTCAGCCAATAGAAGTTTTTTATTTTAATGAATAACTCAAAATTCTAAAAATTAAAATTTAGATTTAGGTGATTAAAACTGATCAAACACCTTCTTGCTCTTGTATAGATATATAAATGTGGATGGCTCATTCAAGTTGAAGAATAATTTATAAAAATATCCCATTTCTTATATATTTTAATATATGTTGAATTTTAAATAAAAATAAGCTTACTTACCAAACAGAACATATTTAGTGATATTTTTTATTAATAAATTGGTCATTCATCTATCCATCTATCCTCATTTTTCTTCTTTAGTCGTCGTTATAAAAGAAATTTCTCTCTTTTTTATACATGGTTTCAGATGCCAAGCTTTTCATTTGAAAAAATTGTTAAACGATTTTTCATATGAAATTATTTTATAGATTAACATGTTATATTGCTTTCGTATTTTTGGTCCAAGTCATTAGAGAAGGCTCTTATTCAAAATAATCGACAAAGCAATGTTGCTAAATGAAGAAATACATAATTACAAAGTAAATCTAGAGGAAAATTACAGTGTTTTTAACCCTAGGCTCAGAAGTTTAAGAAAAAGAAGATACTACAAAAAGGAAAAAGACATAGTATACATATACATATGATATCTAAAGTTGTCAATGAATCGAATTCGAATAGCATTTTGTTGATAATTACAAGAATATTGCTCAACTCAATTTCATAATCGAATAACTTGCCTTACTCGCTCACCTCTAATCATACCCCAACCTTTCAAATACTAATTTGTTTGAAGAACACTAACATAAATATATACAGGATACACATTTCCAGCAGTCACCCAAAATTATACAAACTATATTAAGTAAACTACAAATGAAGTAATTCTGGTCGTGTTCCATTAATACGCATAATATATGATGGAGCAATCAACTCAGCAGCAAACTAATTATTCACTATCTTTTAGGTCTGATTTCAATCCCTTCAATAAGGAGGCCACACTTCCTGTTGCCACTTACCACATCCATATAACTCACCTGAAACAGCAAGTCAGCATTCTCGCCGCCGCCCACAAAATACTCTCCCAACTCAACTTCCATCCATCCGTCGTCCCTCCGCCTGGGCCGCACCGTCTCCTGTCACCGTAGAAGGTTAAACAATCCCATCCTCCTAAATGATGTAAACCTTCAGGGGTTCGCCTCTGAGAGCAGCTTCAGGGCCCAAACAAATGCTACGCTTTTCACCTTCATTTCCATCCACCCACGCTGACAGAACCCTTGGCAGGAAGTTTCCCTTTGGCAATTCCATTGCTAGCGAATACCAGGTATGCTGCATACGTTGGTGTTAGAGGATAGCATGTTTACGTTTATCTGGCCCTGTACCAGGGATTATCCACCCACATAATACCCACCTCTCTCGCACCTAGCATGTAGCACTTCTTTCCGCTCGATTTGTCCAATGAAAAGGTCTGTATAGGAACAGCGAAAGATGAACTTCAATTCTTTTTCAGACCATAGAAAAGCCAAGAAAAGTATATCAACTGATAATACTCTTGTTCTCTTTACAAATGTCAAAAGAAATTCAAAGAGAAACATGCAAGGAAACAGTACCACCAGATTCAAAGGAGTTGTCAGATGGAAAGGTCCTTGTATTGTTCTTTTCTCAGTCATTTACTTCAATAGTATTTTTTTTTCTTTGTACAGATACAAATCCAATCTAACACGGGAAGAAGCAGCCGTTTATTCACAAATCAGCATCTTCGTAAATATACTCAGTTTCAAAATTGAATACACAAAGGTTCCGCGTTTCTCAAACACTGGACGGATAAATTTTCGCCAAATTTGACGGCAAGTTTTTTGGTTTTTCTTCTTTTAACAACATGAGAAGTCAAACAAGAGAAAAAAAAATTAGATGTGCTTCATGCTTTAATTGAATAATTAAAGAAAACACCAGGTAATCAATTAAAAATTCAGATTCAATCAAAAAGAAAAAAAAAATTCTATTTTGATGCCATTAAAACAGGAACGCAAACAAAATTTACCTTCCGGCTGCCGTCTATGAGAACTGGATGATTGCATAGACGGAGGTAGAGCTCCTTCTTAGAATGAAATCTACCGAGCAACGAATCGGAGCCGTCGACCGCGCGCGAAAGGATGTCGCGATGATCGGAGGGAAGGAAGCGCTCCCAGACGGTGTCAGATTGGGAGGCTGAGCGGAATGTGGAGGCGACCGCCGAGAGACGGCAGGCGTCCTTAGGGCTGGTTAGCGACAGCGCGTTGGCTATGCAACCCTCGGGGAGGGAGTCCATCGACATTTTCACTATACTCCCGTAAAACATCACCCGTCTTAGCAGAACGGCATCGGTTTATAGACAGACAGCACACAGCAGGAAGAGAGTTATCGCCTTTATTTTCATTTTTAATTTTTAATTTTTAATTAATACTGTCGGCGCTTTTCCGATCGATAAATTTTTATGAGAATCCATAATAAAAGTATACGTACTTGTAAAATTATGATTAAGTAAAACTTTGGCTACGTTTGGGACGATGAGTTTTTGATAGATATAATATGTAGAAGTTATGTTGATAAGGAAGGTAGCAACAAGGAAGGTAGCAACAAGATGAAAAGTATAATTTATTTAAAAATATATAAAATATATAATAATGATTGAATAATGTGATAATTTATGAGAATAATAATTATATTTTAAGATATAAATAAATATAAAAGTGAATATATGTGTGATATATATATATATATATTGATTTTATTTTTAACAGATATAATAATTTAAAAATAATTAGTTAGTTATATATATAAAAGAGAGATATTTTGAATTTAAATTTAAATAAAAATATTATAAACTGATATCCTTGATAATGTGGTGCTTAAAAAAATATTGTAAAGTTTGAAATTTGAGTTCCAAACATAACCTTCACGATGAAGGCTGTGCTTTATGGCAAGTTGGAAACAAAATCAGACTTTTTATTTTGAACGAAGGTCGTGCAACGGTCTAGTATACGAGTGAACTTATTTGGGTATGTTGGCTCTCTTTAATTAAGAGGAATGGCATAAATTTATTAATTGAGGTTATTATTATAAATTCACCATACAACCAAATTAGCTCTAGTTCTTAATAATATAGTATATGGACGTAGTATAAAAGTAAAAATATATTAATAATTTTATTTAGATATGCTTGATCTGTGTAATTAAGAGGGATAGTATACATTCATTGATTAAGGGTAATGTTATAATTGGTAATACACAAACAAATTCGCCTCAAATTTTTAATAGTATAATACATATATATATATATATATATAAATTTGTATAGTGACTCTTTAAAGAATATTTATCCTTACTTAAAAACAATAAAAAAGTGCCAATAATGAAATTAAAATTTTTTTAGTTATAAAATTAATCTGTCAATGCACTTCTCTTGATAATATAAGTAGAAATGTATTTGTGTGATATCTCACAATCTATAAATTTCAAGAATTATATTACAAAATAGCGATATATGTCAATAAATAAATGGAATAAAAAGTAAAGAGATTAGAAAATTTTAAAGAACCTGAAATTTTGTATTTAATCAAGCAATTAACGTTCATTACATGCATAAAACACGTTGAATAGTCAATACGAGACCAAACAAGGTAATCGATATTTATCTATATCAATATGTATAGATACAAACATATATACTAGTAAAAGTAATACACTCAACATGTGTGTAAATCTATTTATAAATCATAAAATTATTGTATTTTAAGTAATAAATAAAATTAATTAAAAAGGTGTAAAAGGTATTTACAATAGAAAATAAAGAATCATTGAAAAAATTTGAAATGAGATGAAATTTGAGAGAAAGAATAAATTAAAATGGTTAATTTAAAGAAAGAGAGAAAGAACTAATAGAAGAAACTAAATAATCTAAATAAAGATAATTACATAATTTTATATTTTGCAACCACAAAGTTTTATTAACTTAATAATACAGTACAGATATATAAAAATAAAAATAAAAATATAGGTAAAGTATGTTATGTATTTTAAGTTTGCAAATTTAAAATGCAAAATTTATTCAAATTAATCTCAATAAAATGATCCAATCAAATACCTAGATTTAGTGGATCTTTCTCCTACATAAGAGTATGCTTTCTCTCATATAAAAGTCGTAGTCCTTTAATCAGTGATTTGATCATTTGTAGATTGCTCCCACAATGGAGATTGAGACATGGAAACTTGTGAGGAACCTCATTTTGACCAAAGAAGGGGTGAGCGGTGGAACTATCCTGCAGGAGATAAGGCTATCCACAAAATCAAACCCCCAGCATCTAGTAGTGGGACAACAGTTATCTCATCAAGCATTCCACTTTGAACTCTCAAAAATCAGGTTTATTCAGAATGATAAACCCAAGAAAAGGAATGCAGGTTGATTGTCTGGGAGAAGATAGATTCTTATTACACCTTGAGCACCAAAGAGATAAGAGATGTGCTCTTGATGGTTGAAGATAAAGTGAAATTCTGGTGCAGCTTAGATGGCTTACCCCTTTATTCCTCAAAGAAATCGGCAGAGGCTGCATTGTAACCCTGCTGAGCATGTAATGAAGTGCCTTGCTTGGAATTGTCAGCGATTTGAGGGTCCTTGGACAGTTCTTCAACTCCGAGCCTTTGTATAGGACCTTGACATCTATATTATTTTCCTGTCTAAAACGAAGTGCAATAATGCCTTCATTGAGCACCTTAAATCGACATGTAATCTACTTGGAATAGGAGTCGCCCACATGCTGTAATCCCTTCATTTAGATCATCCTCCCATTTTGTTTGACATCACACCATGCTCTTGTTGGCCTAATAACAGCCTCACGACCCCACCCTTTGAGTCGCAACAGAATTTTCGGGTTTGAAGTTGCTTGGACGATTGACTTGGAGGGTGAACAAATCAATAAAAATGCCAAGTCAATTGGTATTTGGATGAAATCTTTCCAGGCTACATTGTCCAGCTGCTGAATGAGCCTTATGGAATGGAGCAGAAGAAAGTTTAAAGACTCAAGTCATAAAATGCAACAAATTGAGAAACAAATTGCCCATATTTGATGCCAACCCATCTTAGCTGAATCAAAATAGTAGGAATTGAATTTATGGTTCGAATTAGACAAACCATAGCAAGAGGAAAAGCTAAAATGGAAGCAATGTAGCAAACTTCATTGGGTTGCCGAGGGAGACTAGAATACCTCCTATTTCCATGCCGTTCGAAAACCAATAGAATTGACAAAATTGGAAATAGTAATGTCAGTTAGACTACGGATTTTTGAAGAAATCTGCAGACTTGTACAAGATCATTTGACTTCACTTTTTTAGTCTAGCAAGCCATTTAATAAAGTTATTGAGCTGATTGTGGCTACTGTCTCGACCTCCATTTCGGCTGAAAGAAATGAGGACCTTATCAAGCCATTCTCCTTGGAAGAAATCAAGGACCAAATTGCCCAAATGGAGTCAATTTTGGCACTAGGCCCAGACGGATTTTCACCTATTTTCTACCAAAAATATAGTAAGGTTGTGGGACAGCAAGTGTCTGACTTTATCCTAAATTTCTTAGACAATTAGGATAGGACCAGGCCCATCCACCATACCAATCTGGTGCTTATTCCTATGTGCATATAGATAAAAATACCTTTCCAGCTTCTATTCAATCAGCTTATGCAACATGCTGTACAAGATAACCACAAAGATGATTGCCATCTGTCTGAAGGCTCTGCTGAATTTTATTATTTCAGATTTCCAATTTGCGCTTATCCCAAGAAGGCTCATGACTGATAATTTTCTTCTAGCCTACGAAATAAATAATTTTCTAAAGCTGAAGAGGAATGGAAATAGAGGTTTCATAGCAAATTAAATTGACATTTGCAAAGCCTACGATAGGCTTGAATGGAAGTTTATTGTCAAAGTGCTTGACAAAATAGGGTTCCACCCAAATTTCGTTTGACTTATCTACAAGTGTATTACTTCTGCTTCTTATTCGTTTACTTTAATAGTCAATTCCTTAGCTTTGTGCAACCTTAACACAAAATTCATCAAGGAGACCCCATTCCCCCACATATTTTTATTATGTGTGTTGAAGCTTTGAGCACCTTATTCCGACTTCAAGAAAGATAGGGCCCTCTAAAAGAAGTTAAAATAGCTCAGAATACACTGCTCATTTCTCACCTTCATTATGCAGATGATAAATTAATTTTCTGCAAAGCCTAAAAACTTGTTTCCAAACAATAAAGAATATTCTAAGGCTTTACTCTAAAGCAGTTGGTCAAGATATCAATTTTCAAAACTCCTCTGTTGTATTCAACTCTAATGTAGATGAAGATAATCGATCTTAGTTGGTGTCTGTACTAGACATAAAAAGAGAAAAGATGCACTCCAAAATATTTGGGCCTTCCCACATGCTTAGGTCAATCCAAACACGTAGCGTTCAAGAAAATTGTGAAGCACCGGTGGAAGTGAGTCCTAGGTTGGAAACAAAAACTACAATCTTAAGTAGGTAGAGAGGTCTTGATTAATGCAACTTTACAAGAATCCCCACATATTCATGAGCTGCTTCAAATACCCAGGTGAATTGATAAAGGAAATGCATTTGATTATTGCAAATTTCAGATGGAATTCTTCCAAATGCAAGCCTATTCATTAGACGAATTAGCAAATTATCACTTAAAGCTTAAGAAATGGAGGACTCAGATTTAGAGGCTTAAAGCTCTGCAATCTTGTTCTTCACAAATTGAATTGAAATAAGGAGTTTCGGTCTATTAGTTGCTTAGGTATTAAAGTTGAAATTGCTCCTCTTCTCCTTCTCCTTTAGCAACCGGTCAAGTGGGTTTTTGAAGGGTGGAAATTGCTGGTTTTCTACAGCTTCTTAGGTCCTTAGTCTCATTTTATAACCAAGGCAATTGAGGTTGGTTTAATGTTAACCATTTTACCTCATTCAACCATTAACTCCCCTTAATTCCCCCACAGTTAACTAAATTTCCTAAAGTCAACCCTCCATATTCCCTCATCCTTTATGATGAAGTTTGACCAACCCTATATTTCATTAATTACTATACCTCATGCAAGCCATCAATCCCTCCATGCACTTACAAGATAAATTAACTAGCCCCTAATCCAAACCTACTTCCAATTGTCATGGAAGACCAAATTAATGTATGTTATTATTCATAATATTATGAACTTTATTATTACAACACAAAAAATATTACATGTAGGGTCTAGCAATTACAAATATGCAAGCTGGGAGTCTTGGTGAAGGTTGGCTTTTACTACGATTTGAACACATATGTTACAAGAGACGAGCGTTGGCAGGTGGACCGTGAATCTTCCACTATAATCTCCTAATCCTTTCTTCTA